>OW121848.1:151512966-152737818 GCA_933228895.1 Platycnemis pennipes | reverse complement strand
AACGGGTCAAGGACTTCTGTGACTACCCCCGTATCCAGTGACTGTTTGAAATTAATACTGGCAGGCATGGGTGATTAATGCGTTAGACTTATATACATCTACCGAATGTCGCTAAAAATTCAGGCTCTCACTCACGAAGACAAAAGGCGACATCAGTAGTCTCTTCCAGATCTCTCCGCCTCTTAACTGTGCCAAAAAGCATTTAACATCGCTTAAAAACATTATGAATTGTAGCTCAATCGTCCCCCTTTGACTAAAATTGCTAAATTAACTCCATGAAGTCTGGATCATTTCAAACTAACATTTGAGTAAAGTAACTTAGTTAAAAGTAACCGTCACTCAAGGATAATAATTGATTGAAAAACGAACATCAGCTTAGAACTGGAGAGGGACTACGAGGCTAATGCTACAAACATCAACAATTACGACATCGGTCACGAAACTAAAGGTATCCACAAAAAATTAATACAACAAGACACAACTGCAAATAAAGATACGCGACTCTACATTCATGACCAGTTCCTTAACAGCAATTATTTGATCTCAGATTTACGTTACTTCTGAGCAGAACAAAAGAGAAACAGACTTCAATTTCCAAGAAAGCATAAACGGGGAAGCTTCGAGAAGAAACTAGAATAGTGGAGAAACATTCGAGAAAATTTTAGAGCCACGAAACAACTCTCTGATATTTTTGGCGGGAAATGTCGGATATCACAGGATACGACCTGGCACCGAAAAGAAGTAACAGAATACCCAAAAACGACGATACTAACTATATGTACAAATGAAAACACTCGTGAATGAGAAAAATAGTCAATACGATAATGCGGACTTACCATACTGAAGAGCGTTCCTCACAGCCAGTCTCTCGAACTCCCATTTAACTCCCAGCTGCTAAGACCCGATTGGTGACGAAAATCCAGCTTTACGTCGTACGAAAGTCGGATAACTTCTTCCTGTAACAAATTTAAACAATTAACAGATGTAACTGGATAGTGTTGCATAAATGTTTACAGGGGATGATTATTATGTGTAGCAGGATTATCACATGTGGTAAAGTAAATGGTATACCTCTCGAATTGTATATCTACTCTTCATGCATTCAGAAAGCTAACTTAGGAATTGCTATTAATTTCCCTTCAAAGTATCAGCAAACTCAATGAACGTTTACTCAAACTGACTTAGAGTAGAAATTTCTTGAACTGAGGCTGAAAACTCACCTGGCCTTCGGTCACCGCGTTCCGACGAATACTGAAGACTTGATGTCTGATCACTGGTATAAATGTCACGGCCTAGCGAGGAGTCACGAGTCTGGACTAATCACCAAAGTGCAATGAGAATTTGTCGTGATTAATAACTACGAAAACTTTAAAGAAATATGGCGGTTTCTAATATTCGCAAACAAATTCTATTGTTGGATATTTATTTTGGATACAAATATTTCCCTATAATTGCAATAAGATTACTTTTTGAAAACGGTTTTTTTTAAAATAACTAAGAGCGCCATCTGCTGATACATCCGTTAACTACCGTTTTGGCGGGAAAAAATGACTAAACACGCAGTGGACTGTTGTCATATTCAACTTATTGAAATATGGCCTGCAATGAAATATTTGAAACATAAATGGTCTTCAAACACCTATTATATTAATTTGAAATGTCCAGATGTTTTATTTCGGGTCCACTCTGAAAGTTGAACGACATCTGATACATGATTTAATTTTGCTGAGCCATAATCATTACAATTAATGAAATAGCTGCAATACAACTAATTTCAGACTAAAAATCACATCAACGATGAAATAGGAATCCTATTTTCCTCTACTATGGCTAGTAATCAGATGAAAGAACTTTTCAAATAAAAGCATTGGAAACCCCTGCCTAACACCCTTATGGTAGCTTTCCTGATGTAATGGCAAATAACGAGTGTATCGTATCTACCTTGATTTCCAAACAATGATTAGTCCTATCGAATTAAACCTTCGTACTGCAACAACAACGTAATTCGTCGACATCGTTCGCAGAACACTCCAGCAACGCAAATCTTACTTGGATGTGGGAATCTCCATAAACATGCGAAAAGGAAGCAAACCAAGCGATTACTTACCTACACGGCAACTCTTGAAAAAGGCCTGTATGCCATAATTACAGCAAGGGTAGCTCCTCTGCAACAATTTACGATTAAATCTTCTAGGCAAGGGACAATTAACCACGAAGCATGCGAAAATGTCACAATATAACTTGGTCACTTATCCGGTGATTGACACTACTAAACCACTAATTTCACTTCCGAGTTTATGTTGGTGGATGAAACACTGATCGTTTCCTGATCAACACTCTCACAAATTGCGCTGCATTATGCACGGAGATGTATTAACATGCTGAGGAATTTCGAATGGCTAATAGGCTTCTTTTGGGCGTAGGATTTGGTGAGCAATATTTTCTTCACTTGTGCAAATGTAGCATCGCCGATCTTGGACTTAATCACTCGAAGAAACAACAGCAGTAACTTCTCGTAGAAGACACGAAAATCAGCTTCTTATTACAAGACACGCAAGCATTCACGCTCGGATTTCACTCCGCTGGTCAGCTGTTCGGGATTGTGTTCTTGCCTCGTGCGAAGAAAGCAAGGAACTAAAGCGGGGAATTGTTTCGTTCGTCAACTTGGAAGGCCTTGGGTTTCACACACACGCTGAAATGAGTCCTTCTCACTTTCGCTCTCAGTAGAGGTCGAAAGCGAAGCACTTCGAAAAAAGGCGTGGGTCATTGAATGCCAGAAAGGCAGGCCTCGTCGAAAATATTTCAGTCCTCGTCAGTAAAAAGCGAGGAATTGAGTGAAATACAATAGCACGTAAAGAATGTGTTGACTAAAAAGTAATGAGTGTATCGGGTGAAATAATAACTGTACTGAATTAAAAACAATGACTAATATGTATTTGGTATATTAGGTGAAGTTAAATGAGAACAAATGAGTGTATTGAGTGAAATTGCATTAGAAGTCATTCAGAAAGAAAGATCGTTCGATGAAAAAATGTTCCTTAATCCCCGATGTATGTTTGGCTGTACAGTAGGTGTTATTCACGTTTGCTGGAGGATTATTTACTATCAGAACTTTGAGTCAACAAAGTTCTCTCTCTAAGGTTATCTGTACCGTACTATAAGAAAACACAATGGGGAGTATAGCAAAGTGATTGGTAGGTGAAATATACTGTAGTGATACCAACCATCTAGCATGTGACTCTATTATCTAGCATGTTTTTATGTAGTAGCCTAGTTGCATGTCAGTAATTCATGTTTGGTGATCTTCACCCCCTGCCACATAAACCCGCGGAGGCTTGCAGGGTATCGCATAGATATAGATCTGAATCTGGATTTCAGCTATTGCTCTAATGGGTTAGATACAATATTACAATTACGATTAGTTCCCCTCCATTTTAACTTTAAGAACATTTAAGTCTAAGTAAGGTAATGTTGCTGTTGCAATTTGTTGGCGCGGCCAACACATAGCAGGACCATTTACGCCACTTAGTGCAGGTAACGGAAAGAGGTTGACATTCTGAACGGGTGAACTTAAGGTGCAGAAAAACCTAGCGTCCAGATTAAACTGCTGTTGATGAAAGACACCAAAAGGGGTCTCAAGGAATATTCATATTTTAACGTCCCATCCGACCGACGCGTCGGGGTAATTAAAATTGAAGTGAATGCTCATACAGCACTCACACACAAGAAATAGTATAGCCTCAAAAAATCGCCTGCAAGTCTGGGATTTGAACCCTGTTCTTCGCGATAAGCCACCCAGAGGTAATTCTGATTTTAGTTCATACGGCATGGATGAAAAAAGAGCAAATTAATGTTCGTGGTGAGAACCAATTTTGAATACGGTCAATAACGCGGTCGTGGATTAGACCAACTCCGATTCTTTTCTAAGGAGAATCATATATTTAGTCGTTCAGTGAACGTACTGGTCTCGAAATCCATTATAAAAGACTAAATTTATTAAGGGTCAATTAAGTCAATTAGTAATTAAGGGATTGGTTGGAAAAAAGCACTACGTGTATGACCATCGTGTATACTGTCTTAGGTTTACGTGGATATTTCGCAATACGATAAAGTCTCCGTGGTGAGGTTATATGGCAATGTCTCTGTCACCAAGGTAAAGAACAATAATAATAAGATTCCGAAGTTAGCAATTAAAGGTCAGGCATTAGAAATCAGAGAGTATAAATATCTATACCTATCTATATATCTACGACATACCCTGCAAGCCACCTCGAGGGTGTGTGGCAGGGGGTGCATACACACCAGGAATACACCTAATTCTATGCAGGGATGCACAACAATCAGTGTATGGACTATTTACATGCGACTGAGAGTAAAAATATTATCACCCCGAGGAAAATGTAGTCATATTGTTACCAAGCAATTCGAAGTTGGCGTTCTTTTGTTCCCAAAACCTTGGAAAAACTGTTCACTTACCTACTAGATGTAAACTGCCTGAAGAGAGGAGTAGTTTAGTTAAAAGGAGAAGAAGGCTGGTGAGAAAGTGTTGGCAATGAAAGGAAACTAATGGGAGAAATACGAAAGAGGGAGACCAAGTATGTGCGGTAAATAGAGATTGAAATATGCGGTATATGGAGATATGAATCTCTCTTTAAACCAATGTGCGGTAAATTGAGGTGGAAAGAAGCTGGAAAGGAGTGAATGTTTGATGAGGAAGGCGGAGGCAGGAAAATAGTAATACTGGAGAGAAGGAGCGATAGGAGTGTAGGGTAAAACATCAGTCATATTTCATTCATGTTTTGTTATTAAAACCTATTGATGAAAGAGACCTAGTTGGCGGGGTCAATCTACCAACAATGGTAGGTACTTACAATACTTAACATCTACATAGTCATGATACCATGCAAGTCACCGCAACGGTGCGTGGCAGAGGGTGAACCATCAGCAGGACCTTCCAAGAACTTATTTCGCCAAGTACATAGTACAAATAAAGTAACGATAGGAGTCGCATTTTTCCTACGTCATCTCCACTGTTCATCTACATCTATATAATACCCCGAAAGCCACCATAAAGGTGTGTGGCAGGGGGTCTACTCACATCAAACATGCATTATAAATCATGTACAAAAAAGGATTAGAATGATATACGGGTAAAAAACTTGAATTTTTAGAAAAGATAAACACAGCAAAGCAATCATGAAATATCATGCTGTGAGTGGGGTTAGCAAAAAGTCCTCATACCAACATGAAACTAACTGTGCTATCCATTAATAAATTTGTATTGGATTAAATTCATATATATCCAGCTGTATATTGTTTGATCATTATCAGTGTATAATTTCCAATGACCCTAAGACGGGGAAGAGAAAGTTTCACGAATACTACTAATTTTGAGATACTTTTTACATTCATTTTAAACAATGAAGAGGTGGTTTTAATTGGAGTTAAAAAGAATAACGACCTTAATGATTCAAGAAAAGCATGAAATCATTGTGAAGATAGTACACCCGAACAACAAACATGCAGCAACAGTGCAAAAGTGTAATGATTTGTACGTGAGGCACCAAGACACTTAAGGCCGGTTATATAATGTCTGGTTAAACCTTTCGTTAGTTATCGTGGACGTAAAGATGAGGTGAGGTCTAATGTGAGGATGGCTTTTATAAAGATAAACAGACCTCCGGGTATTACCAATTCATTCATCTTAATTCTATATTCCCTCTTAATTCTACTTATTTCTTGCTGTCTTCCTAACAGAGGTACGAAAATTAGCAAACAAACTGCTGGGAATTACGTTCATTTCGAGGATGGAAAAATGGCTTACCACGAAGACGGTTTTTCTACAATATTGGCTGCGGTAAAGTCATTATTTTCAATTGAGTAAACTAGTGCGAGTGAAATGTCGTCGCTGAATAACCTCAGCCTGCTGGAGTTAAGAATAAACTAGGGTACATTGGTTTAATAAGACCCTTACTCTAACTATAATCCTAAATTATATTTCTTTTATCACTTAATGACGGTATTTACTCATGGCTGTTAACAAATATAACACACGCATGTTATTATTAATTAGCTTTTGATTAATATCTGTGGAAATATTTGTGATAACTGAACAATATAATGAAAGGCGACCAATATCCAGTGTTGAATACCATCCAAAAAATAAAGTGCGATTAAAAAAAAGAGATATGTTTCGTGAGATCCCACTTCACAATATAGTTTCAGAAGAGAGTTAGTTTGCTATTACACTTCCCTATCGTAAAATATTTAATGCGAAAACAATAGACAAAATACTAGAGAATAAACGCCTTTTACCTGCGAGAAAAGGAAGTGATAATTCGCAAGTGATAAAATTGGTATAGATTCCAAATAGAATATATTCGAGTCAAGAAATATCTCACAAATATCGTAACTACGAGAGTTATCGAAGAGAGTTTTCCGAGATATTCCCAAAAAAACAAAAACGGAGTTTATTTTTTAATAATGATCACCTCCGATACCTCCTAAGTAACAACAATGACAAAATAAACTAGTAACCGAAAGGGATTGCATAATATTAAACATGCTAGTGACGATATATATGTTTGTCGTATCAGAAGGTTGTTTAAAGAAAATAGCCGAAAAAATCTATTAAATAACGCGGATCTCACCGTCATCTATCACGAAAAAATCTCCACACGAGTAATATCGTCGAAATTACGAACATTTTAAATGTTAAGTGGAAGATGTTCTGTTTTTATTATTTGTTTGAGGGTCAACAATAGTGAATGCTCTCAGTGAATTTGTAAGCATGAAGAAATTGATGATTTTAATGTGATAGAATGCTTTCATTTGAAACGCCCCAGTCTAACTAATATTAAAGTTCAGCTACAATCCACTGTGGAGGGGTGTGCTCCTTAGTTTACAAAAATAAAATATTGGGTGGCAGAGTTTAAACGAGTCCGCATGAGCTGCCAATACGAACTACGCAGTGGTCAAATGAATGAGGTGACCACGCTTGAAAAGGTGAATAAAATCTACAAAACTCTATTGGTAGACCCTCCACTGAAAGTCCGCGAGGGAGCAGAGAGGGTAGGTAGTTCAAAAAGTGTTACAGGTACATTTCGACTGAATAATGCTTACCTTTGCTCACAATGGAACAAAAATAGTGCCGCGAGGTTGATTCAATCGAGTGTTTGGCGATTTTTCGCAGCAATTAAGCCAGGTTTTTGCGTCAATTCACAACCGTGGATGAAACATGGGCCCATCACCTCACAACTGAGACGAAGGAGCAGTCAAAACAATTGACTGAAAGGAGAGAATCGGCCTCAAAGAAGGCGAACACAGCTCCGCCTGATGGCAAGGTCATGGCGTCAGTTTTAAGGCGATGAGCCTTGCATAATTTTCGTTTATTAGCATCACAAAGGAAAAAAAGCAACGAAAGTGCTATCCAAACTTATTGCAGCATTTGAGAAATTAAGTTAAGAAAAAACAGCATTTGGAGAAAAGTATAGTGTTGTTCATCACGATAATTCACAGTTATAGCGGTGGCCAAAGTTGAAAAAATCTGTTTCCAAAGTTAAAAAATTACTCGGTGGTAAAAGGTTAACCAACAAAGGAAACCAAAAGGTGGAGTCTGCAGCATGATGACCGTCGATACATCGGTTGGTAAACCGTTGAGTTCTTCAATATTTGAAGCACTCAACAATGCACCCTATACACAGGGTTTCGGAGCTACTGAACAGCGCTGGGAAAAACTGAAAGGAGACTTGTTGGGCAATAAAAATATTTATTCCCAAATGTTATTCAATGGGTATGGCACTTCCGGGACTTCACCCGTATCCAGTTTCTATCGGAAATTAATACTGGCACGCAGGGGCGATTAATACGTGAGAATTATATATTTTCACCAAATGTCATAAAAACTTAGCCTCTCACTTACAAAGACAAAAAATGTGACATTTGTACACACGAAACATGTCACATGCAAAAAATAGAATTAATTCAGCAGCTAAATGGAAGTACTTTACATCATATATCTTTAAGGGAGAGAGCAAAGTCTAATTAAAACACTAATTACCAAGTACCATAGAAAGGACAATGGCCAGATATCAGCTGAAAATCAATTGGAAGAACACTGACATATTGGTGTGCAGCAGGAGAGAAGAAGCCAAAGCCAACGTTATACTAGGAAAAAAGAAACTGGAAGAGGTGAAAGAGTTATGTTACCTTGGAAGCAGAGTAACCAACGATGGACGAAGCACGAAAGAAATTGTCAGTAAAATAGCTCAGGAAAAGAGGGCATTCTATCAAAAGAATAATCTACTTACAGCTGGAAATACAAGCTTAGCAGTGAGGAAGGCATTCATCAGAACGAATATCTGGAGCTTGTTCCTTTACGGCAGTGAGGCATGGACGATGACAGCAGCGGAGAAGAAAAGGGTGGAAGCATCGAAATATGGTCCTACCGAAGAATGATGAAGATAAAATGGATCGACAGAGTGACATATGAAGAAGTTTGAAGACGAATGGGAGAAAAGAGAAGTCTACAGAAAACTATAAGAAGAAGACGGGACAACCTAATCGGCCATTTCTTAAATTACGATCGTCTAATGAAGACAACTGTTGAAGAAAAAATGAACGGGAAGAATGTAAAAGGTAGGCCTCTTAACTAATAACCCCGGGACCTTGGGACGAGGGGGTAGGGGAGGAAACTAAGCCCCTCCCTATATAACGAGGGGGTTGGGGAGTTAATTAACCACCTCCCTATGTAACGAGGGGGTGGGGAGGATTTAGTTGACCCCCTCCCTATGGAATGAGGGGGCGGGGAGAGTTCACAGACTTCATGGAACATGTGGGGAGGAAGATTTTCGGCCATATGTAACCCAACCCTCCGGGATCCACCCTCGATCAACCCAGCTAATCCGCCGCTAGGGGGCGGGGGTGTTCACAATCCTTCTCCGGGAGTATGGAACATGTGGGGAGGGAAATTTTCGCACATAACCCAGCCCTCCACGTTCCTCCATTGTTCAACCCGACTCATCCGCCGCCGGTGTCCCCTTCCCTACCCATACTCAGGTGTCGATAGCAGTCGTTAATTAGGTACTTACACATCGATAAGCGATCATGTAAATAAACACGATAGCAACGGGGCGAATGTCGTCGTAAGAATTCCTTTACCTTTTCTTCCCGGCTCAGGCTCTTTTGTCGGTCCTCCATTGCGTGGTCATTTTCCAGCCATATGTACATTTAAAATTAGCAATTGGGATGAAAGACATCACACATAGGGAACTTGATGGTATGATGAAGGAATGAAAGGCAGAGTTCTTTCGATCAATTTTTTGAACGTTATTTTTTTTACGAACAAATGAAAGAGGTGTTTGTTGAATTGAAAGTAGTTACATACAGACATAATTATTTCGTTTCTGTCTTGTTCGTGCACATGACAAAAATGTTTAAGGAATTTAATTCATCGCTTAAACATTCACCGTAACCGTGAACAATCCTGCGGAGTAAATTGTTTTTACATGCATCACACTGGTCACAATAGCACGGGGCGGAGATGCCAATGTCACCTAAATTTTCCGACACTGTCGAACTACTAGTTGATACTGTCCGATATTTTTTTCACACTTCCCCCAACATATGAAATACACAATGGTGACACGGCTCACAGTTACACTCACACGTGTTTGGGGAAATAATTAGTTCCGCTGGCAGTAGCTGGAGACTGCTCTGACTTCCGGTGCTTATATCGGACACCCCTGTGCGACATCGGTTGTTGTGACGACAATAACTGTGTCTGCAGAACTGCTGACATCGCCTATGGAAAATTCCGCCGTGCGATTCGGGGACCTGAAGTCAGATGATCCCGATCAGTGGTGATAGGCGTGGAGCAGCGAAACTCCTCAGCCGGTGGTGACTCTTCGTATTTGGAATAGTCCGACTACCACGAGTACTGTACGAGGGCCTGGATCTGAAATAAAGATTTCGGTAAATTCACCATTAACAAATGTACGATATAATTGAGCATGAAATTGGAAAGAGATTACTCTCGTAAGACTATCGCCGAATAATGGAATTGCAATTTGCCTACCTCGCGATGGATGTCCTCGGTGTTGTAACTCTGCGCCTTAGAGTTGTTCATAGCGAGGTGCGATGTACTTCAGCTGCGGATAGACGCTCAGCGTTGAAGGGGCTGTTAACGAATGATCAATTTCTCAACGTTCCAACAGTCCGCGAAGGAGACGTATTCCCCGGGCCAATCAGCATGCAGAAGAGGTTGGGAGAGAGAGAGAGAGGTCGTCCGCCCCTCTCCGATGTCTATCAGAACCTCGTTAAGAGGGCCTTCGCGGTCACGCTAATACCAACTGTCAATTACTGCAACTTCTGTCATTTGCCGGTTTCGGTATTGTGTCGTAGATAGGAATGTGTGATCAGATGACATAATTACGAGGAGGATTAGAAACGGTGGGAAAATTTTGTATAGCTTTTAATCGCCTAATTATAAATCTCCTAATTAGGAGAAACTATGGGTAATCCATTTTTATACGTGAACCACCAACTTAATTGTAATTTATGCTGTATTTCATAGACAAAAATAATACGAACTGATACGCGTTTTTAATCCTGGATTAACATAATTTTGTTGACATTTGCGGTTTTCAATCAAAAATTGAATTTTTTGCTTTTTCTCAGAGTAAATACTGTAATTTTTCCAGTACTAATTAGTAAAATAATAATACCCATATTAAACGCGTTTTCAATCCTGGATTTATCCTAAACATTTTTTGGACTTCTGCAATTTTTTATAAAATTGAATATTTTGCCTTTTCTTTGTGTAATTCTCTGTATTTGTACCGTATTTCATAAGAAAATAATAGTGATACTTTTCTGAGAAGCGTTTTCATTTTTGGATTTATCAAACCTATTTTGTTGATTTTTGCCTTTTAATCTAAAATTTACTTTTTTGCTGTTTCCCTTATTGTAAGATCTGCAATTGATGCAGTACCTACAGTAATAGCAAAATTTTAATTCTTTTTTGAGACACGTTGTAAATTTTGGTTTTATCCTGCTAATTTTGTCGATTTTTGCAACTAAAATTCACTTTTTAGCCTCTTTGTGTAATTTGTGCAGTATTTCAAAGAAAATTAATAGTAAGTTTCTGAGACGCATTTTCAATACAGGATTTATGCTATTATTTTGTTGAAATTTGCTGTTTTAATCTTAAATTAAATATTTTTACCTGTTCTCTGTCTAATTCTTTGTTACTTGTGCAATATTTCAAAGCTAAACATTCTGAGACGCGTTATCAATGCTGGATTTCTCCTACTCATATTGTTGTTTTTTGCTTATTATCATCTAAATTTGACTTTTTGCCTTTTGGGGGTGTAACTCTGTAATTTGTGTAGTATTTCATAGCTAACCATTCTGTGATGTGTTCTCAATTCTGGTTTATCCTACTGAAGTTGTTGATTTTTGCTGTTAATCATCTAAAATTTATGTTTTGCTTTTTCTATGCATAGTTCCCTGTAGTGTGTGCACAATTTCATAGAAAAATAATAAAACGATTCTGACACACATTTATAATTTTGGTTTTTCTCCATTTATTTTGATGATTTTTACTGGTTTTCATCCAACCAATCTAATAATATGATTCTAACAATAAGACATGCACAATTCTGTACTTATCCTAATAATTTTGTTGATTTTATTAGTTATTTATATAAAATTAAATTTTGTCCTTTCTCTGTGTAATTCTCTCTAATTTGTACAGTATTTCATAGGAAAATAATAATACGATTCTGAGACTCGTTTTTAATACTGGATATTATCCTAATTGTTGAATTTTGCTAATTGTCATTTTCAATTGACTTGTTTGCCTCCTCTTGGTGTAATTTCCAGTAATTTGTGCAATATTTTGTAGCAAAATATGATTCTAAGACGCATTTTCAATTCTGGATGTACACTACTAATTTTGTTTTTTTCAATTGTTTTTATTTAAATTTGACTTTTTTGCCTATTCTCTGTGCAATTCCTTGTAATCTATTGCAGTATTTAAATGCTATTAATTCTGAGATGCTTTTTCACTTTTGGATTTATCGTACTAATTTTGTTGTCTTTTGCTCTTTTTCTTCTAAAATTGACTTTTTGCCTCTAATCAGTGTAATTTCTAGGTATGCTTGCTGTATTAGAAAGAGTAGAGGTGACAAAAATAATTATGGGGTTGCCTCTAGGAAAATGCTCATACAATACAAAATCGTAGTAGCTGGTAACCATTCAATTGACATGATGGCACATTACGATTGGTCAAATGTTTACATCATTATTCCTTTGAACTCATCTTTAAAAGGATGATGTTAGTAGCTACATGGTTTTCATGATTTCAAACATTTACTTGGCCAACAACCAAACAATTTTTAACATTGTTCAGAGACACCTTGAGGAGTTTCACAATGAAATATAAAAAAAGGCTTCGAAGTGCAAAGCATAAGAATGGCTGGAGGGGATGAACAAAAATAAACCCCCGTAAATAATCTTGCGAAACTAATAATCAGTCCTTATCCAATGTCCATGGATTTGTATATGTAATCTGTAATATCGTTTAGTACTGATGAGTTCATAACAATTTTGAAATAAAACAAAAATTTAATAAAAACTGTAATGAAAAATCTTCATTGGCCTAAGAATACAATTTTTTTTTATTTTACAAAAATATAAAAAATATGAGGCCTTTACATTGAAGTTCTTTAAGAAGAATAAATAAAATGACAAACTTTGTCAAACAGTCAGTTACAACTATATTTCTTGGACCCTTTGGCCTTCCTATACTTAATAATTTTTTTGCAATCAACAGTGATGTTTTCAACTTCCCCATTGATTACACAGGTATACAGTAGGGAATCTGTAAATCTTAAAGTTCGCAGAACCTGAAAAGATAAGGAAAATAGACACATGTACGTCATTTATATCAAAATTTTCACTTGACAGCTTTGCATTAACCCATTCACATCCATAAGCGTACTGGTACGCGCATAGGAACTGGCCTTGATCACCGCAAGCATACTGGTACGCATTATGTATAGCGTTAGTTTTCAGTGGATCCTGCTGCTCTCTGGTGGTGTTTTTGTTAACTTTTTGGCTTGTTATCAATGACTCTTTGCAGCTGCCATCTTGACGGCTTTTTTGGCAAGTTTTTCCATACGCAACCATAGAGAGTAACTTTTCTTTCTTATAAATAAAAGTTGGTGGTGTTTAGGGTTGATTTAAATACCAGGGAGAGGATGCGAATGGGTTAATCGGCTTCCCCTTTTACAGCACACATGCTTCACATGATTATGTAGTTTACCCAAGGCACAAAACTTGTCCATAAATTACATACTGCTACAAGGGGGTAGGGCTCACGCCGACTGTTGCTAATGCACTATCGACAGGCAGAAGGGTCAAATTGTGACTGTTACTTAAAGAGTATTTCTCAGCCAATTACTGTAAAGAGTTGAGTTGTCCTTCCTATGTAGGTATTCCTTTCATTAACTTAATTATAATTTACTTCAAATGCTATTTTCAGTTCGAAGAACCTTAAGTCTAGTGATGAGAAACCAATTTTCCACTAGATAGCAGCTGCATAAGAATATTTTTAGAATACATAAAAATATTTTTTCATCACCCCAACAAATATTATTCATGCTAAAATGACGCTGTTAACAAATAGAAAGAACTGGAAAGAAAACACTTAAAATATTTCACTTACCTTAGGAGTAAAAAGAAAATACTGAGCACCTTCTGCTTTGGAGACAATGTCAGAAAGTAAGGTGAACACCGCAGCTTCATGGAACTCATCCATTCCCTAGAAAAGTCAGTTATGTAAAACATTTGTTGCATTTGTCAACTTTCTGATGATTTTTAGTGCATTAACCCTTACCTGATTTATTTCATCAACACATCGGAACGGGACAGATGTTAGTTCCTGCAGTGACATTAAGTACACGGCAATGGCAACTGCCCTCTCACCACCACTCTGACGGAACTGATTCAATTCCTGCAATCCACCCTCCTGCCGGAACTTAACTTGGATTTTAAAACCATAGTTGGCAAAGTCATACTGCCAAAAGAAAAGGAAGACCAGGAATGATTTGATGGCACAAGCACCACAACCACCATTAGTTGCCATTGAAAGACAGTAATTAGCCACAAATTGAGCACTGAATACTAGGATAATTGTTACTGAATACTAGCAATAATTTCCTTAAACTGAACCTTGACAAGTCTGGCCTTATCTATTTTTGTAACAAAAATAAAGCACCTGCAGCAATACCAATTGTTGTAGAGGGGAAACAACTCCCACAAATTTTCAGTTCACAGTTCCTAGGAGTTACCTTGAATAAAAATGTAACATGGGTGGAGCCCATCAGTAAATTGCGCAATAAGCTTAGTTCAGCATGCTTTCCAATTAGAAGAATCAGGAATACTGTAAATAATGATGCGTTATAATCTACTTATTATAGTGAATTTTACTCTCACATTATCTTCAGTATCCTGTTTTGGGGTTCCTCTCCCCATGCTACTGTAACCTTCAAAATTCAGAAACGCATTATAAGGCTGCTGTGCAATGCTCCCTATGATGCACCTTGTCTTCCTCTTTTTAAAAAACTGTGTATCCTGTCAATTTCATGCATATACATCTATGTCGTTAGTATGAATGTAAAAAATAACATTCTTCAGTATACATCCAATAATTTATACCACTGCCACAACACTAGAACTTGCATAGACCTGCATCAAAACTTTATCAGGACTCATAATACAGTAGAAGCCCGGTATAGTGAGTACGGCTTATTGCGAGAATCACGTTATAGCGAGTTATTGTCTTTGTACCGCCAAAAGCCCTATGTTTTACATCAGGATGTCCACAAAAGTCAAAATATAAAATTCAAGCATAATTCAAGGTTTTCAAGGTTAAATTTATAAAAATTTCCAGGCTAATATATCGCAGTTCATGTACGAGTCAAAAGTGATGTTTTTCAAGTTCTATGTAAAATATGGATTTTTTGTAGTTCAACCCATAGCATAATATAGATAAAGTAATTAAATAAGAAATAATTGATAAATTAAAGTATTTAAATATGTAGTTTTATTGGTAGTAAGAGACTCTCTTTGTTGGTTGGGAAAGATAAACTACTTTTTGATTAAACACCCTCTTTCTAAATTAGCATTTCCATGAGAAATTACAAATTCTTCTACAAGAGGAACATAAAGAACCCATTGGCTAAAGTCTTCAGCATTCAACCACTGTTCTTGGAATGATGATTTTCTACGTTAATATTTTTTGCCATGCTTTTCTACTTTAAGTCTCAAAGCCTCAATTTTCTGTTCACTCAGAATCAGAATGTAACATTTTTGTGCCAGTAGACTATATAGAAAAAAGTGAAATCATAACAGTCTTTAGTATACTACACCATCTTTTTCTAACAAAAATTAATGTAATAACAATCCTAAATCAAGCAAGTGCATCCTAAATTATCTAACAAACATCAGCAATTAGATTTCTCAAAAATTATAGAAAAGCTTGTAAAAAATATATTGCAAAGCCTACCAGAAAGCCAACTTACATTGTACATACAGTAAAGTATCCGATAACATCAAATGTGCAGTTGAAAGAAACATTATAAGTTCATTTTCATTAATAAAGGAATTATTTTCCAATTATTAATGAAATCCTTGAATGCTTTCAAATTCTTTTTTAGAAACAAAAAAAATTTGAAATCCCATCCCAATTTGACAACAAGATATCCCATTTATGGAATATCCGGGGATTCCATTTTTAAGACGAAAAAATTATTTTAGAATATTTCAAGCTGCTAAACTAGTAATTTTGCAATGTCTTATTAACAATAACCTTTGAAATGAAATTTGAGAATTTTCTACTCCTAAGAAGAGGTTGTGTAACTCCTATCTTGAAATGAAATTAGCCTTTCTTCATGCTACTATAAACAAAATTTTAAAAAAGTCTCGGATTTTCTCTCCATTGCAAGAAAAAAGGAGAATGACATGTATTCTCCTAAATCAGGTAAGCCGACAATATTAGAGTGGGGTAGTGGACTGCATGTAATGAAGTTTGATTCTTATCGCTGCTTAAAATTTTTCTTTCGGCCGTTGAATCAAAAAGTTTATCATCCTTCATTTCCAACCTTTTTGTGTGGATACTGACTTTTTTGTACTTCTATCGTTTAAACTACCTACATTTACAAATGCGTCACTCAACAATACAATGTATAGTTAACATAATGATTACACGATATAGTTCTGCAATAAAAAATTTTTCCAATCCTTTCACTAACGCCAAATTTTATTATTTTTTAATTATAAATTCACATGAAATTTCTGATAATCTACTTTTTTTAACTGCCTACTTGCATTACCCTAGGAATACAGCATAGTCTGTATTCCTAGGCAGTGTTAAGGATCGAACTCACGACCTGCAGTACACTAGTCATCATTTTTAACAACTACGCTATCATAGGTTCACGGGAATCTGGCGAATGTAGGCGACCCGCGTGACATTCGGCTTTATTTTTTTTCTCGCGCATCCGGGCCTAGGGAGAAAAAAGTCACGACGAGTATTTTTTATTTTGTTTTTGTGGCACCGGAAAAATCTTCTCATTTCGTGACCAAGTTACACAACCTCTCCTTGTCAGTATCTACCATACGTACGTACATTCCATTCGCGGAGCGCATTGATCACTAAGCCGAGAAATTTAAAATCTCCGATCCGGATCTGAATTTTTACTGTCTTCGGATATGATTTCAGTAGCGAATGAAATGAAAGACCCGTGGATCCAACCCGACCATTTAAGTTATTAATGGTACATTTGTAAATCTAATTTAAACAACAAAAGTATTATAAAGTGAGTATTCAGATGTAATGGTTTGATGGTAATTCAGATGTAATGTAATTGAAGATGATAACATTTTCGATGCAATGACTGAAAGAAAAATTAAACTGCGATATGGATCGAACTTCGCACAGTAAACTAGCTCTCGTTGTCCGCCTGATCCCGGCGAATGTAGGCCACCCGCGTGACATCCTACGTCATTTTATGGGGAAAAGTCATATTTCTTTATTTTGCTTCTAGTTGCACGGGAACATTTTCATCTAATTTCGTGACCTGAGTACACATCCTCTTCTTATCAATATCTACCGCACCTACATTCCATTCACGGGGCACTTCGATCGCTAAGCCGCGAAAATTTAATATCTATGATCCGGATCCGATTTTAGACCGTGCCTTTGGATCCGAATCCGGAACCGAGTAAAATGAAAGATCCGTAGATCTTTGTATCCGACGGATACGATCCGGCCATCACTACACGTTAGGCATATGTTTGCGTATCATGGGCTTAGTCCGATGTGCAATGAATGAGAACAAAGGGCACTTGACGTGACGCTGAAGGCATCCGTTCGACAGTCGAACGTCTCCGCTCCACACAGCGCTGACGATACATTGAGCTTAACTACTTTTCCGTCGTTTATTTATTCATTCATACCAACGGCAAATCCATATCTTAAAGTCATCGTTATTTATCCTATCTATAAAATAAGGATTTTTTGTCTTGAATTAAGAATTTTTAAAATTCCCGACTCCGACCAGAAAATCACGAATAATCCACGAACAATTCCCTGCATTGAAAATTCACGAATAATTCCCGATTTTCCAGGTTTTCCCGGTCAGTGGACACCCTGTACATGTAAAATAAAGCGGATAAAGCGAGGCCAAAAAGTTTCTTCCGCGGTATACGCTCGGTATTACGACAGGTATCTCTTGAGGGCGATGCACCGCCTAGCAAAAATAAACTATTGTGTTTTGTATTATCTGCTAATTAAACTAAAAATACAAGATGTGTGCCATATCCAGGGCCGGCGACAAGGGGGGGCAAAGGGGGCAAATGCCCAGGGGCCCGGGCCATCAGGGGGCCCGGACCAAAATAAATCAATTGAAAATAAAAATTTAAAGTATGAATAAATTTAAATGCCAAAAATAATATAACATTTTGTTGTTTAAGAAGTGAAAAAGCAAATGAAGGTAGAGTGTTTGTCAGTGTGCAATTGAGAAGTATGACGTTAGCATTGTTGTTGTGGTCATCGAGGGTTTTGGGGTGATGGGGACGATAGAGCGAGAATCGCGGGCGCCGTGACTCACCTTCCCTCCCTTTGCCGCGAACATTCGCCACTCGGCGACATATGTTGTAACCTGAACGACAAGAAACCCCATCCCCCGTCTAAAGTCTATTGTTTACATGTTAGTGGACTGTAAATAATCGTTTATTCTACAGTCAAAGTTACAGATTAGCAGTAGCAAGCTACTCATTCTAGTGTTGTGTCACAGGGAGGGACCCCCGTGCCCTCCAACCTAGCCTCCCAGTAAGGATTGCAATCCGAGAGAGATTTTTCAATCCCGGGATTACGGGATCATCATCAAAAGTTAGACAACATTTTCTGGAATTTAGTCCATCTTGTTTAATGCTGGTGATCACTATGTCTTTAACACGCGCATCGTAAGCTCATTTCCGTTTTTCTTAAGTATTACAAGTGATGACAAATTACTTATTCCAATAAAAAGTATTAGTCAATGGACTCAGACGTCTAACGTGCTGCATTTCATTTCCAAGAAAACTTACTTATTAGCGCTGCCTGTTAGCGAAAAGGTGTACGTCAATCCCGGAATCCCGGGATTCGTATATACTAAATCCCGGGATTTCGGGATTGTCATTGCATCCCATATTCCGGGATTGCAATCCTTAACTCCCGGGTAACATAAAAAAGGGAAGCAAAGAAATATTTTATATTTAAAATTTTGTGAATATATACGTATTTCAGAAAGTTATTATTTCTTAAACATGATGCATAATTTATCCTTCTGAAATTTTTTAACATTTGTTTCCTTGTTTTACTTAAATAATTTCAAGGCCCATGCACGCACTGTCATGATTTTGTGTGGTTTTTGTTTATATAAAGGAGAGGAAGGAAAATTTGAACCGATGCACAGTAGGCTGAAATCGAAAAAAAATTGACAACATTCCAAAATGGCTTTTTTGGAGATAGAATCATGAAACTTGGTACTAATAATGATAATTGATTGGCAACCATGGAATGGCATGTCATTGGTCATGTTCTGTCGCCGTTACCGAGATGCAGGGGCTCAAACATAGCCAAAATTACACCCGACTTCATTTTTCTACGTAAATCTTCCTATTAAAGTTGAGGGTGACGCTGTGTGAGGAATTTAGTCGGATAAAAAACCAGTAGGTCGTTTAAAACTACACTTTTACTTTACTGTGCTTAACTTTGGGAGTTTTTTCCTAAATGTAGGTGATATTACGCAACAAAATGGCGGACGAAATTTTCACGCAAAAATTCATTTTAAGTAGTAAATATCTGGCATGTTAAGTGCCTGTCAAGTGACTCGAATTAAATATTCATTTCTGATGTTTTTTAAAGGTAGATCTGAAGAAAAATTTTAAATTCGTTTGCGGCGCCAAAAATTAAATTTGATTTTTAGTACGTGCATGCGGAGCTTGAGACACGCGCCGGCAGCTGGAAATGACGTCACGCGAGTAAGTTTTTTCAAGCCATAAGGAACATAACGCTTCTTATTCGCCTTTTTTAAAATATGTGCTTTGCTATCGATATCTACTGGCTCTACACGTATAAAATCATGCGGTTATAGAAATATTAAGGTCTGTAAGTGAACGCGAAATCGCGTTCAAGGTTTCTCCTCTCAAATGTAAACTTCTCATTCGCACCCTCAAAGCCTTAAAATTCCTGTATTTTTCACATGAAACATTATTTTACGTTCCAGCGGGATACTATTAAGGACTTCTTTCCGTTTATTTGCCCCTTCGCCCCAGCAGTCCAAACCTTTGACCCTGCTAGGAGGTTCATGCAGAAAGGTACATTTTGGACACCGTGGAGCTTTTGGTTGTTCATCGAGAAAATCTACTCAAATCTTTCATTTTCCCTGTGTTATAATATGCATATCCCTGGTTTATGCGTCATATTAGACTTTATTCATCTAGGAAAACTTTAGTTTCTACTTTACTTGAATTATGCACACAGGAAGGAAACAAATTATCGAAAATAGCTTAATATTGAGGACAAACAATATTAATTCTGTTCGTCAAAACCCTTAACATACATTATTTTTACCCATTCCCTGCTGTTATTTTTGATTGAGTGAGTTGTAGTGAAAGCAAAGCTTAGTAGAAGTGAATAATCTGCATTCATTTTAATTTGGTGGTGATATAATTTCTCCGTATCTCCGAAAAGATGGGAGTAGTTGTGGATATGCTAATTTTGAAAAAAAAGAAAAGTACGTTTTATATAGGGCTTTTTATAAAATTTTCATGTTCAAGTTCGTCCTAGTTTTGATTACTGTAAAATGAAAGTGTAAAGTGTGTTACACCTTCAAAAAGTTTTCATTTTGAAATTGTTTCCCCATCTCATTCCACTGACATATTTTTAATTTGAAAAAAGGACAATTTATAGTAAATCAAAAGATAATGTATGACAGTGTGCAAGTTTCTTCTGCAGAAAAAGCTGATAATTAGGTAAGTCCTGGTTATAAAATAACCTGAAAGTTCGTAGTTCTGGTCTAAATTGAGTGAGGGGGGTTGCTGGGATTTAGGGGGCCCGGACCACTCAGTTTCCCAGGGGCCCAAAATCCTGTCACCGGGCCTGGCCATATCTACAACACCTAAAGCCAGTTATGTCCAAACATTAGCGATTTACGGCCTTAAGTACGCTCTGCGCGCTCCCATTTTACGTTCTTCTTTTGTTAGGCCCAGTCATCAGTGGGAGGGGAGTGGGCGGACGACGAGCAAGATGAGAGTAGGAGAGTGAGTTAGGTCTAGGCATGGGCGATATTGATAATTCAATATCGGGATACGATAATTTTAGCATATCGTAAGGTGGCGATAACGATAACTCATATCGTGACGATAAATATTGTCTTATCATGCCTCGCTATTTTATCGGGGCACAATAAGATATCGGGGTACGATAAATATCGCTATAATTATCGCAATAAATTTTACGATAAATATCGTGACCACAATAAATATTGCGATAAATATCATGATATCGCATCCCGTTAAAATATCATAATATCGCGCCCCGATAAAATATCACGATATATTATCACGATATCGCGATAAAAGATCGTGATATTGCGCTCGTTCAAATGTAGTGTAGTTGCGCCCGGTGAATTATCGTGATATTGCGCCGGTTAATCGTGTCGGAAATAGACAGCCGTTGAGTTGGCCTTCGCTTAAGCTGGATCAAGTACGTCACCTATCTGTCCACGCAAGTACGTCAACTATCAGACCACTGAAATTGAAAGAGAGAGTGTGACAGAACTGCTGAAAATTTGAATTAGCCGTTAGTCGAATAGTAAGTTTTCAAACGTACTTGCTCCATATCGTGATAGTTTATCGGGACGCAATATCATGGTATTTTATCGCGATATTTATCGTCTCCCGATATATTATCGTGCCCCGATAAAATATCGGGGGACGATAAGACGATATTTATCAAGCCACAATATATCGTACATTTTAAAAACTCAAAATCAACTGATCGACGTACCGGTTAACATTCGAAAACTCGACAAAGCTGATATTATCGTCATGACATATTCGCAAAATTATCCAAAAACTTCCACAGTATACCTAATATTTTAATTCCGACTAGTTACGCTGTCTTTACAACTTTCTTCGTCGACGAAAAGATAGAAGAACTGGAAGAAAAACACCGAAACTAGGGGAATTAATGTTTTATATAATGGAAAATATCCTGTTTCTTTCATGAAATATGTTGATATTCTACCAGATGGTGCCTGAAATGACTTTATTGCCGTTTACCTTCGTCAAATACCATGGAAACAAGAGAAAAACTGTAAATACGAATGACTATGAGAATTAGGTGGGTTTTATCAACACCTTCGGATATAACGAGCGCTCGATTTAGCGAGTGTTTTCCGAGGGATTATGAGCCCTCGTTATACCGGGATTACACTGTACTACCCAAGGTCCTAAACATATGGGCCTTAAGATTTTTAATGGTTTGCCTCCAGAGGTGAAATTTGAGAGGAGGACTTCGGTCTTTAAGAAGAAACTACTGAAGTTTCTGACCAAAAATCTATTTTATTCCGTTAATGATTTTCTGCACTTGTAACAAATAATTTATACATTCCAATTCAATTTTTATTGATTATCTATCCATATTGACGTGTCCTATAATTGTATTTTGTGTACAAACTACAGATCTTTGGACATATAAAAATATTATTATTATTATAGGGATCTGCGAATAGTGTCCACCAGTACTCGAATACCTCGAATAGTGAAAAATATTCAATATTCGAGATCTTGAATAGTGATGCTAAATTAACGACCTCGAATACATCGAATACTTTTGAATATCGCACCATGCACCATTGGGCACCGTACCATACACATCCATATGAAGTCTTTGTTTGTTAACTCTGCGACTACGTAGAGAACTCTGGACCATAACAGAGTCCTCGGCAAAAAATAGGAAAACGAGCTGCAGGAAGGAAATATGGTGTATCTGAATCTAGCAGTGACAAAAACTAAAAATGAGAACTGTTATGATATGAATATTCATTAGTGATTTATGATTCTATTTCCGTGAATGTGTTTTTCTTTGGTTTTAAAAGAATTATAATTGTTATGACATTAAGCTTAGTTTTTTCCGTGCGTTCCCAAGACTTTCCGGCATTGCTAAATCGTCCCAGTCCACAGTTACTGCATAGAGAGCAGACGAGACCACCACTATGGGTGTGGATGTCAGGTACGGAGGGCATCCTGCTTTTATTTGTTGATATGCCAACGAATTTCCATAATAATAGAGTAATCACAGGTTGAAATTGTATATATTTCAGCAATTATTTCAGTTGGTGTTATTTTGAACAGAAGCCATTTTTATAGTTGGATGATGTGATTGTATGTAACTGTGGGATGTTACGAGAAAAAGATGCACAGTAAAAGAGGCCATGCATCGATGCACAACGTGATGACGATAGTGACAATATTAACACGTAATTCAATCGATTAATGAGAAAGATGTACACGTAATTTAGGCACAGCATTTCTATTAAAGAACGTGCATTCATGTTTTGACAAAATGATGCAGACTCAATGGCAAAAAAGATTTTTTTGATAGAAATAATTTTTTTCATCATGAGCCTGCCCGAAAATATGGGAAACCCGAAAATACCATGGGAAAAAACTTCTATTATTGCATTCTGAGGACATTCTGAAAATAAAAACTGTATGATAATACAGTTTATATTTTTTCTTACAAAAGCATGTTTAATAACAAAACATGTTCAGTATCAGAAAAAATGTCATGACAGACTCAAAATAATATGACTGTCATGTCTTAAGTTTAATTTTTAATAAAATTTATAATTAGTTTTAAGAGTTATAAAAACACTAACCTAAATTATAAATGGTAAATGGTCATAAAATTACACCTTGTGTGTCGATAGTTTTCACGAGGTGGATTAAAAAAATCAGTAGAGGTGTAGTTGGGTGGGTACAAGTAGTCGCTGGCACCCTATGGCAACTACCTGTACTGCTTAAAGGCACGAAATCAACTGTTAAAGAATTCCTTGTGGCAAAAACTGCTGTATGCTGCCGTAGCTTGGATTTGTTTGGAAAAAAAGATGGTGATCACCATGACAACCAGCCGTGGGGAAGTCAATCTTCACCAGTCATGGTTCGTATAGGTATCACCGGTATTGGTATCGATTTAGGTGATATTTCACGGCTAGTTCGTAATTTTTGAATTTGTTACAAGTAAGCACTTTAGTGTTTCAACATCAGCTTTAACCTCGCGGACGGCAGCGCCATGCACACGACTTTGGCTGCTTAATGAAATGATATGTCTAGACATCCCGTGAACATCTTGTTCCTCTAAAGCTCTATAATTTCCACAGAGGAAGAGGTAGCTCAACAGGGTTTATAGGAGTTTTCATTTTCATTTTCCCTGACTTTTTCAGGATTTCCAGACGATTATTAGTGATTTTCCCTGACTTTTGAGCACCTGAAAACTCCAACATTTCAGTCATTTATAGAGATAAAAGTGGTAGTGAGGAAGCAGAGAAGTCTAAACTTATGAAAAATTGTAGGTTTATTTTCATATTAATCATATGAACTTCCAGTAATAAGAGATCAACAACTTTAAGTCAACAAAATAAAAATTATCATTCCTTACATTGATATGCCTTCAGAAAGGGTTTAATTGCAGAAAAATATATGCAAAGACGGCTAACCTGGGTTTTCCTTCCAGCCTGATGTCATGTTAAAGTAGCTCTTTGAATCAATCTTGATTTTTTCTTCCTCACATCCTTCTACAAATTTGGCTAAGTGACTTCAAATTTGACAGAGAATAACTTTTTCGTCGCCTGTGGGACAAAGCGAAACATTCCTAGCGAAATCGCTAGCGAATGAAAATGAGAATATGAATGCGCACACCTTTCGCCAATCTTTCCACCAAATCGTGCAGGCTATAGCCAGAAAGAACCAGAATAGGCCCCCTGGGCTGCCTCCACAGCGAAGCCGGCCTGAGGCCAGCCGTCCCCTCCTTCACCCTCCTCCTCCGCTCCTATGTGCAGTTTTTGATCTCTTGGCATTTTCAGGTGTTAAATTTAAACATTTTGTGATTTTCCCTGACCACACGTTAAATTCCCTGACTTTTCCAGGGTTTCCATGGCCGTTTTCATTTTCCCTGACTTTTCCAGGATTTCCAGGTTCCTATAAACCCTGCTCAACTGGTAGAGCACCTGGCCGGAAATCAGGGGTTCCGCATCTCGGTTAAGGCGAATGATGTTTTCTCTGTGGAATATCTGGTATTGTGCAATTTCAGTGGGTAATGCCACTAAGGTTTACATGGCTAGTTTGTAATATTTGAATTCTATTTTAGTTATAGAGTTTTTTTTTTCAATTACTTCTTTCCTCATATATCTTTCCATTATCAATAAAGTTAAATAAGTTCTTTGTGTAATTAATAAACAATTGATGCATTTGATTGAAACTATAAGAGAAGGGTTTCCACTAATGTTGTTATTAACATGAAGAACACAATTGATGGTTTCCGGCGTAACTTTGTGGAATTTACTAGACATATTGAAAAAAAATTACTAAAACTTTGTATTTCCACCGAATATTTTATTCGAACACGACCATGGTTTCGACGGTTAACGTCATCTTCTGGTGAGGAATACATTGATACACCTTCTTAAATACTCGGATGACACGTGACATAGACATACAATCAAATCTGAGAAAGAGGAGGGGGAAGCGGTAGAGGTGAGAGGGAGTTGGGAGGTTGGGTCTTCCCCAGGGTGTAGGAGTCGAGGAATGTGGGGTGGTAGGTAGGGCTGACGCATCTCAAGCTGACTAACTGCAGTGACGGTTGGGCAAGGATTAGGGTGAACCGAGGGTGCAGGAAGGGGATGGGGAAGGAGAGAAAGTCATTAACAGAAATACCAGCGTGCTCAAGTGCGTCAGCGGGGGTGAGGGCGGGTGACGGTTAAGGATTAGGGAGGAAGGGGAGGAAAGGGGAAAAAACCGAAGTGTGTGAAGGTAAGGGGTTAATGGAAGAGGGGGAGGTTGAGGAGTGGAGAGCGGGAAGTATACAACATATCATTTTAAAATCGTTGAATGCAAATTGTGAAATTGTAAATGATATGTTGTATACTTCCCGCTCTCCACTCCTCAACCTCCCCCTCTTCCATTAACCCCTTACCTTCACACACTTCGGTTTTTTCCCCTTTCCTCCCCTTCCTCCCTAATCCTTAACCGTCACCCGCCCTCACCCCCGCTGACGCACTTGAGCACGCTGGTATTTCTGTTAATGACTTTCTCTCCTTCCCCATCCCCTTCCTGCACCCTCGGTTCACCCTAATCCTTGCCCAACCGTCACTGCAGTTAGTCAGCTTGAGATGCGTCAGCCCTACCTACCACCCCACATTCCTCGACTCCTACACCCTGGGGAAGACCCAACCTCCCAACTCCCTCTCACCTCTACCGCTTCCCCCTCCTCTTTCTCAGATTTGATTGTATGTCTATGGCACGTGTCATCCGAGTATTTAAGAAGGTGTATCAATGTATTCCTCACCAGAAGATGACGTTAACCGTCGAAACCATGGTCGTGTTCGAATAAAATATTCGGTGGAAATACAAAGTTTTAGTAATTTTTTTTCAATATGAAGAACACAATTTACTACCACCAACTTAAGAGTGTTCTTTTTCCTATGCTGTACACTGCCACCACCCAACAAAAAATACATCATAAACAATGATTGTTTGGCAATTTCATGATTTTCCAACCATCAAATTGAGCAAAACTTAACAGAAATACATTAAGGTAATTTATGAACAATCACTTCAAGGACTAAATGCGAATTCCAATAAATAATAAGGATTCAAAAAAGAACTTCATTAGGTTCTGTTGTGAGCTCTTGACTCCAACTTTAAAAGCTGAAAAATCAAGGGCCTCATAACAAATTCCAGAGATTTTCAAGGGGAGACAAATTCCAGGTCATTTCCTGGTTTCAAGGCAGTTAACACCCTGCACACAGCATAAATTTTTTCAATGTAGAAGAGGCCTCAATTGTATCAGCATAAGATGATGATTTTCATCAGTGCATAAAACTTTAAGAAGAACATGCAAAGACAACACTTTAACCATCTAATGCAAGCAATATGGCACTAATTAATAACTGACTAAGACCAGCATACATACTTACATCATTTTCACCCTTAACTAGGCCAATTTCACCAACATAATTAATTCTGGACAGGAGATCACCAAATGTTTTATCCATTCTTTTCACCAGGTCATTAACAAATGGCAACCACTTACTCTTTAATGCCTCTATTTCTTCTTTAGCTTTACCCATATCAGTTTCTGACTGTTCAATAACTTTTTTAATGGCATTTATTGTGGTCTGCCTTCTCTCAAATTCCAAAACCACCTGACAAAAAATTACATCAGTAAAATTAATACAGCAAAAAAATTAATAATAACAGGATTCAGTCTCCATTCAAATACAACACAAAACACAAATTAACTATTAATCTTCAAAATAAGAGTGTAATTTTACATGGGTACATACGAGAACTTAATGCAGCCATGCCATAAACGTAAGAGGAGAAGTCAAGACGAAAGTAAAATAATCTATTCATTCGATAAACCACCTATCGGTTCAGTATTTCTTCATACACTAATTTTACTAGCATTTCAACATTTTTTAAATGGATTACAGTTAGGTGAGATAGTAAATTTTAGAATCAACATTTATTCATTTTTGAAATGAAAATAAAGAAGTTTCCTTCTCCAGCTCATCACTTAATAAACAAAATATCCCTTATCACTGGCATGTATGCATTTCATATTTAGTTATTTGATGTCAGTAAAAAACTATGAAGGCCATTTTACAAGGTCGTTGATACTGCACAGACTGTTGTGAGAACACTTTCGCAAGAAATATTGCACTGTGTAAAGCGACAACTTGCAACGACAGGCGCGCTGCCACTCTCAGAGCAAATTAGAACAGGTTCTAATCTGATACATGTGTTCGCGCAAGTTTGAAGTTTATTTCTCTCACTAGATGGTGCAGATGTAGCGGCAACAAACTGCCAGCGGAATTCTAGCAATTAAATCGGTTGCTGAAGATTGAGTTGGGCATTTTTGTTTGCACTCAACTCCATAGGTAGTGAATAAAGTGCAATAACGATTAGCTGGGTAATTAATCACGTGGAAGCTTAAATTTCATGCGTAAAGGAAGAACTCATTATGTTGGCCCACAGCCGTTCGTTCGTTGTGCAAATTTTGGGCTAAGTATACGGGACTAAGGTCTCCACTATTATGTATAGACTATGGCTTAAAACATATTTTAAAGTGGTGGTAATTTATCACATCTTTCACGTCCAATTAATTGCAACTTAACAGATCTTGACCTTATGCGATATATTGATGGTATTACCACTACTGAATGGTATATTGTCACTGACATAATGCACCGACGATTGCACCGTGTAAAGCTGTCAAGCAAGCATCCCCGCAATTTTCTATGTCACGGACTTTCGCAGACGACTGCTCAAACGGAATCAACATCAACTTGCGCAGTTTCAATGACCGTGTAAAATGGCCTTAAGAAATACACTGAGGCAAATTATGAAAAGTATTTTTACACACTTCCGGATATGATGGAGTCATGAAATTTAGGGATTCATTAAAGGTCCTGCGGTAAAATAGTTATGTATATTTTTTTAACAAAAATATCCTTGGTTTAACTCTAGATGACCCGTAACCCTTTAATAAGATATACATGTTAAGTTCATTTTTATTGATTGCAGCCTTTTCTCTATTTCAAAAATAAATTAGAAATACTTGTCACAGGAAAACAAATTAAATACTGTAAGAAGGGAAGTATTACAAGGGGACCAGGTTGGTGTGGTGGCTAGAGTACTGGCTTCCCATCCCGAGGGCCCGGGTTCGATTCCCAGCAGTAGCGGAATTTACAGTGGAAAACCGGTCCCCACTTGAGTGACTAGTGGAGGGCATTTCAAGTTCAGTACTCCGTCCATCGGCAGGGACGTTAAGCCATGGTCCCCTTAGCACCTTTTGTTACAGTAGGCTAATGCCGATGCCGGGTTTCTCTCCACCCTTCCTCCGTTCCCTGAAAATTCCTACCATTACCCAATAACCCACCTGTCCTAAATGGTGCAAATGACCTCAGCTGTTGGTCACCTCCCCTGAATAACCAAGTAGTATAGGATTCTTATTTATAACATGAAATAGAGTTTTCAGCAAAAAATTACTCAAATAAAAACTACTGATATTTTGTCAAACTATCCATGTCTGAAAACCATCACCTTGACAAGGGACCTCTTTTTCCTAAAATCATGCTTCCCAAAACTGAGCCTTTACCATCAGTATGACCTTGATGCCGACAAATATAGTAACTGCTGGATGGACGAAGTCCTTCTCACCTAAGTCATGCCAGAAAAATTGAAAGTTAAGCACTTACATTTGAATCTGAATGACCCAGGAGTTCAGCCTTGGTTTGGGTGACGTGTATCTCTTTCTGTATATCATCAAGAGAATCAGGAAAATCATCAAACTTTTTCAACAAATTGTGAAATTCTTTGCTTTTATATTTCACTTTTGCAAGTTCCTCAAACTGCTTCAGATATCGTAGTGTGCGATTCTTAAATTCAGTCAATATATCCTGCGAAGCTTTTTCTTCTTTCTGTAAAAAAACACAGCATAAGTAGAGAACCACAACTTAATTCCTCACAAAACTGTAGCATTTCATTCTTCCTAAAAAAAAAGTTTTCTAAAGCTTATAACAGAACACATTTCCAGGTGTGGTATGTAACACTGGCCTCAGTGGTACACATAGGGGTTAAGCCCTCACCTCCTACTCTTAAGGACAACAAGAGTTTGAATCTTACTCAAAGGGATTTTTCAGAAATAAAAGGATTGCACAAAACTCCCAGCGCAAGCAGGAAAAAGTTATAAGTGCACCTCACATTAGTACAGACATCAATGAAGGAAGTCAGGTTGCAGCATCAAATTTAACAGACAGATGAAAATCTCGACATCACCAACACCATCTAGGAAAGGAGCAACAATGCGGAAAGGATAGAGCAATGAGTTTTATTGACTTTGTTTAGCCCTTTTTGCGACAAATAAATGTTTGTTGATCAAGTAGTCTCAACCGCAGAAACTTCATGGTTTCTTTTATATTAAAACAGGAAATAGTGAAAAACTATCATTTTAATTTAAAAAAAATTGAATACATACTATCCATTGAATCTCTAAATCATTCAACTTAATAGCTGAAATCATGTAGATATTTGGAAAGGATGACTTGATTTCTCTTTAATGCAGCCACAGTTTGTTGAGTGAAACCATGTTAATTTTTACTTCAGAAAATTTAGAATTAGTTAGCAAGAACATTATATGGGTCAACATATTTTTGATGTACCACTGCACATACAAAAGAAAAATATGTACGCATTAATTATTTTTCACATTGCATTATGGTTTATGAAAATTGTAAGGAAAAATACTTTGAGGCTGAAATTGGTTAGAGTGCCTTCCACCACTATACTTTATTTTTTAAAAACTTGTTACTTAAAAAAGTTTGAAGCATATCTGCATGACTACAGTTATCTTCCATTTGCATATTTTTTTAAAATTTCAAATTGAAGTCCTTAAAGAAATAGCTTAAAAACTGTTAACAAAGGCCAAAGTCACCCCATTTTATAGTACCATTGAAATGAAAGTATCCCAAAGAATAACACAAAAGGTCATTTATCACAATAATTATTCTGTACATTAAGAAGTAAATTTTAAGACACTAGAATAAGGCTCCAACTCCACCTAACCAACTTAATCACTGAATTTGTCGGTGTATGGGATGCACTTTTTTCCTTTCAACATACAGACTATTTTAGTATTTCAGTGGGTCTAAAACTTCTGATTGACTTAAGTAATACACATGTGTGAGTAATCTATTGCTTTTTTTTTCTTTTTCAAATAAGGTTCAAATCAACTGTTTCCATAATTTTTATGGCCTATAAAAATAATAAGTAGTACAATAAATTTTACACTTGATTACTGAAAGAAGGAGAATTCCAAAAACATTAAGTTCAGATTCACTATCATCTCAAGGTATCAGTTCATCCAATGCATGCATTCACGATCAAAAATCCCTCAAAAGTAAGGGAATGGTGGACAAGTATGGTGGTGGAATGTGCGATTCAGTTGTAAACTATCATCTTTTACATGGAGCAGCCAAAAACGAGTACTTGAAAGTATCGAAGTATCAGAAAAATAGCTGATACCCGATACTCGCTATTGGTATCGGCCCAAGCCTAGTTAGGAATCTAGGAAAGGTGATCAATTTCTTGTCATACCATATAATTGAAGAATGCAACTCAGTTCTATAGAATCAAAGCTCATTTTTTAATAGTATATTCGCAGAGCATGAAATGAAATTTTGTAAACTATGTAGGTACCACTCCACACTGTCCATGCCACACATTGATGATGCAAGAGAAAATTTACAGAAGTGCAGTTGGGAGTTTACTGCATGTTTCAAACAATACCAGACCAAATGTAGCTTATGCAGTGAGTATAGCTAGTCAGAGTAATCAAAGCCCTACCAAGGGAAACTTGAGGTCAGTACAGCATACAAAGAGATATCTCAAAGGTACAATAGGCATGTGACTAAATTAACACAATGCAGGAAAATCTATCAAGGTGTAGTTTGATGCAGACTGGGCTAATAGACCATGAAATCCATTAGTGGATTTGTTGTGCAGATAGCAGGTGCTGCAATAACATGTAAAAGGAGAAAACAAAACAGCATTGGCAAACTTACTGTTAGGGCAGAGTATGTGGTAATGTCAGACGCATGCATGGAGGCTATGTGGTTAAGAAATTTACATGGTGAAATTGGTCAGGTTATATTTATTGACGCTCACGAAATAATATAAGCTGAAACTATATGAGCGAATAGGCTATGTACATGAAATAGAATTTGTTACTAAGAGGATGAAACACATTGACCTCTAATATCATAGATTTTCTAGCATGTTGCTTCTTAGAGTAATCTCACAAATATTCTTACTAAAGGGTTGTCAGGACCCTAAACCAGATACTGTGCCAAGGTTATGAGCATTAACCCTTTGAGTGCCAACGAATATCCTAGGAGCTACGCTAAAATTGCCGGAGCATTTAGGCTGATTTTGTAGAGCTTCAGGGAAAAATATTATTTCACGTAGCTCATGTAAAAACGTAGGAAAATGAAGCTAGTTGTCAATTTTGGAATTACAAAGGTTCAGTATCTAAAGTTCTCTGCATTAAAATGCCATCAGTCAACAATCAGTGAATAACCAACAATTTTTAATGACAATACAGAAGGAGCGCGATAACTCTCCCCAGCACTTTTCACTAGAATTCGGAGAAGCGCAATCGCGCTCCCCGGCACTCTAAGGGTTAACAAAGGCTAGAGAGACCAATCCTTAGGAAATAATTAATAATTTTGATTTGGTCAAAAATTAGCAGTGTTAATAGTGGACCCAACATTGAACTGTAAAAGAATTAGGGTTTTGTTTCTCTTTCAATTATTTTTTTGACACGGCATTGACAATATGGGAATCAAAACTTGATAAAAAAGGGTATTGTTGAGTAATATGAACTTAACAGTGTGTGTTTTTGGATAGCCGTTTCAGTAGTTAAGCCTTGTCCAAGGTTGAAGGTAATTTAAAATTAATAGTTTTCCCATGCATCATCCACAGTGCTCACTCTTTACTACTAGGACCGTGTGATATTAACTATGACCTGAGGAATATGCATAAGTTAATGAAAAAATTCTTTTGGAGAAAAGATACCGAGTCATTCCACGTCAGTTCATCCAGCCCATGTCACCCACCGACTCGGATCTTTATGAAATTTTTGTCACTAGCTACTATCTCCAACGTGATAACCCATGTAAAGTATTTCCGCTCTCACCCTCATAGTTTGCAAGATATGAGGGGTCAAAGTTTGGGAAGTTTGCTCAGAAGTGCCGGTAGTGGGGTTCAATTTTCAGAGTAGAGGGCACAAGTTAAAAATTCATAGCTCAGTAACCAATTAACATATCACCATGAAATTTTTACATCTTGTCTATCAAAGTACATAGATTCCATAGAAATATTTTCTATCACCCTTGCATAGCTATGTTATCCACTATTATGTCATTAGTTGTCAATTAACCAAGTTTTTGAACTCAAAAACTTTACTTCATATTTTCACAAATATCACCCTAAGGCAGAGTAGTTAACTCATCCAATATTTTTTTTAAATGTACCTAAATATGTGCTCTAATTGACTGTGAAATAAAAATGGTGGTGTTTTGACTGCCACTGTGAGTATTTCAGGTTTTACTTTTTTTGTGACTCGGTGCGGGGGATTTTGGACACATATTATACAGATCCTAAGCATGGCTGTATCCAAATGCTTACCTTCATGAGGAAATATTTGAAATAGTGGTCAGTGAATGAAAGGCCTGGCATCTATTTTTAGTGACTGACTTTTGTTAATATAATTTTTTTACAATAATTCACGGCTTGTGGCAGCCGAAGAGAAAAGAGCCCAAATGTTTAAGCAACTATGAATTGATGCACTTTTTCAGGCATTTACCTATTTATACAAGTGTTAAGTTCATGAAAAATGTGGAATTAACATTTATTAGACCCATTTTATGCATTATATCATAAATGAATTATTTACATCATACACTAAATTTGTAAAACTTACTTTAATCTGTGGTGAATTGTGCCATGCTCTACTGGCATTGCACAAAGTCAGTCTCACTTTCACTAAAGTGGTACATCCTCCCAGAACACTTGGTGATGGGAGGGCTGACAGAGCAAATAATACTACTTATATGTAGCAGATGTCTTCCTTCTCCTGTGAAGGCCAGTGGAATGGTCTTGCTAGGCCATAAAGGGTGCATGACTTTTGCTTTCACATCACCCTTCTCCTCATACTTAGCTATTACTAATCCAAAAAACCAGTGATCATCATAGGCACATGCAATATATGAGTTTGTTATAATTTGTGACAACATAATTGCAGGTGGTGGTCGGTCATTGGCAAAATGGAATAATACGCATAAGTTTTCATCCAAGCTGATCCTCTTAGCTCCTATGGAATTTTTAGACACAGGCATGAAATGGTGAAACACATGTGTGCCAGGAATTGTTTTTGCATTGAGGAATCTGTATTCTAACTGTTGACGGGTTTCTGAAATAATTTCCTTCTTTATCACCCAGAATTTAATGTTTTCAAATCTAGACCTGCAGAAGTTCATGATCTTTTCCACAGAGTTTTAAGAAATTTCCTGAACATCTCTGAAGGCTCTCTCGGGCTACCAAACCCTTAACTGTACCACCAATGCCATCAAAAGGGGATTTTCCATGGCTTGTAGCAAAAAATGTCCATGAAGCCATTAAGGAGAAATCCTGGTTGTGGTTGCAAAGGTTGAGAAAATTTTTGCAGTTATTATATGGTCCAGCACAACCATCATTAATAAAATGTACTTTTTTAAATGATGGAAAATTTTCAACATGAACTGAGATATTATTTTTTGGCTTTCATATATGAAAGCTACATATGGCTCCAAATCATCTGATAAGATGCATAAACTGGAAACAAGTAGCTCTTTCAACTGATGATCTTGAGTGTAAATCACAGCAGGGTGCAGGGTACAACTATCATTTGCCCAGTGATATCCTTGTGTCTTATCTTGGACAACATATGAGTAGTTTTCACTGAAGTCAAGGAGAGCAATTGCTTCATGGGGTCGAAGATTTTCTTTCATTTTTTATGATAGTTTGCCTGTGCTTTTGTAAAAAATGATTGGGGCACCAGTTTTTCCAGTCTTTCAATTAAAGTTGATGTGTACACGTGAAATGTAACCGTGAAGTTCACCAGTTGTGGTCTGTCGGTGGAAACCCACTGACTGTATGACACTTCATCTCCAGGGTCACATTCTTCCAACTTTTTCAGCAGAAAGCTTTTCAAATTTTCATGTGATGGACACAGAGGGCAGTGTTGCAGCATACAGTCTCTATTATGCGTTGAACACACTAAGTAACCAATCAGGTCCTGGCATGTTTCCTCTATATTACAGGCATGAAGCAGTAGATTGACATTTTGATGAATTGCGCAAACACATAAAGAATGTGTTCCAGGAGATCCCGCTAATACACACCATTTTGGATGCAGTTTGCAGAATTTAGAAAAGCCAATTTTAATCCTGGGAAAGTCAAATTTAAAAGCTGAATACAATTCCTTAAAATTAAACAGTAATAATCTCTTCTGAACATGTACATTCATATACAGAGATACTAACCACATCTTTTTTTCCTGGCATCATTCTGGAGTATTCATCACTTTCATAGAAAGTCCTCACTAATTCTAATGTTTTATCACAGATTGTCTTTCCTTTTCTCAATTCAGGTGTAGAGCTAATATTCCTTTCTCTCTAAAACGTTCTCTTGATTGCCGGACAGTGTATTCACTAACATGGAACTCTTCCACTACTTTCTTCCTGCCCCATGAAGTAGGTACCAATGTTAACAGTTGTACCTTTTCTTGATGCATGTTTGCAGCATTGACTTTTTCTTTAATTAAGTCTATGAGCACATCCATATCATGGACTTTCTGAAGTACTTCTTTTGGCAGTTTTGGGTCATCCTTTTCAGGAGATAACTCTTTATCAATAACTCTTTTAACTTTAGTTTTAAAATTAAAGCATGCTGACTCCACTTTTCTTTTGGCATAGGTTGATCTTCTGAGAGACAAAATATAATGAAATTTCAAAGGTGACTCCCCCATCTCTTGCAGTGTCCTTTTAAGTACCTCAGTTGCTTTTTCAATTTGGATATTGACATTTCAAAAGTAAAAATACTCCCATTACTGTCACTATCGACTACTTCAATATCAGAAAGCTCAATTCCAAATCTATGATGTTTCTGTACTTTCTGTCTACATGGCTGGCATATTTTCATTCCTGAAACTAATTTTTGGAGTTTCGGGATTTTCTTCCGAGACTGGCTTTTTCTGCAAATTCAGGACTTACATATTTCAGTAATTTTTCTATTTTCTTCCCATGGTTCTTAAATGGACCGAGACAGTATAATTGATAAGATTTATACTTTTTCAGATATTATGTTCTATGATGTTCACAGACATAAAATAGGACTTAAAAACTTACCCCACTTCTGAAGGATAAAAGTTGTTTTTCAAACACACTCAGTCTCAATTTTGTTCAGTCTCACCACCAGTGTGTAGCTTTTTTTTGAGGCACTCAGATCCTGTTTCTTTTCCAATGTTGCACAGTTCAACAACACAGTACAGCATTGCACAATTCACCACAGATTAAAGTAAGTTTTACAAATTTAGTGGATGATGTAAATCATTTATTTATGATATAATGCATAAAATGGGTCTAATAAATGTTAATTCCACATTTTTCATGAACTTAACACTTGTATAAATAGGTAAATGCCTGAAAAAGTGCATCAATTCATAGTTGCTTAAACATTTGGGCTCTTTTCTCTTCGGCTGCCACGAGCCGTGAATTATTGTAAAAAAAATTATATTAACAAAAGTCACAGTCACTAAAAATAGATGCCAGGCCTTTCATTCACTGACCACTATTTCAAATATTTCCTCATGAAGGTAAGCATTTGGATACAGCCATGCTTAGGATCTGTATAATATGTGTCCAAAATCCCCCGCACCGAGTCACAAAAAAAGTAAAACCTGAAATACTCACAGTGGCAGTCAAAACACCACCATTTTTATTTCACAGTCAATTAGAGCACATATTTAGGTACATTTAAAAAAAATATTGGATGAGTTAACTACTCTGCCTTAGGGTGATATTTGTGAAAATATGAAGTAAAGTTTTTGAGTTCAAAAACTTGGTTAATTGACAACTAATGACATAATAGTGGATAACATAGCTATGCAAGGGTGATAGAAAATATTTCTATGGAATCTATGTACTTTGATAGACAAGATGTAAAAATTTCATGGTGATATGTTAATTGGTTACTGAGCTATGAATTTTTAACTTGTGCCCTCTACTCTGAAAATTGAATCCCACTACCGGCACTTCTGAGCAAACTTCACAAACTTTGACCTCTCATATCTTGCAAACTATGAGGGTGAGAGCGGAAATACTTTACATGGGTTATCACGTTGGAGATAGTAGCTAGTGACAAAAATTTCATAAAAATCTGAGTCGGTGGGTGACATTTTGAAAATTTTCTGGATGATTTGACATGGAATGACCCTACCAGGACATTCAGTTCTGATGAAATACAGCTACATATTACAATGGCATTATTTCGATCAACAACCTATATACAAATATGTATATGTATATAAAATATGAATCGACAACTGCAAGGTCCTTAATTTTACTGAAATTTAAATACTTAATCTCAACATTCATTAAATAACTCTATTGGGAACTGCTGAGCACCTATCAATACCCCTTTCAGTGCTACAAGCATATATATGCATTTGATATGTGGAATGCCTTCAAGTCAAGTCAAAGTTTATTTTACCCAATAACAACATTATATAAAATATATATACTTCCAACAAAATAACAATATTGGAGAGCCCTGTTCTAGGAACATATTTCCTCTTCAGGGCTTGAGTCACTCCGAATAGTTCATTCATAATTGCATTCATCATTATTTTCACATTTGCTACCATGCCTTACCATACCATACCATACCATTCGGACTGCCTTTGGTCTGGCATTTTCCGTAAGTGCAGAGAAACCTGTAAAACCTGCGCTGACCTAAGAATGCCTCAGTGCTAACCACGTATAAATGTTTTCTGGCCAGATAGTGCACTATCCACCCTAATTATCCCAACAGAAGTCACTGGTGATTTATATGCTTAGCACTGAAAGGGTTAATGACATTTCTCACAAGTATGATCTAGTACATACCTCAGCTTCTCTCAATTTCTTGGTCACACCTCTCAGTTCATTTTCTGTCACAGATAGATCATTCCTTGCCTTATGAACTTCATTCTGAGTTAACTTCATCATTATTATAATATCACCAAATTTTTTTTGATGAGCAATATTTTTAGCCAAGACTGCAATCATTTGTTGGACACATTTCTGGAAAGAGAAATGGATACATGAAATATGGCAATAAAAATAAGACGTCAATACAGCAAAGATATCAACTGAAATAGGGCAACTAAGAAAAAGTTTGCCCTCCTAATTGATTGATTGATGCCACACACTTTTTAATATGTTGAAATATAAAAGATTTACAAAAATAAGTCTTAAAAATAACATTTTAAGGCTTCAAGACTAAATTTACAGCACAATTTTAGGAAATTTCTGTGCATTGCCACGATTAGTACATACATGTAAATTAACCCTTTCGTGCTCATGGTATTTTTGGTTATCATGCCCAGAAAACTCGAGGCTAAATCTTGGGAAGATTAACTCTTGGTTTGAACATTTTTTTTGACATGCATAACAGTTGAGCAGGAAATTCGAAATTTTAAACATATTTCACCACAACTTGAAATGCTTTCCACAAGTCAATTTACTATTTTTTTTAAGAGCTGAGTCCAGTTCCCTTTCAGTCAAATTTGGTACCCCAATCTTTATTTTCTCCTAAATATTATTTTTATTTTGAATTCTAATATTAATATTACATATAAAATTGAATTAAGGGGCCGTGGGACATGATTATTTTTTCGCCTTCGAGTGCTGAGATGATGGAGATAGTTTTTCCGTCGACTGGTAGAGTTACCAGCGTCGGCGCCTACCCAACCAGCCATATTTTTGTTCAGTGTCTCCTCTACGCTTTAATTCTTTGCGCAGAGGTGATGAGGCAATAACGACCCTTCCCTCTCAGCCCCTCCGTCCGCGGAGTTTTCGTACCATAGCTGACCACTAGATGCAATGTTGCCATTTCAACACACGATTGGACCAAACTGTTTGGCAGACTCCACATTATACCATGTGGCAACGTGGAATTCGCGGAAATGCGCTCGCTACGGTTTTCTAAGAACCGAGCCGGTCTGGTCCTAGTGGGGTTCGTAGCTGCAGGAGAAAGCGTCCGCGGTCCCAGTCATGAATGGGCTTCATTTTTCGGGGTAGCCGCGTTGATTGGTTGTTGTGACAACAGTTTAGCCTTAAGAACTGCAACAAATAGGAGGTGGTCTCAGCTAGAGCCCTGCAAAACGGCCTCCATACTCGCTCACGCTCACTCGGTTGCCGGCTGAATCGAATGCACGCACTCGAGTGCAGAGTCAACCGAGTCTGGATTTGCTCGACCGATCACTCGCCCCGAGTTTACGAGCAACCGACGAGTATACATACACTCGGCGGCAGCTAGGATTTTCGTCAAGGCTAGCCGGAGCGCAGCGACTCGGGTTCGTAGTTTGGTGTCCGTAATATGACCTCCTGTGAGACAAATACATTACATATGTCGCAATATATCGAGTTCATCATTTTAAAATTTAATCGCCTCTAGTATTCATCTACCAAACAAAAGTCGTTGTCTCCAAACATTCCATATTTCACCTATTTGGAATAAGATTTCGTCTCGTAAGAAATTCTGAACTGAGTAATAGGCTTCATAATTTTGGATGCGTGCCATCGATTCATCTACCTTTGGGAAAAATAAAATGGTTGAAATAGGGGGAAATCGAAAAAGGGTTAGTATTTCGGTGATATCGTACTGAACTCCTTCGCTGGGAATAAATATACATTCCGATAAATAAGGTCAGCAACTCCCTGATGTGGCCGTAAAAGCCTCAGCCGAGTCCTCTGATAGTGTGACTATTATCTGGAAGGTGTTTCATGCATACATGCAAATATTGCTTGCAACGTTAGATCAGTAGTATAAATCATGCGTTTAAGCAACTTATTTGCAATTTGTATTTGGAGCGCTACAAAGCAGCAGAGAGCTGCATTTGGAGTTACGGAGACATTTTCCTGTAACTACTGTAATGGGCAAAGTATCAGGTGATATATATGAGCCAACTAGGTAGGAAATCGTCTACATAATATCCTGCAAGCAACCATAAAGATGTGTGGCAGGAGGTGAATTCTCACCAAAAATGCACTACATATCATGATTTTAAAAGGATTAGTAATAATATATTAGTCTAAACTGCACTATTTAAAAAGAAAAAATAGCAAACCTAGCATGTGAAAACGTGCTGTTAGTTGGGTTACCTGCAAGTCCTTATACCAACATGCAACTACCTATGCTATGAATTCAATCACTCGTATTGGACATTTACCGCTATTCACATCCCTAATTGTACGAGAGAAAAAGGACATTTTGAATATGTCGGTTCGGCAATCAATTTCTCTAATTTTATAATTATGTTCCAGTCTACCATAGTAAGTTGGGGTTTGCAAAATATTTTTAACGTCATCACTGAAAATATTATCTTGGAATTTATTTAGGAAATTAAGTTTAAATTTCAACCTGCGATCTGACAATGATTCCCATTTTAATTCATTTAATAGACTGGTTACGCTAATATAGTTATCGTGGCGTCCCTTTACATCTTGCCGATCTTCGATGCACACGTTCAAGTTCGTTATCTAGACCGATTTCGTAGGGATCCCATACACTGGCAGCATATTCCAAATGAGGTCTAACAAGGGAAAAGTAGCTGATTTCTCGTACTTTTGTCACATTTACCCAATACTCTTTTGATGAATCCCAGTCTACGATTCGCTTGACCCATTATTTCACGTATGTGTTCATCCTAGGAAAGATCAAGCGTCAGTCTTATTCAAAGATATTTAATGGATCCCACGGTTGTTAATTCATTATTACTCATTTTGTACGTGTTAGGAGAACAATTGTTTTTCCAAAAATTCATTAGTAGATATTTTTTTTATTTAATTCCAACTGCCATGTATGACACTTTATTCAATTGCTTGTAGGTCATCATTTAAATATTCTTTATTATTTGTTGAAATCATTCGTGCGTACATCAGCATTACTCTTGATAAAGTAGATGCTATTTCTTGCTAATTGAAAGGTCATTTCTTCATCAGATTGTTCTTAAATTTTGTTAGTTAATTAATTTAGGTACTTTTGTTTTTAATTACGAATTAAAATCTCTGTTATCTCAGATTTAATTGAAGTTGGCACTTCGAAAGGAGCTTCGAGATTTTTGAAGAACCTACATTTATAGGCCAAAAGGGTAGTTGTGCTTGACGAGTATTTAAGAATAGTTTTGCACATGCGACACCGCACATAACCTTCACTTAATATCGTAGTGACGTTACACACGACGTCGAATTTTTGCCAAACTTGGCTACTACTTGACCCTGCTTTTGATTGTAGCACACATCTTCCGTCCGCAATTTTATCAATAATCTCTTTTTTTCAATTTGCACACATGCTGGAGTACCCATGCCTGCTTAAGTCACCGAAGCGAGCCGATTCAAATACTGAGGGCGACTTCCCGGTTGCGAATACGAGGAGCGATTGCTTGCGGCGGTCGGCCGAGTATGAATGCACTCGGCGATATCGAGTATAGCCATACTCGGTTTGAGATTTCCGAATACTCCGCCAGGGTGCGGGCTCCTCACCTGTTTCTCCGTCAAAAACGTACCCGAGGTGGTGACTCATAACCAGCCGGCCGATTATAGCCGAGTACGGAGGCCGTTTTGCAGGGCTCTAGTCTCAGCTGGTAGTTTGGCTTGCACGTGTTAATGTCTAAATGTGGTAATTTGAAAGTAATATACGTTTGTGCCTACTACAGACCACCCCATTCCGATGTACACTCAGTATTAGAACTCGAGAAACAGATCAGGCACATTAATTCTCATACCAACGAACGAAAGATTATTGAAAGGTGGAGATTTCAATACAACATCGATAGATTGGAAAACATGTAGTCATTAGTCTGGGGGTAGGGACAAAGAAATCTGCTCGTCATTTTTTAACCTGTTCGCATAATACGCAGTACATCAAATAGTAAATTTGCATAATAGAAGGGAGAATGTTCTTGATTTACTTGCCTCAAACATCCATGAAAAAGTTATTAAAGTTAAAAATATCGATGGAATAAGTGACCACAAGGTAGTACATGGTAAATTATCCCTCAATACTGACAAAAATGTAAAATTAAAAAGAAAGATTTTCCTTTTAAGTAAAGCAGATTTTAACGGATTTAGGCGTGACTTACAGACTTCTTTTGAAAAATTCTAAACATCAGAAAAAATAGTGATACAGACATGGAAAGAGTTCCTCCAAATTACACGGTGAGTGACTATAAGAGTGAGAATAGGGAACCAAGGTGGTACAACGCGGAGGTTAAAAAAATGTTTAAAACGACAACGAGTTATCCACGCGAAACTAAGAAAAATGTAGCTAATAGCGATCTAAAAAAATTATCGAACGTTACATATAAAGCAGCCGCAAAAACAGCCCTTAGAAAAGCGTAAAGTGATTTCAAGAGAAAAGTACTTGGAGAACAACTAGAGGGGAATCCGAAAGCATTTTGATCATATGTTAGGGAAGTACAGGGAACTAAAATTTCAACGGTTAATTCCTTGAAAGGGTATAGGGGCGAAATATTTAGATAAGGCTAATTTGTTGAATTATTTTTCCAGAGCGTTTTTAATCAATCTAAGCGTAGTTTGCTCGTAACCATACCAGACCGATTTCAGCAAATAATGCCCCCGATCGATAAATGTATCTTATAGCGGAATCGTATCCTTACTAAAAAACGTTAACCCGAACAAGTCCTCAGGTCCTGATGAAATTCCTGCTCGTGTGTATAAAGAAATAGCTCTCGAAATGGCACCGTATCTTAAAGTAATATTTAACAAATCCCTCGAAGAACACGCGGTTCCCAAAGACTGGGAGATAGCAAACGTGATCCCAATTTTTAGAAGTGGCGATAGGGAACATCCATCGAATTGTAAACCAATATCAATAACGTCACTGTCGTGCAAAATTATACAGCATATGATAGTAACATCAATAAGGGGACACCTCGATAGCCAGGATTTATTGATAACAAATAAGCATGGGTCCAGAAAGGGACGATCTTGCGAAAATCAAATAGGTCTTTTTGTTCATGATATTTTAATTTCCGGAGAAGGTAACGTACAGGTAGACGCAGCGTTTTTAAATTTAGAAAAGGTTTGACAAGGTTCCCCACTGTAATTTACTCGCGAAGTTAGCATTATACGGGAGACAGTAATATGGTAGGCTGGATAGGAGATTTCCTACATGAACGCGTTCAAAGGGTGGTATTAGATGGTGTCACCTCAGGCGAAGTAAAAGTTACATCGGGTGTTCCCCAGCGTGATAGGCCCAATTTTATTTCCTCTCTCCGTAAATGACTTGAATACAGTAGCTAAAATAGCAAGCTCCGTCTTTTTGCCGATGATGCAGCAGTCATTATTGGTCATCAATCCTCAGATCGGTTTGACGCAACTCTCCACTGAGTCCTGTCGGCTAATCTCTTCATATTTACGTATTTCTTCTGATGCAGTAGTGTGTAAGGAAATAAGAAATTAAGAGGATAGTCATTCTTTAGCTAAGGATTTATATGCGATTGATGATTGGTGTGATAGTTGGCAGCTAGAATTAAATTTGAAGATATGCGCGATAAAGAACTTTGGGAAAAAGAATAACTTTCCCCAGAAAAATTATTGCATCAAAGGAAAGAAAATATCTAACGTAGAATTTATTAAATACTTAGGCATCACCAACATTGAAGACATGCTGTGGGGGAAACACATCAGGGAAATAACTAGTGTAGCAAACCATATATCAGGATTCGTAAAAAGAGTTCTAGGCAAATGCGATGAGAGAGTACTAGAAGCTATTTTACACTTGTCAGGCCTCATTTAGAATATGCCGCTAGTATATGGGATCCGTACGAGGAAGGTATGATAAAAGAATTAGAGCGTGTGCAAAGGAGATCCACTAGATTTGTTAAAGGCCGCTATGATAATTGTATAAGTGTTACGAGTTTAATAGAAGAACTAGGCTGGGAATTACTATCAGCAGGCAGGTTGAAATTTAGGTTAAAACTTTTCAGTAAATTCGAAACCGATTTGTCGAATATTTTAAGTCGATAATTCTTCTTCCCGTTACTCCACCGGATATGCCTTCGTTTTTCCCTTCTTCGGCAATTGCCATATCGTCAAATGAATCATGCAAAGTTTCATCAGCTACTGAATCGTCAATATTGGACGGGATTTCTTCAATAGCGCAAGAAGTTCCTCCTACGTGCGACTCTGTCCCCATTATTTTGAGACGCCTGTTTCGGATAATAGAAATTTGCATGCTTACACATGAATATATCATTACATTAAGATAGTGTTTTCACAAAAAATGACAATATTTACCTTTTTTCTTCCCTCCGCTTGGCCAAAAATTCACCCTTTCTTTTTTTCCTCGCCATCGAAAATGTCAAGCGACTGCCTACTTTAATTTTCCGATATCGGTACGCTTCCGATGACATTTCGAGACTTGACAATTAGTCAGTTTGACTATTACTAGACACCCCGCGAGCGACAACCTAAACAGAGACTCAAGAAACAACCCGTCAGTAAATCAGTCATTCCGTCTCAATCGCCTCTGCTTCCCTTCACTTTCCCTTCCCCCAAGCTCCAACACCTCAAGGTTACCGTTTTAGGATATAGGGTAGAGGGACCGTGCCACTTTTTGAGTAGCGCAGTAGGCGGAGAATGTGTGAACTGTTTAGTGATTTGCACGATTCTCGAGGCGTATCCCTGGGCTGGAGTTGGCGAAAAACATAAATTACTTTTAGAATATCTCAACAGCGTGTCTTTTAATAAAAATCAATAATTTTCAAGGATCCAACAGACTAAGCTTGAATCTTGTACTCTATAATAACGAAAGTTAAAAAAATAGCCCCTCTGTCTCCCAATATTTGCAACAAAAAGGTCTATTTTTACATCGAGATATATTTTTAACAAGGCTTATTACGTAAAATCTAGGATTATAGAGTAATAGTTTGATACTTTCTCTTTTAATTACTGAAAACCGCATTCCGATATCTGGCTTCCTGTTGGAGCAATCTTCCTTGAAAAATAGGTCTGAAAAACAGCTATGTCCCACGGCCCCTTAAATACTCCTAATACAAGTATAATTCATTTTTTGCTTTAATTTTTAATTTAAGAAAACTAGCATTTTAACACATTCTGGATCAAGCTGATATCTCATTTTCTCAAAAATAATGCCAGCCCTGCTGAACAGCTTCACTGAGATCACTCCTGCTGGTGGTACTGAAACATACTTTCTACCAGTTTTGGTAGTACAGTGGAGGCTCTACATAACAAGAGCATTCGGGAGCAAAAAATCATTCACTAGAGTGGAAGCTCAGTATAACGAGTGCTCACATTGGCTGGGAAATCACTATCATATACGAAAGTGCTGGATTGAGTCTCTAATTTGCCACAGTTATTCTTACTTCCCGATTCTTTTTCGTTACCATGCTATTAGAAACATGATCAAGAGCCATTTTCATGCACAATTGCATATTCATTGATCATTTTGCAAATTAAATCTTCCAAAACAATAATTTACACTTTGATGAAGTCTTCAAGTATTAACTGGTAAGTCCATTGGTTAGGAATAATAATTCGCCAAAATACAGCATTTTTAGGAGGTTGAAAATATTTCTTGTCTAATTACCTATTCCTAGCCATTTCCTATATTAACATTCAGTTATCTCTCAATAATTAGTTGCAACAAGTACATACAGTGGAATCCCGGTATAACCAGTGCTCATAATCCCTCGGAAATCACTCGCTAAATCGAGCGCTCGTTATATCCGTTGGTGTTGAAAAAACCCACCTAATTCTCATAGTCGTTCGTATTTACAGTTTTTCTTTTGTTTCCGTGGTATTTGACGAAGGTAAACAGCAAAAAAGTCATTTAAGACACAATCTGGGAGAATATCAACATATTTCATGAAAGGAACAGGATATTTTCCATTATATAAAACATTAATTCCCCTAGTTTCGGTGTTTTTCTTCCAGTTCTTCTATCTTTTCATCGACGAAGAAAGTTGTAAAGACAGCGTAACTAGTCGGAATTAAAATATTAGGTATACTGTGGAAGTTTTTGGATAATTTTGCGAATATGTCATGACGATAATATCAGCTTTGTCGAGTTTTCGAATGTTAACCGGTACGTCGATCAGTTGATTTTGAGTTTTTAAAATGTACGATATATTGTGGCTTGATAAATATCGTCTTATCGTCCCCCGATATTTTATCGGGGCACGATAATATATCGGGAGACGATAAATATCGCGATAAAATACCATGATATTGCGTCCCGATAAACTATCACGATATGGAGCAAGTACGTTTGAAAACTTACTATTCGACTAACGGCTAATTCAAATTTTCAGCAGTTCTGTCACACTCTCTCTTTCAATTTCAGTGGTCTGATAGTTGACGTACTTGCGTGGACAGATAGGTGACGTACTTGATCCAGCTTAAGCGAAGGCCAACTCAACGGCTGTCTATTTCCGACACGATTAACCGGCGCAATATCACGATAATTCACCGGGCGCAACTACACTACATTTGAACGAGCGCAATATCACGATCTTTTATCGAGATATTTATCGTGATAATATATCATGTTATTTTATCATGATGTTTATCGTGATATTTATTGCGATATTTATCGTACCCCGATATCTTATCGTGCCCCGATGTCTTATCGTGCTCCGATATCTTATCGTGCCCCGATTATCAATATCGCCCATGCCTAGACCTAACTCCCTCTCCTACTCTCATCTTGCTCGTCGTCCGCCCACTCCCCTCCCACTGATGACTGGGCCTAACAAAAGAAGAACGTAAAATGGGAGCGCGCAGAACATACTGAAGGCCATAAATCAGTAATGTTTGGACATAATTGGCTTTAGGTGTTGTAGATATGGCACACATCCTGTATTTTTAGAGTAATTTGCAGATAATACAAAATACAATAGTTTATTTCTGCTAGGCGGTGTATCGCCCTCGAGATATATCTGTCGTAATAACGAGCGTATACCATGGAAGGAACTTTTTGGCCTCGCTATATCCGCTTTATTTTACATGTAAAACATAGGCCTTTTGGCGGTGCAAAGACAACCACTCGCTATAACGTGATTCTCGCAATAAGCCGTACTCACTATACCGGGCTTCTACTGTATTTATTTACACAAGCAAATGCCTCTGTCGGTTGTGCTAAACATCGTGTGTCGTTTTAGTGCTGCCACCAGGAGGATCTAGAGAGAATGGAGGTAACTCCCGTTAAATACTATTGCCGAGAATTATCGATGCTTTCACCCAAAATTGTATGCATCCGTGAATTCAGGAATCATAAAAAATAATAAAAACTTGTTGAACGAGATAAATTTTAATGCTTCGTATAACATCTGCCCTGGCAATATTTAAGAAAACATTGAAAACTATGCAAAAATTAACAAATGTACCAGAAAAGAAGTATTCCCATTATTTCTGCTAATAGGAAAAATTAATCGTAACCAGGATATATGAATCATACAATTATAAGGAAATAAATAATTCTTTGTCAATGGAAAACTTTGATGACTTTGCTGCGAGAATAAATAGCATAACAAAACAAATGTACCTTTAGATCGCAAATACACAGGTTTCAAATTAACAGCACAGTACTTTCAATTCATATTCCTGGCTGAAAAATGATTCAAGTCTAGGGGCAGGAACGAGCAGGCAGGCGGAGGGGCGGGAACTAGCGGGTGGGCAGAGTGACTGGAACGAGTGGGTGAAGGCGGGAGGGCGAAGACAGGCGGGCTGAACTCCACCCCTTACCCACACCACCGCTCTCTGCTGTCATGTGATTGGCTAGATGCTTTTTTGCTCATAAATCTTCCACTCCTATGTGAACTTGGCTTAACAAAATAACGACTGAAAAGTGCGAGCATTCGCAAGGTACGCCATTGCGGGCCCTAAATCGTCAGTGTCTGGATTTGATTGGACTTAAATAATGTAAAGATGTCACAAATCTTGTATTCTAAGATGTAGTTGACTAATAATGCTACTAAAGATAAATACCATCGTTAATTTGTACTTTGCAGTGCATCGCCCTCAAGAAAGATCCCTCGTAATACCAAGCGTATACTGTGGAAGGAGCTTCTTGGCCTCGCTATATCTGTTTTCTTTTACATGTTAATCATGGGCCTTTTGATGGTACACCTGTCCACAGTAAAAAGTTACCACTTCGGAGGCCGATTTTTTTCTAAGTCCCAAGTTGAAGGAGATCTGACAACACTGTCCCATGGCGCGAAGAGTCAACATACCCAGAGCTCTGGCTCTGGCTTTTTATTGAAGGTACCCTTCCGTCGAAAGATTACTGCCTTTTTCGCTCTTTCTCAAGTGAAGAGCCAGGGCAACCCGCCTTGGGTGGGATTTCTGCCAGAATACGAGTCACCCGAGCCGCATAGGTTCCTGTGGCCACAGATCGGGAGAAGGGGCAAGAGTTAAATTTCAAGCGCTGCTCACCACATTTCTTGTAGTAATATCATCGAAAATTACACTCGCTTTCTCCACCTCCACTGAAAATTCCTACATTTATGTCCATGTCACTTTGGAGTTCTGTGACATGTAGACGATTTTCCGAGGGTAATGATTAATGTGCTGAATTGCCATAGCGTTTCCACATATATTAGAAGACCTTAAAATAATTCAATGTCCTGGTTGGTATTTTATATCCTGTAACCTTATTACTTCAAAAGGCCTACATTATTGATCACTAATTCACAATTTGCTTGATTCGTCCAACTCTAATACCATGAGGGAGAGGGAGATTGTATGACTGGAACCCGGAACTGCAGGTACTCTCGCCAAGTGAGAAAGGTGTAAACATAAAGTCATAGGATTAATAATCCGTTGTTTTTTTTCAATTGATCACTCCTTCAGCTGCTCACGTATTAGGTCTAAATGGAATTAGATCAGCTGCCAATATAATCTTCAGTATTTTTGTAATGCTTGAGTAAGAACTCCAGGAACTTTTTTTATATTCAAATATTCAAAAGCCATGAATTTCTGATAATCAACACCTATCAGCCTACGTGGGCCGAGCTTCTTGCAAAGGAGAAGTCTCTAGGTTTTCCCAGCCTCACTACCATCCTCTCTCCAAAAGAGAGTTGCATAAAACAGTATAATAAGAGAAGGGAGAAGAGTGGCCATTGAGAACTTTGCAGATACCCTACTCTCGGAAATAATTCCGATACTTTCGGAAGTCGGTCGGCATATGTTTTCACCCTCAGAAACATTCCCGACAAGTTTTATGACATCCACAACCCCAAACAGTAAGCAGGTGGTGAAAATTGAATCAAGCCAGATCACAACAGAAAAAAAAACTTAACTCGTCCGGGACTGGAACCACAGATCTCCAAATTTGCTGTTCTGTGTGATATTTGAAGCAAGGTTTGACTTTGCTCTCCATTGATTCACATTTCCACCTTCCACTATGTATTTAAGTAGTGTATTGGAGAAAAAGGGGTATAGCAGCATTGATGACAGAAGGAAAATCGTATTGGCAAGATAAGCTTTTACTCGTAGAGGTGGACTATTGACAGGGACATTAAGCAGGGAAGTAATGAAAATACTAGCAAAAAGTTTGATATGGAGCTTAAACTATATGGCACTACATGGCGCTTAAACATAGGTTTCATGGAAAGAAGTTGAAAATATACTCAGGGCTTTTGAGATGTGGGTTTTGGAGAAGGATGGAGAAATTAAAATGGGTTGAACGAAGGACGAATGATGAATTACTAGAATTGGTAGGAGAGGAAAGAAATTTGATTGATATAAGTAGGAGAAGGCAGAAGATGTGGATGGAGAAGGTAAAAAGGGGGAGGGTGTATAGAAAGATGTGATTGAGGGAGGAATATTGGGTAAACGGGGTAGAGTGAGGCGAAGAACGGGTAGCTTGGATAGAATGATGGGAGGCATGAGGGGTTGAAGAGGGAGATTGTGTGAAACTAAAACTAATAACAATTCTCATCATTGCATTCTCATTACGTGTTTTATCCCCTTGCAAAATCTGAATTGATCATCACCTTGAAATTCATTGCTTTCTTTTCCATATATCAGTTGATGATTCTAAGCACCAACTTAGCAGAAATTCAGTAGTCTTTGCATTCCCTTGTTACTCTCTTTTTCATTTTCGTTTTACCTGTCAACATTTTTGCTACGAAATCCTCCAACAATATATTCTCCTCGGATATCCTACGGGCGAGCCCATGAAAATCTCCTTGGCCTCTTTGCATAGTAGTTCAGTAATTCCAGGTATTCCTTCTAATTATGTTGACTGTGTTCTGGTCACTTTGCAGAATTACCCATTCTGTCCATAATACACATTTCCATTTAACAATACCTGAAAACCTTTAACTTATAACTAAAAACTTATAACGTTTGAGTATAGGGTGATTATTTTTCCCTGCGCTTTGCGCCAATCAGTCTCCTCCGTCCCATATCCTTATTACTCTACCTTTATTGACCCTCTTGGTCATCACCCTGGGAACACCTAATGATGAACATGAAGTGAGTGAGGAAGGTAGAGAAAACATATGTCAACAGAAAAAAGTATGAATTATCTAGGAATCAAACCATACATGAGCTGGATTTTGCATCAGTGTATGAATGGCAGAATTGGAGGAATTTCCAACGAGCGGAGAAAGGGTGGAACAAGTTGTGTTGGCATTAGCCCGCTCTCGGAAAAGCACCAAAGAATCCACAGTTTAATGTCCCATACGATGGCCAGAGATCTTAACCTGAAAAACCTTCCCCACAGTACTCAAATAGGGACTGCCAGGTCTCGAACCCGAACCTTTCGAATAGGAAAACACACCTATAGTTTTCACCAATGCATCTACGAGTATTTTTAATAAGTTCAACATATTGCTAATAATCTCCTTAATACTTTTATTTATTAAGTGAGTTTGTTTTGATACATAAAATAGCATATGCTTTGGAATGAATTGCCGATGAGTATTCATTTGAAGAAATAACCATACATGTAGGTGAGAGTGCAAGGATTGTGTGTGATTTGAATAAATTCTAAATATTTCCGCAGTAATTTTTTCTCATTTATTACCCATTTGAGCTTGAAACTTAACACTTATAATCCGTAAAGATGTTCCAAACGTCTTCTATATTCTTATTGAAATCTGCATGTATCAGTTGTAGCATAAATATTTTTGCCATTTACTATACAAGCGCATTTCTCAAGCTCATCGTGTTATCAAATAAAATTCACAGATAATTCCAAAATATCACCGATCGTTAACAGATACATAATGCTGATAACAATAATCATCTATGTCATTAATGTTATAAGATCAAATTATTTCCTACTACGAAATAAAGGCAATAACTGAGTACTATGGAACGTTTTGGAACTCGATGACTAAGAAATATCGGCGGTGTTAATAACAACTTTTGCTTCAAACTGAATTTAGATCTTGGTCATCAGTGAGGACTCGTCACACTCACAAGAGCTGTAGCCTCCCCCCCCTTCCAACACAAAAATCCCTGTGTAGGTCATTGAGGAAGGATCTCACCCCAAGCCATGACAAGGGAGACACTCTTAAGAGGACCGTGCCCTGGTCTTGTGGATCTTTCGTGGTCGGGGTATTTAAAGGGGTATTTAGAGGTGCACGGTTGTCAAATCTCCTTCAACTCGGGACTAAGAAAAAAATCGGCCTCCGAAGTGGTAACATTTTATTGTGGACGGGTGTACATTGCCAATCACTCGTTATTGCGATATTCTCGCCATATGCCGTACTCAGTACAACAGGCTTCTGCTGTAATTGGAACTCTTGTTACTACCAAAAATATTTTTTTTTAATCATTCCAAAGTCAATTCCTAAGAATTTAACTCTAGTTTAACCAATATTGTGGGTATTTTGGGTGAATGGTGAAAATATCTTATTATGATAGGTATTAAAAATGATTTTTTCACTCTCTTCATTGATCTGTGGTTGTATTTACTCTCCATGACATTAAATTTCATGTTGATGTTTGAAACACAAATTGATAATTTTGCAAACTTACCCCTGCGAATTACCATAGTTCCCTGGGTTCCAAATGCATCACGGGAGCAAGTAACATAGCAATGCAAAGTACTATCATTGGGAAAAACATCAGTAACCAGAAAAATGGTCATACCTATAGTGGAATTATCTCTTGAAATTCAATCAAAATCCTTATTGACGTGTACAAGGCCACAAACAAACAGTTGCAAGTTTCAAATTGAAATTCATCGAGTTATGCATCATACCTTCTACTGTAATGACTTCTAGTGCTTGCTGCATGATCTTTTTGATAATTATGCCCCTTCACCCCACTATTTTTGTATTCATAATTAAAGAAAGTCAGGTTTCAGATTTCATGATTTACTTTTCCAAGCCATGAAGTTGACTCTTGAAGTGAACTGAACTCAGAGTAAAAGAAGTGTGAGAAAAACAAGAAAGCAGCGGAAGGTGCACGAATTATGGTGAAATCCACAAGCCAACTTATAGGTATGCCCAGAATGTTGAAAATATACACGTGACCCAGAATATTGGGTGGAAATTTTTTTTCATTGATATGCAAATAACAGATGCCATGAGTGCTTTTTCACATGCAATGTGCTACATATGTTTCCAGCTGTATTTTTTGGGAACCGCTGCATGTGGAGCTTTTGTTATTCAAAGTTTCGCAACCATTAGTGCATGACCAGGGTTAAAATAACAAAGAGAAAATCTTGGATATTTACTGGGGAGACATGCCCCCTTCCTCCCCGTCCTTAGCCTTCTTTGGTATTGTTCTTCATAGGCAATTTCCCTGTTCACGTCTTAATGCGATGACTAATCTGGGACCCCAGGAGTTTTGGAGGACCTTCCCTCGGGTGGCGGACGAGAGAGTTTCTTCCATGCAGCGATGAGTTTAATGCCATTATCACCATTGAAGTTTCATGGACATTACTCTATTTCAACTGCCTCTCGTATCAATCTTGGGTAGTAGCAAAGTTCTTTTGCTATTATACAGCCTTTTCCGGTAAAATATTATCTACTGCACCTGGACCTCTAGAGGATGCTTGTTCTGCAATGGCAGATTCCTTTATTCTCCATGAATGATTGTTCTCCGGTACTCTATCAGCCTGCATGGCACAGAGTGTCCTGGCATACCACAGGGTGCCATCGAACAAACAGGGCTTTCGAAGAATTGATTTCATCTGTTCTTTCAATTATGATCACAGGTTGTGGGAGTAGACTTGAATTGAAAGGAATGCAAGGAAATTCATCAGCTGAGGATATAAATGACTTGGATTTTTAAGGGTTTGGATTCAAGTTAAAACTCAATGCATTTGAGGAAAGAGGCATTATTTGAGGGATTCGAAGATTCAAATGTCCCATTCCTAATTATTCTATATAATGTTATTAGGCAAACCTTTATTTATCTTGAGCCAATATATTGGCACCTAGAGCATCTAAGTGTTAAATGAGACTGACTGAGTAAAAGCAGAGTTACTCCGGGCACAACATCCAACTATGTGCAGTTTCAGAGAAAACACGATTCCCATCCCATAATTTTTATCAACATTATCCGTCAAAAATCCTAAGAATGGTTTGACACAGCTCTCCACTTCATTCTTCCACCAGCTAACTTTTTCATATCGATATATTTCTTCTCTTTCACATCCTTTATTGCTCGTTCCATATATCTCATCTGAGGCCTACCTTTTCTATTCTTCCACTTGCACCTCGAATTTTTATACAAAAATTATTTCAGGTTATGAGTTTACACTACACAGCATTTATTTAACGATTTGAATAAAATTTGAAGATGCTAAAAAGTGAACTTCAAGCAAGACAAGGAACATGAGGAAACCTTTACAACAAGAGTAACCACAGTATTGTAACTGAAATGAGTTTTGTTGAAAATAATTGGACACCATCCAACTTTGCACGCAACTTGGGCTATTCATTAATATGAATGAATAACAGAATGTATTTAAGTAAAACCAAATTACAGTGTCCTTTTTTTCCCACGAGAACTACACACAAGACCTAAATCACTGCCAGCCACATTTACAATTCTGTTCCTTAATGGTTCACTCAGCAAGCATGCCTCCTGCTGATTTTTAATGTATGAGCTGGATGCAATTGAAGGGAAGAGATCAATCTGAAGACCTCAGCTTAAAAACAGTTTGTCAACAAAGAATCAGCAGTAAAAATGAGAATTCTAGATGCATGAATTGGGAAAAATTAAGATTCTCATGACGCATATCCAACATTATAAAATAATACATATGATTGGTGATTAAGGCTTGATTTTTCAACCATAGTCAAAACTTATCAGAATTTAAATGTACAGGTTGGAAAATAATTACCTGATTGGCATCCACAAGATTTTGCCTTATGTCCTCTTCGTTGCCTTTACTTGCTTTGATCTCTTCTTCACTCCTCTTTAAAGTCCTTATGCGAGATTGAGTTGTACTTATTTTGGAGAGTGTTCCTCTGGTTTCTGATCTTTCATTTTTGATTCTTTGGACACTCTCCTCAAGTTTGTCTTCCTCAGCGTCAAGACTGCTGAGAATATTTTTCAAGTTCTTCAGCTCCTTCTTACATTCAGCTGACCTGCAAAGGAAGAGATTTCAAGTGATTTCACCACCCACCTGTTTTCACAATGAAAAAGCATAAACTTCACACATATATCAGCAAAAACAACATGAAAGAACAACTGAATAGCACCAGAATAATACCCCCATAGTCTTGAATTTTGGATTATTGATCAATGTTTAAAATTGTGGGCATAAGCTTATTCAATGTTTTGGTAGAGGTTGCAACTAGACAAACATTAATTACTTTGAAAGCGTGTATTTTCTGAAATTTTGCACCAGTTCATGTAGAGAGATGAATTTACAAAGATATGAGACTAAATCATTGAGATATTCAATTTCGGACTCAGGGAACTATGCTTAAAGCCACAGCTATTACATGACCATGAGAAAAAGAGAGGGAAAAATGCAAAAAGGATAATGAATTTCGGGGAATGTAATGAGAAGACCTCTGTGCTGAGTATGAAGTGTATCCACTAGGTTAAAGATACTGGTTCATTCTTAGGATACAGAGGTATCGGCAAAATATGGTTGTTTACATAGCAAATATTCAGCCACGGACATAAAGATATTTAGAGGTGGTATAGGTTTACCCTTGGATTAGGTAAGATAAAATATGCCCCAATTAACATGTTGACCGCCATGTTGTTTTTCGTACATACATATTTCCTGGGATGCCATTAGTGTTTTTTTTTGCTGTTGCATATCACTGTATCATAATACTTTGAAATATAATTGCACATGAGCATAAAATCAATTTTTCAGTGTTACCATGTACAATGATCATGAGACTGGTCACGCAGCACCGTTGCGAAATTAGGACGAATATTTTGGCATGCGAATAGTCAAGCGAGGCAAGTGCCCCAACAGCACAGGAGAAGAGGATTAAAACATGCAAAAAATATTGTCACAGTGAGAGGGGGGGGGGGGGAGAGCATCTCGCGACTTACAGTGGTGAAAGAGGGGTGAGTGGGTGGGGAAGATGGGTGTGCATGGCACGATGCAGTGGCAGACAGTTACAACGCGAGACTCTTCCTTGCATTTGTCAGATCCAGATTTATTATCTTAGCAGCCTGGTTCCTGATTTTGATTCTTCGTCGTTTAAGCGTTGTCAGTTTTAACTTCTTATACCCCCAATTTTCCCCAACAATCCCATCCTCCCTTGTCCTCTAAAAACATTTTACATTGACGTCATGAGTGAACCATGGACCAAGGCAGCGCTACGAAGTGGTCAACGCAAACAGTGACTCTGATAATGAAGCGTCAGAAGGTGATTTTTTGCCAGCGGACTCAGAAGAATCATGGGACTCTACAGACTCACGAGCCGTTGGGCTCATTAATTCCTTTATCAGGTCATTTGAAAAGAATGCGGCTTCAGCAGGGAGGTGCTTCCACGTTCCGGTCTTGGCAGCGTGGGCACCCCCTGAGGACAAAAACGAGGAAAAGGAGGGTGTGTTCCAGTGGTCTGAACCGAGTGGCAACCAGCCGCAGTTACCATATTTTGTCGAACATTTTGGACTTTAGTCTCTGAAATTCCTGATGGAGAGCCCTTCGATTACTTCTTTGCTGTGGTAGATGGAAAAATTTTTCTTCACATCGCCGAGCAGACCAACATCTATGCAAATCAAGCAATTGAAGCAAAACAGTATGTTTCGGCTTCGTCAAGGCTACTAAAGAGGACTCCTACGACAGTGACTGAGATGAAGAAATTTTTTGGACTGGTGAAATGGGTCTGGTGAAAATGACCACAATAATATCATATTGGAGCAAGGATGAACTTTATAGGAATCAATTTGCACCGAAGGAGAAATCGATTTGAGATCCTTCTATCAATGGTCCATTTTGCTGACAATCAACAAATCCAGAAGGGAACTTTGAACTTAATTCAGAAGGTAAGCTTGAACTTTGTGCAGATGGTCTGTACTGCACAAAGTTCAAGCTCTTCATGACATGCTGGCTGAAAATTATAAAGCCCTCTACACTCCGGGATAAACTTCCAGTATTGATGAAACCCTTGTCCCCTTCAGAGGTCGTCTCGTCATGCGGCAATACCTAAAAGGAAAATGACCCAAGTACGGGACAATGCTTTTCAAGTGTAGTAGACTTGGATACACTTATCAGCTTCAAATTTATGCTGGTAAAAATGGTGATATGCGTACTACCCCAACTTCAGTCGTGATGTCTCTTGCCAAACCAATTTTAAGATGTGGACGCACGTTGTGCACTGACAATTGGAATACTATTTTGGACTAAGCAAAGAAGTTACCCGACAGGCAAACGCATCTCGTCGGATCTTTGAGGAAGAATCGAAGAGGAACGCTGAAAGATATTACCAACAATAAGAAGATGAAAAGAGGTGATGTCGTGGCGAAAGAAAGTAGAGAGTAAACTGAAAATTTTCAAAAATGATTGCCAACATTTGCAATATTTTTTAAACTTCTTTTTACAAAAATGTCAACATCTATACGTTTTGTCTTTCAGATAAAAGTTAGTTTTGTCATTGTACTGATTTTGTATGAAAAAAAAATGAAAATATAGAAAATACAAACATAAAAAAATGAGAAAAAAAACAGCCCACCCCAAAAAAAAAAAAACAAATGAAAAGTTCACGTGTGCAAACGTTGCCTGATGCCACACCTGTCATAGTCCATGCTTTAACAAGCATGGAATCTTGAAACCCGTGGCATCAGGAATCAACTTGGAAACGACTGCTTGGTGACTGGTCACTATGACCAGTGTGGCGTAGCGGTAACCACTCCAGTCACTATGACCGGCATGGCGGTCAACGTGTTAAGATTTAGGAATTCCCAAAAAGACAATATTATTCAGATATGATACTAAGTTTAGGAGTGGAGTGCAGAAGGTTAGGTCATAAAGGGCCTCCAGAAGGCTGCTAAACATTAAAAGTGGGAATGTTAACCATAGATGTTGAAATTTAAATAATGAGAGAAATGAAGCAGCTGAAAAAGTCTTTTGGAGTTTAAGTTGATTAACACACTAACTTATTGTATGAAAATGCTAGAGTGGGTGTCATGATTAGGAAGGATGCTGACATTTAAATCTCAAAACCTGCATTCAAAACATGTGCTACACTAAAATAACTGAGCCATCAACTCCAAATTGAGTCACCAAAGTCAGTCTTTCAATACCTTTTCCATTAACAAACTATGTAGGATCACTACTGATTAAAATACAATGATTGGAGAATATAAACCAATTAAGCAGTTACATTCAGAGCTTGGATTATAGCACAGAATTGGAACCAAATGGGATAATTTTCTACCTTTAAAATGTCAAAACAATGAAGACAAATTGAATCAATTTCAATGAATATCAAGGAATCTTGAAACTTGTCTGATTCTTAAATCATCAATGGAATGTCCAAGTTTATTGAATGCTGTTAGTGTCACCAGGCATTCAGCTTCGTCAGTTTCATGATGATTACCATTAATGAAAATGCTCAACTTAAAAGGGAGATGAGATACACAAGGTTCCCTTAACGGCACACATTCATACAGAAGCAAATTTTACTCCAATTACCTCTCCTCATACCTGAGTCCACTTCCAAAACCGTATATTTTTTATATCCTTTTGAATATATGTAGTAATCATTCTCTCAATTTCAAACCATAAAGGTCCACAACTGCTCAGCAAGTGGGTCACTGCTACTACTCCTTCCCTAACCATCAACTGCAATTGTCCCTTCACTCAGTGATTCAACCAGAAAGTTGGTTTTGATAAGTGAGAGTAAAGCTCAAATACTAAGCCAATGGTGTGCGAAGTTCACACATTCAGGGTAGGGGGGCCAGTTCATTTCCCTGGGCCACCTGCAATTTCCTACGAAGTTCTGACATACAGAAAATCGAATCACGAGGATTTTAGATGGGGGTTCCAGAAAGGCTCTTGTCCGGGATTCGAACCCGCGACCAACGGTCTGTAGCTCAGTGCTCTACCCACTACGCCACCACGACCCCTAATTGTCCCTTATCACATATAAATAGATATCAAAGTATTTTAAAAAAATTTATTACCTAGCTTGCAATGAAAAGAAAGCCTAAGGCATTAATTAAGACAACATTCCCATGCAGTACAACAAAGTATTATCTGGACTTTGCCACCACATCACTGAAAAGCCCTTAACTTAAAGAGTTAACAATTTATTGGTTTTGGGTTTAAATATAAAATAGTAGAACCCATTAATAAATGAAAAAAATCAGGCCAAAATATATGCAATACACTTACCTTGCGGTGTATTCCTTAATATTATCTTCATTTACAGAGGCTTTGAGTAAATATGGTTCTCTGATATGGTAAGAGCTAGATAACTCTTGCTTAGTAAACTTTGAAGTTCTGACGCTAATTTTTTGATCAACTGTAAAAAAAATAGGCCCTTCATATAAATTCATATAAAACAATTTGAATGCTTAGTTGATGGTTTAATCAAGATTGAAATGTATCTTAGAAATTACTAAAAACTACGGAAAATGATGGTTATGTGTCTTTGTCACTTTATCATTCACAAATATGATTTGTTGCGGTTCGTTACTAATTTCATTTTTGTAGACTTCTACAGGATAATGTCTTGTAGTTACATTACAATAAGTGGGGACTCTAAATTTTTGTGCTTTTGATAATTGAAAGCAAGAGATGCACAATTGCTCTCAATGCAAACATTGGTAAACCAATCTCAAAATACAAAGTCATTGTCAATTTCAATGAAAGCAATAATTTCCTTCACAACAGTTTCATGGTAACAGGAAATTCTCTGAATAAGAATAATGTTAGCACACACCATTATGGAAAACAGACTCCATCTATAACAAACCCCACTCCACCATGGGACAGGTGTCCATCTTATGTTAGGTTGAAGAAAACCACCTGATATTGACGTCAATTTCTCACCGGTCATTGCTACCAAAATGAAACTTTACTGCAACAGGGTGGCTACTGATAACCAATTTTCAAATTCCCTGACTTTTCCCTGATTTTCTCTGATGGCTTTACCAATTTCCCTGACTGATTGCCAAAAGGTCTCCTATTATCGGAATATTTTATTTCTGCTGAATTAAATTTTCGTCAAAACTCAAAAATGTTAAAAGCTGAAATCAATACATTAAAATCTATATGGATGAAAAAATACATGGAACCTCTGCCCTAATAAAAAATATATTGAACCTTCACAAGTTAAGCCCTCACACAAATTGTAACACTTTTAATAAATTTTTTCACGGCCGCGTATCCACAGAGGATATCGTATTTTTGTGGCCATGTATGTTTCCTTCAGTAAAATTACAAACTGACAATGTCTAATTCTTCAAGGAAGAGGAGGCATGTCATGGTAGTTCTGGGAAGTTGAAGATTACTGAAAAGGTATCGAAGGGAAAGTTAATGGCCAATTTACTGGAGGACTCCTGCACAGGTATCACTAAGCTACACAAAAAATACAAATAAAAGCCAAGTTGTTGGACTGGCTCAAAATCGGATGGCATGAGTTTTAAAAGTGAATAACAACTTGATTAACGTGGTCATGACCCCTTGATTGTAAGAGGGAACCAAAATTGTTAAAATATTTGTATAAACAAACAAAACATAATCGCACCACTGCGAGTGAAAACAGGAGGCAATTAGAAACGGCAGTGTCATGTTTAGGAATGTCATATTTGAGGTGGTTTGTGACCTGACTAAATTGCTTCGAGAGGGAGCTAAGGGGGCCATTCAACAAATATGTACGTCGAGTGAGAAAGGTGGGGAGGGGAGGAGAACTCTTCCTATGGTCTCGCGAAGGGGGGTATGGAAATCGAAGATGATCTCATGTAAGATTTTGTTTACACGTGTGATCGTACTTGTATTACCATTTTTATAATCATTGTCTCATATTTTTAGAACTGCAAGCACATATTTACAACAAGCTAGTGTGCTATAACTACATCCCGACCTGAGTCTCGGAAGTGAAAAAAAAGGCGAGCTAAAACCTTCCAAAAAACATAGCCTCGGATTTCTTGTGATGAGCGGAATATACGGTGATTATGAATTTTAACACTACTAGGCAAATATTGCATTAAGGATTTACAAAAGGGATACATTGTACGAATGATTCACAACTAAATAACTAAGATTCACAACTGAATGTTCAAAAAATTGACTGGGCTTATTCTATCCACTTCTATGCGGCGACAGACAATAGTTTTAGTTGGCAAAATGTTTTGGTGAAATAAAGGGCAGGAAAGCCCGGTAAACGTAATCAGAATCAATCAGTGGTGATAAAGCATGACCATCAGCAGTATGAATAAAATTAATTGAGAGGGCAATTATCATGGGCATGATTGATTTCATACTGGATTCTGTCCATTATTTTTATGAAGGATAATTTAACTGAGTTGGTAGTCTTAGCCTGCAAAATTCATGTGAAAGAACCAGATTTGACTCTTGAAGAAAGATAGGCCTGTGAATTATTTCAATTATATTATCCATTGAGGAATAGCATTCCTCAACCTATTTATTAATGCACTTTTCTCTTCGTTGTCTTTCCCTTGCCCCACACCAGTGAGGTCATACCCTTCTCCAATTCACCTTTGCAGTTCCTTGTCCAGCATCTCCTCATTCCACCCTTTCTCTTGGAGATTATCTGCTACCTTATTGTTCCATCTCATCTTTGGTCTTCCCCACTTTCCTTTCACTTCCAACTGTTCTACTCTTCTTCCCAAATATTCCTCTTTCCTTCTTTGGGTATGTTCCATTGAAAATTGTATGTGTGACACTAAATGGTAGAATATTCATAGCCTAAAATCCATATAGTAAAATGAATGATATTTCTGGTCACATTCCAGTTCCTCGTGAGTACGAACATGAATCAAAGCTTCAAAGGGCATTCCTATGTCAGTCAACATTACAAAAACCTAACATTATCAACCCAGAAGCAGTTGCTGATTGATTTGTGGCCCACAGTTACTCCTGGTTCTTGCAGGTATTTACGATTCAGAACAGTAAAATCTTTCCTGTTGCCTATTTGCACCAAATTAAATTTACCAATGATCCAATGCATTAGTTCAACCTGTCAAAGATTCAAAGGGATCTGGGGATAGGGAGGGCCATAAATGTAGGGACAGTGGTGCAGGCCTTGGCTGAATAATGGCAAAAATTCATCAAATTGCTGGCCGTGCCTTGGGACTAACTTTTTTCCACATTGTATTATTAGGCCAGCAATGAGCAGAAAATACCAGGGATATTATCACAGTGATCTTACCAGAAGAACCAAAATGGGAATTGCTCTCAAAGTGTAGGATAAAATATTGGCTGACTATTTTAGCTTCTGTCAGAGGTTGCCAGTTTGCCAATGATCTCACAAATCTTTTAAGGATGCTCAATTCAATCAGATGAATAATATTAGAGAGAAAGACATCTATCTGTATGGCACCATAATCAAATGTTAGACTGAAATGTTTCTCTTCCCAGGAACAATAAGGGAACAATAATAATGGTACCAATACATGACTAATGGGAAATATGTAGTAAATTTATACATTTTGACAAATGCCTTCTTTCTACTAACAGGATGTAGATCGGCGGCCCAATTTCAAATTCCCGTATGTTTCCCGCATTTCCCGGACGATTATTTGCTAAATTCCCGTATAGGAGAAGTCCGTATAATTTGAACCGGCGTGTAATTCGGACCGATAGCTTTACTTTGTATTCGTTAAGGGTAGCAACATGTTTAGGGTGTAGACGTTTGAGTGTATTTTTGGAATGTCTTCTCTCCAAATTTCAACAATCAAGCCCAGGTGATTGAGGCATAAAGGCTAAGTGAGCGAAATCGTGAAATTCCCTTCCCCCACACAAAGCATAAACAACGAAGACACACTCTAGACAAATACACCCATTGGAATGGCTCTGACTCCTAAGGCGACAGCGAAATATGAAGTTACTTTTGCTAGTTGAAATACAGAAATTACTCCACTCTTATCATAATTGGTGTAGAAAAAAGCAAATAATTCTTTTTAATGTATCTAAGGATGTTTCTGTGAAATTCAGTCTCATTTTATTTTGATCCTCATAGTGTATTTCGGACCACCGAAGAGCGTGTATTTTGGACCGGTCCAAATTACACTGATAGTTACAAAATAATTCGCCATATGCATTATCTAGTACAACAGGGCGCCAATTCTGGTTCTTTTTAGCGATTGCTAAGTACACATAGCGACGGTATTAGCGACTGTCGCTAAAAATCAGATTCCGGTTCCATTTTCGCTAACTCCACGCTAGGCTAGCGGTCGCTAAGGCCCGATAGCAACTGATAAACATCAAATTTATATTCTCGTTCGTATTAGCAGTAGCTAATTCGTAGCTAACTCATAGCAAACGCTAATTTACGTATCGCTGATTGCAAATCAACTCTAACATACCAGTGAAGTTAATAAGTAGCTGCTAAATCATACTTAGGACATTTAACAACTCAAAAGAACGTATAAGGTGAGTTCATTTTAAGTTTTCATTCATTTGTTGTCTTTTGCATAGAATCAAGTGTTTCATATTTGTTGATATTTTCACCGAACCTTTTTTAACCACTCGCAAATCTTGAACTGCGTAATGAAAATTTGTTTAACTGTTGAATGCATAGACATATGTAAGGGAATCATCACTCACTACTACCTTCAAAAATATCTCATAACCTTATCTTGAGCGCAGCAATTTCGAAACATTGCCGGAAGACTCTAGTGAGGTTATTATGATAGTTCGAGTACTAATTAGCGGTAATACTATTTGATGTTGACGGACCAATCTACAGACACAATGCATTGAGATGATGGTGCTATGCAGCAAAAGTTTGTTAAATGAGTCGTAAGTAGAAGTGTACAGTATTATTTTATAAAATATCGAATTCAACATCAAAGGACTAAAGAATACTGGCAGGACGATGGTCCTGTCAGCATACATTTTTTGTATTACCTACTGATGGATAGCGTACATCTTATACCTACTTCATAACTGTTAGAGGAGGTTATGGCCGTCGAAGGAAGTACTATGGCTGTATGTGGTAATATGTGGTTGTAGATAGGTATAAGAAGGGAATTAGGATACTGAATTACATCCTGTAATATTGTAAGATTTATGACCTTATATGTATTTTACACTAATTTTATTAGTTATGTATATTGTATAGTACCCATTAGTAAAAATTGTATTTAGTACCTAATAAATGAAATCAAACATCGACATTGTTTCATAATTTCAAGTAAAATATATGGCAGCTATTTGAATCTATCTAAATATCATCTTGGTTGTCATCGAAAAGACGATACTAGCCAGAAAAATCCCTTCATTTGCATTATTTCCATAAATTTCTTCAAGACGGTGGCCATTTCTTTCAAGGAATTGTCTATCCCCTGGTAAATAGTTCTATCCAAATTAAAATACTTTTTTTTTACTTCTCTCATGGGTTAAAATGCTTTTTTTTTTTTACTTCCCTCATGGAAAGCACTTATTTTAGTTTCAAGCAGCGAAGGGGAATGAATATCTAGCATCGAACCTCCAAATATTTATTTGTTATCTGTTGCTCCTTTCACTCATCTGTTTCTAGCAGAGTTTTTTCAATTAAACACCGTTCCCCTGAAAAATTTACGGTTTTTTGGACTTATTGTTTTACTGGTGGTAAATGTAACTAAATTACATTTCCAATACTGTTTAATGTAATTATACACTGATTATTCATTTTCAACACAAAAACTCTGAAAAATATAATCATTTTAACAAATTTAGACCGAACTTTACTACCAGATGATTTGCAATATGATCACAGCGATGCCCTTTATACTCCATTTAGCAAAAATATGTCAAATAAACACGTTCAAACTTTAGTAGCGAAAGAAACGGAAAAAGTTCGATATTCGCGAAACGCATACCCTTTTTCTGCTTACACAAGATCGACTGGTCAACCATTAATTATAATGTGGTTTAAGAAAAAGTACTGAAATAAAATTTCCCCTTTAAAAAAGAAAAACGGAATAACATTTCCTGCATTGCATATTGAAATAGTCACAATTTAAAAGCACTTAACTTCAAACGCTCATGTGAGTTAGTAATACGATTAGAAACATTTTTTTTAACTTACTCACAACAGCTATTTTTAGAGCTGCTAATCTCATACGGTTGTTTATTTCAAAATTCCCGCGGTATTAGGGGAGTAGAATTTCGTCAGTGTCCTTTTTCTCTCCTCATTGGTTGATGCTGAATGACGTGAAACAATGTTTGAATTCATCGCTAAGCTTCCGAACTTTCCCGAGCCTTAGCAGTCGCTAATTCAACCATAACCCAGAATCACGCTCATTCGTAGCAACCGCTAAAGTTAGCGGTCGCTAGCTCTTAGCGACGAAAGAACCAGAATTGACGCGCAGGTCAAATAAAGTGATTAAACTTTCTATCTTATTAAATTAGACTTTCGAACCAGATAAGTCACATTGTCACGCTGCATTTTTCGACAAAATCGTGCGACGCGAAACCTACTACTGTGGCAAGGGCGACAGACGTTGTGTGTGTGCTGTCTCCACACTTGCCGAGTCAGCCTCATGAGCGCTGAAATGACAACCTTGCGCTCAGTGGGTTACGAAATCTTCATGGGCTAAACACTGCGACTCCCGCACTGCTAAGGTCCCACCGACCGAAAATATGGGGATCTTCTGGATCTGTTCATTACAGAGCATTTCTTGAAATTTCCCGGACACTATGCGAATTTCCCGTATATTTCCCGTATTTTCCAGGGTAATGTTAATTTCCCGTATATCTCCCGTACCTCCCGTATTTCCCGTATCGATCGACATCCTGACTAATCAATCTGCAGCATGACTGGTGGATGCTTTATCAATGTGTTTCACCTGCTGAGTAAAGTTTTACCTAAGTGAACCACGGTAATGAATGTTTGGGAATATTTCACCTTCTCACACCCACCCCGAGTTGGCTTGCAGGGCACTCTGTGCATATAAATAGATGTAATACCACACAGAGGCACTAACTATGGTTCGTTACTATGTAATGGATACACGACATGTCATAAATACAGTGGAATCCCGGTATAACGAGTGCTCATAATCCCTCGGAAATCACTCGCTAAATCGAGCGCTCGTTATATCCGAAGGTGTTGAAAAAACCCACCTAATTCTCATAGTCGTTCGTATTTACAGTTTTTCTTTTGTTTCCGTGGTATTTGACGAGGGTAAACAGCAAAAACGTCATTACAGGCACAATCTGGTAGAATATCAACATATTTCATGAAAGAAACAGGACATTTTCCATTATATAAAACATTAATTCCCCTAGTTTCGGTGTTTTTCTTCCAGTTCTTCTATTTTTCCGTCGCCGAAGAAAGCTGTAAAGACAGCGTAACTAGTCGGAATTAAAATATTAGGTATACTGTGGAAGTTTTTGGAAAATTTTGCGAATATGTCATGACGATAGTATCAGCTTTGTCGACTTTTCGAATGTTAACCGGTACGTCCATCAGTTGATTTTGAGTTTTTAAAATGGACGATATATCGTTGCTCGATAAATATCGTCTTATCGTGCCCCGCTAAAATATCGGGGCACGATAAGATATCAGGAAACGATAAATATCTCCGATCACGATAAATATCGCGATAAAATACTATGATATCGCATTCCCGATAAAATATCACGATATCGCGCCCCGATAAAACATCATGATAAAAGAACGTGATATTGCGCTCCTTCAAATATCGCGTCATCACACCCGATGAATTATCGTGATTTTGCGCCAGCTAATCGTGTTGGAAAAAGACAGCCGTTGGGTTGGCCTTCGCTTAAGCTGGAGCAAGTACGTCACCTATCTGTCCACGCAAGTACGTCAACTATCAGACCACTGAAATTGAAAGAGAGAGTGTGAGAGAACTGCTGAGAATTTGAATTAGCAGACAGCAGAAGTAAGTTTTCAAACGTACTTGCTCCAGTTTAAGCGAAGGCAAACTCAAGGGCTGTCTTTTTCCGACACGATTAACCGGCGCAATATTACGATAATTCATCGGGCGCGAGTACGCTACATTTGAACGAGCATCTTTTATCGCGATATTTATCGTGATAATATATCGTGATATTTTATCGGGGCGCGATATAGTGATATTTTATCGGGACGCTATATCATGTTATTTTATCGTGATGTTTATTGTGATATTTATAGCGATATTAATCGCACCCCGATATCTTATCGCGCCCCGATATCTTATCGCACCCCGATATCTTATTATTGCGCCCCGATATCTTATCGTGCCCCGATATCTTATCGTGCCCCGATATCTTATCGTGCCCCGATATCTTATCGTGCCCCGATTATCAATATCGCCCATGCCTAGACCTCACTCCCTCTCCAACTCTCATCTTGCTCGTCGTCCGCCCACTCCCCTCCCACTGATGACTGGGCCCAACAAAAGAAGAACGTAAAATGGGAGCGCGCAGAGCGTACTGAGGGCCGTAAATCGCTAATGTTTGGACATAATTGGCTTTAGGTGTTGTAGATATGGCACACATATTGGTTTTTTAGTTTAATTCGCAGATAATACAAAATACAATAGTTTATTTTTGCTAGGCGGTGTATCGCCCTCGAGAGATATCTGTCGTAATACCGAGCGTATACCGTGGAAGGAACTTTTTGGCCTCGCTATATCCGCTTTATTTTACATGTAAAACATAGGCCTTTTGGCGGTACAAAGACAATCACTCGCTATAACGCGATTCTCGCAATAAGCCGTACTCACTATACCGGGCTTCTACTGTACATTGTTCCAAATCACAGAGTAACAAGCAGATCAGATCAAATGACAGGTTTATGAAACTGGGCACCTTAAATACTTTACTACTAATGGTAGCACTAATGACTATGCTGAGGACATTGCCTAAAATGCCTATTTTTTCTTTTACTAAGGAAAAAATTTTTATGAAGTTATAAGTTCATTTAGGATCATTTATGGCAAAATTAAGGCAATTTTTTCCTGCCTAAAAATGCATATTTTACCTGTTAATTTAATTGAAAATGGTTATTTAAAAACAAATTGAAAAATAACGATTATAGCTCGTTCATATGTGAAAAAAGGGCCTGCACATGAAAGACAAGTTGAAAATAACATAATATACATAAAATAGGCTTGAAACCTATAAGCCCAGCAAGAATTTAGCTAGTTTTTATAAGTCGAAAATCACAATTATTGTCCATATTTATTGATTGTTAAGGGAAGATTACTGCTATTTTTGGTGGACAGTTGAGTGAACAAATTACGAAAGAATCACTTACCGTCCAGAATTTTTATTTCCATGCCTACAAAAGTTATTTTAATTTGTTAATTCATCGCATTGTTGCCCGTTTTTCTTTCTGACCAGCGCAAAAGAGCTCTCAAATGTAATTTTTTTTACTTCTAAATGAACAGCTAAATGAAGCCGAGGGGTAAGTGCCGGGCTCTTCAATTTCACTATGGGCCTCATCCTATTCTTGTACCCCACATTCACAATAACCGGTACAACACGAGTTTCAGTCACCAGTGCCTCATTCCAAAATAACAGTAAGTTACAACAATATCCTACAATAATATAAGATGTTTCCAGATGAAGTGATGCCACCTCATTTAGTACTGTCCACGGAAATTGCAAACACCAACTATAGCATGGTTGATAGAATAGTGAGAGAAGCTTTGAATAAGTATTGAGCTCACAGATTTTTATGCATATTTATACAGCAGAGCATCGATAATCGGTTCTCTACTGTTTTATGCATTACATATTTTTTATTTTCTTTAACGACAATGGAAGCTCAGCATAACAAGTGCTCTCAATGCCTGGGAAATCATTTGCTATAGTGAGCGCTCGTTATATATCCGAAAGTGATGTATTAAGCCTCTATTCTCACAACTGTTCTTACTTTCCATTTTTCTTTCGTTACCATGCTATTATAAACGGGTAGCAGGGCCATTTTTGTACACAGTTGCATATTTATCGTTTATTTTGCGAATTAAATATTTCAAATCAATAATTTATGCTTTGCTGAAGTATTCGAGTGTTAACCGGTATGTATATTGGTTAGGAATAATGATTCACCAAAATACGGCATTTTTCGGAGGTCAAAAATATTCTTGTGTAATCCTTTAGGCTGCTTATTTCTTCATTTTTAGTGCCTAAATGTCCTCAGCTTACTAATGAACAAGGGAAATACTTCTATAACCATACGCACAGGTAACTTAGGCCCACAGAAACTTATATTCAATCTGCCAAGTTACAATTTGCATCTGTTTGCTCACAATATGGCAGTAGCAATTAAGAGTTCATAATGAATATCGAGTTAATAGTTTCAGGCTTAACGCTGTGGAAATCTTTCATTCCTACAATGAATATCGATTTTTCCAAGAAATGATCAATCACACAGGCACAAAAATTTTTTAGCATACCAAGGTGCCTTTTCCCACTCCATTAATCCAGTAGTAAATGAGGGATTTACATACTTAAGAGTCACTTACTTTACATACTTTAAGAGTCACTACAGCATATTTTTGTTCATTTAGTAATTATTTCTCTTCAATGACACATGGCTACATTGAAGAAAAAGAGAAACTTCACAAAAAGACTACCCAAGATAATGTCTCGAAAAATGTTAACCACTTACCAGTCATGAAAACTCTGATTTCCCTTGGAACTTCATTTGCTTTTGCAAAAGTTACATCATTTCCAATTGGGATACGATGAACAAAGTAGTTTTTGAAGAGGTACCTCATTATTGCTTCTGGAGCACTAAAGGTATCTGACAAAAATGTATAAAATCCATATTTCCTGAAAAATGCAATGGTAAATCAGGTTATATCTGCATCAAGATAAACAACACAACAATTACATAATGAATTACAGTGAGTAGTAGATTTATTCTTGGAGATTATGATAACTATGTTCATCTGCATAAACCAATGCCACCACCTCAGAAATCAACCCAGATATTGGCCTTATTGGTAAGGATTGACCTTATCAAGTACTAAGCCAAACAATATGTGAAATTCACACATCATAAAGGGGGGGGAAGGGGGCGGCAGTTGCATTTCCTGTACCACACGTGCTTGCCCCAAGAGATCTGGTACCCAGAAAATCAAAAAGCTTGGGTCAGCGGCAAGTGCCTTAAGGACTCTCCTGAATTTAACCTGGAACCTCTGCTGTTTTTAACCAGACCCAATACTCAACCCCCTGTCCAAAGAGGTGCATAGCGGCAAAACATCATATGACAACACTAGGTCTACACCACAAGTGGAACATGCACCAAAGGCCTTTGGCATTCTTACCATGCAAATCGATTTCATGTGTTAGGTTATGTTATGTTACTCAGGGGAGGTGACCAACAGCTAAGGTCATTTGCGCCAATTAGGATAGGAGGGTAATTGGCTAGTGGTTGGAGTTTTTAGGGAATGGAGGAAGGGTGGAGAGAAATCTAGCATCGGCAATAGCCTACGCTTAACGACAGGTGCCAAGGTGCCAAAGTGCTAATGGAGGTTTCTGAAATCAGTAGCTCCCAGAAGGTTTTAATTTGTTTAAATGGTTATACAAAACTATCTACCATTTGTACTCAACAGGAAAGATACATATGGGCTTCAAGAAGAACATCATAATCCCTACTCCCAAAAAGATAGCTGAGAACTGTGAAAATTTTATGGCCATAAGCCTGATTACATCTGTCTCAAAGATACTGACAAGGATCATCAATAGAGATATAGAATTAAAAGCAGAGAAGTTCCTGAATGAAGACCAATTTGGATTCAGACAATGAAAGGGTACAAGATAAGCCATTTTGGACCTTAGGTTGAGAAGAGAATAGAGAAGAACAAGCCAACCTTTATTGCTTTTTGGAATTTGGGACTTGGAGAAGGCAGTTGGCCACATGAATTGGAATTCAATGCTTCATCATCATCAATCAACAAGACTGGTTTGACGCAACCCTCACTCGATTCTTCTAATGGCCAACCTCTTCATATTAATGCAATTCCTCTCTTGATAAAAAGAAAAAGAGTGGAATAGCTGTGACTCCTCGGGATAGTAATGTGGTGGTTTCCCCTTGCATTACACATCATAGTACTATAGCCATTTAAGAAAATGTTACCACGCCTGTAGTAAAATCTGTATTGCTGTACCGACCACTGTGGTCTCCACCTTCACTCCTCAGAGGCCACCTTCCTGCTGCCCTCTCCTCCAGGTGATGGAATGCATATTTGTTGGCAGCCTCCAATCGCTGGGTAACTTCATATCTTCATAGGTTTCTGTATCATTTAAAGGCTTATCTTACCCAAAGATAGACCAATACCACCTCTGAGTGCCATCTCTTTTTGTCCGTGACTGCTTATTCGATGAGTAAACTTGATTATTTCACAGCAAACCTCAATATCTAGAGGTTGACCCACCATCCGAAACCCAGGGGATGCACTCAGTGGCTTTCAGCTCAGCCCCAAGATTCAATGTTCAGGATTCTAAAATGAATTGCATGGCCCTACAACCCTAAGGATTAGCTCCAGTTTGTATGAGAAACCAGTGGAAGTGATTGAATCTGGACCCAGCACAAGAAAGAAGCAAGACAGTACTGTGCATTGTCCCCTATAATTTTAAAGGTATACAGAAAGTCATTAAGGAAATCACAGATGAGGCTCAGGACTCAATATCCATGAGAAAAAATCAGCATTGTTTGATTTACCGACAACAATGCGTTGACAGCAGACACAAAAAAGATTTAAAGAAGACTATAATCAACATCATAAAGACATTGGCCAGATATCACCTAAAGATACATAAGAAGAAAACAAAGGTAATAGTATGCAGTAGAAGATAAAGAGACCAAAATCAATGTTACTTTGAAAGCAAAAGCTGTAAGAGGTGAGCTCTCTTTTTAGTTGTTATCTGGGAGACAAGATGCAATGGGCAAAGCTGTTGCAGTTGGTAGTTATGCCCTCTTCGCCCAAGCAAAGAAGGCATAAATACCTTAAGAAGAATCTACTTATACCTATTTTCAGCTGTAAATACAAATGTGGACGTAAGGAAACAATTCATCAGAACTAGACTTGGGCCGATACCGATAGAGAGTACCAGGTATCGGTCATTTCGATATCGGTCTCGATATTTCGATACTTTTAGAGTATTCCTTTTTTTCGGATACTTTTACTCAAAAGTATTCGTTGGGTGAAAATCATCTAACATATAATTCTACAATCCCGCCTTCTTCAACTGACTCATCAACGAGTCACATATTTGTTTACTTAGCTGCAATCTTCGTAACAGTAAAAGTGAGACGACAAGTGCTAAGAATTGGCTATGGGAAAGCTTGAGGCAAAAAGCTCGACCTCCTCCAAAAAGTAGGCAAAAATCCACATAACAAGAAAGTTAGCTGAAATAGTGGCAAAAATTAAACTTCTGACATCAACTCAAGTTTGTTCTGCTCAACGCATAGGTTGTTCCAGGTTTCCGCCTATGTTCTGAACTAGATCTCAAAAAATATGAAATAAAAATAAAGTATTGTGGCATAGTCAAGTGTTATGACGTCAATGAATTCGCATTGGAAAATTTAAAATGAAGACGAAGGTGCACGCGTGCCTCCAATGTTCCATACTTATGGAGAAAACCTGGTTTTGTAAATTGACTAGAAAAACTTAAACGAATATAAGTAAATATTTGAAACTTATCAGACGTCATGGCAAAAGTATCATACAAAAGTATATTCTATCAAAATTACCTTTCATTTGTGCATTTCATATTGTTGTGACAATCTCCAAAGTGACGCGGGCCTATGTGACCATAAGAAATGTGCCATTTTTCATCCTCACTGCAAAAACATGCCTCAAAAGTAATTATTAAATAAAAGTCCGGTACCTGCATCAAACGAAAGGCTAAATTATCTACACGCTGATATGGTCTTAATGAATTTCGCTTCTTCCTTTTTTTGGGATATCAAGCCTCAAAGTTGAGTCTATATATACTTTTTGGCGTGAACAGTATACACAAAATGTGCTATTTGGTCATAAAGTCATCATTAACATCAACGTAAGGTATATTACGTATCTTTTGGGAGGTGTAATAATTGAAAATGAAACTTTGTAACAATGAATTAACGCCAGCATTGAACTAACTCGATGGCACGCGTAATGCCCCCCCCCCCCCCCCCGAAAGTTATGCAACCCGCACACAAATCTTCAACATAACCCGAAAGGCCTACCTGTTCAGCAAGTTTTCCTCATTACCGTATTCAGGATTTCAGGTCCCTACAAAAACGTGCTAACGAGAGTCCACTATTTGGATGTTTTCTGATGATTTTGGATGTTTGATGATGAATAATGAGCAAATGTTTTCAGAAACTAGTGCAATGGTCCAGATAGAAGAACCCTCTAACTGCTGAGCATGTTCAGAAGCTGGGTCAATAATATATCGATGAGCAATACATTCAAATATGAGCTGCTGAGCATGTTCAGCAGCTCTTATTTCTTTGTAAGCATTCTCAGCATTCACCAATGCAAGAGGGCTTAGTGTATAAAATCCAATTCCAGTGATAATTGTTAGAGTAGCAAAATAAAAGAGTTGTCACAATGTCATTTCTCTCAATAATTAGGTGCTCTTTTAAAACACTTTTGATTACTGAGTTGACTTCATGAGAAGTAAAGCACTTATCAATTTTTTAGAAATAAGTAAGGTATCGGCAAATAATACTATCGGTATCGGCCACTAGTATCGAGGTATCGGTTTGGTATCGGAAAAAGTAGTATCGGTACAAGTATAATCAGAACATACATCTCGAGTATGCTTCATTATGGTAGCAAGGCATGAGAGCTAACAGCAGCTGATAAGTCACAGCTGTAAGTATTCAAGGTGTATAGCTAGAGAAGAATAATGAAGATAAAATAGATCAACCTAGTAACTAACAAAGAAATCTTATGAAGAGTGGAAGTAAAGAGAAATCTGCTGAAAATTTTGAAAAGCAGGACAACTAATCCATCCATATCTTGGGAAATGGGAAAGGAAAGCCCCACATGAGATACATGAAGCAAGTTGAGCAAGGAGATGAATGAGAAGAATTTGGTAAACATGTAGAGGTTAGCTAACAGGAGAATTAGTGGAGAGCTATGCCAAACCAACCTTAGGATTGTTGACCCATGACGATGATGATGACATTAAACTTCACTTCTGTCACTTACTAATTCACTTTCTTACAACAGTCCAGGGTTGAAATCTGTTAAAGTAAAGATTGTTCAGATTTCGCAGTCTATAGCAACCTGTTCTGGGAACCACTTGAAAATGCCCTTATTTCAAGTCCACATATGATCACAGGGAGACGTAATTAACAGCTACAAAACAATTCCAAAAGCAAGCCAAGGCAACACATAAGTGATTTTATAAAAGTAAAATGATAGCTTTAACATAAAAGTTTAATCACCAATTAATAAAAAAATAGGTACTCACACAAGAGACTGTAATTCATAGGGCCGGGTGAAGGATGACATTGCTATATTAGGCTTTGATGTTATTATGTTCACTTTGTAATGCAACTTGTCTCTCAACTCCTCCATTAAGTAGGTGGTGTCTTCAGGATCTTCACAAACAAAAGCCAGCAAATCACGATGGGAGACAACACACTCTAGATACTTGGCCATATTTGAACTTTTCATGTTTATCTAAGAAGAAAATACCAAAGCTCACATTAGTTCTAATCTTACTTTAAATAACTAAATATATCAGTTAGTGATGGACGAATCCAGGTTTTTTGTTGGATCCGGATCCTTGCCTGGGTTCCGGATCTTTATCTCGGTTTCGGATCCTTAGTTTCAGATACTCGATTAGGAATTTCATTCATTTTCTAATTCTAGATTTTTGATAAATATATAAATACAGCAACAATAGATTTACCAAAAATCAAGTAAATTTATTGTAGAAAAAATCAACTTCCTATCATCTATGTGGATAATATTTTCCTGGTTCAAGATTTACAGATGCAATAACTATATCTTATTACTTCTAATATAAATATCACCTTCGTTATCACATACTCATCAAGCAATACATTTTTGACACCTGTACTACTATTCTTTAGAGTGAAGTTAAAAGAATCATTATAAGTTCATTTTCATTAATATAGGAATTATTTTCCAATTATTAATCAAATCCTTGAATGCTTATAATTTTTTTTAGAAACGCAAAAATTTTTTAATGCGGCCAAGAGATCCCATTTATGGATTATCAGGGGATTCCATTTTTAAGACGAAAAAATTATTATAGAATATTTCAAGCTGCTAAACTAGAAAATTTTCAAATTCTAATTAATAATTTCCTTTAAAATGAAATTTGAGAATTTTATACTCCTAAGGAGAGGTTGTGTAACTCTGATCTTGAAATAAGATTAGCCTTTTGTCATGCTACTAGAAGCAAAATTTTAAAAAGTCTCGGATTTTTCCCCATTGGGTTTGCAAGAAAAAAGTAGGATGACATGTGGGGAGCATGTATTCTCCAAAATCAGGCAAGCCGACAATAGCATAGTGCGGTAGTGGACTGCAGGTAATGAAGTTAGATTCTTATCACTGTTTAAAATTTTTCTTTCAGCCATCAAGAATCAAAAACTTTATCATCCTTCATTTCCAGCCTTTGTGTGTGGATACTGACTTTTTGTACTTTAGATTACTAGATTTAGAAATGCGTCACTCTATAATACATGGTACAGTTAATGTAATGATTCCACAATTTAATTCTGCAGTAAAAAATTTTTCCAGTCATTTGACTGATGCCAAATTTGATTCTTTTTTTGACTTATAAATTGATATGAAATTTCTATAATCTACTTTTTTTAACTGTCTACTCGCATTACCCTACGAATACAGCATGGCCTGTATTCCTAGGCAGTGTTAAGGATCGAACACGCGACCGGCAGTACACAAGCCCTCATTTTTAACAACTACGCAATCATTGGTTCACGGGAATCTGGCGAATGTAGGCGACCCACGTGACATTCGGCTTCATTTTTTTTCTCTCACACATTCGGGCCTATGGAGAAAAAAGTCACGACGAGTATTTTTTTTATTTTGTTTTTGTGGCACGGAAAAAATTTCTTCTCATTTCGTGACCGAGTTACACAACCTCTCCTTGTCAGTTTCTACCATACGTACACTCCATTTGCGGGGTGCATCGATCACTAAGACTCGAAATTTTAAAATCTCCGATCCCGATCTGAATTTTTACTGTCTTTGGATATGATTTCAGTTGTGAATGAAATGATAGGCCCGTGTATCCGACCCGACCATCCTTAATTTAATGGGTAAATATAATTTAAACAACAAAAGTATATTTACGTGAGTATTCCGATGTAATGGTTTGAAATTGAAGATTATAATATTTTTGCCACTTGTAGACAACACATGCCTTGCATGTGACACGGTTTATGTTTATAAATCAGACTTGAAAATCATTTCATTGAGTTCTTTAGCTTTTTTTTATTTGCAACGAGAGCTTAATTAATATAGTGGGTAAAGAGGGAGCTGATTCTGATTCACTTTCTTTTTGTGGAAATTCGAAATGCCAAGAAGTAAGTCTCATCAGGGTGTAGCGAGGGGTACGGTTCCAACAAGTCTAGTCTCTCATTTTCCTCTGTGCCCTAAGATCCACTGAAGAGAAGTAAATGCCAAGCTGCCAATCCAATCCAAGGTGTAACTTTGAATTGAAGCCATGGCAAGTGCTCTGAGAAAGGCATCTCATGCCACATGACAAACGAGGAAGAAGGTGGTGAGGGATGGCATAATTTTAAATCATCCAGGAAGTAAGTAAAGGCTCTGGCTATAATAACGGATTGGATAACTATAAAACAACAGATGCAATATTTATTGTCATTTCCTCCATTTTAGGAGCAATTTCAAATTCCTAAAATGACTGATGATGCTGCTCCTGCGTTATTTCTGGGTCAGCTGGCTTACACGAGTCAATAATAAAGCCCAGGGAGAATAGTATCAGAAAGGATCTGCAATCCATGAAACAGCCTAAATTACCCGAGGGCCAGAATGTTTCAATTATCCTAGTATTTTCCTAGTAGCTTTGACCTTGGTGTCAGCGCCACACTTTCTCCATCTTTCGCATTTACTCCACTGAAGTACTAATTGTTTTTGTACAATTTCGTTTATCAGCCGTTAGTTCATTAAATTTGTTTCTCCAAAACCTGTCAACAACTCTTTCAATTATAATAATACCTGTCGATTACGTACATTTAATAAGCTCTATCAATTCGTGGAATATTTAGTGGTTTTGGGTCGCTGACGGGTGAGTTGAAGGAACAAGAAGAACTTCAATGATATGGTTTATTGCAATACACGAATTACACTCAGGTGCGGCAATTGTCGACTCCGAGTGGTGGTGTCTCTGCCGGTCTTATATAGTGCTGGAAGCATCGTGTTGGGTTTGATGCGGCACCCTCTCTGCATTGGCCGTCTCACCTGCTGTTTTGACTCGCCACATGGTGAATTTTAATCTTACACTCACATCTGCCTCTTTTATATACAGTAGAACCTCTTTTTTACGAACCTCTAATTTACGAAATGACACCAATTTACGAACCATTCCGCCGGTCCCGATCTTTGTATATAGGAAAACCATGTAAAATGACCTCTATTTTACGAAACCTCGATTTTACTGGTTTTTCAAAGTGAGAGGCCTGTCCCTAGGAGTGATTGACCTCTGTTTTACGAAGTTTTTGAAATGATTTTTTAGCACTGAACTCGGTACAATGGAATAACGATCGCTGTATACCGCGACAGGAGCAGCTGAAGCCAGATAGGTCACGTTGAGAGGGCCCTCGGTCCAAGTATTTCCTTTGGGAAAATGTGGAAAAATCGAGTATGAGCATAGTGCTTTTTGAAGTGCTTAAACTGTAGCAAAAATCCCAGAGACTGATCATCCAAATTGCAATTCAATCCTAACTATATGATCCAAGGAAAAAATGTTCAAAGACGCATGGCACGACGACAACTTCTTGAAAACATTGCCCCAGTTCATAAAATAATCGGATTAGTGCTTGGTAATTTCTATTCCTTTTCTATCATTTTGTGTATTGCGAATACCTAACTCGTCGTCACAAAGGATCCATATTTTATCTGGAATTATTTAAAATTAGCTTTACGGTAGCTGCCGCAACCCCAAATCAGAACTTTGTTCAGCCTTTCACTTGAAAATAGCATTCCTGTATGAAGTTCTTTGCTGCAGCTGTCATGGAGCTTAGTTTCATTAAAAAATACTAATTTAGCAATAATAAATTACTTATATTCAAATCTTGATGCAATTTGATTATTTAATTTTTCATTAGAAGTGTTTTATGTTGTTAGGTAAGAATTTGCAATCGTGACTTTGAGAACGCGATCGCTTTCTGTAGCCGCGAGTAAATAGTTCTCGTAAATCACCGCTAGATGTCAGCACTGTAGAACACATCTTAAAAAAGATGGAATTTCAAATTAACTGAGTTAATTTCTAAGATTGACTTTCATCAGCCGTGAAATTATATTAAATGTATTTCAAACGATACGCTTTCTTCAAAAAAGGCATTTTCTGGTCTTTTCACTGAAATATACTAGGTCAGTTGGAACTTTGTTTTGAAATTTCCTAGTTAAAATGCATCCCTGGGTTTCCCATGTTAAATGGCCTCTTTAAACACAAATCGACTAGCACTAAATATACCCCTTTCATTAATTAATGCATAACTGCATATGCTTAAAATACTCCGCGAGATGAGTTAATTCTCTTAAGCGTTATTCCCCTTATTTTGAGATCTACCAACTGAACAGATCAATAACTTAATTCAGTTGCAGCAGCCAAGTTCATACCATTATAAATTTGTAGAAAAATATTCACCTGTTTTTTTAAATTCATGGCTGTTTCATTCTCTTTTACCAAAGTGAGTCTCCTAGCCTTAGGAATACATAACACCTATGCTATACAGCAAATCAATACAATTGAGGTGTAATTTTTAAATCCTTTCAATTCGATGTAGATACACTGCACACAGAATATCACGTAATATCTGTTGTTTTTTTCCCAGAATGAGCAGATGACTATTATTTGTTAGAGTAATTAGTTTGATTTCAACCCTGACATAACTATTTGATAAGTTTAGTACAGCATAGTGTTTAATTGCATTGGAAGTATACTCGCATTCTTTTCAGCAGAGTTTTAGTAGATGTACATTTGTCGCAGATCAAGCCTCTTATGTGCATGATGTGCCTCCATGGAAATTGCTCCATGCTGTGCTAGGTGTTGCCAGAGCATGGGAGTGTCACCGCAAAAACTATTTCCTACTGTTGGAGAACAGCTGGTTTTGGTGACACATCAGCTCCGGAGACAGAGAAAGTTAGTGGAAGATAACCTCCAATTTACAAACCCTCTGATTTACAAAGCTCAAATTTTTGGGTCCCTTCAACTTCGTAAAATAGAGGTTCTACTGTATACCTACCTATGATATTTGCCTAACAGAAAGTGTTTTAAGTCATAATCGCAGTGTATTATGCTTATTGTGAGTAATCTGAGGCTTTGCCGGACGGATAAATTTGCGTCAGATATTTTTTTACTTATGAGTCTCATATCAAGGTAAATGAAGCACAGCTACCATTCGTGTGAGTGATCAGGGTCCAATACCTCCAACCCAAGCTATAGCTGACCTACGCATAAATCTTTTTGGCAGTGATAAGAGGTTGCTTGGTTTTCCGAGTTCCCTAACCCTAAGTTCTTACTCAGCCTACTCTTAAATCAAAATAGTCAACGTTAGAGACCAGCCAATTCCCAAATACATGATGCTACAGACACTATAGCATGTGCGACATTGTGTGTTTAAACATGGCAGCATGTGTAGCATCATAAGTTAACTTCTTGGAAACGTCTAATCCAATGTGCTTTCTATTTAGAAAGCCTTGGAACAATTTGGGATAAGACAAAAAAATCATCCCAGAGACGAAGATTATGCTGGGACGGAATGCAATGGAAATCTTAGGACGGAGAGAAATGTTGAGATGAGACAACAATTTTAGAATGAAAAAAAAAATGTTGGGATGAAACTGGATGAAAATTCTGGCACGAAGTAATTGTGCATGAAGGGAGGAGATGACAAAAATGGGACAAAGTATGTTGTGGAACGAGAGAAAAAGAAAATTTCAGTTTGAAGTAACAATTTACAAGAAAAAAGGAGTACAAGGTCATTTTAAATTTTTGCATCTAACTGAGAAAAAGCGAATAACCCCTTGGACCAGCAAACAGAGGAGACATCTATGACATCTGATGTAAGGATGAGTTTACTACAGTGTTTTTATTGTAAAAAAATCAGTCAGGGTAAAAAACTTGATGAATTCTGATATCAAGACAATATGCCCCATATGCTTTTCACAGTCGGCCAAAAAAGGCCAAAAAAAATTACTTCCTGTGGGAGACTTCTACTATATATTAACAATAGTGAACCAAGGGAGGAGAGATGTAATTATTATCAAATGAAATTAATGAAAATAACACTAATCCTAGGATAATATCAATAAAATCATGCTTTCACAGATGAAATTTAATAGAATGAAATATTCCACTTACAACCATGCACATTGGCTCATATGCTTTCCCACGCAGTTTGTCCTTGTTCTTTCTAAACCACATTATAGCATCATATAAGTTTTTAGCTTTCAACTGTTGCAATTTCAAATTATTAACATCATGGGCTTTAGCCATCTCTTTCTCCAATACTAAAATGTAAAAAAAAAAATTAAATAATCATGTCAAAATAAACCCAATAACATTTCAAGTAAGAATAAAAGTTTCAGTAAAGATTATAATTCTAAAAAGGATGCAATATGTATTTGAGTACATTTAATTTTCACATAAAAAAAGAGAACTATCATATATTACATCATTAATTCTCCACACACGTAACTGTAAATTTAACCATGAAAAAAAAATGTTTTTGAAGAACTGCTCAAAATTCAACATACACTTAATTTGATTCTCTATATTCAACACTTTCATATCCACTGACTGTTTCTCCATTTGAAGTTTACATATTTCGTTCAATTTTTGTTTCTCTTCTAAGGAAAGCAATGAATCTTTTTCTCGTAAACCTGAAATGCATAAAAATAACACAGTAAGTTTACTTTCATGAACAGTTGCAATATTTTAATTTCACAAGTCACGAAATTTCTAATTTTCATATTTCCAGTGCTGCTGACCACTTGATATCCCACAGCAAAAGATTAATTATATCATATCAATGCACCATCTAAAAAACTCATCTGCCAAGAGATATTATCTGCCTTTCAAACAATAACATATTCTGCCAAATTTGCCAAGTAACATTAATGCCAACAGTAAAAATAGAAAACTTGATACGGAGAGTAATTTAAACCTGCTCTGCCACTTTCCAGTTAATAGCCAAACCTTGTGGCTACAACAAGGGTTAACATAGGCATAATGGTAACAAAATGTAGATTAAAAGCCGTATGAAATTCCGCTACAAATATGAATTTTTTTTTTGGTACTGTATGGGGGCCCAATGGTGTATGGTGCCTTACTTGGGGTATCCACGAGTAGTATTTGCACATCTATAAAAAGAACAAATGGTATGGCATACATGATTAGGACTTGACACATACCTGAGCCAACACCTTTTGCTTCAAATGCACTGTGTGTCTCCAGCTGTGATTTTCAGCCCAAACATTAAGCTTAAACTTCTGATCTACTTCTGAGGTGTTCAAGTGCCACACTGTTCAGATTATGGGTGGGCAAAACTGATATTTCCTAGTAGTAGTCGCTAACAGCTACTGCTAACCCGAAAATAGCGGTTGGAAATATCAGCTAATTATAGCCAATGATCCCTTTGATAAAGTGAACAGCAACGGCCACGAAACGTCAGGTATCATACCTGGTATAGTACGCGGGGTACACCCGAAAAACAAACATACATCTAGTTTTACATGACTCACATAATCACTCAAAAATCAATTATCAAGATACCAAATGCTATAGAAAATTGGTTGGAAAGAGGAAAAATTTTTGTTCCAATTTTTGAAGTTGTTTCGGAAAAAATTTTTTAGCAGGTAAAAAAGTAAAGCAATCTTAAACTCTAACCAGGAACTTTCCCTCAGCTTTCTAGTCCCCTCCCTTTATTCTTTCTTAGGAAATTTACATTCTTCCAAAAGTTCCTCCTTCTCACTCCCTCCCTCCTACAGCCTCCTTTCCCCTCCCCTTTTCCTGTGTTTACTCACTCCTACAGCCTTCCCATTTCATTCACTCTTCCTGGAAACCCAACATACTCAACCCCACCCTCTTAGCTTTGCCCATTATCCTTCCTCTTGCGGTGGTGCTTACGTGAGTGATAAAAAAAACACTTTCCCCCGACCCCGATAGGCAAGACCCAAGGCCCCTTACCCACCCATCTTTCTCCTACCATTTCATGTCCCAACTTCTCCGCCCAGGCAACCCCCCACCATAAGTTTCAATGTCCCCACTTGGACCTTTCACGGGACTACGCACTTTTGGTTGAGAAATGCATGGCTTCCTAATCCCTGACAGAGGAGCAAGTTTCCAGCTGGAGAAGTATATTTCGTTTTCCGGGGAATGGAAAGAGAAACTAGATTTTCCACATTGATTTTCTTTGCTATGACCCACGTTTTGTCTCGTCGCGACATCTTAGGGTGAAGTGTTGAGTCCAGTGGTCGGAATTGTGATTTTCACAAAATTTGATGGGCCAATTGCCGTCACTGAAAGCAAAGGCATTTCCTGGGCAGTGGTCCTCGTAAACTTAAGGGATGTAAAGTATTGTTCCAGGCACGATATGGTGGAATTGTGAAGAATTAACAATAGAAGACATTGCAACATTTCCACCAAGAACTTTATTTGCCAGAAACTACTTGTTTTCTGGAATCTTCTGCTGCAAGCAGCTCGCCTATCGCTGTGAATGAGTCATGAGGACTCGACAATAACGGAAAAAAGTATCGTCTTTAAGAATGCAAGGTGACCGTTAATGCAAAGAACTGACAGTATCTTTGGAAACATACCATCCCTATGCCTCCTCACATAAAGTTTTTGGAGATGGAGTTGAGCATAATTAAAAGTACAATTTGTTTTTTTTTCATCGAGAAACCAGAGAAATGTGGGGACAAACGCTATCTCACTTATCGCCAATTTTATTTTGGTGAATACTGCAACTTATAAACTTTTATTCATGCATAGGCAAGGATATTTTTCCTGTGCATACTAGAGAAATTTTCTCGCGTGATGTTCGGTGCACACGGTACCTATGGTAGCTTACTACTTGGCACCCTCAGGCAGCTTATCTCTCCTGGCCTTCGCGTCCCAAAATACGTAATTTTGAACATTTTCAATAAATCGTGAAAAAATTTTTATCTTTGTTTTCTCTAACTTTTGTTGTCTTTGGCGACTTTGTATAAGTTTTTTGGCATTGTTCGTGAAAGCATCCGCATATCGATTTTGTGGATAGATTTCAGTGGGCGAAAAGAACACTTTTCAGCAACAGAAACATTGGTGCTGGATCATAAAATGCGACACTGTCATTACGATTAGCCCGGGCAGGGAGTTTCGCCAGATCATAACAAAGTACTGATAACAATTTGTCGATTCAGCATCAAGTGATTGCCCTGCCGATGGCATGTGGTAACATTTTAATGCTGATGCCGGAGGTGAAGGAGGACACATTTGGCCCACAGTTCCTCCATATACAGTGGTGTGATTCAGTAACGGCTGCTACTTCTAGGGGTCATTCTTACTTAGAGGAGGAAGAGCACAAAAAGGAGAAATTTTCTCCACTCATATTTGCATTCAATTCTCCTGATTAGTGTAAAATAAAAACAGTTACATGGATCTGGCACCACCAAATTTACGGAGAAAGGTGATTTCCCTTTCAGTAAAACTCAAGATGATCGCAGGATTTGACAAGAAAAAGAAACTTAAATGCCTTGCATCATTTCTCATTACTTCACAAAGTTGATGATGATTTTAAAGATAATTTAAGAAAAATTGATTAGTGATCCACTCAAAAATGGAATGGTTAAAAATGCAAAAAAACATCACAAAATATTTTTAAAAGATGTAATTCTGTAAATGAAATTTTACTTTCAGGGGGGTTTCCTTCATTTTCATTTTGCCCAGGCAGTTTGTTTGCTATGCAATGCTATTTAACTTTCATTGAGTGGTGTATTAATTTTTCTATTTAATTATCTTGGATAACTTTTTTTAAACCTCCTCATTTTCAAATTTTATCACTCAGTTCAATTTATACTCTTTCACAGGTATGATTTTCTAATTATGAACACAATTGATTGCATGTTTAAATGCTAAATCTGTACTTTTGCCTAAGCAGCCAAAAAGCTCTGATTGTGTTCTGAAATTCTATTGTATGTTTTGATTTAAAATATAATTGGTCCTTTCACCAAAGTTCAATAGTTTTATTTCATAGTATAATATGTATGCAACAATGATCCCTTTGTAGTGTAAATAATTTCGACATCATTGCGTCCTCATACGTTGTGAAATCTTAGCTTAATTATCTTAGCAACCATCTTAGAAATCAACTTATATCTTGATTTTACATAACACCCCATTTTTGGGTCCCATGATGTTACGTAATATGACTCTACTGTATACTTTATTTTAAATCGAAACAGCCATTTTTGAGATATTGGCCTTCAAACTCGGGGGATGGAATTTTGCAATGGACAATAGGTGCCTTGAGCTCGAATATAGTCCCACCCAAGACTTTTTCAGCGAAGATTCCGGTCAAAAATGGGGGGACTATATTAGGAGGAATACGGTAGTCGGCATTCCAGTCGACAATTTAAATGTGTGCATTTTTAAACTACCTAAATGCAAAAAGAGTCATTTCAGGCGTTATATGGTGGAATAACATAATTAAATAAGATTGGCAATTTTCCATAAAGAAATCTTTACTGCGACCAGTATCGATGTGATACATGACCTGATGATGATGTATCACATCGAAACCGGTCGCAGTATAGATTTCTTTGTGGAAAATTGCCAATCTTATTGAAGTACCTAAATGTATTTAATGACAATGTGATGAAGAATAAATAAGACAGCTACGGCTGATCAACTAGACATAATTTTCTCATTTCACATACTTGGCTTGGTGTACCTTAATTAAACACTTATTACTCAGGGTACACCAATTTTTAAAGTGACCCAAGATTATCTTTCCCAGAAATATACACATTTCATTACTAAAAAAGCTGAACTGAATCATTACAAATTTAATAATACACTCACAAAATATTCACAAATACATATATAAATGGTCAATTACCTTCTTCATTCATTCCCAGGAGCATATTTTCCATGTATTCCACCTGTAGCAGTGTATCCTTTAATCTTGTGAGTCTCTTCTTCACATTAGCTAGATTTCTATCACAGTCGCAAATATTTTCCTTGTATTTGTCATGAATTGCCTCAGGTTCCTCAAAGTCTGCCTCTGAAGATGTGTGATGCTTTGAGAACACTGAACTCTGAAATATAACAAAGAGAGGTGTTCATGGAGCACTAGTATTTTCAAAAGTAGTGCTACCACCTAAAATTAAGGTGAACATTTCATGTGGGTTTAAGGTATTAAATGCATTCAATAATTGATATCTTTGAAAGTTAAACACCAAAAATGATAGATTAATGTTGTTATTGTACTACACAAAATTAACCAAAATTTCTTACAATATAAAAGGAATTAAAGGGTATTTAAACAAGGGAAGAACAAATCTGAAAAGAAGGCATTTTCCACAGGGCATGCAAACCAGGCCCCTCCACCTGAAGCACCACACTATGTACAAAGGACAGACCACTTACAACACTTCTCAGCTTATCTTCACAGGCTTTGAGCTTCATTTTGGCTTTTGCCAAATTGTCTTCTATTGGTTTATTTTGCTTCAGCAAAGCTTTCACGGCTGATGTTTTACGTTGTACAGATTCTTGAGCCTTCAAAAAAATAAATAAAAACTATTTAGAGATAAAAATATACAGTAAGTAACCCTTTTCTCTCTGGGCTGAGCTTAAAGCCACCGAGTTCATCCACCGCGTGGCGGATGGTGGGTCGACATGGGTTGGGTATATATAGATATAGAGGTTATCTGTGAGATAAGTGAGTAAACTTATCAAATAAGCAGTCGTGGACAAAAAGCGGGGACACTCCAAGGTGGTATTAGTCTATCATTGGGTAAGATAGGCCTTTAAATGATACAGAAACCTTTGAAGATGCCATGACTTGGTGATTGGAGGCCGCCAACAATTATGGTTCCTAGCACCCAGAGGAGAGGGCAGCAGCTCTTCTTCACATGAGTGAAGGTGGAGACCACAGTGGTCAGTACAGTGACACTCATTTCACTACTGGCGTGGTAACATTTACTTTAACGGCTGTAGTATTGCAATGTGGAAGGCAAGGGGAAACCACATTATTATCCCGAGGAGTCGCAGCTACTCCGTTCATTTCTTTCTTATCATGACGTGATGGAACCCTCTCGAGTAAAATATTCCGCAGATAAAATAGTCCCCCATTCGGATTTCTGGGCGGGGACTAACCAAGAGAGTACATCAGTCAAGTGTGAGTCATTTTAGGTTAGGAGCATTGAACGTGCGATCACTTCAGACCTGCGGGAGATTGGAGAACCTTATGGTGGAAATGAGAAGAATGGACTTCGATATATTAGGAATCAGCGAAATGAGATGGCCCGAAGAAGGAGACTTCTGGAGAGGAAGTTATAGAATCATTCACACTGGATCAAAAAATGGTAACGCTGGAGTAGAGCTTCCTGCAGTAGAGTGGGAGGATTATAATGGTGAAGATTGAGACCAAGCCTACAGATACCATTGTGGTACAAGTTTACATGCCTACATCGGACTACAAAGATGAAGAAGTGGAAGACATCTATGAGGACATCACGGAAGTAATAAAGCACGTAAAAGGAGAAGAAAACTTATTTTAGGAGATTGGAACACCTTGGTTGGCGAAGGTAATGATGGAGGAATAATCAGAAAATATGGCTTGGGAAATCGAAATGAGATAGGAGAAAAACTTATATAATTCTGCTCACAACACAAAGTGGTGGTAGCAAACACTTTGTTTAAAAACCACCAACGGAGAGATATACCTGGAAAAAGCCCGGAGGCAGAAGAAGATTCCAAATTGACTACGTTTTAGTGAAGCAGAGGTTCAGACCCAAGGTGAAGAACTGCAAAAGCTACCTGGGTGCAGATATTGACAGGGACCACAACTTAGTGATGATGAAATGCCACTCTTAACTCTGCCACTTAAAACTCAAGGAATTGAAGAAATCAATGAAGAACGTATGGCAAGTAGAGAAACTAAAGGAACCTCAACAACAACTCAGCCTTTCAGAAGGCAGTGGAAAACAAAATAGAAGGGAATTTGAATGTGAAATCTGAGGAAAAGCCTGCAGGGTAGAGGGTTGCATCATTAATATTATAAGATTAAATTAATTCCTACTGTGAATTAAGGCAAAAACTAAGTACTTTGGAACATTTTGGAACTTATTGACTAAGAAATATTGGCGGTGTTAATAACAACTTTTGCTTCTGACTGAATTTAGATTTGGGTCGTTAGTGATGACTCAACACTTCACACGAGTCGCGGAAACCTACACGATGCATCTTCAAGCGAGTCACTCCGAGCAGCTATCGAAATGAAGGTGGCTTTTCGGGAGGCCGCACTCCCCCCCTCCAACACAAAAATCCCTGTGCAGGTCATTGAGGAAGGATTTCACCCCAAACCATGGCAAGGAACTCTCTTAAGAGGACCATTCCCCGGTCTTGTGGGTCTTTTGTGGTCGAGGTATTTAAAGGGACAGAGGTGCACTGTTGTCAAATCACCTTCAACTCGCGACATAGAAAAAATTGGCCTCCGAAGTGGTAATATTTTATTGTGAACGGGTGTACAATAAAAAGATTGTAATTTTTGTTTTTTAACATCTTCTTTGTACCGGAGAAGCAAAAATCAACATAAAAGTATATTACACTAATTTTGAGGTTCTTAAAACTAATTTTGAATTTTTATAAAACTATTTTCCTGAACCTCTCCTTATTAGTCTTAATAATTCTTTTAGTTTTGAGTGCTCTGTCATGTTTTTCAGGTCAGTAAGACAAATTTTTGTTACAGCTTCTGGTTTGTCACACTGTTGAATTAAAATAAATCATTTTTGTCCAAATTCTGGATTGTTCTATGCTAGCATAGATTACATTAAATTTTAATGAATTAAATGAACATAATAACACTAATTGTAAGTACATCCCTTCATTTAAGACCGAAATCATTATTAGGGGTCTTACATTCAAATTTAAAGCAATGAAGAGCTTATACTTAATCCTGAAAATTGTTAAGGTGCTTGTGTGCAACTGTAGAGGTAAGGCTTTGCGAGAATGTCAGTTCTGCCTGTAGAGTTCATTTACACATCTGGCTGAAAATTTAATTATACGAAAAAGAACTTATTTATAACTGCTCGGCACTTAATGCTGAACAAGAATATACTTTGTAGAAATTACCAATTTGACATCACCACTGGAACTCTCATACATTAAGTAAGCTTGTTTTTGCTTGAGTCCTTCAACTTTTTTAACGAGAGCCTTCTTAGATGAAATTTTTTCCACAACAGCCTGTAAACTGAAAATATAAATTTGAAAGTATGATTATTACATACTGATAAAGACATAATGGAGATAATACACTTGATATTATTCACTACATACATTTGAATGGAAGGAATTTGCATTCAGTTACAAAAATAGGATTGAAACTGGCTGGTTTGGAAATTATAAGTAATTGAGAACTAACTTTCATCAAATTTTGAAGCAGTTTGTAATTTAAAGAACTCATAAAAAATTTAGTATTTTCATAAAATTTGACCTGATATCTCTCCAAAAGATCTTAACATTTCCACTGTTAGAAATCAACTGACCTCAGAGAGTTCCATTGCCACATGACAAATAATATAATGCCTAGCATAATTACTGCTGAAAATGAATAAATATGTATAATCTACATGTTTTAATTCATTGTATAATATTTTAAAGCACTACACTATGGTTCTGGTGTTATCACTTTATATGGGTAATAACCATCTTTCCACCATAAATTATACAATGTTTGGATATGACATTTTACTAAGAGGCTTGTTTTGATGGAGCACACATTCTAATATTTTGGTTCCTCTGGATTCTGGTTACTTTAATCTGCAGTATTTAGATGCCACTGTTGTTCAGATACCATATGTCTGTGGGAAGTTTTACTCCCACTATCATTATGTGAGCTAGAGAACATGGGGATAAATTTACTTTGCATGAGTTGTACTTCCCACTTATATTTAATTTAATCTTATACACAATACATGTTTCAGGTTTGATGATGATTCCTTAGGCGTTGAAACACATGTTGTATATGAGGGTTCATTAAGTGTAAGTACAAGTCGTGCAGTTTAATTTTTTCCTGCAGTGCTGTTCCTTCATGAAACATGGTCGAATTTAGAGAATATGGGATAGAAAACTAAAATAATTATTATGTAACTGTCTATTGATGGCTTAAATTTGTTCTATTAAACTTCCTTCCTACTTAAACTCATTATTTTAAGAAGTACATTTCAAACTACTATAAGGAGAGAGGATTGTTAGCGATTGAGAGCTATTGTTTATGAGTAGCTGCAGTGTAGATTCTACAATCTTTCTATTGGTAACTAATAAAGTAGTTGCTACTATTTTTTGAGCAAGTAGTTAAAAAGTAACTACAGTGGACTCTCATTAGGACATTCCTTAATAGCACAGTTCATTCATTTCCTCAGGCCCGAGTCACAGTGCATGTAAATAATTTTGTACAACAAAATTTGGTTACCTCTTTAGTATGTTTGGAGGAGAACCAAACCAAATTTGTCCCAGGAAAATAACCACTATATAGACTAATTTAACTATAGATATCTATCAAGAAGCTTAATTATCGTATTAACCCTTAACCCTTTAACGCCTAGCGTGTTCATATGAATACAGCAAACATTTCTTGCTATACATAACCCTCATTTCCGTATTTCTCAAATTTTCGTTATGCATTTTTGGTAACAATATCTCGATATATTTATCGTCCAAAAGACGAAATATTAAGTCATTTCTACTGAATGTTTTTGATACGCAGCTTTCTCAAGGTGGCGGTCTACCCTTAACTCCTCCGCGTGAATGCATGACTTCAGTTTACTACATAGTACAATAATATTTTTCTTCAAATTCTGATACATTTAAGGAAATGTGCTAAGAATACTACCATATACCCTACAGATGAATATTGAAACAAAATTTTTATAAATGATAATATTATTTAGAAGAAATGTTACCCGTGATCGTATGATCACGCTAGGCGGATACCGTGGCAATAGGGTTCCATGAGGAAGGCAGCGTTACGAACGCTTTTTTCGACAAAGGTAGTAAGATATTTCTCATTGGGGACAATGTAATAAGGCGCTGGTGTATTATAGCTATTATGTTATTTTTTCACTTTATGGTTGCGAGAGAATAATTGTATACCGATCATTGTATAGCGTGTCTGCAGTGAAGTTATTATGTTGCACATTTTCACAACTGTAAATACTCTCGACTGAAGCGTCCCTACAAATTATATCCAGGTGCTATTTTCCTATGTGGCTAGTAATAAAATAAGTCATACAATACTATTATGTATCAATATCAGTTAGAAAGCCATGAAACCGGAGTGTGGAATTCTACAGTGCAACAAGGGTGATTCATGGTTTTTTTTCTCTGCACAACGATTCGACTGAAATCAAGGAGGTAGACGCTCTTTTCTTCTACTAAAAAGCTGAGCTATATCACCGTCACTCGCTCTATATTCAATATTGAACTTGAGGAGTGGGATACACGTGCATCGGAGACAATGAACTCTAATAGGTATGCTTGAATTTACTACGGCAATTATAATTGAAATGTTTACAGATTATTGATTCAACCCGTCTGTTTTTAGAGTAATGACTCTTCAAGAAGTTCTATCAGCAAGATGACAAGGACGACATTTTAGGCATCTACATAGAACCTCCGGAGAGTAACGTGTTATCTGATGAATATTCAGCGGAGGAGGATGGTGGTGGCTTCATAGATAATCTGTCCGGTCGTCAACTTCGAACGGGTGCTGAAATATTATGTAGTGAGTACTGAATGAGGGGAATGTGAAAATGATGGACTCGAGACGAGTGACAAACGGGTAAACTCAAAGAGGAAGAAGGTGAAATGAGCATTGACTACTTGGAAAGATTAAGATCTTTGTGTAAAAAATTCCTTATTTCCGGACGAAAATTATTGTGACATCTGTGAGAAGTCGCCGACTGAGATTTTCGAGTTGATATTCGATGATGAATTAATTGACTTCCTAATTTTGCAGTCAACAGATTATGCCGAATTGCAGAATTTTCATAATTTGAATATAACATCTGCTGAAATGAAAGTCTTCCTGGGAATTTTGATCCTCTCGGGGTTATAATAAAGTTCCCAGTAAACGTGATTACTGGGACTCATCTGGTGACTTACGTAATGAATTTGTTGAGAATGCTATGCGCCGGGATAGATTTTTACAAATATCTACGTTTTTACACTGTGCAAATAATTCCCAGCCTAATGCAGAAGACAAAATGTGGAAGCTAAGGACAATTGTGAATATGGTGAAAAACCGATTTCTAGCTATGTTCCGCCCTGAGAAGCACCTGGATTTTGATCAGTGCATGGTTGAATATTTTGGACGACACACGTGTAAACAGTTCCTACGAGATAAGCCTATTAGATTAGGCTACAAAGTATAATCTCTAAATACCACTGCCGGATATTTAGTAAACTATGAGTAGGGACATGACATTTTCGCGAAACGTTTTTTGCGACAGGATTCACGAAATAAGCGACTTTTTGGGTTTATTCGCGAAATAACTGTGTCTTCTTTGAAACGCGATTTTTTTAATGAAATTTGAGATATTTTGCAAATGCCGAATTTTTGTAGCATGAAATATTTTATTTAGTGATGACCGGATCGGATCTTTCATTTTACTCGGTTCCGGATTCGGATCCAAAGACACGGAGTAAAATCGGATCCGGATCGTAGATTTTAAATTTTCGCAGTTTAGCGATCGAAGTGCCCCGTGAATGGAATGTAGGTGCGGTAGATATTGACAAGAAGAGGATGTGTAACTAAGGTCACGTAATTAGATGAAAACGTTCCCGTGCAACTAGAAGCAAAATAAAGAAATATGAATTTTTTTCCCCGATTACCCCGGTATCGCGGAAAAAAAACGTAGGATGTCATGCGGGTAGCCTACATTTGCCGGGATCAGGCGTACAACGAGTGTACTGTGCGAAGTTCGATCCCAATGGCAGTTTAATTTTTTCTTTCAGTCAGTGCATCGAAAATGTTATCATATTCAATTTCAAACCATTTCATCTGAATACACACTTTATTAGACTTTGTTGTTTAAATTAGATTTACAAATGAACCACTCATAAATTAAGGATGGTCGGGTCGGATCCAAAGAACCACGGGTCTTTCATTTCATTCGCTACTGAAATCATATCCAGAGACAGTAAAATTCAGATCCGGTTCGGAGATTTTAACATCTCGTGGCCTCGTGATCGATGCGCCCCGCGAATGGAATGCACGTATGGTGGATACCAACAAGGAGAGGTTAAGTAACTCGGGTCACGAAATGAGAAGATTTTTTCCGTGCCACAAACGAGGAAAACAAAATAAAAATTACTCGTCTTGACATTTTTCTCCATAGGCCTGGATGTGCGAGAAAAAAATTAAGCCTAATGTCATGCGGGTCGCCTACATTCTCCAGATTCCCGTGAACCTATGAGAGCGTAGTTGTTAAAAATGAGGGCTAGTGTACTGCCAGTCGCGGGTTCGATCCTTAACACTACCTAAGAATACAGTCGTGCTGTATTCCTAGGGTAATGCTAGTAGGCAGTTAAAAAAAGTAAGTTATCAGAAATTTCATGCCAAATTATAAGTAAAAGAAATAATTAAATTAGGCGAAAGGAAATGATTGGAAAAATTTATATTACAGAATTAAATGGTGGAATCATTACGTTAACTTTACAGTGTATTTTTGAGTGACGCATTTGTAAATCTAGTTGAAGCGATAGAAGTACAAAAAAGTCAGTATCCACACACAAAGGTTGGAAATGAAGGATGATAAAGTTTCTATTCAATGGTTGAAAGAAAAATTTTAAACAACGTAAGAATCGAACTTCATTACCTCCAGTCCACTACTCAACTCTGTTATTGTTATTACCATTATCTCATTAATTTGCCTTTTACTTAATTTTGCCTACTGTGTTTTTTATGTTGCGTAGGGTAGCCATAACTTCTGTATTGGATCTCAAATGTATGTAATTAACTGTTTGTTCACATTGGTGTGGAGTATTTATTAATAATATTTAAAAAAAACCCTTCCTTTAAGACTCCTTTTTCCCAACATTAAACACAGCTTTCACCTTTTTAAAACGATTTTATTTACCGCATTTGTCATTTTAAACACCGCTTTTGATGATTTTTATTTACCATTTTTCAGTGTCCCTAACTATGAGGTTTATCAAGGTAGAAACCCAGCATCAAATTCTGAATATGAGAATATGGTAGGGAAATGCACTGCTCCTCTTCTGCAAATGCTGGACGAAATTTATCAAGAAAAAAGCAACTTTGGATATAAACTATATTTTTATAATTTATTTACCGGGTTTGAACTTCTAAAAGAGCTTAGGTCGAGGGGTTATGGAGCCACAGGAACTATTAGAGAAAACCGTATTCCAAAACAAGGTCCAATAATGCCATCCACCGAAATACGTAAGAAACAAAGGGGTTTTTATGAGAAATGCCTCAGTAAGGAGGACGACATCCTTTTGGTCAAGTGGGTAGACAATTCCACAGTCCGCGTGGTTACTACCTGTCATAGCATTCAGCCCGTAGCTTTTGTGCCGCGAATTTCACGGGCAGAAAAGAGGACTGTTTGCATTCCTCGCCTATCAGTGATTTCGGAGTACAACTGTTACATGGGGGGAATGGACAGAATGGACCTGAATGTGTCCTACTACAGAATAGGGATAAGAGGTAAAAAATGGTGGTGGTACATATTCACATGGCTAGTGGACGTTTCATTGAACAATGCGTGGGTTCTCACAATTAGTTTCGTCGCAGCATCGAGCAAATGTATCTGACAAAATACAAAAATCCTTCTCTTTGTGTAGGGTGGCCTTTGAAGTCAAGGAATAGTTGTATCCATGTCTGAGTACGTGACGAAATTCGCCTTGACGATATTGGCCATTTGATTGAACCATGCAATCAACACCGCTGTGCAGGTGAATATTGCCAAAGTACTATTCGTACCCAATGTGTAAAATGTGACTTAGGGCTGTGTGTACCATGTTTTGCAAAATTTCATAAAAAATGTATTTCTTTACTGTTCACAATACGTTTATGTCTTTTTGACATATATATTTGCTTAATTTGTTTATACAATAAATCCTTATGTTCAAAAGAATCAATACATATAACTTGAAAAATCAATTGGTTTAATTATTTCAAAGCCTTTATCCGGGGAGCAAGATAAATTTAGTGATTATTTGAAGAATTGAATGTACGCGAGCAGGGATGCTATTGCTACGGTATCCACCTAGCGTGATCATATGGACACAGGTCATTTCCATGAAACCACTGTACATATTTCTATAATATTTGGGATATAAGTTTTAAATACAATGACGATCAACTCCTCAAGAGAGGAAAAAAATTGGAGGAAGAAAAATAATTCCGGCGTTAAAGGGTTAAAGAGGTTGCGCGGTATATTGGGATGGGAGAGGTTGAGCACGGTCTATAAGACAATGTTTAATAAAGTGGGCAATGCACATTCTTTTCATCCAAATAAAGGATTACTTGAAATGTAATTATTATTAATAATCTATTTACTTGAAAAAAAAATAATTAAAATAATGATTTGTTTGATAAAAAAATGTCACTCTTTTATAATGCTTGGTGATCCTTGCACGCCATTTTATCTGCTCTCCAGTTCTCTGAGGGCTCCTTAGCAGTGATGACATGGTGAGAGGATTCTCCACAACTCTTTTATGTTTATTATTAGGGACACCGAAAAATGGTAAATAAAAATCATCAAAAGCAGTGTTTAAAAATGACAAATACAGAAAATAAAATCGTTTTAAAAAGGTGAAAGCTGTGTTTAATGCTGGGAAAAAGGAGTCTTAAAGGAAGGGTTTTTTTAAATATTATTAATAAAGACTTCATACCAATATGAACAAACAGTTAATAGTACATACATTTGAGATCCAATACAGAAGTTATGGCTACCCTACGCAACATAAAAAAACTCAGTAGGCAAAATTAAGATTAAGGCAAATTAATGAGATAATGGTAATAACAATAACAGAGTGGAGTAGTGGACTGCAGGTAATGAAGTTCAATTCTTACGCTGTTTACAATTTTTCTTCCAGCCATTGAATGAAAAACTTTATCATCCTTCATTTCCAACCTTTGTGTGTGGATACTGACTTTTTTGTACTTCTATCGCTTCAACTAGATTTACAAATGCGTCACTCAAAAATACACTGTAAAGTTAACGTAATGATTTCACGATTTAATTCTGTAATATAATTTTTTTCCAATCATTTCCTTTCGCCAAATTTAATTATTTCTTTTACTTATAATTTGACATGAAATTTTTGATAATCTACTTTTTTTAACTGCCTACTAGCAATAGCCTAGGAATACAGCACGGCTGTATTCTTAGGTAGTGTTAAGGATCGAACTCGTGACTGGCAGTACGCTAGCCGTCATTTTTAACAACTACGCTCTCATATAGATCACAGTATCAGGCGTCACGTAGTGGAATTTACACATATTGGATGAGTAAAAAACTAGCAATTTTCCACAATGTAATTTAAAATAATAAAGTATAAGTGTACACCTGATGATGGCTTAGTAAGCCGAAACACGTGTTGTGTAATTTTATTATTTTAAATTACATTGTTGAAAATTGCTAAAGATTTTTTACTCATTCAACTACGCTCTCATAGGTTCACAGGAAATATGGTGAATGTAGGCGACCCGCATGACATTAGGCTTAATTTTTTTCTCGCACATCCAGGCCTATGGAGAAAAATGTCAAGACGAGTAATTTTTATTTTGTTTTCCTCGTTTGTGGCACGGAAAAAATCTTCTCATTTCGTGACCCGAGTTACTTAACCTCTCCTTGTTGGTATCCACCATACGTGCATTCCATTCGCGGGGCGCATCGATCACGAGGCCGCGAGATGTTAAAATCTCCGATACGGATCTGAATTTTTACTGTCCCTGGAAATGATTTCAGTAGCGAATGAAATGAAAGACCCGTGGTTCTTTGGATCCGACCCGACCATCCTTAATTTATGAGTGGTTCATTTGTAAATCTAATTTAAACAACAAAGTCTAATAAAGTGTGTATTCAGATGTAATGGTTTGAAATTGAATATGATAACATTTTCGATGCAGTGACTAAAAAAAAAAATTAAACTGCGATTGGGATCGAACTTCGCACAGTACACTCGTTGTACGCCTGATCCCGGCAAATGTAGGCTACCCGCATGACATCCTACGTTTTTTTTTCCGCGATACCGGGGTAATCGGGGAAAAAAATTCATATTTCTTTATGTTGCTTCTAGTTGCACGGGAACGTTTTCATCTAATTACGTGACCTTAGTTACACATCCTCTTCTTGTCAATATCTACCGCACCTACATTCCATTCACGGGGCACATCGGTCGCTAAGCCGCGAAAATTTAAAATCTACGATCCGGATCCGATTTTACTCCGTGTCTTTGGATCCGAATCCGGAACCGAGAAAAATGAAAGATCCGATCCGGCCATCACAAAAGAAAATATTTCATCCTACAAAAATTCGGCATTTGTAAAATATCTCAGATTTCGTTAAAAAAATCGCGTTTCACAGAAGACACGGTTAATTTCGTGATTAAACCCCAAAAGTCGCTTATTTCATGAATCCTGTCGCAAAAAACGTTTCGCGAAAATGTCATGTCCCTATTTATTATATATTCATTATGATTTACAAAAGAAATAGGAGCTATAAAAAAACCTAGGAGAGCAAGTACCTATAACTAATATGAAGCAAAATATGCATCTAAAGTAACATCAGTTTTAATTTTTAAAAATATTTTTATAAATACCACTATGCGTCGAGTGATGGCCGGATCGGATTCGCGGATCTTTCATTTTACTTGGTTCCGGATTCGGATCCAAAGACACGGTGTAAAATCGGATCCGGATCGTAGATTTTAAAATTTCGCGGCTAAGCTATCGAAGTGCCCTGTGAATGGAATGTAGGAGCGGTAGATATTGACAAGAAGAGGATGTGTAACTCAGGTCACGAAATTAGATGAAAATGTTCCAGTGCAACTAGAAGCAAAATAAAGAAATATGACTTTTTTCCCCATTACCCCGGTATCGCGGGAAAAATTACGTAGGTTGTCACGCGGGTAGCCTACATTCGCCGGTATCAGGTGGACAACGAGAGCTAGTTTACTGTGCGACGTTCGATCCCTATCGCAGTTTAATTTTTCTTTCAGTCATTGCATCGAAAATGTTATCATCTTCAATTTCAAACCATTACATCTGAATAATCGCTTTATTATACTTTTGTTGTTTAAATTAGATTTACAAATGTACCATTAATAAATTAAGGATGGTCGGGTCGGATCCACGGGTCTTTCATTTCATTCGCTACTGAAATCATATCTGAAGACAGCAAAAATTCAGATCCGGATCGGAGATTTTAAATTTCTTGGTTTAGTGATCGATGCGCCCCGCGAATGGAATGTAGGTACGTATGGTAGATACTGAAAAGTAGAGGTTGTGTAACTTGGTCACGAAATGAGAAGATTTTTTCCGTGCCACAAAAACAAACAATCTACGTATGTATGGTAGATACTGACAAGGAGAGGTTGTGTAACTTGGTCACGAAATGAGAAGATTTTTTCCGTGCCACAAAAACAAAATAAAAAATACTCGTCGTGACTTTTTTCTCCATAGGCCCGGATGCGCGAGAAAAAAAAAACCGAATGTCATGCGGGTCGCCTACATTCGCCAGATTCCCGTGAACCTATGATAGCGTGTTGTTAAAAATGAGGACTAGTGTACTGCTGATTGCGAGTTCAATCCTTAACACTGCCTAGGAATACAGGCTACAGCATAGCCTGTATTCCTAGGGTAATGTAAGTAGGCAGTTAAAAAAAGTAGATTATCAGAAAAATTATGTGAATTTATAATTAAAAAAATAATAAAATTTGGCGTTAGTGAAAGGATTTAAAATTTTTTTTATTGCAGAATTAAATCGTGTAATCATTATGATAACTTTACAATGTATTTTTGAGTGATTATTATTAATAATATTTTAAAAAACCCTTCCTTTAAGACTCTTTTTTCCCTACATTAAACACAGCTTTCACCTTTTTAAAACGATTTTATATACTGTATTTGTCATTTTTAAACACTGCTTTTGATGATTTTTATTTACCATTTTTCGGTGTCCCTAGCCATTGGAAAATAAAAACATTAATAAACAATAAATTCTTTTAAAATTCTAAATGGATTAGGGGAGTGTATGTAATCCCTACTAACCAGTATTTTTCATTATTATTCTACTATGTACCAGTAGCTGATATTTAACATTATGCTCAAAAACCTCTTTTATTTTGTGAATTTAGATGAGATTTTGGATAGGTAGGCCTACACCTCAAAAGGGGGTGAGTGTCAATCATTTGTGTTCATAGAATTAGAAATGAAAACATTTATGCCTACTCAAAAAACATTACATATGCATTAGGGTGGGCCGAAAAAAGGTTTTTCTTCCGGATCAAATTTGCCCTATGCGGGAAAGTTGTGTATTGATATCAGGATCTTGCATGCAAAATTTTTTCGAAATCGGATAATATTAACCACTGCCGCCCGAGCTCTATAAAGTTTAAAATTTTGCGAAAATTCAGGCGGAAATGGGAAACAAACGGTTATGGAGAATAATTTGTTGTGAATACTGGAATATTGGTAAATATCAACGATAGATACATGTTTTTAGATTACAAAACTGAAATGTGAAGTTTATTTGACGAAATCTATGGCTTACACGATGCCCAAGAATAAACAGCTAATTTAGACTGTAGGCAACCCGCACAACAACAAAAATATTTACACGCTCCAAGCATCACTTCAAATAGATCACTTTTGGGAGCCGTATTTGGGATAAATTAATAATTTTTCGAATGCAGTTCCTTTATAAGTGTCTCATACTTCATTTGGGTACAGATAATGCATTAAAACAGACGGTAAAGTTAATTTTTTTTTAAACTAACCTCAATTATGATGAAGAATTTTATGCATGTTGAGCTATTACCACAAACAAATCAGTTAATCAAGGTAGGATTAAGGCACAGCCTGATCATCAAATATTTATTTAAGTAGCTCTCTGCTATTTTCGTGGAGAAACTACCCAGAACTCACCACGAGGAGGTGGCTACTATCGAGTTCCACCCGTGCCCTCCCAAACCACCCTTCCATGGGGCACGTTTGTAGGTATCTGGCTATCAGCGGTTCTTATTATACCTTATGCTGTTCTTTATTTTCAAATTTTGGTTGAAGTGTTCGGTCTTTTATGCATGATAATGCCCATCCATGCCCGCTTTCTGGACTGCACACGGATTTTGACGCCACCGTGAACATTTGTACCATCCTTTCACCTGCTTGTGTGTGGCATGCAAATGGGGGTACTTTCAACAAAGCCCCTTCCTTCAGAATATCTCCCAAATCTTTGCTTATGATATCAGCTATTAAAGGTTGTTGAGTTACCTCTACTGTTTTCCAGTCAACTAAGTGGACGTAATCTTGTGCATCAAAATTCATAGTTGGAAGTTCGAATTTCCTAAATTCCTTCTTCTGATTTTCCTCTGATTTTAATATTTTTTCGACGGCCATTTCACGGATCGGTCTTCTGTTTTCGGCTAGCATTGCAAGCAGAATATTCTCTTGGTGAGCAAAAAGAGCGTTTCCCTGAATGATTGAGTAAAGGCGTAATTTGATGTCTCGATTCATATATTTCATGAAATGTATCATGTTCATGATATTCTTCGGACCTTCCGTACATTGTGGTGTTTATTTTATCGCGAACCACATAGGAGTTTATACTTTCATCACAAAAGTTGCCAATGTCATCTGTTCTTTTGAAGGAGTTTCGGTTGAAACATATAATCGAAGAATACGAATTGCTGTAGTGGTCCACCTGGAATGAACCATTTTCCCCGGACTTCTCGCTGAAAGACTCTCCAGGCATTCTCCACTTGAAAAAGCACGTGGTCTCCTTGAGAAATCATCCCGAAATCAACTAGAAGCGTGGATGCGAGTGCTGCAGCAGCTCGTTTCGATATACAGAATCTTTCACAGGCAGACGCAAATCTAGACAAATTTAAATTATTTACACCCACCTTTTTTACAAAAAATCATCAGCATCACTTTCGTCGCGTAATTCTTCATCTGCAGACGTTTCATCACTTGAGTCTTTCCAAATCTCAGGAACTTCTTGCTCAGGTAGCGTGGAACATTCTAATGATCTTTTTATTTCTAACCTATTTCATTTCCTCTTCCTCTCGTCTTTCCTGGACATCCATGGCACTGATATTTAGTTTTCTATCACTTCTCTGGTCCTGAAGGAATACACGTTCTAAAAATGGCACTTTGCTGGTATTATCACAAACACAATCAGTTCCACCAGAGAATTCACATGCCGCAACATCAAACAGCTGACACGCGTGACAATGAAAGTCTTGCTTCAGATCAACGAAATTCTTCTTGCTGACAGATCGAAGATTATTGCGGTATTTTCCATGGTATTGAATTTTTCGTCTCACAATTTGCTTATGTCCGACAACTGGTATAGAGGATCTATTCCAGATGTCTTCAATGGCATAAGCCACCATCTCCGCGATTCCCGGCACAGATGTATCGGTATTTCCACTTTCTTCTTGAATATACCGAGAGTACCAATACATTTTCATCATCTCCTCATAAGTAGGCAAAATTTTACCCGCGAACTTTTCGGGTGCACCAAATATCAGGCACTCCTATCCACACCTTTTAAGCTTTTTCTGTATTTTCGCCATTGCTTTAATCTTATTGCAACCGAAACCACAGTACGCTGCACAATGTAGTTATTCACTCACAGCAATGAATACCAACTGACTGACTACCTCAAGCTTATGGCGTGAAATACGCATCTTGCCCGACAACGGATGGGAATCCCCAAGGAAAATAAAATATTGCAACGAATGTGGTGAGTTAATGAGTAACGATAGTAACAGCATGAGATGAGGGAGTTTAAACATCAGTTACGAGGGTTTACAATGGAATATGCCTTGTATGAGAATTCTATGCCATTTTATCACCGAAGTATTCACGATCAACCTTCCGCTGGGGCCAGATAAGGATAACCTCCGTCCTCCGTCTCATTCATACTTTCCTTAGCTCTACCCATGGTCCCTTAATACAGTATGTATAATATAATACAAATATAATACAATACAATATATACAAATATAGTACAAATATATAAAATATAATACAATATAGTATAAAGTGACCGTGGCTCTACCACTGGCCATCTTTATCATACCTGACTCACGTCGAACTAGCTGTACCTATTATCACTTAGGGACTAGTTAACTCCCGGTTTTCCAAGAAAGTGTCGGTTGGAGGAGCACGTATATACCGTACACAGAGATAATGCGTTGATTATTGAAATTTTCGGTTTATCATTTCCGACAGTGAACCACTACAATTTATCAAAATTCTTAGAAAAAGCTACTATCTTCTGATGAGTACATCGTAGCTATATCAGCCTTTTTTAACGAAAGAATTCACTTGGACTCCACTAGTGTATTAAAATGTCTGATTCGTAGTATCTTTCCCAGCACGCAGTCCGCTTTGTCTCCGCTCCACCCACTCCTTTTGCAATCTAATTCACGAGCATTTATGACACACGAATTCGTTGGATTTGGGAAGAATATCTGCAGATCAGGGGGGCAAGAGCCAATTATTGGATATTGCAGTATATACCGAGGAAATTAAATGTTTGAATCACCTTTGTGATAAATATCAGGACGTGATTCTTCGCCATAATTTAAGTTAGTTTTAAAAAAAATTAACTTTACCGTCTGTTTTAATGTATTATCTATACCCAAATGAAGTATGAGACACTTATAAAGAAACTGCATTCGAAAAATTATTAATTTATCCCAAATACGGCTCCCAAAAGTGATCTATTTGAAGTGATGCTTGGAGCGTGTAAATATTTTTGTTGTTGTGTGGGTTGCCTACAGTCTAAATTAGCTGTTTATTCTTGGGCATCGTGTAAGCCATAGATTTCGTCAAATAAACTTCACATTTCAGTTTTGTAATCTAAAAACATGTATCTATCGTTGATATTTACCAATATTCCAGTATTCACAACAAATTATTCTCCATAACCGTTTGTTTCCCATTTCCGCTTGAATTTTCGCAAAATTTTAAACTTTAGAGCTCGGGCGGCAGTGGTTAATATCATCCGATTTCGAAAAAAGTTTGCATGCAAGATCCTGATATCAGTACACAACTTTCCCGCATAGGGCAAATTTGATCCGGAAGAAAAACCTTTTTTCGGGCCACCCTAATATGCATGGCCCTAGTGTTTCCAGCTGAATATCTATCTATCCCACATAACTCAAGATAGGCATTAAAAACTAAGTAGGCCTACACTATCATAATCAATATCTCCAAATTTAGAGCTATAAAACAATAGTAAATGCCAACTTGTCAAAGATGAGACTTAACACGACAAAAAATTATAGTTTTATTGTTTTAATCTTACACCTTAGAGACTAATCTTTTCTCCATGTGGCCTTATTGTAGTCTTATTCTTGGTGTTTTCTAATTGTATTATGTTGTAATCATTCCTTAGAAGTCCCAAATATATATCTAAATTGTAGTTTTAAAACAATAGAGCTACCTTTCTCTGTCTGAAAGAGAAATGACCTGCAATAAAGAGAGCAGTGAGCCCTGGAACAACTGGTATTTTAATTGAAGTGAAATTATGTCCATTGCCACTAAGTGAAACATTATAGGAAGTATATTACTGCACCTCTATCAAAGTCAAGACAAAGTTACCATCAAAAAAACAACTTAACAGCTCTGTTTTTTGATGGTAACTTTCAATTGAACTCGATAGAGGTGCAGTAATATACTTCCTATAATGTTTCTCTTAGTGGCAATGGACATAATTTCACTTCAATTAAAATACCAGTTAATATAATCCTTAATCTAGCCTACTGCATATATAACTAAATGCAAGTACTTGCCATAGAAAATTTAAAAAATGATATGAAGTGGTTACAAATGACTCTGGCCTACATCAATCAATCTAGAAAATTTTGCTTGACTCGTAGATAATTTAGCATCTACACATTTCAGTCTTGGATAATTATTGATTTCCTGGCAGGCCCAGCAATGGTAGGCATGTAATAGGCTATTTAAGTTGAAACTGCACTAAATATAGGTTTAATTATTAAAATGTGTTGGTATAATGTTAAAATAAAATTTTCCAATAATCGTAGTCACTCCTTTCACAGTATATGTAAATTAATTTTCTGCACGTAGAATATGTAACTATTAGCAATATTCTACATTACATATTCTACGGTAGAAAATACACGTAGAATACGCATTTTCTACACAGAATATTTTACTGACCCAACCCTGATATGAAGCCTCAAACTCAAGTCCATATACTTTTGGCATGAAGTGTGTACACAAAACATGCTGTTTGGTCATTATCGTCATAGTGCATTGAGTGCACATCTACATAAGGCATCACATGTATTTTCTTGGGCGGCATAGTAAGGTAAATGAAACTTTTTTTACAATAAATTAACACCAGCTAACTGTGGAATGAACAAAATGAATGTCCAGTTTATTGTTCCCCTGAAAGTTACACTCACAACTGACACTAACCTAGAAGACTTAGCCTGTTTAGCACGTTTTCCTCATTACTAATTTCAGAATTTTGGGTCCCAAACATAAATGTGCCAACAAGAGTCCACTGTAGCTACGATGTTTTTGTGACTGAACCATCACTATTAGAAACATTATTATTCAAAATAGCAAAATGTGGTAGCACTCCTTACAATAATACAGCAGTATTACAAAAAAGGCAACCGGTATTAAGCAATTCTCATTGAAAAGATGTTAACCTAATTCAATATAATATGTGTGATATGCCAATACATGATGGCAAAGCTCAACTCTCCCCCACATGATAAGATAATGACTTTGAACAATCGACAAAAAAATAATAGAGGCAGAAGAGAATATGAAACATTAAGTGATTTGAAAAACCAAATGAGATTCTCTATCAGCACCAAAGCAATAGTTCCTGCTGATTATGAAAGTTGCAAAGATGCATTCATAGATCAAAATAATTACATAGTTTCCTATGAAATTTGTTCACTTCATTTGTGTGAAGTTCGTTTCTCACTCAAAATAAAACTATCCTTAATCCTTTACAACTGAGCACCAACTTCAATATGAAGTTACATATTTTAATGTAAGAGTCAAGAACTTGTAGTAAACTAAAATGTTAAAACACCATAACAGGAAAAAAATTCTAAAAATAATAAATTCTTAAAAATATTTGTAACAAACTACCACGTTATCGGTCCCACAGATTTTCTTAATGACAAGTTTCTACCGCATTTGGAGGAAATAATTAAAGATGCTCATGAGAAATTTGATGTAAATATGACATGAAAATGGGAGTAGAGTAATTAAATCAATTAGGTGGTATATAATCAAATGTTAATAAGCTAGACACCCAATGGATGGCAAGTGCTGTTAGATGCTAAACAAACCCAGTGTGGTAGAAGAAATACATTGAAAAGGTGTTAAATGATAAGGGGGGAAAGAAGAGTGCTGGCAGAAATTAGGAGGAAGCAGAGAAGTGGATGGAATAGGCACTTAAAGAAAATGGAACCCTTAAGGTCATTATCAAAGGTAAAATGCAGGATTAGCAAGGATGAGGTAGAAAAGTAAAAGTGCTGTGGAGAGTATGAAGAGGGGTACGAAATGTACCAATTTGGAGAGAGAAAGAGCATAAGAAAGAAGTAAGAAGATGTGTCAAATGCAAAGATAAGGGACCTTCATTATAAAATCACCCTGGTAGAAGACTATCAAAATACACATTGGTGGAAACAGGTGACTTCTCTGGCACCTAATACATAAGTTGATTTTATTTTCACAATTAGGCTGGTCACTAGGTGGAAAAGATTCAGTTACATAATTGAATTTTAAAAAAATATGCAAATAGCACTGGGTGATTTCACACAACATGGAGTTTCAATTTTTCTAAAGCTACTCAACAAAATATTTTCAGAAGAGTTTTTGTCAGAATCCATGACATCCTGATTTCTCCAGCATGTCTGGCCCTATGCTTACTAACATTTATTTTCTTGACACGACTAAACTGTACTGAATTTCAGGACCAGGTTTCAAAAAACACAATGAATAATATACATGCGTATAAATTCAGCCTAAGACTATTTCTGGTCCTAAGGTGTCAAATTCAACAAGTTCCCACAATATGTACATGATAAGGACAACTACATTACCCTGAAAAAATCTGTTCTTCGTTTGCCAAATTCTCCTTCTTTGATTGTAAGCTTTTTAAATTACTCAAATAAACAGCTCCCAATGTTTTTAACTTTAAGTGATTTTCCCACATTTCTAGGCCACCTGAAACAATAATAAATTTAAATTAATTGACTGAAACCTATGACTTCAAAAAACATAATTGAAAAATATGTACTTAAAATTTACAGCATTCAAAATTTTCTTTGATAAGTGAAATAAATTAATGATATAATTACTCCTCACAAGAATGTTTTTACAGCAATTAATAATATAGATGTGGGGCAGTTACAATATTAAGCAAGCATAAAACATGTCATTGGAGTTATTTGTAACTTGCCAGAATTTCTGATTGGACCAAAGACTTTCTACATCACAGCTCAATACACAGACCACCTCAAGAGTCCAGAACTCCAGACTCCAGGGTTAACGTTGAAGGATTTAAAAAAGAGAAAGGATGAATGCAGTATTTCTCGACTTTGAACATAATTATAACTCAAATATTCCAATAAAAAAATATTAGAATTGCATTTAAAAAAATTATTTCAGATTTGAAATTTACACTAATATAATCAAATAAATTTACTAACAATTATGAACTATTAAGCCCGCCGACACATGCATGGGAGATATTGACATGGATAACCTACAAAAGAATAGAATAGAAAGCTGAGGGGTGCCAGGACGAAGATCAATTCGGATTTACGAAAAGTAAGGGTACAAGAGAAGCAATACTGGCCCTTAGGCTGCTCATAGAGAAGAGAATGTAGAAGAACAATAATAATAATATATTAAAAATCAAAATTGGACCAGGGTCAAAAACGGACCATCTGGCCTCATCGGACCTCAATCGGACCTCATGGCGTCCCTGGAAACGGCTTCGGCTGGCAAATGGTAGCCATCTGCTTGTGGGGTTAACCTCCCACATGGTTGAGTGAATGGTTTTAGTTAGAAGATTAATGTTTTCACTAAAATTCTTTTTTCGTTTCCATCTAACGAATTCGTGTACAAAATTGCGATTTCGGTTCCGAGTAAACGCCCCCATTGGCCTCTTCCCGAGTGTCTGTCACTTGGGACACTAAAGCAGCAAATAGGCTTAAACAGCTTAATGCCAAAATCACACTGGCAAGACAACAGATATCGAGATTTCAGTGTGTGATGGATGACCTTTCCTCTGGTCGGGCCTTTACACCGAAGGTCAAGCGCATGAATGTGCAATCCGAAGAGACCACCACACACATAACAAAAGAGTGCTGCTTATTCTTAAGCAGCACGAGGTGGTTAGAGTGCGGGCACTTACAACGGCGAGGAAAAAGTTGGTCAAGAGGACCAATGCCAGGAAGGAGAACTCCCACCTTCTCCTTTCAGCCATCCCGTCTCTCCCGAACCCCCTCCACCTGTTGTCCAAACACCACCAACTGTCCCGGAGGTGGAACGTTTCTGGAAGGACATCTACAAGACCACAAAGCCATCCAACGAAGGTACTCCAGCCATTGCCAACTTTAAAGAGTTCTGTGACCGCCATCTAGCAGATATGGATCGTCCCATCTTAGTCACGGAAAGTGATGTGAAGAAGGCCTTCTCTGGCAAGAAGAACTTCACTGCTTCCGGAATGGATGCAGTGAATAACTTCTGGTGGAGAAAGTTCCCTTCCACCCATAAACATCTCACCAGAATCTTCACATCCTTCCTATCAGGGACGTAGCCAATCCCATCCTGGCTGACTGAGGGGCGAACGGTTTTCATACCAAAAAAGGGAGACTTGTCCGATCCGAAGAACTACCACCCTATAACCTGTCTCAACATTGTATATAAGGCGTTCACTTCCATCTTGAACGACCTTATCCTCCACCACGTCCAACCGGTATGGGAGGAAGTTTTGAGCAGAGGGGCTCGAAGAAAGGCATCGTGGGATGCAAGGACAACCTGCTCATTGATAGGTGTGTGAGCCAAGATGCTTGTCAATGTAAGCGTAACCTGTCAATGGTCTGGGTGGACTACAAGAAGGCTTTTGATAGCACCTCTCATGAGCTGATTATAGCCATGCTGAGGTACATGAAAGTCCACCCAGAGGTTGTGTCCTGCATCGAACACCTGTTACCACTCTGGAAGACATGCTTCACCATACCATCTGGCAAGAAGACCGTCTACACGGATTTGATAACATACCACCGTGGCATTTTTCAAGGCGATAGCCTTAGTCCCCTCCTGTTCTGCTTATCTCTCCTCCAACTGTCCATTCAGTTAAGAAGAGGCAGGGGATATATGTGGGGTGTCCCGTCAAAAAGGGAGCATATGGTCACCCATCTTTTCTATATGGATGACCTGATGCTTTATGCTTAAAGTGCGAAAGACCAGGAAGACGTGCAGCTCGTTGAAGGAAATGCTATTTGTCATCTTGATGATGACGAAGCGTATGAATATCTCAGCGTCCCCCAGCACCGGATGCAGGAGGTGAAAGCAGTAAAGGAAAGGCTTACAGCCAAATACAGGCAGACTCTCAGGTGAATATGGAGCTCTGATCTATCTGGCCAGAACAAAGTTCTTGCGACCAACACCTTCCCGGTTCCGACACTGCTCTACACCTTTGGTTGCATTAAAATGGAATGTCAACGAGGTTCAAAACCTGGACAGGGGAATAAGGAAAATGATGACCATCTATCGTAGTCTTCATCAGAAGTCTTCTGTCGCCTGTATCTCCCGAGATAGCTAGGTGGTAGAGGGCTAATAAGCCTGGAGTGCCTTCATGACAGAGTAGTCCTCAATATAGCATGCCACGTGTACCACAGCATGGACCCCCTTATGCTGCTCGTAAAGAAACACGAGTGTGTAAGGGCTTTCCTATTCCAGGTGGCGAAAAGGGCAACAGACGGCCTGCGCTTTGGTTTGAAATTGGACCTTACTTCCAGCGGAGAAGCATGTGACAAATCAATCTTGTCGCTGAAGGCGAACGTGTTAAAGCTCGAAATAAAGAATTCGGAGCAAAAGACCCTGCTCTGCAAGCATACCGAGAAGCCCATGATTGGAAGTTTCTATCGACACTTTGAAACGCATGGGCTATCGAAGGAGCTCACGCAGATCTGAAGTGTGAAACTGAGGGATTCATGCTCACGTGCAAAGATGGTGTCATCAACACCCTCGTGTATCGTCGCCTCATCTTTGGGGAAAACGTGACGGACAAGAGATGCAGAGCATGCCAAAGGCAGCCGGAGACTTTAGGTCACCAACTCTCCGGCTGCAGCTTTTATGCAAGGAACGCATACATAAACCGGCACAACTCTGCTCTGCGGGTGTTGCATTACCATCTAAGACACCATTACGGGCTCTCAGCTCCATGTTGCATTACCATCTAAGACACCATTACGGGCTCTCAGCTCCATAAAAGAGGGAAGGACTCATTGGATCGAAGCATCTCTTTCAGAAGGGGTCACTTGGATATACAGACCTCCCCCGAGGGTTAGAATAGGCAACTTTGATAAATGCCATCATAGACTTATTTTAATACTGCACCAGGGCTACTACCCACTTCTAGGGAGTTGTATGAAGTTAAAGGCAAGTTTTATGTTCCTTTAGAGCATTTCTGCAGCATAACACAATAAGTCTTTCTTCTGAGGATATATGGCACATAATATGGCTTCATGGAATTGTACCCTTCTAAAATTCATGACCCACATCTTATTTTCATTGGCAAATGGCTTTCCGCAAACCAATGTTCTGTAAACTACACTGTATAATCAGGTTACAAAGGTAAACTTGCTTTCATTTTTTGCCAAATCTAATGAAGGTACAATATTTCTGTAGTTCGTATCATTGAGTTTTAACCATATTCACAATGATGATGATTTAAGGCCAATATCAATGGCAAAAACAATGGCTGATTTGGCAAACCCATATTGCACAATAGCAAATATTCCACAGAGAAAAAAATCATTCACCTTGACTGGGACTCGAACCCAGACCCCTGATTTACGGCCAAGTGCTCTACCAGTTGAGCTAACAAGGCGTCCTTTTTCTCTGTGGAAATTATAGAGCTTTAAAGGAACAAGATATTCACTGACTGCTAGACAAATCCTATCACAAAGCAGCTGAAGTCGTGTGCATGGCGCCACCGTCCATGAGGTTAAAGTCGACATTGAAACACTAATGTGCTTACTTGTAACGAAATTTAAAGGTCAAGTACTAGCCGTGTAAACTTTAGCGGGGTTCCCCGCATGGGCAGGCAGAATTCAGCGGGCGAATGAATTTTTCTCTGTGGAATATTTGCTATTCTGCAATTTCAGCGGGTAACGCCACAAAATTTTTTAAGGCTAGTACGTGATCTTTAAATGTCAAACCTTATATTGATTCACCATTCATCTACCATTGTCAGAATCAGCAGCCTGTTCTGCTGATCAAATCATACTCTCCGAAGTATCGAATACTTCATATGATAACAGGATCGGAGGATGAAACAAAACTGACCCATCACTCCTATGCCAACCTAAAAATTTTTTTAACTCATAGGTGTAAAAAATTACTGAAAAATTATCCTGCACACCAAAAAGAAAACCATGAAAATATATTAACTCATGAAATAGATGAAAATAGATGAAATTCAGATTTACAGCCAAATACAGATTTTCAAGGCTAAAAAAATCCTAACTTTTTCCTGCTTTTCCATACTGGTAGACACCCTGACATGCATCACTTAAATGTATAGATGTTAACATGCCTCATCATCACCCTCTGACACACTCATGGGCTGACTCTGCCTTCAGTGCTTGGGAGAAGAATGGAGCAAAGTGGTCACTTATACCCCATTATCCTCTGGGTCTAGATACATCTATGCGATACCCTGCAAGCCACCATGAGGGTGTGTGGCAGGGGGTTAAGATCACCAAACGTGCACAATTGACATGCAAACAAGCTACCACATGGAAACAATGCTACATAACAGGGTCATGTGCAGCTAGATGGTTAGTATCTACATATTAATAAAGGGATTGGTTGTTAATACACTCATCATGCACTACAGATTGCAATATCCCACCTACCTACCCATTTACTATGCTGCCTATTGTGTTCTATTTATAGTACAGAGGTAAAATGACATTTTGAGGATAGAGTTTGACAATGAGATATCACCCGATAGACCCATGCTTTTTCTCATTTTGCTTCCATTCCATTCTTCGTCCTTATCTGTCTCTCAGCCCTTACTTCTCTTCAGCTTAGGAAGGCACAGAGATTATGGAGGGATATATTAAGGAGAAAAGGATTTCATCTAAGAGTAAGAGGATTGAACACCACACTTAACTGATGATTGTCCCCCCTCTTACCTCTGTTTTCCATTTATGGTTCGTACTTGAGGTAGGCTAATTTGCATAAATCACTGCCACAGGACCTTATGAATGCAAATGTTGGCTTCCTAATATTCCCTGATAGACAATAAGTGCTTCAGGGGGCATAAGTTTGAAGCATGCACACACACTCATGGCAAGGTAATGCACCACAATGCATACTTTCAAATTCATATTGAAGGAATCTGAATGTACACACATTGACCACGGTGGGTGTTAACTAATGAAATGAAAGAGAAATAATATTAATGTTTACATTACCAATGCACTTCTCTGTATTCTCCATTAATGTCAGAGCATTCATTTTGGCAAAATCCTGCACTCTGTCCTGAGGTAAAAATTGGCACAAATTGTCTATTTGGATATTCAGTTTTAACACCAAATTCTCAACCTGAAAGAGAGGAAAATGATCAAGCACTGCCAAATGATGATAGGTTAAATATTTCATACAAAATTAGTTTAAATTCATTTAAGAGGATGTAACATTAGCTGAAACAATCCTAACATTAGCTGAAACAATCGAATTAAAACATTACTATCACATGGTAATGCAAGAAGAAGAAAAAAAAGATTGATGATATATAATGCTGATAATAAAAAGCATGCATGTTCCCATATGTTAATGATAAATTTATGAAAACACTATCATAAAAATAAATGAAAGGTATAACACATATAAGGAAGTTCAAGAACTCTTCAGTTCTCACGGACAAGCTTCGCATCACTTTTATATGAAAATTTCATTGCAGATAGGCATTTAAGGTAATTCCAGAAAAAATCAGTATATACAACCTATGCTTATGAAAGGCAATGTGTGAGAATGATCCGCGGTGTACAATACCAATACGGTTGGTATTCTACACCGTGCTACCCAGGCATACAATAACACTATAGAAGTCCACTTAAGAAAGTATAATAACATGAGAAAAATTCAATAAACTAAACACTAAGGAATTACATCTACCTTAATAATTAACACTCACTTCTTTTTGTGTGCAAACAAATCCTGCAATTGTCCATGTTGACTTATTGTCTCGAAATATAGTCCGGGACACTATGTGATTTCGTCCATGTGGATTATAAAGCTCAATTTCAACACTCGCCTTTTCAGCATTGTAGCGAATATATTCACTAACCTTAAGAGATAGAAGGGGTCAAAATTAAACCTCTGAAAAAAGTTTACTTGTGAATAAAAAATATAAAAAATAATTACACTTGCTGCCCTTCCAACAACTTTTGGCTTCCCTGCAAGGCCTAAACAGAGGGCACACATAATAGATGACTTTCCGGATCCATTTGGCCCAGTGATCAAATTAAGGCGGTTGTTTGGCCTAAGAGTAGCTTCATAGAAGGTCCTGGAATGAAAATGAATGCATACGTTTTGACAAATTATCACACAAAAGAATACTTTTCGAGACCATCGCTCAATTAAAAACAATAGCATTAAATGAAAATACAGCACAGTATTTCAATTTCCATGATAATACTACAAAGAGTTACTAGAATTTTCAATTTGAGTGCTTTTCACAAAATCTAAATAAACACTTCAACAAAACAAAAGGGATCTCATATGGCATTATTATTACTAGCTTGCTACTGGCGAGGGAGGGTATAAATGGACATCTTCCTCACACAATGCAAACATTTTACATGATGTCCCTCTTCAGCCCTTAAATCTCATATCTCCCATCATTCTATCCAAATTATCCGCTATTCTATTAACATCTTTCAAAACACCCTCACCCTTATTAGGTACCTTTGGCATCTACACCTACTGCCTTGTCCATATTTCCTCAATCAAATTTCTTTTCTCATTTACTAACTCCAGCACTTCATCGTTCATCCTCCTTCAAACCTTACTTTCTCCATCCTTCTCCATACCCACATCTCAAAAACCTAAAGTCTATTTTCATCTTCTTTCCTTAAAGCCCATGTTTCAGCACCATATTGTGCATTAAGTAGTCATATCTCCATATTATAATGGGGTCTTATACCATATTTTTTATTGTCGAATCTGATAGAGTTTGTCAAATTAAAAGACCAGTATTTTTCCGTTTTTTGATCCGTAAATTATTTATCGAGTTATAAGCAGCGAAAAACTGATGTTTTAACCCTTTCAGAAAAGTGGACATGGTGTAACCTCTGACATATGATGACTTCGTCCAATCACAACTGAGCCCGCGAAGCTACTTTGCTTTATCACAATGGGGGGGACACAGCTGACTCTGCCAATAGGACAGTTGCGACAGCATCTGTGCGAGCAGACTTTCCGAGAACCCCCCTCCACTTCCTTCCTGTGGATGGAAGGATGGAGTGCTTTTCACAAAATCTAAATAAACACTTCAACAAAACAAAAGGGATCTCATATGGCATTATTATTACTAGCTTGCTACTGGCGAGGGAGGGTATAAATGGACATCTTCCTCACACAATGCAAACATTTTACATGATGTCCCTCTTCAGCCCTTAAATCTCATATCTCCCATCATTCTATCCAAATTATCCGCTATTCTATTAACATCTTTCAAAACACCCTCACCCTTATTAGGTACCTTTGGCATCTACACCTACTGCCTTGTCCATATTTCCTCAATCAAATTTCTTTTCTCATTTACTAACTCCAGCACTTCATCGTTCATCCTCCTTCAAACCTTACTTTCTCCATCCTTCTCCATACCCACATCTCAAAAACCTAAAGTCTATTTTCATCTTCTTTCCTTAAAGCCCATGTTTCAGCACCATATTGTGCATTAAGTAGTCATATCTCCATATTATAATGGGGTCTTATACCATATTTTTTATTGTCGAATCTGATAGAGTTTGTCAAATTAAAAGACCAGTATTTTTCCGTTTTTTGATCCGTAAATTATTTATCGAGTTATAAGCAGCGAAAAACTGATGTTTTAACCCTTTCAGAAAAGTGGACATGGTGTAACCTCTGACATATGATGACTTCGTCCAATCACAACTGAGCCCGCGAAGCTACTTTGCTTTATCACAATGGGGGGGACACAGCTGACTCTGCCAATAGGACAGTTGCGACAGCATCTGTGCGAGCAGACTTTCCGAGAACCCCCCTCCACTTCCTTCCCTTCCACGAAAAGCAGTCAGGGACGAGAGGAAAAGGACGTCTATGTTATCACAGCAGCTTTTTCGGTGGGCATCACCTTTTGCTTAATTTAATTTTTGATTTCTGAGGGAATGGTTGTTGTTAGAAGATTAACTTTTTCACTAAAATTCTTTTTCTGTTTCCATCTAATGATTTCGTGTACAAAATTGCGATTTTGGTTCTGAGTAAACGCCCCCATTTTCACTAGTCTTTTCTTTATTTCACTACTCAACACCCATTACTAGTTCATGAGTATGAGTTAAAGATTCTTGTCCCAATGCGATTCTCATTCTGACTTCAATGCTGCAATACCCCTATCTTCCAACATACTACCTAGATAGCTAAATTTCTCCAACAGAATAAAAGGAAAACAAATACCTTTGAGAGTGGTGGGTGAGAGGTGAGTGAGTGGTGGGAGAGAGGGGTGGGAGAGGACCAGTATGGATTGGCAATATGGGCGTGGCACTAGGTAAGCTATGCTAGCTTTACATATCATAATGAAAAGATTCTTAGAATGAACAGGCCATTATGTCTGGTCTTCATAACTCCGAAAATGCTTTTGATACAGTTAAGGAGAGTAGAACTTGCAGCTGGCCACTGCACTCAAGAGGATTCCACCCACATCTATCAAGCAGACCTTTATGTTGAGGACTTGAAAAAGAAATTGCTTAACACGTACATTTTAAAAACACAGTAACTAATTGTAATTTCCATATATATTTCATTGTTTGATGTACATTGCATTAAGAAAATTAGAACACATTGCATTGCATAAAAATTTCAACCAACAATGAAGGTGCTTCTCAGTACCATGCAACATGTCAAACAAGCTCACTCAGGAGACAGATCTGCACAAATTAGCAGTATTTTAGAGAAGGAAAAATTCGGCATTTCTTTGCATGCTACATCCTTTGGTTAGCACAATGTTTTAGTCCAGTTTAACATTTTTGTGTGCAGGGAAATTATACCTCTCAAAAATTTAAATAATGATTACTATCTTTAGATAAATAGCTCATTCACATTGCATGTGACACTAGGGTCCTTTCATAGCTCTGCATCACGTTGCTCCCTTGGAAAGCCAATGTTACACAACCCAAAGCAATCTTTCATAGCTTGGCACTATGGAGACAACTGAAAAGTGATAATCATCACATTAAATCAGTGGCTAACTCACTGCATTTCATTACACATTGCTTTAGTATTTGCTTCAAGGAGTAAAAAGATTTGATTATAATGGCATTACGAACTAGATAAATAGGTTAAATAAATTCCATTTATGAGTTGCTATGTTTTTGCAGTTTCATTTTCACACTCTCTGACATGGAACTGTGTTATTTCAATGACTAATCTCAACTAAGTCAAAATATCATATCTGTTGCTCAAGATGGTTATTAATTATTATTCCTCATTAGAGGAAGGAAGAATAAAATATAAATTTAAATAAAACTACCATCATATGAGATTATTCAGCTATTCACTCTTAAGCAACTGCAAACGCATGCATAATGCACGATAACCAGTGTAAAGTTTCCACTGTCATTACAACTCGGTGACAGAAATACAAAAATGGTCCAAAATGAAAGTCATAATTATCAAAGGGCATAAAGTAATCCACTTTTCCAATCAATCTGGCCATTACCAGAATCACTGTTAGGACACCTATACATTAGGCAGGAAAACTGTTGGAAATCTTTATATGCGAATGTTTGGCTGGAAAATCAGAAGAGAAGCAAAGAAAATGGACAAGAAAGCCTAGGGTCATACAATGAAAACCAAATGCCAGTATGGATTTAGAAGCCTGGGACAGCACTACGTAAGCTATGCTAGCTTTACTTATAATAATAAAAAGATTCTTACAGTGAACAGGCCATTTATCTGTTCTTCATAACTCAGAAAATGCTTTTGATACAGTTGATTGGAAGCTACTGATAGAGTCCACATAAATAATATATCTTGATTGGAGAGAGAAGACATGGAAACTATATGAAAACCAAACAACGATCATAAATGTAAATAGAGTTGAAAAGAGGGCAGATGTAAGGAAAGGAATGAGACAAGGGTGTCTACCAATGCCATTTTTCTTCAACATATTCATCAATGAACTTATAGAGACATTGAAGGGAAAGAGAGGAACAATAAAAATGGCATGAGTGTATAGAGAATTAGGTTTGCTAATGATGCTGTTCTAGTTCTAAAGGGGGAAAAATGAACATAACCTTACATACAGTAAACTGTCGATAATACGAAGTCAGCAGGACTGGAAAATCGGCACTTCGTAATTTCGAACTTTGCATTTTCGAAAATTTGTGAAAAAAATTTTATCTTTGTTTTTCCCTAACTTTTGTTCTCTTCGGCAACATTTTAAATCTTTTGTGGTTGTTCGTGAATGCATTCTTAAAAGACGTGTCTTAAAAGATCGTAAAATAAGTACCAACAATGTCAATGCTTTTAAATCAGTGATCATAGTGTTGGCAAAATTTCATCCCAGGATCAAAAACATATAGAAAACAAAAGTTGAGCATCTGGTAATAAGAATTTTATTTTCGGAATAATCAGTAGAGTTGGGAATCTAGTATGGATGCTAAAAATAGATATTTGCTTCAAATATCTACACTGTTATGATGGTAGCTGGCCCAACCGCACATTAGTTGTCTTCTATCGCCCAATCATAGCTATAAAAAAGCACGGACCTAAGCCCGTTTCCAGAAAAAAAATCATTCACAGGTTATTACTTGTTGCGTCTTCCGTCTATCGTCAGTGGAATAAATGATCTTGGGAAGTAACATTGTTTCTTTTCTACTACTAAGACCTTGATGACAAATGGGGCGTGATTCGGCATATTTCTCCTGAAGGATTATAATATGGCCGGAATCTTCCTCAAGGGTCTTTGACGTTTGCAATATTATTTGCTCACTCTTTTAACACCCCTCCCCTCAGTTTGGGCAAGCAACCCGAGCACCCGCCTAGGACCCGGGCACCCACCTAGGATGCGGGCACCCGGGGCAAACGGGCACGGTAGGGCATTTACATCACACGGGCGGAGGCGAACACGGGTGAGGACGCCCAGCACGAGTGGGCGAGGTTCTCCCGGATTTGGCACCCATTTGCAGGCCTCTTAAAAGATACACCCGCAACTGGGACCTTCACTCTCCGCAACCGGACCATTTTCCCCCCACGCACTGTAAACCCAAACTCCCCGGCCATCATAATCCTTACCCCCAGCAACACAACCTGCCCAAATTTCCTAACGGCATCACCCACCCTCACTCAACCCGTCCATGCTACAAGATTTTGGTGCGGACATCCCCTTCACGGAGAGCTGAGCTAGGATTGCTCACCTTAAAGGACGAGGTAGGGTTCACAGAGAATTTGAACTGCCATAATTCCAGGTGCACAGCAGCGAGCATGGTATGCACCATTACACGTAAACTCTCATCAAAAGAGAACAGAGCACATTATGAAAGTGCAGGTAACAGTTAAAACAAAAAATAGACCTGATAAATACTGGCATTAACTATGATTTCCACATTACTAAAGGTCCAAATAGTACGCGGAGTTACATTTGGAAAATGATGGGGAGATACTGGCATATGTGGGAGGTGAATACACTACTATTCACGCATTTCATTTTTGATGCACCACAATCGGCAACACTGATTTGTTAGATGTCTATGCAGTCCAAAATAGTTTTGCTGAAGTGGTTTTTCACCGATGTTCATAAAAACGAATTCCATTTGTTCCTGGGGACCGGGCCTGAAGTTCATAATTTCAAAAAAATTCGTATTTTCGAAACTTTGAATTTTAGAATATTGTCATGTTATTACTATACAATTTTCGTCCAGACCGGCCGTTTTGCTTTGTGTTATCGAAATTTCATATTATCATGCTTCGTATTATCGAGAGTTTACTGTATTTTATCTACACTGCTCAAAACATTAAATATGTATAGGTAAATAGCGATAAAGTTAATGGCAGTGAGCAAAAAACAACACCTCAAGAAGCTCCATAACTACAACAAAATGAGGACGAAGAACAAAAATAAATAAAAGAGTAGCAGGAGTAAAATATGCCTTTCAATATAGGAAATACCTTCTCACAGACAGCCACATAAATCCAGAAACATTAAAAATGTTTGGAATAGCATTCACAAGGAGTCAATAGCTTCATGGGAATGAGAGTTGGGCCCTTGGTAGAGGGAAACATCATTTAGAAGTGGCAGAAATTTTAATCGGGGGAGTAATGTTAAAGATAAGCTGTGCAGAAAGAGAGACAGAGAGAGAAGTTTTAAAGGGAATAGATGAAAAGATCACACCAAAATACATATGATGGTTTGCATGGTGATGCTCTTGTGTGATGTTTGTTTGTATAAAAAAATACTGCACAAAGACCTCTTAATATCAGCCACAAAGACTAATATAAATTAAACAACAATATGACAACAATTTTTTAATTTAAAGAGTCAGCTAAGATAAGTAAGATAAGATAACAAGTATTAATGCCTAATGCATTCTTTGGATACAAATCACATTATTGTACAGTGTTAAGTACATTGCTTTTACCATTATGACAGTGATTCATGGCGTATTTCATATAATTATATGACAAAAATAAATTTCTGAGCATGTTTCAACTCCTTATTTTCCTCTTTGAGGAGGATGTTTTTAGGTAGTCAAATTCCAGGACCAATCACAATACTAGTTCAAATGTATCGATTTAAGACCTTATCCACCACTAAGAGTGGGTCATTCCATAGCAATTAACCGAACACTTGTTGCAGAACCATTTCAGAAAAAATTCAAATTTTACACACTTACTACCTACTACATGTCTGTAAAACACAAAACCAATTTTTAATTTTTTCATGACCTCAAGGACATACAGGCCCGTGAAGGTCACAGTGCATGGTAAAAATTGCACTATCAGTGAGTATCGGTAATTTGAGTTACTAGGAAACTACAAGTTGTAGGAAAATGGTTCAAATACCAGATTAATCATCACAAATTGAGTGTTCATTTAACATAGCCTTAGTTTGTAATAACCTTACTATGCAACATCTAGGAGAATGATGAGTACAAAGTTTTGATACAAATTGCTGTTTTCTACAACTTTTGCTATTTTTTTCTTACAGAAGGGTTATGAGCACAAGTATTTTTGTTATAGCAAAATTGGGTACCATTGTAAATGTGTGAAAGAAAAAGGTTGTGTGTTTGTTCAGCCTTTAGATGTTACAAGCTTCCAAAAATAGGAAAAATTGAAAATTTAACATTTTCAGGCCCCTGGATCTCTGGGAGGGGGGGACTATTTAAAAACTGAAATTTTCAGTATAATAAGCTATAACACCATTAAGAATGCACTAAAATTTTGGAAATTGTGTTTTGACTAGTTTGGAAATTACATCACACTGAATTTGCAAAAAAAATCTACTCTCGCCCACTGTGTACAAGCAACGTAGAGATTGGTGCATATAATTAAATGTCTCAAATAAGTCCTATTTAATTGATAATTAGCAAACCAGTTACCTATTCAATGTGTTAATATTCGTAGATTTCATGTTTCACTATGAATAAAAATGTATTATAGGCAGAATATTGGCAAACTATTTAGCGTCCATCGGTTGTTCCACTGAACTTGCTCTATGATTGTTCTGTTATCAGTTGGCTGATAAGAAAACAATCTTAAGCATTAGTGCAGTTTACACCTTTGTTTATTAAAGAATAACCCAATAGATTTGTGGAAGTGGTTTTTTTAATGTAGGTAGCTTCAGGGATATTATCTGAGGTCTCTATTTTCCTTAAGTTCCCTGCCTTCTGATTGGTTCTTGTAACAAGTGACCATCTCCATGTAAAGATCTACGCTAAATAAAATTCTCAGATAAAGAGTAAATGTTCCAGCTCAGTTTATAGCAAGGGAATCTCAGCCAGCCTGGTGATCCTGCAATGGGGTCGTTTACCATATTTTTTTATTGCCGAATATGATAGAGTTTGTAAAATAAAAAGACCCGTATTTTTCCATTTTTTTGATCGGTCAATTATTTCTCGAGTTACAGATGTCGAAAAACTAACGTTTTTAACCCTTTCGGAAAAGTGGGTGTGGTGCAACCTCTGACGTTTAACGACTTCCTCCAATCACAACTGAGCCCGCGAAGCTACTTTGCCTTATCGCAAAGGGGGGGACACATCTGACTCTACCAATCGGAGCAGTTATGACAGCATCTGTGCGAGCAGACATTCCGAGAATCCCCCTCCACTCCCTCCCCTTCCCATGCGAGCAGTCAAGGACGGGAGGAAAGTGACGTCAATGTTATCACAGCAGCATTTTCGGTGGGCGTCACCTTTTGCTTATTTTAATTTTTGATTTATGAGTGAATGGTTGTGGTTAGAAGATTAATTTTTACACTTAATTTCTTTTTTCGTTTCCATCTAACAATTTCGTGTACAAAATTGCGATTTCGGTTCCGAGTAAACGCCCCCATTAGGAGTTGTCCCCAACTAGGAATTAAGTCAAGAGAAATGTTGCTCTGGGCACACACAACAGAAATATCACACAAACTTTTCTTTATGATTTTATTGTGAATATTGAATGGATCACAACAACTTTGACCATAAAGACTCTATTTCACCAACACTTTCTTCTCATGGTAATGATACACATTTTTACACGTATTCCAATTTTGAAGTGAATTAATGATTGTTCTTGTTTCAATAAATGTTGTTTCATGTTATTCGTGAAGAGTGGAAAATCAAGGTCCAAAGAGAATGACACCTGTAATTACTGCAAGAAAGGGACTTAGATAATGCAAGAAGTGGATTGCTGACGGATGACCAAAGAAGAGCACCCCTCAGAGCAATTCTGTGGACACTAATGTGTGCCATCAGGGAAGATATTTTCCAAGTCGAGATGGTCTCATCAGAATGGTGAATCGACAACAGCGCAACAAAGCATGTGACCAATTGTCCGGATATGTTTGTAGAGTTTAAAAGTCGCTACTTCATCAAGGCCGCTGGAAAAGAAGCTCTCAAGACCATCAGGAAAGGCACAGTTAAAATTTTACCATTCACCCAAGAAAACACCTTGAAGATCACTCTGACAGACACTACGTTCCAGAAATTTTTGAGAAACCTGTTTTCTGTTTTAGCTGCCCAAGATAGGAATGAAAATAGCAAATTCCATTCCAGGACAACTAAGTGCTGGCCGGAAGTCAATGGAAACATAGTACTGTGCGGAAGTCGTGATAAAGGCGGAATCCTGTACAAGGCAGCTATTGAGTCAGCTGTTTCCGAGGAAACAGAAAGGGCCAACATTGCTGAAGCAGAAAATTCAACTATGCAGCTGTATCACGAGAGATGGGGACACCAAGACAAGCGACATGTGAGAGAGATGCTCAAGAGAGATTTGTTTATCACTGCGAAGATGGCGAGAGAATTTTGTGAGCCCTGCACTTTTGGCAAGTCACATTGCGTACCATTTAGCACTAGGAGAAAGGCAACAAGACCTAGAGAACTTTTTTCCACTGATGTATTCAGCCCATTTGGCGAAACCTTTCGCAAAAAACGATTTCTAGTTTTGTTCAAGGATAGCTACACGATTTCGTTATGGCTTCATAATTAAACAAAAGTCAGATGTCAAAGTTGTGTTAAAACAAGTTTTAGCACATGCAAGGACACTTGGGCATAACATTGAAGTGCTACTCAGTGACAATGGAGGAGAATTCAACTGTGAAGAGATTCAGTGATTCTAGCAGGGAGCGGAATCACACAGACTGACAGCACCATACATACCTCAGCAGAATGGTGGCAGTGATCGTGAGAATCGAACAATCATCGAGATAGCAAGGACCTTCAAGTACTCGAACAGTGAAGTTAAATTTCCAGATGCAATATAGGCAGAGCTAGTGACAACAGCCATTTAGGTACATTCTCAACAGAACAGGAAATTCTGAGAAATCGATCAACCTTGAAGAGACCAAAACATCTTGAAGATAACGCCATGAGAGTGGAGGAGTCTTTAATCAAGTGATGGGAGGATCCTGAGACCTTTGAAGATGCACTGAGAAGCAAAGCTGGATTTTGACAGAGTTTCCACCAGGTGCAAAGGCAATTCCATGTAAATGAGTCTTTCGACTCAAGAAAAATCCAGATGGCAGCATCAACAAATACAAGGGGAGATTGGTTGTTAAGGGGTTCAGTCAGCATCACGACATTGATTACAGCGAGACCTTCCGATGGCAAATATGGGTACAATCCGCTCAATTCTCAGCATTGCAGCAAGTAAGAAGATGCACCTGACACAATTCGACGTGTCAACAGTATTTCTGTATGGAGAGCTTGAAGAAACAGTTTTCGTGAAGCAGCCTAAAGATTATGAAGATGGAACCAGCAAGGTTTGCCAGCTGAAGAGAAGTCTTTACAGACTTAAGCAAGCACCTACATGCTGGAATAAATGACTTGGAGCATTCCTGCAACAACATGGGTTCAAGTCTAGCGATGCTGATCCATGTTTATACATTAAGAGAGGAATGGTCGGAAGCACATACTTGTGATCTATGCAGATGATGGCTTGATGTTAGCAACCGATCTACAAGAGATGGAAGTTTTCATTGAAGAGTTGAAGACACGAGTTCAAAATCGTTGCAAAGTGAGCAAGCTATTTCCTGGGCCTTGAAATTCAGCAAGAAGAGAAGTTAATTAAGATAAGTCAGAGAGCATATGCAAAGAATATTTTAGAAGGCTTCAAATTTTCAGAATGTAGACCAGTTTCAACTCCTATGCTCAAAGGTGCAGAAATTTCTACACCAGAGCGGATGACGAGGCACCAAGGTTGGAGCTCTGATGTATTTGATGCTTGGCATAAGACCAGACCTGGCTTAGAGTGTCAGATTTATTTCGAGGACACTCAAAAATCCAACTCAAGAAGGCGTGTTACAAGTCAAGAAAGTCCTCCGATACATAGTATGGAGTCAGTCTATCGAAGCAATGTGGATGAGGGTTTTCTGGACGTCTACAGCTATACAGATTTTGGAGGATGCACATCAATGCTCAACCTCTGGAGTCATCGTTAGGTATGCAGGAGGGGTGATTTCATGGATGAGCCAACGACAAGCTGTAGTAACACTTTGACAACTGACACAGAGATCATCACAGCAAACGCAGGGGTCAAAGAGGCAATTTGGCTCAGCAGACTGTTCAGAGGGATTATACGGCTTAAACATGTTCCTGTCATTCAAGTCGACAACTCAGCAGCAGTGAGACTGGCTAATAACCCAGAGTTTCATCGTAGGAAGAAACATATTTCCATTAAACACTTTTTCATCAGAGAGAAAGTGACAGAAGGCAAGCTTGAAGTTCAACAGATCTCCACAGAACATCAAGTGGCTGATATCATGACGAAGCCGTTGCCAAAGACAAGTCTGAAGATTTTGTCTGTAAAAATAGGACTGATGTGAAATAGAAAGGACAATGAACAATTACTGGTGTGCTTTTGTGAGCTGTGACAGCAATTGCATCTCTTTCAGTATTTCATGTTTACTTTATGTTGTTTAATTTAACTTTAATTCGCAAGGGAAAGTGTTGAAGTGAAAAAGTAATGCTAAAGTCAAGTTGAATTTTGTAGTTGACGGTTTGATCCTGAGATGGCGTTATGATGCCGATTTTGGAAGTTTGTTTTTTTGTTGTTGTGTAACCAAGGGGGCAACAAAAGGACCAAAAACAGCATTCGAATCTAAAAAGGGACATCAAAATGTTACTAAATAAATTATGGAAAAATATATATCTCAATATTACCAGTTACACAGACTCTGATGGTACAAAGGAAAACTCATTTTAAAATGCTTTTTTATAGTCTAATATTTCAGCTATATCTACTAATGAATGCTAACAAAGGTTGAGAATGACACGTGATATTTCCAATGAAATTTCTTGTTTCACAACAGTTGTGGCAGGCAACTGAACAACTGAGCTGTGCTATTACAAAATTAATTAGTTAACCATTCGACATTATGTACGCAATTGAAAGTCTACTCAAGCTATTCAAAACTCATGGTCAACAATACCAAACACTTTTATGCATAATGAGACCCGGTTGCCAGCTAAAGAAGTGAAATTTCATACTGGATTATAAAGAGAGATAAAAGAGAAAATTCTTTTTTACTTAAATATCTCCGATTTAAGTCTCACTTCCAAGTTTCATTGGCAATAACTAGTACGTGTTGCAGAAAAAGTACAATAAAATTAATAAATAAATTTATGAAATGAAGGCCATGTCATGAAAGGTACTACTAGGTACATACATACTATACCTATGTCATAAAGCTAACTTCACAATTGGTTTTACTATCATTCCTACAGGCAATTCGACATAATTCTCTCTCGCGAGCTCCACGGCAATACAAAATTCAATTTTTATCAGCCATGGGAAACAAATTGAGAGTGAAAAATACTTTCAGAACTGATAACATTTTCGGTTAATAACTAAAGTAAATACACAGTGAACAATTGCGTAGGTAATCCGGAGTCCTTTCATAAAAATATAAAGAGGACACTTGAATTCGGGTACCCAAACACAGCGACGCGGTCCAAAGATTTATCTTCTTAATATTTTTATCCAGAAGAATTAACAATATTTTTAAAAAACAGCCAGTCGGAATAGCATAACTATCTATTAAGCTTGATTGATATTGCAGTTATTTTTCCAGTGAAATTTTGAGATATAACAAGTTGGAAAACATTGCATCACTGCAGATATTCTGATAAGCGTGATATTTACTGTATCTACGAGGTTCTTCCGCTACTTTACACTTACACAAAATCTTTGAGGCGAAGACTCACGATGCTCCCTTCCATTATCTGGACTACTTCTCCAGTGCAAACTATATTATCCCATTGAAAACAGCTTTTAAAGCATTTTTACTTTAAATTATCGTAGTAAGGCAGTATCACACTAAAACACAAACAATGAACTTGCGCCAAATTATCACATGGCCACACCAATCACACCGAGCGCAGAACGAAACAAAACACTGTGTCAAAGCACTCAAAGAAGCATTTACCTTGACCAATAGGATGATGTAGCCATAGGTGATGGCGGTAAAATCTAATAGAGTTGATCAGAGGTTAATTTCATTGCAATGGCATTGTTAATTCAAATCAGCGTTATAATGAGTGAACGTTTTCAAGAAATTTCTTAGGTTGGCTTCTAGTTTACAAGTTGAGTGTTATAATACCGCGTTCGATGCCAAATCCCGATTTATCGGTCATCTGGCACTAATCTTTAAAAGGAAAATTAATGATACGGTAATATGCGAATTTCCTCTAGAAAATTCTAATATCTCATAATAAAACAATTCTTCAATTTGGTATCCTAATAATTACCTATTACTAGGAATTTAACCCAGCGCTGTCAACATTTCAGGACTTCTCTCTCATGTGGATAATAAAAATTCGCTGACTTTCAAAATGCACTAAATCAATTTTTAAGCTGCTGCATGCATCCAACAACTCGAAGAATTGCATTGAGCTTCATTTAGTCCAAGAATATTCACGTTTATTTGTTCGAGTTCGCGTGGATCTGACGGGTATCGAACAGAAAGGTGATATATTGCTGTAAGCCCATTTTAATGGTCCTACCAGTGTCATTAATGTCTTCTTCAAAAATGAATATTCTTAGGAGATCTATGGAGATTCTCAACACAGTGTAATATTCTAGGTCACCTTCCTATAGTATCATTCATCATTGCTCATGGCTGGGCACCATCATGTATTGGGATGCTTTTGGAAATGCTTCGTTATTGCCTTGGCAAGCACTTGCTGTACTATCTTGGCAAATAGCTTAGTAATACCTTGCAACTATCTTTTTTTATTTTGTTTATAATGCTTTAAACCTTTTCTTTAAATGCTGAGTAAACCCTTGCTATTGCCTTAAGAAGACACCATGATTGCCACCCGAGTAATATTAGATCATGCTTTGGAAGGTCATGACCTTCCAAAGCATGATCTACTTTACGTTTATTAGACCTACAATGCATTGTAGGTCTAATAAACGTAACAGGTCAAAGGATAAGGGAAACTTATTTAAAAAAAGGATTTCATAATTGTTAATTTTTACGGAAGATTATAATTACTTACATAATTGCTGAAAATCGAGTCATTAGTCATAGTTCAAATGTATGACACTTGCCAAATAAGAAGTGAGTGCAAGTTCAATTCACTGTTGACAATAAATAAATTTTTAAAATTTTGATCATCAACAAGCTAGATTTATGCCTGCTAGGTCTAATGTTCCAAGCATCATTTTGATGATGGGACAACACTGGTTGATGTACATTATATGTCAGCTGGACGTAGGCTACCATGTTGGAATGATAATGTTTGCCAGTGGTAAAATGACATTGGATTCCAATGTTGGCTCCATGTCAGAATGATATATGTCTGGTGTCTGAATGATGATTGCCCCTCTGCATGCCCTTGTCACCTTCTTCATCTCTATACTTATTTTCCCAAATTTCAAAATTGGCTAAACATATTCCAACCTTGATATGTATTACATTACTTAAAATTCTGGCCTGACTGAATCCTGGCTCTGGTAGGAATTTGTTTTTGACATGTAGGGTTTTGTTTTTGAGGTTTTTTCCTGGGATTTTTTTAAAGTTGTGCATCCGAGAATATCTCCAACTCACAACCTGCAGGGGCAGACTCCCCCTGACTCACAGCATTGGATCTTAAATACTCGTCTTGAGGTAGTGGGTTGAGATGGGTTTGGAGATTAAGCAACCTTGGGGCAGTGGGTATGGGAGAGATATGAATATGATAGAGAGGGTTTGAGAGATATGTTTTAGTGGCACATACTACCCTTAATTTAGAAATGGACCTCCCTTGATTGATAGGGCATCTGGCTCCATGATATTGCAGTGCTCCGTGTATGTAAATGGGCCCTTATTACTCTGATACTGTGGCAACAGATGTGAGTCGCTAGCCAATGTCCTCTCTCCCACATTACTTCCATTTCAAGCTTCAGTGAAATACCCTATTGAGCCGGCAGCCTGCTTCACTGGGTTGGCTATGAGGTGGTGCGGCGTGGCTGGTGGTAGCTCGATCCTCGAGCTGTGTTGCCTTCACTCCCCCATACCTTCATGATTCAGGCTGACTACAGCTTTTATTGGCCTGAACCCTGAGGCCTGAGGGGTGTTGCATCACTGCTGCCGACATGCTGAGACTTGCATGGTCTAAGACAGCAGCTCATTTCAGCCTCTACTCTAGTCCAGGGGGTGAAGTTACGTCTTCCAGGTCCTCCATCCCATGTGTTTCCGATTACTCAAGTGCTCCATTGATCTTGAGTGCTCCCTCCAGTTTGACTGTCTCTATTACTCATCCAGCAGTACCCCACAAGTCAGGAACAACAATACCTTTCACGAGCGACGGAGCTGTGATTAAGGCTGAAATACACTGGGTTTTGCATGCAGTTAATACACACCAAAGTTTCCGTGTCCACGAAGGAATTGGTGAACATTTCAAGAGCATATTTCCTGACAGTGAAATTGGAAGTGGTATGAAATTAAGCTGCACAAAAACTGCGTACCTTGTAGCATACAGGCTTGGACCTCTGTTTGCTGCTGAGAACAGGAATGACCCGATGAATGCGGATAATTTAACTGCTTGTTTTGGTGAAAGTCTCAACCCTAATTAAAAAATAGGGTAAATGGACATTGCTGTGAAGTTCTTCCTTCCTTCAGGAAATCCTTCAGGGATATTAACCACAATTTAGTGGTACGTACTAGGTAGGCATTAGGTAGTGATCGTCAGTATTTCTTGATCACACAACAGCTGAGGATTTGAAAGTCAGGTTCATAGGTGCTTTTGGGAAAAAAAAGAATCAGAACTTTTGCCAAAGTGTGTAAAAGTTTAGATGGATGGCCCCTCAGTAAATTGAAGGTTTCTCAAAGAATTTGAAAGTGAAATCAAGCGTGATGAAGACCATCCATATCTTCTTGAGTGTGCTTAGAAAAATTCTAGGAGTATTTTACAGAGAAAAAGACCATTTAGATCATGTATTGTACTTAGTCATGGGCAAAAAAAAGACTACAAAGACTCTTGACATTGTGTCAAGATTTTACATATATTGCCTAATGGGAACGCCTTTGTTGAGGGCGGATTCTCTGTGAACAAAGACATAATGGTAGAAAACATTAAAAGATACATTAATAGGGTTTCATCATGTTTGGGACTACATCTCTCATCACAATGGTTATGTCAAATCCATTGTAATTATTAAGGACATGGTGAGGTACGTGTGATCAGTGCTCGTGTGTTACAAAGCTGTCTTCGAAGAGGGGGTTCAACCTTGAAAAGGGTCCGGCTCCTAAGAAAAGGGCCCAGCATATAAGAAAAGGGCTGCATTTTTTGCGGATAGGAGTGTTAGAGCCTAGAATTTTGATAATAGAGCATATTTAGGTGTGCGAATGTGTGTCAGAAAGTACCCGCTTTGACTGAAAGGGCCGGGGCAAATTCTGGGGGGGCCTTCAGCTCCTCCTGACCCCCACTTCCAACGCCGCTGGATGGAATAATGGAGTCCATGTTTAAATGGAAGAAGAAGGATGCTTCTTCCCTCCTTCCAAAAGCTGTAGATTTTGGCTAGAAAATTCTGAATTTAGGTTAATGCAGGAAATGTTTATAAAGTATATTTAGTTGCAACGTTGGCATTTATTGGTGCAAAAATATTTAAATTTCTAAAATAATCATTATTCTCAGTGGCTTGCTTTGTATCTGGTTTCACTTTTTAATTTTTGAACTTGTTGTATGTTTGAGAGATCTCATATATGATGCATAAGCTTATACATTTATAATGTTTTGTGTTATCATAAATTTCTTTATTATTAAAGGCTATATGGAAAAAAATGCTTAATATAGTATGTACTTTGTTTTCAATTGCAGCATTATTTACTAGATATACTGTGCTTTTTTCGAACTCCGAGGAGTCAGATTAATCAAAAGCACTTCTGTCATGAATGGAAACAGTATTAAAGTTCACAGCGATTAAATTATTAAAATACCAGGAAAAAATATTTAATTTGGTGTAGGATATATTCAGGTAAAATTTTTGAGGTCCAATGGCATTACATATAACTGGATCTGAACTCATCTGGTAGGATTTGATATTGAATTTATAAACTTCATCAAACAAATATTTTTATGGAGATTAATTGCAGTTAAATATTCCTCTTAATGGTGTGCATGTTAAAATGGAGGAAGACTCCTGCTTCTTCCCTCCTTCCAAAAGCTATAGCTTTTGGTTAGAAAATTCTGAATTTAGGATGCAGGAAATGTTTTTAATGTATATTTATGTAGTTGCAACATCGGCATTTATTGGGAAAAAAATACTTAAATTTCTAAAATAATTATTATTTTCAGGGCTTGCTTTAACACTAGAACGCCCATAGGGGTCATTTTGACCCAATCGTGTTTTTAAATTTATTTTTTGACCTCATTTTTTAAGATAACAGAATTTCTTCTCGTGACTTTTAATTATTTTAATAGGTGTTCACTTGCATAAATTTTTACCTTCCTAAAATAATCCATTGAGGAGTTAAGTTATATTTTTCCTTGAACGCCCAAATGGGGTCATTTTGACCCAAGCGTTCATTTGCGCACTTTATCTCTGCTAAAGTTCCTTTTTTATTTGCATTTTTGTAACATTCTGCTGTATATGTGTTCACTGCTCTGTCATCTTATCTTTTTCATTCAGTTACTTATTTTCCAAGTTCGTATCAGTTTCCAAAACAGTTTTTTTTCCTTTCCCCATCACATCCTCACTTTTCGTTTTGCTTACATGTGGAACATTTAGTAATTACTTTGTTGACATCATCATACATTGTCAATCTCTGCGGGGTGAGGAGAATGCAATTTTGTTGACCCTTTTCTCACGGAATTTATCTAATTAGTTGATTCCAAATCTGATTATCTCTCTTCGGATGACAAGTGGAGAATAATACTCGTTCTCACATTGGAAAAGAAAAACCACTTTGTACATTCCACACAAAGATTTTATTGGTTTCTGCCATGGTTTCGATAATATATGTCATTATCAAGAATGATAATGACATCTGTTGACCTTTTCCAACCGAGTGGTTCCACAAAGTAAAGCCTCAAACATTGAACTCGTTCTCACAGTTACTGCAAGTGAAGTTCGTGTATTTGTTGTCCATTGTTCCTTCACGGGACGAATTTGCAGTGTGATCGTTATTTTGAAGATAGCTGAGCAAAAATTTCTCAAAGATCAGCATAATGTTCTGCTGACATTCTTGATGAGCTGCATAGGATTCAATAAGATGATTCAATGGTGGAGAGTGTTCATTTGACAAATACGACGGCAAGCTGACATTTGAAACTTGAGAAGAATAAACAGAACCCTCAGAATGTGAGGATAAGTACCCATTTGATGAACTCAGTAGAGACACTAGGAGGGGTGGATCTAAAAGTAAGCTCACTATTTGATATAATATTCATTCACTAATTTCAAGGTGCTCGAGGTCAAAGCAAAAGATACCCTCCTTGGAATAATCAGAGATAGCTAGGCAGTGGAAGGCCACCAGAGAATTTCCAGAAGAGTGAAATTAGCAGGAAATGCGAAGAACACAGAACCTTTAGCCTGGTGTTACACCCATCGAAAATACTTACTAAGATTATTAGCAGAAAAATGGAAGGGAATATCGAAGGGAATCTTTCGGAAAATCAATTCGGATTGAGGAAAAACCAAGGAACTAGGGAGGCAATACTCAGCTGAAGGATACTGGCCGAGAAAATGATACACGTAAACATCCTGATGTATGTAGCATTCGTGGGCTTGGAATAGGCCTTTGACAACGTGGAATAGAACAAGATGTTCAAGATACTGGAAGCCATTGGAATGGATTACAAGGATAGAAGGAAAATCTACTGGTTCTACAAGAACCAGGTCACAACAATGCAAATAAAAGACGGTAGTAAGATAGATGCCAAAATAAATGAAGGAGTCAGAGAAAGATTCAAACCTCTCCCCAGTGTTATTCAATTTATATACCTGGGAGAAGCAATAAGAGACGCAGAGGAAATTGGTATCAAGGGCATCAAAGTGAATGGCGAAAAAATAAACATGCTCTGGTTTGCTGATGACATCGCAGTTGTAGAAGAAAGTTGAGGGAACTTGCAAGCATCCCTGACAACATGGACCAAGTACTTCAATAATATAATAAGATCAGTACTAAGAGGAAACTAAAACCCTAGTGTGCTGAAGAGAGAATCAAGGGCAAATACCACAATTGGAGGAGTAACATTGGAACAAGTGGAGTACTTCACGTACCTCGGTAGTACTATCACTTGGGATGGAAGAAGCTCAACGGACATAAAGCAAAGAATAGCACAAGCTAAGGAAGCGTTTATTAGGAAGAGACAACTACTGTGCTCAAAGAACCTAAGGCCAGTGAAGAATTGAAGCCTTCGAAACATGGTGCTGGAGGAGAACGTTGAAGCTGAAATGGACAGATATAGTGAGAAATGTAGAGGTGTGCAGAAGAATAGATGAAGAAAGGACGAAGGATGAAGATGGACATACCTTGAGGCACAATGAATTAGGTAGAAATATAATAGAGTGGAAGATAGAAGCGAAGGTCCCGCGAGGAAGACCAAGAGGCAAGTATATAGTGCAAATAAAGAAGGACGTAAAAGAGAAAACATACCAGGCCGTTTAGGATTTATCACTAAATAGGGCATAATGGAGGGCTGCAGTAAACCAATCATAGGATTGAAATACTGATGATGATGAAAACTATTTTCATTAGGATGCTCAATTATTTTTACATTTTTTCTGATGGTATTTCTAATTTTGGTAGGACAAATCATTCATCATAAAACAGTGCAAACTGCAAAACCAATAAATAAATACGCTTAAGTAAATAAGTTACATTTGTTGTTTACTGAGTGTCATCATTTTAGTAAAAAAAATAAAATTGAAGAAAAACGAGAAAATGATTCCAACACTCAAAGTTGATATTTCAATAAATAGTTATATCGAGAAAAACGTTGCTGTAATGTACTGATAAAATCGATGAATGTAAAGAACTAGGGCATAATTTAATGAAAATACACTAAAAATGTAAACATATAAATGTCTTGTGAAAAATTATCTTATTAATTACTGGGGGTCAAAATGACCCCATTTGGGCGTTGAATGATGTCGAGAAGTCCGGGCGTCCTAGTGTTAAAGCCAATACAATATAAAGATACAATTGTATCTGGTTTCACTTTTTGATTTTTGAACTTGCTATATGTTTCAGAGATCTCATATATATGACGCATAAGCTATATAATGTTTTGTATTACCATAAATTTCTTTATTGTTAAAGGCAATGGCAAATTTCCTTAATTCTATAGAGCAGAGCAAATTAAGATTTTTGTCAAGAATATTGGCGGCAGAAAATATTTAGAATGAGAATTTGGGTCACTAAATAATGGTTGTTCAAATTATGTGCTTTCCTTGAAAATTGATTGACGGTCAAGAAGGCTACGTACAAAGTTGATTTCCCATGCAATAATATTTCTTGCTAGGAATAAGGTGCAGGTACTGCCCTTATCCTCTTATATTAATGAAAAGTATAATAGTATGATTAACAATGATGATTGAAATATGCTTAAATAATTGTATTTTTCGTAGCTTTGTTTATCATTGTGCTAATAGAAAAGCATCATTATGGAGTTAACTTATGCATTTACTATTCTTAAGTACCTCAGTTTCCTTTGAGTAGTTTCACATTTCACTATGAAGGTATTTTTTTATGATTTATTTCAGGGGTTTACTTTCTCGTTATACATACCTCTTTTTAATTAATTTAATGTTGAGGGAAATAAAAATGCACATGTGTTTTAAAATAGAAATAATATGATTATACAAAGTTTCACAATTATTTCTCAACATTCACAGGCTTTCAATCACACATGGCTGCTGATTTTAAATTTTATAATAACCTTGATAGTGTTCTAATTTTGGTTAAAAATGGATGGATACTACATGACATTGTTTTATTCAAACAAATAACTCACTATCATTAAAAACTCTGTTAGTAATGTTCATACTTGACGTCTTTTCACTTCCATGGGTTTCAACACAGTTACTTTCCTGATTTTATGTCAGCACAGGTTTACATTTTTGGGCAGTGATTTTTCTTGTTCGGAGGGTTGTATTTTTTGATGCTTCTTCTCTGGTTGTCTCCAAATTAGGTTTTATTTTTCAAATCATATATGCTGAGAATTAATTACTTTAAATTAAAAGATGAGATGTACCCAATCATTCATATGCATAAATTCTTTTCAAATATAGATATCTTATAAATGCTAAACACATTTATGTATATATGTAAATACTACAGTGTATAATATCTTGCTGACTAGCCAAGTTCTCCCATTTTGTTCAGTCCAACTTGGTATCCATTGTTTAAGCTACCCTATCCTTTATGTTATTTTGGAACCAGTCTTTATATATATTCTATATTTTCATCTATGAAATTTTTTGAAGTATTACTAATCATATTCGTATAGAATAGGCATGTATGTATTGCAAGGCTTAAAGTTTATGTAATGAATTGCAGTGACAGCATATAAGACCACTAAAGTTTTAAAGGATGTGTATTGGCTGGGTTAAAATTTTTTCCTTGACTTGAATTTACAGTCTAAAAGATCACTAGGTATGCAGAGAAGTTGGTGCTTAATTTTTGTATCATAGCTACCAATTATAGATAGTAAATGTCAGAAAGAAGTTTGTGATTACATTATAATCCCATAATATCTGTCAGAAAATTTTAACAGCTGCATAATTAATTTTAATGTATTACCTCTATGTAATTCCCTTAATATTTTATTGGAACATGAGGCCCTTGGAATAGTATATCGCAGGTCAGTAGAGGAGAAACTTATTAAATTTTGCTAAGACAGTAATTTGAATTTTGAAATTTTTATTTTTTAGGATATTTTTCTAGTTATTGTAACATTAGCATGTATAATAAATTTGAAAACTTATCTCAGAATCCACTCATTTACATAAGTCTCTTTAAAAGTTTCAAAAATGGTGTCAGTGTTAACTCAGCGAAAATAAAAAGTAAAGCCTTAAATACGTAATAAAATATGATTTAGAAGACTACTAAACAAACAAGAATTCAGTAATAAGCTATTGAAAAGTAAAAATTATAGCATTACATCATAATGTATTTGTTTAAAATAATGATGAACATGAAATAAAAAATACCGAGGGCACAGGAAAAGTTTAGTGTATTGTTCAAGAAAATAATGACAAAATGTACAACCAAACTTTATTTTTAGATTGTCACACAAAAACTCAAATTAAACAACTTGGTACTCATTCTTTATAAGATCAATTTAAGGCATATATATGCTATCCTGGCATTTTTTTAGCTACCCAGTTAGAACTTCCATATCTCTGATGCTGAATTATTTGCGTGAATAGAGGAGTTCATGAGCAATGATATTTCATAATATGTCCTTGTGTTTCATCAGGGAGAAAAACTTTTCAATGAATTGAATTCTCGCTGAACATCTTTGTCTTAAGAGGTTGAAATGCTACCTCAACAAAGTGTGCGTGAATTTGAACTGTGGCTGGGGAGGGATGAAAGGGCTACCATCACAACCATCTCGATCACACTGAAGCACACACACCGAGGAAGACTCACACAACGCTTGCATACTTCGCATCCCAATCTGTTTTATTACAGCTCAGGGGATATGGAACCTCCAACTCAACACTGACTCAATACCCACTGATTGAAAAGCATTAATTTTCAAAACAGAAAAAGATACTAGAAATAAAAACATGAAATGTGTGTGAAGGAATGTCCTTCCACAAGTTTTTCTTGCAAACTGCTGCTACACTATCTTTTTGCCAGGTTAACTCAGCAAGATGAGGGTTATTTGTGAATTTGCAGTGAATAATTATATCATTAAATGTTGGAAGTATTAACTTGAATGAGTGAGTAGTGACCAATGAAACAATTTTAAGGTATATGTTACAAGGTTATACATATAATACAATAACTTGATGTAACCAGTCATTAGGAGACATAAAAACATAAATAAGTTTTTCTTTTTAATTCAGGCAGGTTTCAACTATTTATCTAGAGCAACATATCTTCATGTAAGTATATTTTTGTTGTGTGAGGTTGTGTGTGCTTGAATGTGTGTGTATGTGTGTTATGTGTGAATGTCAGTGTATTGTCTGAAAAAATATAACAAACCATGCACAACATGGTCTCATAGTAACAATCTACATAATTTTCAAGTACCAGGATAACAAACAAACTCCTGATGCTCCCTTCATAAATTTGTAACAAACGTTCACACAAAAGGTAATTCTGTATTAGACACTTGAAATGGAACATGACTGTTGTAAATACTACTCCCACATGTGCCTACTGTCTGCCTGTACTTGAACAAGTGAAATAGTGCAATTTGCAAAGTTAGCACATTTTTATATCTCAACAGGAGCAATATGGGCTAATATTCATGTCCTAGGCTAACTGGTATCATACCATTGCTTCAAGTTGTTACACAAAAGAATGTTCAAATGCTTTAAAAGCCTGAGTCACAAATTTACCGCTAACACTCTCTATTATCATTTCCATCTATTCTAGAAGAACAAATGTATTGTACCACCAGGATGGTCTAAATTAATAAGTGAGTGTAATTTATTTAATGTTTTTAATATGCATATATGTGTATATATGAGTTTATTCTTAATGGTTAAGAAAAAAATGGATGCATCATCTAAGTATCCAAAATATATAAGAGGGAAAACAAATTGCCACAACTCCTCTGTCTGAATCTCACTTTTCTTAGCTGCCGTTCCATTGTTCTTGTAACTCACTTAATCCTCTACATCAGCATGTGTTGAAAAATCACATGACTGAACCAACTATCACATCATTCTCTTCACCACCTTTGCTTAGTCCTCCAACAACAAGGCTCATGCTTCCTTCCCCATGGACAGAGAATAGAGGAGGGTCTATTAGTTTGAACCTTAAAGATCTTCTGGCACATTTTTCCTTATGTCCAATCTAGATGTACTTCACTTCATTCTTCTAATTGCAGGCCAGGTTTATTCACTAATAGCCCTAAAACAACACTGCCACATTATACTTCACAGATAATGAAAAACAAGATCAATAAAATGTACATACATTCTAGGCACTTAGATAACATTGTAAGCTTTCTTCCATACATCCTTCCATCAATTGTTTTGCTCTTTTATAAGTAATAATAATCAAAACTGAAAACTGTTTATTCTCTATTACAGAGTGAATCTATATCACTTTCAGAGAAGAATTTCACTTATTGTTGAACGATCCATTAAACAATCGCGGCCCAAATGCATAGCTCTACCTCATTTGTGCCTTTATCATCACATTGGCAGATTCCTCAGCGTACCAGCCACTACAGGCATGCAACAACTGCCTACAACAACAAAGTGTGACTTTTTTACCTGCTTACAAACACTGGATTATTGCTTTTAAAATTTCTTTTGGTTTAAATACAGAAGCATCAACTTCACCTTAAAACTCAAAAACACTGAATGAGAGAACAACGATATGCATACATGATATGGAAGCAATTTTTTTTAAAAAGAGAAAGACGTGTGTGTGTGTGTTTGTGTGTGAATGTATGACTAAGATAGGTGCAATGGACAAAAGAGACAAAAAGAGTCAAGTTAAAGGATTAATCCATCTTCCATAACAGGCCTTGCAATCTAATTTTGCCAGACATAGTTCAATAGACAGCTTTGTGCGTACCTCTTTACTCAAGCTATTTAAAGATCCCATATGCAAAAGTTGGAAATAGTTAGAATATGTGGAATTACATTATTCCAAATCGAACCTGAAAGGAGTTCAAATTTGGTGAATGGATTAAAGTTTTTAAAGCATTCTTCACCATAAAAGTTCATTCTAACATAGATGCTCCTAATTGAAGTTTATATTGCTCTTTGAAGAGAAATTTCAAATACACTTCAAACTTTTTAATATGCACACACACATTAGAGAGAACAAGAATTAAAAACGCAACTCTAAATTGTATCTCTCAATAACAACGAATGTTTTTAAATAAAATATATGTGTTTAAGTATATATTAATGTGTACACATAATTTGTGGGGTAAATAAGTCATACATATGATCTCCTTTGTATATTTTAAATATCTAGTAAAATAGCGACTATACCCTTATGAATTTTATGTACACATTTGCACTTTCCTACATAGTAGCTTTATTTTGTAAGTTTTATGTTTTATTTTAATTTTATACAATTTATGAATGCAAATTTATTCCAATACCACAAGCCAAAAGTTTGTGACCATCCTATTTTTTCATTATTTTCGCATCCAAATACTTGAAGAAACTATGGTTTCATACTTCAGGCCTGGGAATTCTGTCAACAAGTATAAACATACTGTAATATATTCAAGAAACTGGAAATAACTTCAACAAATCTGACTTCATTTTGACATCATGAAGCTATTAACATGATAAAGGTTGTATGATTATTTGAGCTATGCTTCCTCATATCTAATTGTATGAGGATTGTTTGGAAGCATTGCACCTTCTCCATTGTCATTCAACCAAACCATCTTACATAAGCCAACAGTTGTATATATAGAAAATATGAGTCCAACCACCAAATTTCAACAAGGGAAAGGAGTATGGATCATTCTCCCTCATCCATACTGCAGTGTGTGTCAATCCCAAAGATTATTCAGTGGTTGCACATAAAACATTTCATTAATTCACTTTAGAACTAATTTGTGTTTCCCATTTCACAGCACCATTACTGGAAACAATGCTTGCACAGCAAGAGTCCTTGATTCTATCGCATATATACACACATATACATATACTTCTTACAGAATAACTTCAGCCATCTCCGTTGGCAAACTTGGGTAACCCTTAAATGCTTACGTAGAGTGTATAAGCAGACTACACCGGGCATGTAATAACTTCATACTCAAACATGAGGGAAACTGCGACAAAGACAAAGTAAAGGAGAAACATGGTGAGCCCTAGCCCCTTATTCATCTTCCATCGGAAACAGGCGATGGAAAGGATGACGAATAGGAGCATCATGAATAGGATGACAATGGAGCACACCATCCCCACGCTGTTCACTTCTACAGGCTGACCATAAATGATGCCGTACAACAGCCAAGGCACAGGTAACCTGAATGACATCATAAAGTGATCATTAGACGATGATACTTTTAATAATATCACATTTACCTAAAAAATAACTGCATATCAACTTCCATTTGCATTGATTTACTTTGTTAAATTCTGCAAACATATGTAACATACATGATCAATTTTTGTTGAATAGCCAGCATCAGTCAGGATGATTTCAATTATTTAATGAAATAATACCAAATGATGATGTAGGCAATGGTGCAAACTATTAAAGGGAGCGAAATAGTGAAAACGTTTAAACTGACAAATTTTGCATTTCATTTTTTTATTTTACCACTTCACTCAAATAGTTACACCTCTTGGTGTAACTATTTGGTTGTAACTACTAGTGATTAAATTGTTTTAATACATTGATAAAATATATTAAAATCCATTGTGAACTTAGCTGTTAGTCCCCTGAGAGCACAAAGTTTGCAGTATACCATATGTAAACCCTATTTTAATGTTTACATCTGGTATATAACAGACGAAGACAATAAAGTAGGATTTACATGCATAGGTATACTTCATACTTAGTGCTCTCAGGATCACTGGATGTCTACGTGATGTGTGGGCTATACATATTAGTGATGGATGAGGAATACCTACCAAGAACATGATTTTCAAGGTTCATTAGCAATTTAAATCATACATGCTTGGATAACCACCCCATTTTTCAAAATTGCCGCTAAGGTTTGATGTAAAAATAATTTAATTTGGCAGAGAATTTTTTTCAGTATGCTTGAATATGCATGCTTCAAACATACATGCTTCAGTATGCATGTATGTTTGAAAAATTTCAACAAAAACTTAGATGATTTAGGATGTGTATAAAAACAGTTGAAAAAGCTTCCTGTGCATGAGAAATAAAAATGTATGTATTTGGCAAAGGAACGGCAATAAGGGTGAATCATGCAGCATACCTGAAGGGGAGAAAGTTCAAAATCATTAAATGAATGTGAACACATAATTTATCAATAAACGAAATTAGAGTCGATTATAATGTTGCTGATGAAAATATTGAAGCAATAGAAACTAATGTACATGCCAAACCATCATTTGTACATCAGGGAGACAAAATATTAATGGTAAGGTAAAATGAAATGAAAATAGGAGTAAATTTTCAATTTACCCAACAGTGACATCGAAGATGTTGCTCCCAACTGAAGATGAGACAGCCATATCCCCAAAACCTTTGCGTGCCACTATAACACTTGTAATAAGGTCAGGGATGGAAGTACCAGCTGCCAAGAAGGTAAGGCCCATTACCTGTGAAGGAAAATTCAATAATAAATTAAAGGAGTAAAAATGAATTTTTAAGGTGAATATTGAAATTGAAGTGAACCAAACATTCTACCTATGAACATTATAACTTCTTTGATCCTTTAACACCTTGTTCTATGTGCAACCCACTTCAGTATTAACTTTGCTTTCCATAGTGGTAGTATTTCTATGCTAAATTTTGTCTTCGCAACACATCGAAACTGCCTAATATACGGTATAGTAAATTATTCACAGGCGGCAACTGACAGATTATGTCATTTGTAACATTATTGATAGGTATCTAGGTTATTGGAAAAAGTAAGGAATTTTACAGGATTGGAAGAAGGCTGCTTGGATTTGAACCCATGCTCTTAAGATAGGAAGTCAGTTCGGTCAACACATCAACCTGGTCCCTTCATAAAAGGTAGACAAATCCTAAAGTTCACTTAATTCTTGTGCATCAATTTCTTTTTAGGCATTGCATATTCCTTCAACTTAATCTGCAGCTGGCAAAGATGAGTCATTGTTAACAGTTGGTCACAATTAGTCATTGCTTGTGAGTGGCCCAGACATTGCTCTGTCAAAACTCCTGCTTCTGAGCATTTGGCCAGAACACTCTGTGGAAGAAGGAAGGGCAATGGAAAGATCTCAGAGAGGAGGAAACCATACATTTGTAGATTCCAGAAGATCTCTAAGCGTAAAAACCCCTGAATTTAGATGATGTCAATTTAAACAAATGTATCACCGACTACAAAAATTTTACATAACTTTCATAAACAAAAAACTCACAACCTGGATTTCAATGAGTGGTCATCATCATCTGGAGAAGAATTTCTATGAGTTACAACTTAATTTATCTCTTGTAGTTAAGGAAGAGAGGGGAAGGAATGAGAGGAATAGGGTTGGGGAGGAACTAAGTCTATGCATCTACTGAAATTACAATTAGTTTACTTCATCTCCGATCCGTTTTCCTTTCTTCCCTTATGCCACTTCTCCCAAGCAATCAATGACAATGCACAAATAGAGCTACAACCCAGTGAAATTCTTCATCTTGATAATAATTACCAATTACTGAAATCTGGATCATGAAGTTTCTGTGGTGTAGGCATTTAAAAGTTTTCTACTCAGTGAATTAATTCCTTAGTAATGAAATAACATAAAGTATAGAAAATTTATTTAGATGTCAGTTCAGTCATTCTTCCACATTCTCTGCTGCTGCCTGCTGTAGGCTCTGCCCAAATAACTACCTAACACAAAATTGCCATTATTATCTCTGAGGACTATTAAAGATATCAAAGCTACTTATATCTGATCCAAAATGTTATTGCATTAGTTGCTAAGAGTGTCTCTCTTGGCTCACCATCACTTCTTTGTGATATTGGACTGCTTGGGAAACTACATGATGAATATAATCGATGGTCGGCAAGTTGACTTTGTGGAATTTAGACATAGCGAAAAAAGAAACTACTTAGTTAATTCCACGGTTTATTTTGGAAGACTCTACCGGTTTCAACCTTTGCAGGTCATCATCAGGATCATACTCCTGATGATGACCTGCAAAGGTTGAAACCGGTAGAGTCTTCCAAAATAAACCGTGGAATTAACTAAGTAGTTTCTTTTTTTGCTACATGATGAAATTTTAGGCTGGCCACAAATGTACGTTTATCATTTCGTATATGTATCCTAAAATATACCGGAAGCAAAATTTTCACTTGGTATTGCAGTATTGTGGAGGTAATGGCTGCATATCACTAGCGAACTCAATAATTTGCTAATCAATAGACTGTTGACTGAAAATACCACCAGCATTAATCAGATGAGAGAGAACTTCTTAGTGGACCCCAGAGACCAGGTTCTGATTTTCTACAAGGAAAAGTCAATACTTAGTTGAAACTTTGAGATTCATGTTGAACAGCTTAATTCTCAAAGAGCCAAATGCATGAAATGAGTTCTATTTTAGATCTGTGGATCTTTGGCATTACTTGCTTGAGCAGAGTTGGCCAATATGGAGACTGTTTATGATAGAGGATATTTGTAAGACATAAAAAATAAACCATCCTCACTTGTTAAATAAGTCCACTGTTAGTCTGACTGTAATATAGCAGCAGAGGGGCAATTTATGTAGTTTGTTTAATTTGGTACCCTGATCTTCCTCATCTGAAGAAAATGAATACCCTTTATTAATGATTTTTGGATTTGGATCATTTGTTGTCCAAGACTCCTCTTACTCTTTCCAGTCACCCTGCCTTAGGAGTTAGAGAAGTTTCTCCATTTAGAGATAAAGTGGAGGAGTAATCTTACCTTTATGAGGTAATTACCCTGTGGTTGACCTGGAGAGGCACATTCAATAATCAGTGCATGAAAAACAGGCAATAATGAAAGGCACAGAGGAATGAAGAGTAGTAAGTTCCATAACATTTTACATTCCACAATCATCTAAAAATAATTTAGGCATTTTCTGCTGGCATTATTTTTCATCAAAGTGTGTTAAGGAAAGGTCTACTAAACAATTGTGGAGGTAAGAAGGATGAAGCTATGAACATCATCTTATATATCAGTTGACTAAGTAGAAGAATATAGAATGCGTACTCCCTTGAATTCAATTTTGTATTCAAATGATACCCTATTGAAGATTAAAAATAAAATTATTATTCAAACAATCATATAAAATTGAAAATACTACTGTTCAACAGATCCTCTAAACCACTGGAAATTATGGAGGCAAAGTGACTTCTTATAACTTCCATTGCAATAAAATTTTCCTTTGAATTACACATGGAAATGCTGTAATTCAGTTTAATTTCCATTTGGTTAGTATCTTTAGCTTGTTTGTTATATTCATGAATCATGCATTCATAACTATGAATGAGGATGTTTCTTTGAGTATCGAATCACTGTAAGCTGCAAATTATACATTTCTGATAATGTTGTCAAATATTATAAATTAACTCGCTTCTATTTTCCATTCTTTTACTATGAAGACAATTGCCACATTCAATCTGTAAACAATATTGAGAATCATCCACTCAATAAAAATTGGTGAATCTCACCTCCGGCGGTATAGATACAGAGTCGCCGGCAACATCCGCCCACCAGACCATCAGGTATGAATAGGCGGCGATCCAGACTATGCTCCCAATGAAGGTCACTGGAAAATATTTTTTGCCTGAGGGAAGAAAAAGAAATTTTTCTATAAGGTGATTATATCATTAAATTGTTAACATGAGCTTATTACTTTTTTTGTTACTTACTCCACACATAACTAATATGTATGTATCTTACTAGGATGGTTTTACAATCCATAGGAATTCCTAAGTAAAGTTCTTGGACTATCTGACTTTAAACGTTTGTTTTATTCCCTCAGCATGTATTTTCTTCCACTTCAAAGTGAAAGAAAATACATACTGAGGGAATAAAACATTGAAAATAAAACGATCGTTACCCACTAAAAAAGATATTTTGCTAATTTTAGCCTTTAACTATTATCTTTATCCACTCAAATGTCAATTTACTTTTCCAACAATGTTAGTAATAATGTGATTTCACAGTATTTAAACAAGCGTTTTCACAATTGTTGATGATTCCAATAATCTGTGTAGCTGTATCATCAGATTAGGGGTCAAACTGACCAATGTCCCTATTTTATTTGAGTTGGGTTTTTGGAATTGCTTGTTTGCCAATTGTTGCCAGTGATTTTAATGGCAAAGGTTTTCAAATCTTACAGGTGGTGTATGATTAATTTAACTTTTCATCAACATCCAGTTTATTGTCCATATCCATATAATTTTTGCAATGAAAAATCTCAAAAATGTATCATACAAAATATATCTTATTGATTACGTGATAATGAAATTTGCCCATTGCTTCTCCATGTCAATCGGAATCTGGAAAGAGGAATAATTATAGTTAACAATAAAATTTACATTAGGATGGGTTACTGAATGCTATGCGTACTTCATGTATGAGAGTGAGTTTGAATTACTGTATAACTACAGCACTGTTTTTTAAGTTAGGATCAATGCAGCTGTTGATAAAATATACAAATATTTTGTTGATCTGTGCTTAGTGTTGGGGTTATTTTAGCATATAATTGGCAGAGTACCTCTCCTAAAAATGCTATTTATGTGGTATAAAAAAGCTGGCCTCATTTAGTTCATTTGTCAAAGGTGGAACCTGGGCTCAGGCTCTTCACATTGTAATATTAATTCTTTGACTGCACCAGTTTCATCTCCGTGGATAGGATTTTGGGGCATTGGCTTGTCTAATTTTGAATTCTGGGAAATCTTTCACTTTAAAAATTTTTTGAATTCTGTAACTCCTGATACAAGGAGCTTGAAGTAAAATGAAAGGACAAAAGCTGGAAATACTTTTTTCCTACTTTTCAAATTTTTTGATAGATTTAGTGCGACACAATTTAAGGGTTTAATTTTTCCTTGTCAGAAATTCACTGTAGGGATGGGACTTCAAAATTAGATTTTTAGCCATGCATGTATTGCCTGTTTGGAGTATCAATCCATCAATTCATATTCTTGATGTGATCACAGGAGAAATCTACCACTAATCCTAGTCATTTTTATTTCATCCTTGAATTACCATATGTGTTTCATTCATGGATATCATATGTGATTTTCCATTGTGATTACATACTGCAGTGACCAACTGTTAAAATAAAAGCTGAAAATGCTAGATAAATACTGCAGTCACAGTTATAAAACATGCCCAAAATATTAAGCATAAAACTTCTTCCTCTACATGCTGCTGTGAAAGCAGCTAGGGGGGAGGGTAAGAGAGAAGAAATTTTTTGCTCCATTTTAATAGCCTACAATTGACTGTAATCTTAGCAAGTGATTTGGAACCAAAAGAAGCTTTTTAATTTTTTGTGATGAATTAGAGTGCCATACCATGTACCTACTGCACTCACTCAATGGCTTTGATCTTTTTTCTTCATTCCCTTCTGTGAAAACTGGATGTGCAACAATGAATCAGCCATGCACTCTATTGAGTTCATTCATTATTATTTTTTGTTAGACACAATAATTCGCTTGTTTTCTCTCGCCTCTAACTCTACTATTTCAGGTGAAAGCTATCGTAAGTTTGAGTGACAACTGCACCACGGTCGATTTTTGTGGGCATGATGTGCCTTGACAACCTAGAGGCTAATCTAATCCCTAGTCTAATTCCTGGCCATGTGATGTAGTGCTCATGGCACAGGGTCGGAAGTGGTCGACTCGGCGTCAGTCAGGGAAAGCTCACTTACCTCTCGGAGTTCGCGTATCCGGAAGGGTAAGCCACAGGGGGAACACTATGGGGGCTACGAGGATGTAGGTGACCCTCTTCCGGGTGGAGTCGGGCCAAGACATGTCCAGCGCCTCGGGCTCCTCCTCCTCGCCACCATCACCGTCGCCGTCTCCGTCTCCGGCCTCCGGGTCAACGCCGCCCTGCGCAACACAAGTGAGAAAGACGCCACATCAGTACGCATATGAAAGAGGCGAAGACGTACCCAACGGCAAGCGGGGCCCTGGGGGGTGTGTTTGAAACCGTCGTGATTATCTCGAATAGGTAACCTTGGAGTCACGTGGTACAAACATGAAAGGTTTCCAAATTTAATTTTTTTAAAACTCTCGTTACATTCTCACACATTGTTTTAACTTGAATTTTTGCCATCCGGGCATGCCCTCTATAATTTAGATAGAAGAGAAAAGCTAAAGTAAGAACAATTATTGAGATCGTAATGAGCGCTAAAAAACATGAAATTTCAAACCATTTGTGTTTGCACCACGTGACTCCTTGGTTAGTTACCTATTCGAGATAATCCCAACGGTTTCAAACCCAGGCCCCCTGGCCCCTGATTGATAGAGAACTCGACGTTGTCGAGCCTAAAACATGATGACATTTTGACGTCTCAACATAAGTAAGCCCCGAATTCGCTATACAAACGATTCGGTATATTCGGAATACTCGAAGTTCGAGGATTTCGAGAATTAGGCGTATGGGAGGGACTTGGAGTGCTGTGCGTGGTAGGTGGTTTGTTTACACCCCGAGCACATCGCAACGATGGTTTAGATTGTGGAATGGGTAATTTTGAAGTTTCCAGGCTGATAGGTAAAACCTCCATCGTAATATGGCACGTAGATCATGAACATAAAATTAGAGAGATAGAGGCGTATACTGAAGGAACAAACCAAAAGGACAGGCCTTCTCGTCGAGCTAAGTTTTTTTGTGGAAACTATGGCAACGCAGTCTACAAAACAACAACTGCACACTAATTATTCGTCATTACTAGCCATCCGAGGACATAGAATTCATTTCGAAAAATTGATCGGCAGACGTGAATGACAAAAAGTTCTCCTTTATCCTTCATCAACAGTACTGCATGAATAATTCATAGAGTTTGCTGAGGAATTGAACTCAGAAACTTGGAGAGAATGATCGATCCAGTCAAGATTTATTTAATATATTCGCTCAGTCAGAGGCCCGCCAACGGAAGAGGGCGAAGCAGCACCTAAAAAAAGCCCTTCCCCGATGGCAATCCGTCCTGATTCCTTCACGAAGGTTAAGTAGGTTTAGTTACAGGTCTTGAGCAGAGGGACCGAACACGCCGTTGACTGCTACGACCTTCCCTTGTGTGTGCAACCCGAGGTGATCGATTGTTGTTGGGGAAACGGCTCCCACCCTCGCATAACCTCCCAACCCCCTTGAAAGAGGTTGAACGCCCTCCAAGGCACGAGGGGCCAGGCTGACCTAGCAGATCCGCCTCCGGCCCACCCGGGCCTTTGCGGGTGCCGGAAGGAGATTCGGACGCCCGCGTTATCTTAGCGCATGGCCGAGGGAAGGCGTCAGATGTTTCCAGAAAGGCGGTGGGGCGGCAGGAGTTTTTGAGCGGAAGTGGGAGGAGGAGTTCAGGAGGTGCGGAATGGAGGCAGAGGACGGGGAAGACCAAGGGACGAGACGGAATTGAGCAATTACAAAAGATAAATTAAGACATTTTATGTGACGGTTACGATGAGTTGTCGACGAGATTTAAAGGAAATTACACTCTTTATTTGATGATGATTAGACATTTCTCCCTACCATGAATTTCCCACGAGTTTGCGACTTTATATACTTCTGTGGTAAGGGAATGGCAACGTTTTTATCCGTCAAGGATTGGTTATCTTTAAGAACTTTCCGTTTCAAACGCTAGAATGGTTGTAACCGTAGACAACGTTTGGCCCTAGATAAATGATTTTCAACAAAGGTAAATCGGCTTTAATATAGTATAAACTCCAATATCAATTAAGGTTATTACCTACCGAACATTTTATCTCCGTAAAGAGGGACTTCATTAAAATACTACCTTCTCAGATGAAATTGTTTGCCTCACGTAATTTTCATAAACATCCAAATAGATTGAAAATATGATTTACATGTCCTCTAGGAAAAAAGTACATCCGTATTGTCCGGATTATTCAGTCAAAGTAGACGGATAAATGCTGGAGGATTTATGATCACTTTGTAGCTTATGGGGTTGATCGGAAAGTAAGATAAGAGTGAATGGACGGCGGCACATGAATAGCTAATTCCTTTAGGCAAATAAATACCATTGGAAATAAGGAAGTAAAAATGTTGACTTTCCAATGAGCTTGTTGACCGGAACTATGCAGTAAACATGGCGATAATGCCGTGAAATGATTATGAAATCTATGAATGTAGAAGAGCGTGGTGGTAAAATCTGTGTATGATATTTACTATTATTCTTGAACATATATGAATTGATAACACTTCTTAGAAACAATCACTATGAATATTGAAATTATACAATGAGTCAATTGTTGGTATTTATTCATACAAGTATTAATTGTTTACCACTTCACCCAAATGTGCTAAGAAAGGTTAAACGTTATTATAATCGTTCAAAAGCAATTTGAATATTGCGTAAGGGCTTTCTTCAAGGTAGACGCATACTTTTTGTTAGAACGTCATGTATTAAAGCCTTTAATAAACTAAGCTCTGTCTACGGTTTTGCTCGATCACTTCTATTTCCGATCCATCGAACCGCTGGTTAAAGACGCATTCACATCGATTTGATTTCGAAATATCCAGGTTTTAGAAATAGTGCTGTGGCTTATATTTCAGGCATTTACAAATGAAAGGACTTCACACCCCCATTGATCCCGGCGATTGCGTGAACTGCGATGAAACCACATGAAAATGCTTACGGAAGGCGTGAAATTCAAGAATAAAAAAGAACAGAAATCATTTCATTTCCGGGAAGGCCAATTAATCCTGATGTCGCATGTGTACTCCTCCAAAAAATCTCTCTTCCATCCTTTCAAGGGATACTTAACAAATGGAGGGAGAACTGCTTGTTTTTTTAACGATTGGGTGGCAGCACTGGGCGTGAAAAAACCTGCTTTTCCACTCAGTGTGGCACTCTTTCATTGTTGGATACACCTTCTCATTACTGCTAACAGCCATGCTTTATCACTTCTCCCTTCTATCACGCGATGAACAAGCGTACCACTCGCTTAACCCTCCCCCTCCCACTTCCCCTCCACCTTTTCCTTTACCACACGCCACCATCACGTCATCCGTCTCCCGTCACCCCTTCCTGTGAATTCACCGCCGCGCCAGTTCATTGGATTGCAGACCTTAACCCTGATTACTTCAACCGAGATTAAATGCTGCCTTCCCGATTGCCGTAGCTTGAATAGCACCCGGATAGCATTGAAAAATGCCTTGTCCACCTCTTTGCTTAGGGTTCCGCAGTTCGAGTCCTGCTTATGGCATGCGTGTTGAATGAACTCTTTTGAATTGGAGCCTTTAAAGCCTAGAGAAAAGTCAAGATGCCACTAATCCATGCCCCAGAAGCACACGTGTATCCAAAACAGTCCGAAGAGAAAAAAAGGAGAATGCCGGACGATTCTTGCTTGCTGTTCTCTCACTCACGGGACATTCGTTAGATGATGTGGAAACCTCAGGTTCAGAGACTGCGGGCACGTGAATTAGAGTTTGATCTAGTACTATGATTAGAGTTTCAGAGCACTAGAGTTTTAGCTGTAGCTATCCTCTATCCTGGCCCTAATTATTTGTCCAATACACTGAATCATACGCAAAAGGATTCAGAATAGACTCTTTATTCTACCTGAGGTGAGACCAACCTTTGTGTTTCCGATTACCAGCGCATACTTCACATCTTGTGATTTGTTTCGTGGGAGCGCATGTAATCGTGATAGGATAGGAGTGAAAATCATCTAATTACGTAATTGTAGGGAGTTACGATCTTTTTCATGTGATGCCCGTAAACGGAATGGGAGACAACAAAAGATCTTTCCATAAAAAAGCTATCGGTCGTTTTTCAGAGGTTGTGTTGTGATGGCAGGCCGTGTGGGCAGAAAATGAGTATACTAATCCACCAGGGACCGTGGCAGATTAATATGGGTGGTGGTCTGTTCCATTCGAGTGATTTAGTAAGCCGTAATAACGTGGGATCTTGGTAATTTATTCGGTATCTGTCGTTAATTCAAAGGTTCAGAGACATTCTGTGAGTCGCCGCTTCCATAACTCAAACTAAAGAGCTTTTCGGAAAATTTGGATACCTTTTTGGAAAAGATGAAAGTAATAAGCTGGAGAATTGCTGCAGGATTACGATAGGAATTCTTTCAAGAGTGTGAGAGGATCTCTCAATGAGAGCTCTCATACCCCTGAGGCAATATCCTTTCATCTTATAAAGACTTGTTCTTACAAACCAAACGACTTTCGTTACCTTTGAGGATATTAATACATTTATCTTATTAATACTTTCCCTGATAATTATAGCATGTTTCTCCCATATGAATAGATCATGAAGTCAATCAAATCAAAAGACCTTTTATTCCTTAATCGTTTATTACTGTGACTGTGAATGCCTGCGATACTCTTCATGAGTGATAAAAAGAAGGGTATGGAGAAGACGCACATAGGTAACAGTGCGATTACGCGACAGAAGGGTTGTTTTAGAGGCTGAATAATAAATCAAAATACAGCAGCTCCGGATGAGGGAATCCGACACTATTCAAATGAGAAAAGAAGTGTTTCTAAACTTTTCAGAGATAAGTCAGAGATTAATGTGAACTAAGCATGCTTATTTCCGATTAGAGGGATTTTTACCTCATTACTGATACTGATCTTTACCTCATTAATGATAGGCCAACGTAAAATAAAGACAATAATAATATCGTTGAATATCATATATTATTAATTTATTATATTATTAGATATTAAATACTATAAGAGTTATTATCTAATGCTTTGAGTACCGGTGGAAGAAATTCCCTAGTTATTTGGAACAGGGTATTTATACCTTTCCGATACGTTTTCGGAAAATATGACTTAAAATTATATAGACTTTTTAGTAAGCACAGGTGTAACTTAGAAAAATACGATTTTTAACATAAGATAAAAATGTCATTTAGGCAAAAATCTAATTAATATTGGCAATATTCCAGAAAATAAAACGGTTGGGCACTAATACTGAGAAAATGTATGTGTACTGTAAAAGAAATGTATCAATCCGTCTTAGTTTCCGAGATTTTAGCAGAAAACCGAAATTATGACGAACAAAATGCGTGAGTGGAGAAAGAATGGCGCTCAATTCCACTCCTTCAGCTGGTAAAAGTAGGTATTACTGAAAATTTATTCGCCGACTTATGTGCATTTTTAACGCTTCACTTCTACTTCTTGGAGACTTGTGAATGTTATATGGGGACATAAGTATTCTTCAAACTGCGCAGGCAGATTTTTTAAATTTCTCATTTGTTTGACGCAGTTGGTATGAAACCTCCCCATATCGTTTCCCTACGGTGATATCTAATGAAGTTCCTTTGCGTGCACCATTACAATCCCTATTATATCGGGATGGAAATTTAAAAAAATATCTTCAAATCCAAAACAATATAACCAAAGCCAAGTTCTACCAATCGATCACCACTTTCGCACTCGCAAGGGCAGGAAACAATAGAAGGGAAATATGAGAAAAACCCGACTTTTAGCGTGGCCAGGCCACACGCCGGGCGATTTGATTTAACTTTATAATGAAGGCAGTGCCATTTGTCCGTCTATCTCACCCTTGGCCCGCCCCCGTCCACCTCTTCATATCTCCCCATCGCCCTTGCCGCGTATTCCTTATCTACCTTCCCTCGCACCCTTCACCGCTGCCGAAACAAGTGCACTGACCCTGTCGCGTGCCGAACTCCCCTTTGCCCCGCTGCCAAGGGACTTGTCCCTCCCCCAGCCCTCGTCGGAGACATGAGGTTGCTGGGGGTAGGGTTGGTCGAAGGGGGCCATGTCCCTGGGGAAGGAGGGGCCGGCCGGGAGCAAAGAAGGGTATCCGGGAAAACCCTTCCCCGTGAGCCTCCACCCATCAAGGGAGGAATGGCCCAGCTCACGCATCCTAAGAAATGGCGAGAAATCGCCCTCGACATTGTAATCCGTTATTTGAGATCCAAGGCCAACCGCGACCAAGGCCGTGGAGAATTGGGAGGTTACTAACCTTCCAGATCCTGAGGGCCGCATTCGGAATCTCAACTACAGTCTCGCTTCTACTGATTTCGTCCTAAAATCTCTACCACGAGAAAACTTTGAAATTTAGACTTAATCTCTTAAACAAATTCCAAGGCAATATTTTCAGTGATGATGTTAAAAATATTTTACGAACCCCAACTTACTATGGCAGACTGGACCATAATCATAAAATTAGAGAAATTGATTGCCGAACTGACCGATTCAAAATGTCCTTTTTCCCTCGTACAATTAGAGATACGAATAACGGTAAATATGTCCTTTCGGAGAGTAGCAATGAATAGCATTGGTAGCTACATGTTGGTATGAGTACTTAAAGCTAACCCTACTAACAGAATGTTTTTGCATGTTTGCTTTGCAATTTCTATCTTTTTTAAACAGTGTAGTTCTGACTAGTATATTAATACTATTCCTTTTTTATGCATGATATATAGTGCATGCTCGGTGAGAAATCACCCCCTGCCACACACCCTTGTGGTGGCTTGCAGGGTATTATGTAGATGTAGATGAAAACATTGGCGTCCATAGCTTCACAGCGCCACACTGTATATTGCTTTGAACCATATCGAGGAGAACCTCAATACCCTTTTGAACACGCAATAGATATTTCACGACATACAAGTGAGGCTGTAGTTGATATTCTAAGCCATAATCAGAATCTCAACTCAGTTCGCAGCGTCACACTGAGAAGTAATACCACTTTTGCAGGTAGAATCTGTGCAACAATTTGACTCGTTGTAGGGAATTGAAGAAGTAAGCAGTAGCAGCGAGACTAGTTTAAATCCTGAATGTGGCCCTGAAGTTCAGTACTTCCTCTGAAGGCCCCCGATCGCCGAATCACGATAGGAAACGCGCATTATCCCTGCAGGCGACCTTAATGAACGCAGTGTATCGGAAAGTGACCGATTCGGGCCGAACTTGACCACTCCTTTTTGATCCAGCAATCAATAGTTTTCTACCGGTGAAGGTAGGTCTAAATGGACATTTAATTCATCCCACGAACATTATACTTCTCGCGATATCCCTCTTCAGCCCCTCATACCTCTTACCTCCCATCATCTTACCCAAGCTACCCGTTCTTCTCCTCCCTCTAACCCGTTTACCCTGCATTCTTCCCCCAATCACGTCCTTCGCAACATCCTTCATCTATTATTACCTTCTCCATCCACATCCACACTCTATGCTGCATCCTAATGAGCACATTTTATTCCTCCGTATTGTAAGATATTAGCAGCGTACGGGTTTTCTTCGCAGTTCCACTTGGCGCAAATGTATCACCGAAGTCTAAAAACTTCGAGAGATTTCGATCGCGAATGACGCCGCAGCCGAAGAGTAACCGAGTAACTTACGTCACTACCAGAGATAAGGTTGAGATATATCCCTATCTTCCGATAAGGGGAACACAGCACAAGGTTAAGAAAACCCATGTTAGCAGAATGGTGCCAGAAGCAACATTCCAATACCTATAAAATGCTCCCCTGTCCTTCCGTCTGTACACAGACTGAAATAAAAGGCTAACACTTTGGAAGGCTTAGGCAAGAAAGAATAAATACAACACGCTTAGGTAAGCCGTGATAACGGGATGGGTTTTGCGAAAGGGTGATAAAAAATCTTGTTTGCCCCTTTCCTCGTTGCTTATTCTTCATTCTGAATGCATAGAAAACTACATAATCAAGAACTCCATACTAAGGAAGCAAGATTACCTGACGCTAGTTGGAACAGCCTGACGTCATGCCTGACGCACAGGCGTTTGAGGAAAGTTAGAACGCGTAGGCGTCAGGGATAAGAGAGAAGGCCAAAGCCCGGGACCGCACCACGAAGCTAATTTGTGTGAAATTCGACATGACCACGTGACTCGTCACAATATCTTCCCCCTGTTTCAACATTTTTACAAACATTTTATTCTCTACCAAATATTTTAAATGCCGATTAAAAAAAATATATTTTTCGCTGAAAAGTTCCAGAAAACAACAGAATGAAAACGTTTGCTTGAAAAACCGAGAAAGAACATTCGTCTATCTCCACCAGATCCACAAAAATCAAATCAAATATTTCTCCTGTTGAATACATGTCACAGTTGGTCTTGTTAAGATGGGTTAATGTCTTCTCTCCTGCATTTTTTATTAGTTCTGCAGGAATATCATCAATTCCAGAAGCCTTATTCATGCGAAGGTCCCTTACTGCTGCGTTCAATTCCGATCCTAATATTGATGCTCAAGTATCATCCTAATTTTTCATGATAAGGTAATTAATTAATTAATAAGACTAATTAACTTGGAATCAAGTAGACTTGGGGACAGAAAACGCATTGAAAATAAAATAAAAGTCAGGGAAACTTCACCAATGCATGTTTTTGTCAGAGATTTTTAACCTAATTACTGAAAAAATGTTTCTGCACGCATTTCACTGGGTAGATCAACATGTCTAAGCACTTATTTTTATTAAAAAATAAACATCTGTGACAACTGTGAGTTGTTGAAAATAGCTTGATTTGAAATGAACAATTAAAAAAGCCAAAACATCACGAAAGCTGATAAATAATAGCAACACGCTGCCAGTATATGGGATCCATACGAATAAGGCCTAAATAATGAACTTGAGCGTGTGCAGCGAAGATCGGCAAATTTTGTACAGGTACGTTATGATAGCTATATTAGCGTAACCAGTCTGTTAGATGAAATAAAATGGGAATCATTGTCAGACCGTAAGTGGAAATTTAGACTAAAATAAATAAATTAATCAATAAATCTTAAATAAATTCCAAGGTAATATTTTCACTGATGAGATTAATAATATTTTGCGAACTCCAACTTACTATGCCAGGCTGACCATAATCATGAAATTAGAGAAATTGACTGCCGAACAGGTTCAAAATGTCCTTTTTTCCTCGTACAATTAGGAATATGAATAGTTTTAAATATATCCAATAGCATAAATACGAGTCTATCAATGGATAGCAGAGGTAGATGGTATAAGGACTTTAAGCTAAACCAACTAACAGCAGGTTTTTGTATGCTTGCTCTGCTATTTTTATCTTTTTTAAATTGGGAAGTTTATAATAGTATATTATTGCTAATCCTTTTTTTTATGATATGAAATGCATGTTTGGTGTGAATTCGCCCCCTGCCTCACACCTTTATGGTGGATTGAAGGGTATTATTTAGATGTAGATGTAATAGGATAAACAATTAGCCTGCAGAACAAGTAAAAATTTATTAAAAAAAGGGGAAGGAGAATTTTTTATTTCAAACATGGTAAAAGCATTTACGAGGAAGATGTATGACTGAGAAGCTAGGTACGAACAATATTAGTTCTAATTATATGAGAGGATACAGAAATTATTCAAATTACAACAACGTTAGCTAAGTCGATTAAAAGCGATATTATGACAAGAGTTACAGATAAGATTGACATTTTCCTCCGAAAGTCATTCTGAAGAAAGCTAGTGAGGAAATAGTTTGTTTTGTATAGAACCAAATTATTTCTTATTTCAACCAACACAATTGAAAATGGATAACTCGCTTAAATAGAATTCCCATACAAATTTAAAGTTAAGAGTGGTTAATATAACCTCAGTTCCATTTCTAAAAATAGGAAAACAGTATAACTGCCAGGGAAATATATATTTTCCAGCTGTCTCTCCCATGGCCCTCTCCACTGTTTCATTCATCACTATCGAGTCTGTGCAACTGAAGGATCATCTCACCTCCATGGCATTTATTTCTTGGGTCAATCCTCTCATGCTCATAGAATCTTTTTAATTAAAAAAAGGGTTATAGGAATAATGGTTGGCAAAGCTACTCGTTGGCCTCTTTTTGAAGAACTCAAAACACTGCCTCTTTCTTGTATTTACATTCTGTTCATAGTAGTGCCCCCTTGGAAAAATAAAATCATGATATTAAAAAAACGGCAATATCCATACCTACTCCACGAGAAGGAAAGAATGGCATCCACCAATTCTCAGTCAACAACAAAAAGACAGCGGTTAGCCCAAAGGAGATGGGTGTAAGGTTATTTAACAAACTACCCCAGGATTTAAAAGGTGAAAGTAATTTAGTCTCCTTTAAGAGGGTGCTTAAACTTAAGATTAAGGTATTTTACCAAGAAAATTTTACTATTCTGTGAACTAATTTCTTATGGATAAGGTACTGTAATCTCTTGTTTGATATGTAGTTTTGACTTGTGCAACACAATATTTTTTTTGCTGGCAAAAATGTTACAGATTATCATCATTGACTCTGTAATTTTGTTTTCCTTATTTGTGATATCAGTTTTTTGTATGCCTATGTTTACAATGTCCATGAGTGACTGTTGACGTGTTCTATACATGGTATCGAACGTGTCATATAGGAATCAATAAAATTCTATTCATACGGAAATTCCTTCTTGCATACCAAACTTTTTAACCATCCCATATCTTTTTCCAGGTGCAATTACGTTTTATTCGCAACATCAGTTGTGACCGATATTTTTTTCTTTCAGTAGAATAAAATTCATAGTAATAGTAATTCACTGGTAAAAAAACTAAATTCCACTAAAACTAGCATGAAAATGGTAGAGGAGCTAAAGAATCGTGCACTGAGTTAAATCCCTGATCTAGTATTTTGAAAAAAAATACATGTACATAAAAATGACAGTTTCATATATGTCCGGGGCAACTTTAAGTCACGATGAGCGTCCTCCAATTTTTTCCAAGAGTATCCAAGGGAAAGTTCCAGATTTTGGTTAACAATACCTCAAATTTTGACTAAATCAGCGGATCAGATTGCGTATTATTAAAACTGTTTTCAGATATAGCACACAATTGTTCAGTATTAATTACCAAAAAAATACTTTTGGCAGCTAAATTTGCAAGCATTAGGAAACATCTGGAAACTGTAATTGTCCATCGTTCTGAAAGGCGCAACAGAGGTAGCAGAGAGCTTGTTTTTTAACTGTATGAAATGATTGCGAAAATTAGCTCGATGGTTGCAGATTCATGACGCTGATTTAATTAAAATCAAAAATCATTTGACTGCTGGGCCAATTTTTGTGTGTGAATATCGTTTCCAACACCTGCAGATTGCGATTATAAAACGCACTTGGCAAGCTTCCAGTATTGGTCCGAGTTCTTGTAGAGAATAGCGCATAAAAATGTAGTTTATTTTGAATAAACATAATATGTAGCATTTACTAAATTGGTATCACATTCGTGGAGCATAATTAACACGGATCACATCAATATCACACATAATAATTTCACGTTTCATGATTTGGTTAATATGGTATCATTTTTAATCAGCCGTACTTGAGAGGCAATAACGTTAAATAATCACTATCGTTGTAGTATCCCAGTAACTAATTTCATAGTGCAATTTGGAGGATTTGTTCGAAACAAATTGCAATAAACCCATGATAAAAGTATTCAACTTTTGGACTTCATTGTGTATATTGAAGTAGAGCCCAAATATAATTAAAATTTTTGTTGAGACTTGAGAGATATACTTTGAAATTTTTATTTTATTTTACTGTAGAGAATGCTGTCTTTACACATAAAACTGGAATGCCCATTGCACAATGCTGCCATAAAAAGCCTAAATTGCAGCAAGCATCGGAAATTATATAAACTTTAGCATATTTTGAGCTGTAAAGTTATAGGAGAACCATTCAGTTCTCCTTTGCTTCTCTCAAGAGAGAATTTCCTAGAAAAAAATTAGATTTAGAACAGTTTACCAGGTCAGAAATTTCACAGAGAAAAATTCACTCGCCTTGACCGGGACTCGAACCCGAATCCCCTGATTTCCGGCCAGGTGCTTTAACCACCTAAGCTTACGAGGTCTCCTCTTTCCCTTTTTATTTTTAGAATCCTTAAAGGAACAAGATGTAACCGAACTGCTGGACATATCATGTCACCAAGTAGCCGATGTCGTGCGCATAGCGCCACCGTCCAAGGATCACAGCAGAAAATTTAAACACTAAATTTCTTACTTGATAACAAATTGAAGGATCGCGAAATTGTCGTGAGAACCTCGGAGTTAACTGCTAAAATTGCACAATGGTAGAAATCAGCACGAATCGGCTGCTTTGTGATAGAACATATCTAGCGGTTTGAATATATCTTGTTCCTTTAAGTGCTCTAAAATTTCCAAACGGAAAAAGGACTCCTCGGTAACTTAATTGGCTAAAGCACCTAGCCGAAAATCAGGAGATTCGTGGTTCGAGTCCCGGTCAAGGTGTGTGATTTTTTTCCTCTGTGCAATTTCTGCTATCGTGCAATTTCAGTGGGCAACGCCGTTAAAATCCTCGCGGAAAGTTCCCGATCCTTCAGTTTGTCTTACAAGGAATTCATAATTGTGTAGAATGATGTAGTTATTTTTTCATCCCATTCCTTCCAACGAATCAACCTCTATTCTGCCAAGCATAAGTTCTTTCTGTCCGTCTGAGGAATGGGAACGCAATTAATCACATGATTTTAGTTTTTTTTTCCTTCTCTGGCTTCCTCAAACGTTAATGAACCAAACTTGACCTTGAGAACGGAAGACCAATCCCAAAGTCGCGTGTAAAACTCGAGTTGTATGAACTCTCAAGTCATCACCGCAGCTCTTTCAAAACGCGAGGAGACTCATGCCCTCTCCTTAACCCCTGGCACTTGCAGCCTCGAAGCGGCCCTTTCGGTCATCAGAGCGAGGCAAAGGATCTCCGTTTTTCCCTACCGGAACGCGCCACTGCCTTGACTCGCAGTAAAAAAAACTGAGAGCGGGTTCAAAGAGGAAGCTGCATCTCTCTCTTGGCACAGAGGTGAGGAAAACCCCCTCCCCCCATCAAGGGCGGAGAACACATGCTCCTCCACGCAGCAGTAAAGGAGTTCAGGAGGGGAGGGGGGCGGAGCAAAAGGGTCGGTGGGGGCAAAGATACGACGACAAATGAATGTAAACGATGCGATCCAGCGTAGGTTACGGCGGCGGCCTCATCCGTTTCGCCTTCATCACACGCCGCAACGGAATTACTCCGCGTAACCTCTTCATGGGCACTTAGAGTAGGGGTAAACGATAACGTGCGCTCGGACTATGAATAAGAGAGGGTACTTGGTCAAGGTATTAATAATGGGGTAATATTATGGCGCTCTGAACTTGGAGCGTCCAATTAGGTGGAGAGCAGCAAGTGGAGCCGGTCTCCAGCGGAGTGGGAATGGTGCACACGAGTTGTGCGGTAGAAATGATAGAATTACCGCGACTGGGCTTCCTTGGGGCGGACCACCACTACGTACAGTGATAACATACGTACATACATTTGATGATGCTGACGAGCTATAAGACCCAAGGAAAGTACTATCTGTTTATGTAATTCTGTGATGAGTTAGTACGTGCGTTCAAGGTAGTTTCAAGTCTCGAAACGTTTTTTTTTTCGATTATGCTCTTTTACAGCTAGTTTATTTTGTAATTCTTATAAGCGATCAGATTTTATTTCTATTTTGCCCAAAAATTATTTTAAAAATTCAATTGTACAATTCCGAAGCACTACCACTCTATCACGCCCACTTTTAGGAACTATTGTCCCACACCCACGATTTGGAAGATTGAGTGTATTGGAAAGATAATTCATCGTAAAGGCTGCTTTACACGATACAATATTTTGTACAATTTCTTGTACAAACGATTGTATGAGGAAATTCTACCTTGTAAAGCGGCAAATTGTGTGAACGCGTGTGCGAATGTTTGAATGACTGTACGAAAAATAGAAACTGTCCTAATTGCATTCAGACAAACATACAATTTCACTAATTTTATACAGGCGTTTGTACAATAAATTGAACAAGAAATCGCATCGTGTAAAACGGGCTTAAGAGAGAGAGAAAGAGAGGAAAGGGAGAGAATGGATGGCTGAATGTTCACTGGTGACCGTCAAAATTGTCGGAAAATTCATGATGGAATTTACCTTTTTGATGCAAAAAATGATCACTGAGAATTTTTTGATTGAGGCAAACAGCGAGCATCAAAGAGAATTTGCAACTGTGATGGCAGCACTGGAAAGTGGCCTATACGGACCTTGGAGCACTAAGTACAGACGGACTTGGTAAAGCTCGGGTCTCGCCTTTTGCCAACCTATGTTTGTAGAGTCGAAATATGCGTTTTGAGAAACAGTACATCTCATTATGTCTCAACTACATCTGTAGTTGCATAGATCCCTCATAAGCTTGTAGATTAGTTAAGTATCCTTTCGAAGAGCCTTCTCTTACGCGTCACTGAAATATTTTAATTTTGTCCGTCAGGGATTAAAAACAAAAGCATTGGACCGCGAACCGATTTCTTTAGGAAAACTTAATTTCAACAACGTAGCGTTCTATTAAAAAGTGGAAGTTGCCTACAGGGTGGTGAGAAATTACTTCAAGGAACCGGCTGCAAGATGTAACAGCATCAGGGACAAGAATGGAGAACTCTTAATTGAACATGAGGATAAAGTGAAGAGATGGAAGGAATACTTGGAAGAGTTGTACAAAGGAACTTATCTTATGTTAGAGCGGAAGTAATCAAAGAGGAAAATGAAGTCAATAAGGATGATTTGGGAGCTCCAATCTTAAGATCAGAATTTGACGCAGCTGTAAGGGATCTGAGGATTAATAAGTCTTCGGGAATAGATGATATTCCAGCCAAACTAATAAAAAACGCCGGAGAGGTGACATCAACTCAGCTGTACAAAACCATCTGTGACATGTACTCTACAGGAGAGATACCCACGTACTTTGAGAAGAACATCATCATCCCTATTGCCAAAAAGAAGATGGCTGAAAACTGTGAACATTTTAGCACCTGACGACACATGCCTCGAAGATATTGACGAGAATCATCTATAGAAGAGTAGAGTGAAAAGCTGAGGAGTTCCTGGATGAGGACCAATTCGGGTTCAGAAGAAACAAGGGCACAAGAGAAGCGATTTTGGCCCTCAGGCTACCTATAGAGAAGAGAATAGAGAAGAATCTACCGACGTTTGTTGCATTTGTAGATTTGGAAAAGGTATTTGACAACGTGGATTGGAACGTGATGCTAAAGTTTCTGAAAGAAATTGTAGTATCATACAATGACCGAAGAGTTATTCACCACTTGTATAAAATCCAGGTGGCCATAATCAAATCAGGACCCAGCAGTACAGAAGCAAGCATAAGGAAAGGAGTGAGGCAAGGCTGTGCACTGTCTACCATATTATTCAATGTCTACATCGAGAAAGCCATCCACGAAGTCAAAGAAAAGTCTCCAGGAGTGAATATTCACGGGGAGAAAATCAGCATGCTACGATTCACCGATGACATAGCAGTGATGGCAGAAAGAGAAGGAGATTTAAAGAAGACACTAGGAAATATGGAAAGAACAATGACCAGATATCATCCGAATATCAATAAAAAGAAAACTAAGGTATTGGTATGCAGTAGAAGAAAGGAAGCCAGGATCAATGTTAAACTAGGAAAACAAAAAATCGAGGAGGTGGAAGAGTTCTTCTACCTGGGAACCCAAGTGACCAGCGATGGAAGAAGCGAAAGAGAAATTACCTGAAGAATTTACTAAGCAAAAAGGGCATTATACCAGAAGAAGATTCTACTTACAGCTGCAAATACAAGCGTGGAAGTGAGAAAAAATTTCATTAGAACATACATCTGCATTGCATGAGCATTCTACCACATGGCAGCGAAGCATGGACAAAACAGCAGCAGAATTCCAGGCTGGAAGCATGTGAAATGTGGTGCTACCGAAGAATGATGAAGATAAAATGGATGATCTAGTGACAAACGAAGAAGTCTTAAGAAGAGTGGGAGAAAAGAGATGTTTACTGGAAACCTTAAAAAGAAGACGGGACAACTTAATAGACCACATCTTAAGACACGATGGCCTGATGAAGACAATCGTCGAGGGAAAAGTGAACGGGAAGAATGGAAAAGGCAGGCCTCGTATGAGGTATATGGAGCAAGTTGTGAAGGATGTAAAAGAGAGTACCTACGTCAATATGAAGAGGTTGGCCGATAGAAGAATCGAGTGGAGGGCTGCGTCAAACCAATCCTAGGATTGTTGATCGATGATGATGATGAGCGTTCTATTTACTTTCTCCACCAAAAAACATAAAAGACATTCCTGCGTGAAGTTGGTTGAGTTTTTTATCATATTCTGGGTTAATCTCTGAATACTAGTATTCGCCATAAAAGCTGCACGTGAAGTCAATCACACGGCTTTGGAATCTGGGACGTTTCTTTACCTGATGAGAGCAAGCTGATGAGAATACAAGGAGTCTCTACACTCCTCTCCCTATTCTGGTATTTATTCCAATGGATCTACGTGTTCTAAAACAAAACGACTCAAGTAACCCACTCACTGAAAGAACCTACCATAACCAGGATGTTCCGTATCATAAGTCGTAATTAAATTGGAGATTGTTTATCAGCAAATATCCTTGCTCTTAACCTTTTTATTCCATTACTATAAGTTAAATGGTTCTCTACAGTTTATAAACGTGGACGATTGAATGAAGTGGCCAAGAAGAATTGACAATTTTGAGTTGTTTTCGGATGCTGAAACGGATAACGAAGGTTGCAATTCTCTTGAAAAGAACATGGACTCGTTTACCGAGATGAAGAGGGAGGCACGAATTGAAACTTTTAATCCTTTTGTTCTCTGCATCTCGGGTTCTGCGTCCGCGTTTGTTGACTGGGGGTGACAACAGTTTCTGAACAACGCCGCGGAAACCTTCGCACCAATTTTAATCCTTTTGCTATAAGAAATCACCATCTGGAGAACTTCGTTAAACTACCTTCAGATTAAATCATTGATGATTGTGACTCATGACAATCATTTTGAATTGATCCACTTGAGATATCCCATCCGAAGTTTTTTTTTCCAACTTTCCGAAAATATCCATCCCTTTCCTTCGAGATTCCCTTAAGAAGGTCATCATTCCTTACTTTGGTCGTGTCCTTTTATGATTTCTCATTTCATTCAGCGTATTTTCAACCAAGGTTTTTCTTCAATCTCTAACTTTAAAGCCTCTTCTCTGAATCTTACTCTGCAACAATACATTTCCATTCCCACCCGCTTTATGCTTCCCCCCTCAGCTTTTAATTTTCTTTGGCCTCGCCACTGAGGAGCTCAATAAAGACTTTTTAAGTAGAGTTTCCCTTACTTTCCAGCTCATGCCTCGGGGGACTTATCCCCTGGCAGAATTCCTTCATTGCCCGGCCCCGTCTGCTCGGAGTACATGCATCGTCCTCGCGTCTTTCCACCTCGCTGCGGACCGGCGCTGCCAACGTAACGAGTCATTAAAAGGGAGCGCGGGAACATTTTTGAGAATCGGCACCACGGGTCGCGGCATTTGCTCTCCGCTCGAGGAAGGAGAGGGGGCTCCGTGGGAACGAGGGCGAAGGGACGCGCAGGGGGAGAGTGGATCCTGGCCGAGACCCTGCCCATTCGGCTGTCGGGGTTCGATCGAAGGAGGGTGGAAGGGCCGTCCGTCCGCGGCGAAGGCAATGCCGAACGAATGGAGGAGAAGCGAGGGGCGAGGTTTTATTTCCGGGGAACAAAAGAAGGGAGGAGTGCGGAGGTGACGGTGGAAGGTCGCCGCGCGAAAGGAGGAGGAATGCAGGATGGAGGACATGAGGGAAGGGTTATAGGGAGCGGGAGGGAAGGGTGAGGTCGGTACGTAACAGGGAATTGGGTCAAGAGAGTGTTTCCGCGGGAGGGTGAGGAGATGAAGAGAAGCTGTGCGCAGAGGGAAAGGGGTTGAGAGGAGGTAGAAGAGGGGGATGGCGAGAGAGAGAGAGAAGGTAGAGGGGAAAAAAGAGAAACGCAGGGCGGAGGGGGATCCGGCAGGGTAAGGCCAGCGTCGGGGGCGAGGGTGGGGCTATGGCGTGCGTAAGGGAATGCGGCGGCGAGAGGAGAGGAGACCCTTAAGGGTCTGAGGGAAGAAACGTGGGGGCTTTGTGGGGAAGACGGCGGATGAAAGGTGGTGTTGGGAGGGGTGAGGCATTTGATCGGGGGGTGGGAGGGGCCGAGCCACGGGCCGAGTGGGCCCTGCATGAGGGCCTTCGAGAGAGGGGAGGGAGGGAGGGAGGGATTTAAGTTTATGTAATGGGAAGTTCAAGTGTGGGACAAAAGGGAAAAACGCTTATCCATGAACGCAGCCGTGAGTTGAAGTCGTTGCACTGAACTTTTTTCTTTTTTACACCGGCAGTATTTTCGCGGGGTCTCGAATAACTATGAGGCCATAAGCGCTTGGCACATAAAAATGATAAAAGGGTAAAAACTTCATCGGAAATGCAAAGGTCGTTGCATTTGAAGGGATATAAAAGAAACGAGTTTTAAATTCTCTTTAAGGAAAAGAGCGTCTCTTTAAGAAGTTCTATTCATAGAGCCACGGATCTCTACGTCGATGTTTTGGTTCGAAATGGCTCGGCAAATGTGGGCACCATAACATTGAATGGGTTGACCAAGCCAATTCCCATTTATTGACAATTTTTGAAGATAAGTTCATTTTTAGCACGAGTTTCTTATACTTAAAAATTAATAGTCCGAAATTTGAAATATAGGATCAATTGCTTGATTACACAACAGATTCATTATATATTTGGAGAATTTACCTCCTTTGGAAAACAGTTTTTTGCATGGAAATGGCAATATTCACCGAAGTTGATATGAACGCCCCAGGAACATTCTAAATGTATAATGAGTACTGGGGTAAAAACAATTTTTTGTGACATTTATAATAGGTCACCTGCTACTCTCCTGTCTGCAAGTTCTCATAAAATGCAGATAAAAACAAAATACCCACTAAAGTAAGACGTTTTTAACTAATAACAAACAAGATCATTCATTTTAAAATAAAAAGTTGAAATAAATTATCGCATTCCTGGTCAAATATTCTCAATTGCTGAGTAGTCAGCTAAACACTTCCACCTAAAATTCTTAATCCTGTCTTTATATAGCAAAAAAATGCAGGCTCAACAAATACAACGCTTTAAATATCATGAATAAGTATGATCATCGAAGGGCACATATCTCATTTTTCATTCCGGAGTGATGAAGATTCGTTTTGCGACAAGGTTCGGTTTCGGTTTCGTAATATAATCGCGGAAAAATTCAATGTTATTTTCCGTCTTTACTCTATTGTTCACTAAATATGAAGAAAAAATAGCATCCGGGTGGTCCTGAGGCTGTGAGCGAGGAAAAAACAAGCTTGCAACAACGCTTGCAAGCTCGCTAAAATTTGAATCTGAGATATACATGTTTTCTGAGGGGTAAATATCATTTACATAACTCAAAAAGTCACTGCAGAACTCACTGCAAGTCACCTCAATGGTAAGTGGCAGGGGTTAAACCATCACCAGGTGGGGAGGGGGTTGGATTAGTGTGGTGGCTATAATACTGGCCTCCGATCCCGACGGCCCGATTTCGATTCCCGTTAGCGGCAAACCGTTCCCTACTTGCGTGCTTAGTGGAGGGCACTTCAGGTTCAGTACTCCGTCCGTCGGATGGGACGTTAAGCCGTAGTCCCATTGGCGCCTGTCGTTAAAAGTAGGCCAATGCCGACGTCGGGTCTCTCTCCACCCTTACTCCGTTCCCTGAAGAGTTCCTGCCATTACCCAAGTACCCACCTATCGTAAATGGCGCAAATGACCTCAGCTGTCGGTCGCCTCCCCTGAAACTAACTAACTAACAATCACCAGGCATAAATTAATGTCAACAATTCGAATCGTGTGTCAGTCACCGCATTACGTGTTCTTTCATTAGCCTGAAATTCTAAAATTAATGAAATTCAACTCAGAAGTAAAGCATGCTCACGTGCAATACTGCCACTGATGAAAAGCCATCACCCTCTAGGACAGGGGTTCCCAAACTGGGGGGCGCGTCCCCCCAGGGGGGCGTGGAGACATGTCAGGGGGGGCGTGAGCGCGAGACCAGTTAAAAATAAAAATCTCTAAGTAAATAAAATCCATACATTTCTTTAACTAATTCTATGGCGTGCATTTTTAAAATCAACCTTGGCGTTTAGAAAGCTTAACAATCCACTTGTATAAAACTCTTTTAGCAAAAATATATAGCTTTTTGTCGATGTTTTTCTCTTAACAGTATTTCTTTAAATTGAAACTTATAATGTTGTATTTTTGATAGTAAAAATACATCTTTTGTTTTCAATGTAATACTTGTTTTTTTCACATGCGCACAAAATTTACTGTGGAAGGTTTCCATTTTAAAAGGAGGGGGCGTAGAACAAAAAAATTTGGGAACCCCTGCTCTAGGACGGGTATCGCACGCACACAGACACATCTGCGTCTCGAGAGTTCCGCTGTGCGGACTATCTCTCCTTTTGCCGAGCTGTGCTTGTGCCAACTTTATCATAACCGGCAAACACCTCATCTCGGTCGTCGGGCGCAGGCAGGGATGCCGGATTCGCCACAGTGACAATCGATCGGACTGCACCCACGCGATCATCGTCATGCCCCGCACCCCACCACCGCACCCGTCTCTCCATCACACGTAACACAAACGCCCCCTGCCAACAATGAGTTTCCCCCGAGGAGGAGAGTAATCCTCGGACTGTTCTTTTCTGAAAGCCTTCGGCAGAGTGACCGTGAATCGAAACGTGATATTTCGACTCTTTGCGTTGCTTCCATGGACGGTGCTCACGTTGTCCTCGGGCCAGCAGTGTACAAGGACCATGATGAAATTTTGCGAAATTACGAATTTAGCTCGAAAATAATTAAGGTGATGGATGATCATGAATAGAGAAGCGTACAAGATCCGCACAATAGCACCTGTTTTGACTGCTCTGGTTATTCTCTCTTCGCCGCAGTGACAGTCCTGTAAAGGGGTTACGCTGACATCTATAAGTGTTAAAACTTCAAAATGCCGAAACAGTAGAGAATCCCCTGAACAACTCAAAGTTAGCCTATAAGGTCTGATTTCAGCAACGCATTCACTGTGAGGTGAAACTCGTAGTGCTACCAAATATACTTATATATCTTTACTAGAACTTTTATTTCAGAAATGAATGGATGAGATCGCTTAAAATCACTTCATATATCTTACTTAGACTGCCTCAACGATTTTTAGTCCATGTGAGTGCGAGTAAGGGGCAAACACTCGTTAATTTTTATAGCGTTCGTCAAAAATCCTGGAAATCATTTTGGGTGGGATCGGCGCCCGCTCTCGTTCGTAATATCGAACTCGGCAGAAACTCTTGCCGCTGAGAATCACCTTAGTATCTCTTAGAATAAGACTGACAATTGATATTTCTTGGGGTAAACAGATACGTGAAATAATCATTAAATCGTAAACTGGGATTCACGAAAAGGTGCTAGGCAAATGTGACGATCATGTACGAGAAAATATCTACTTTCCCTTGTTAGACCACATTTGAATTACGCTGCCATTATACGGGATCCTTAGAAAATAGGCTTAACATAATGTACTGGAGCGAATACAGCGAAGATCGACAAGATTTGTAAAGGGACGTTATGATAACTATATTAGCGTGACCAGTCTGTTAGATGAACTAAAATGGGAATCATTGTTAGACCGTAGGTTGAAATTTAGACTTAATCTCTTAAATAAATTCCACTGATGACGTTAAAATATTTTTCGAACTCCAACTTGCTGTGGTAGTCTAACCATAATCATAAAATTAGAGAAATAGACTGCCGAACTGACAGATTAAAAATGCCCTTTTTTACCGGTACAACTAGGGATATGAATAGCTGTAAATATATCCAATAGCACAAATACGAGTGTATCAATGGATAGCATAAGTAGTTGCATGTTGGTATTAGGTCTCACGTTCACTGCGGTGTGACCCACCGGTGGGTCACGCAAATGCATGTAGCCTTCCTCTAATCTCAGGAAAAGACTGAGTGTTGCCGCTTCAAACATCATCCCTTGGCAGCGGCCAGAAGCTCGGAAGGACTGTGACCCACTGGTGGGTCACGTCGCACTGTAAGGGGTAGGGCTTTAATCAGCCCCGCAGTGAATGTGTTAAGCTAACCCAACTAACAGCATGTTATTTCATGGTTGCTTTGCTATTTTTATCTTTTTTATTTGGAAGTGTAGAGTAGAATATAATTATACATGATATGTAATGCATGTTTGGGGCGAATTCACCCCCTGTCACACACCTTTATGGTGGCTTGCAGGGTATTATGAAGATTTATATATATCCTGCCTGTCGCTGAAGAATTGGGTTCAAGGTGTCCCAACGACTGAGGTTATGTCGCTTCCCCAAAAAGAACCAGTGCAACCCGAATGCAGGTCTGAAGGGCAGAAAGGGAAGTTTCTTTCCTTGTGCCTTCTGTGGAATCCAAAAATAGATCTGGCGGCTTCTGATTACTCAACTTGACCTGTCCGGACACTTTTATCTGATTTAAAAACCCGGCACCTCCCATCAGTATTCCTACTCTCCACCCACTCCAATACTGTGCCGTCATCTTACCCTAATTTAAGCCTTAAGTAAACGAGACATCCATGACTGAGGTTTGGCTCGAACTCAAAACTTTCCAGTTACTAGGCTGGCGGCTTATCGGATTGGCTACTAGTATGTCCCTCGTCAAGGATCTCTTGAACCGGAAAGGGTGAAGTCACTTCATTGTCCAGCGTTGCGATCAAACTCTCCGGCCGCGATTTTTGACTTGCACTCCGCACTATCCCTCAGGAGCCCTTCACATCCTCCCTCGCCCGCCAGATGTTAACGGTGCATAATTGGGAAGCTTTAAATATATCAATAAAAATGAATATCCTTACCCTTGCAGGACATGCGTTTACTCTGCAGATTAACTAAATTAAACAGTGTTTTTTTTTCGACTCAAGAAAAGACGAAAAGGAAATCAAACGGCAAATACTTACGCAAAAATGAAAAATTACTGTTTTCTACGAGTAAGACGGCAAACATTTGCCTTGTTATATGTTTCCTTAGGTTTGGAGACCCACTAGATGGAATCAATGTAGCAAATTTAGTATGAGATACCCATAGATTCCGCTTCATTTCCGCTCATTTAGAATATTCCGTTATTATTTGGGATCCGTACGAGTAAAGTATGATAAAGGAATTACAGCGTAAGCAAAGGAGAGCAGCTAGATTTGGTAAAGGCCTTATGATAATTGCATTCGTGTTAAGAGTTGAATAGAAGAACTAGGATGGCAACTACTATCAGAACGCTGGTTAAAATTTAGGTTAAACCTTTAAAGTAAATTTGAAACTGATTTGTTTACAGATGACTTAAGATATATATTAATAACCCCAGCGTATTATACTAGGTTTGATCAGATAAACAAGATTAGAGAGATAGATTGTCGTACCGATAGACTTAAAATGTAATTTTTCCGCGTACTATAAGAGAATGTAGGATTAGGTATAGGTAGGTGATTATTATTAGACAAGTCTGCAGTTCATGATGCATGTATCAACAACCAATAATTCCTTTTTACCATGTATATACCAATAATGTAGCTGCATGTGACCCTATTACCTAGCATGTCTCCACCTAGAAGTCTAGTTGCATGTCAATAGTGCATGTTTGGTGATATTTACCCATTGCCACGCACCCAACTGAATATCGCTTCACTGAAACGACTCTCATTTTTATATATATGCCACTAATCTCCTGTAGCTTCGTCTGAATAAATGCACGGGCTTTGGGATGTAAGGACGTGCATAAATATTTTCCTCTGGCACTCTTTTTTTGAGGTCACCGATGTAGTTCCGAGCGAGTTACAGCCGGGGCATCATTCTGACAGCGCCCGCTTAATGTTCGCCCGGGATTAAGGAGGCGACGTCAGGACCCCCTGGCGGATTCGGCGGCAATTAAAGCTCGAATAGGCGGAACTTCCGCACGGGAGAAGGGAGAGGTGGGGGGAAAGGGGTTGCACAGGGAGGAGGGGAAATGGGAGGGAAGGGGATCCTCGCACTGGGGCAAACACGACAAAAAAATGGGAAACTCACTGAGAGGGACCTTTTGTGAAGTTAGTAACTGGCATAATCGACCTTTTCTCAGATAAACAATTCAATTTAGGAGGCCCTAAAATTTGACCAACTAATTACCATCAACACCAGTGTATTTTCGAGATGGATTGATAGCATGTAAGCACACCTAAAATTATCACTGTAAAGTACATATGGGGTCTTCATAAAGGTTCTCTGGTGAAATCATGAACTGTACAAAACGACGTATCAATATTTCGCTGATCTATGATTGAAACTTTAGATGCTACATTACATTACACTTACACCTGCCACTAGAGTAGCCTCAAATGGACTCAATGCATCAGAAAACGGGTCCAAGCTCGTTACTGCGAAAAGTGTTCGTTGCGTTGAAAATGCGCTCTGAATTTTTTTTACAATGATTTAATGGATATGTTATATAATTAATTTTATATTGTTATGATTGCAATCCGGAGTCATATTTCAGACACAGACAGCTACAAAGTTTAGGTGGCTTCGTTACTCGTGGCTACCAAGAAGGCCACCGGTTCGTTTCTTGTAATGCACTAGAGTATAAATACCGATTTTTTCTTGAGGCATCTATCGAGGATCGACCACCTGCAGTATCTCCATTACTTAGCCTTGGAATAAGATATTCCAGGAGCTAAACTGTTGAATTTCTCCCAACAATTGTTTCCCACGCGGAACTCAATACCTTTGGATAATAAGGTATCGCCCGCTTGAACACCCTTACATGTATGGATGTCAATTAAATTTTATAGCATAAAGTAAACGTAAAGTATGATCTAATCCACTGTTGCACTTTTAAACCTATGGCCCAGACGTCGAGAATAACCATCGCGTCACTATTGAAACGAAAGCTACGATATTGACAAATTTATTAAATGGAATCCGAAGCTGGACTGTTTTTCAAGTACTTCGTTAACGCCTCCATACTGCTGTAGATTCCATTGCAAAAATAGTTCAAAGAGAGAAGCAGTCTTGCTAAAAGATTTAACATAGCTTTAGTATTTTACACGCGAAATAATGTAAGCATATGGAATAGGTATAGGTACATACATACATAGAAAAATAGGAATATTTAGGGATTGAATTTGCAACATGGTATTCTGGTAACCATGTATTGTGCCTACAAAGAGCTTTTAATTCTATTTACACCTGTTAGAAGCACCCCACGGTGCCTACTGTGATGAACATAATCGCCATCACTACCGCCCATCAATCCTAAGATTCATTTGACGCAGCTCTTTACTCGATTCTTTGTCCAGTATACTTACGAGGTCTTTGCCATTGTCACAACACACTTTTCCATCTACGTTTGTCTCAACGACAGCATTTCGTGACTCTCAAGGTGCATCTGATCATGTTATTTTCTTTTTTGAATTAACGTCTTATTTAATTATGAAACAACAATGTTCAATATTCTGCGTATTTATTTCAGCAATATCATTATTCTACACAATCAGGTTTCTAATGTTTCCAATTTTGATGACATCATTATGGATAGAAAGCTATTTCCGGCTTTACTTTGTGAATATTTTCCATGTTATGAAATAAGGTAGAGACATATACCTACTGCAATTCAACACTAAATATTTATTAAACGGTTAAATAAATATTTTGTGTGTAATTAAAGCATTACTCTCACTAGCTCTACCTTATTTACCAACCATAATGAATGCATATGTATGACCATTTGATTGAAATTTATTCCATCAAAAGATTCTAATCATCCAGCAGGTAGTACTTACTCCCTACTCTATGCCTTACTAACACCAGTTTCTTCAAACTAGTTGTTTCATATTAGCAGTATGACATCCAGAGCCTATTTAATATAAATCAACCGCGAGTAATTACGGTGCACGGAGCATCAATATCCACTTTTTCGCCACCGGAGAGAGGGAAGGCGCACACACGATGGAGACCGCACCCAGGAAGGAATCCGCGCGAAAAAATTCAAGGTACGTAAGCGTAAGGGTTTTAGGGTCAGAGGGAGACGGGAGTTTCGGGGAGGATAAGGAGGAGGATGCAGGGCGATGGGAGGGATGCAAAGGAGGAGATGAGCAGGAGAGTCGAGGGGGAGGAGGGATGCGAAATAAAATATGCGAGCGGAGGGGACATCAAAGTGAGGGGACGGGAGAGAGAGAGATCCGGGATATCGGGGTTGGCGGGGGGAGGGGGGACGGATTTCCAGGAGGGAGAGCGAGAGGGGAAGGTGGGGAACCCAGGAGGGAAGGACAGGGAACCGAAGAAGGGATCAATGACGTCAGCAATGCGGGGAAAGGGCGAGGAACGCGAAGAATGCGAATGGAGTACGGACGCGGAGGACGTGAGAAAGGAAGGACGGGGGAGATAGGGGTGAGGGTTCGCACAGTCAGGGTGGGAATTACTGGCTGAGTCTCCTGCAGAAATTGGGGATAGATAACCTCAGTGAAGATTTTAAAGATGAATTAACCCCCTGAGGGTACTATGGAAAAGATAAAATTAGAGACATAAGGTATTATGAAAGAGAAGTCTAAAATGTAATTATTCCAGTGAGCCATTAGGCGCGACAATAAAATTATGAAATAATTATGATAGTGACCTCTACATTTCTCTGACTTCCTTCCACATGGTTTGGGGCTACACCGTTAACATTAACACACGCGGAAGGCAAACCAAAGAATATAGAGAACATTACCAACAAGCTCTCTAGTTTTGTCTTATTATTAACCTGTCAAGGGCCGAAGTGTTTTCCGCGAGATCACTACAAGAAAGCTGCATACTTAAAACGATAAATAATCAAAGGAATAAACAGTGTTCAACCAGTAATTCGATTTTATTAGCAGAGGATAGATCTCATCAAGCACTACGACTTATGAAATTTATTCCTTTGTTCCTATCTCTATACCACCGTTTGTTTCTCGAGAAGATCTTGTCCACAGAAAATCGCAGAGATTAGATTTAGTTGCCAAAGGAGGCTCAGAGAGGAGCAAGGAGGTATGGACTTGGTACCACGGTCACACCGTAGTTTTACACTCCTCTCGTTAGTCTAAGACACCGTCATTTAAAAGGAAAAATCATGGTAATCAGCAGAATGTTGGTCTCTTCCGCATCCATTTTGATTTGGTTAAGCCAATTTTTTTCTAAATCACTGGGTTATTGTTTGCATAACTTAGCGGATGAGGAACTATTGTAAAACCACGATTAATTCGGTTTAAAGGTTGGACCAGCGGCACAAAGGTCTCCGAACCCATTCGCTTGACCTCAAGATCATCCAATTGGCAAATGAAAGTTCCCTTGCCCTCCCGGTACCCGCTCCCGGTCACGGAGAGTTGAGCGGCGTGAAAAGAGGTTGTGCGGTCGTCGGACCACCCTCCGGACATGGCAACTCATTCTTCCCATAACGGAGACGCACTCCTTTGCATAAATCACGAAATCTTGGGCTCCATCTGCAAAGTCTCTCTCTCCTCCAGTTTCAAGAATTCATCTACATTCTTATTCTCTCCCATCACTCATGGTGTCGGTGTTTTTTTTTGGCACCAATTTGATGATAGTATATACGCGGGCGCACCGTGGGATGAGGTAGATTCACGCGAGATTTCACTCAAAAAGAAACTTAATGCACTTCGGAAGGAGACTGCTAGCATCAAGTCATTACTCTTTTAGCACTTTTTTAAACACTCGTCGCATTGGATCTCTGCGTGACTTGACACGCACACTCTCACTGTGGTTCCCCACGCCGCCTCAACAACTGACCTTTGGATCCGAGTAATTGTTCAAATAATATGCATTGAACCATGCATAAAAGGGTCTTTCTTGACTCTACCCGAATCCTCATCTTTAGTATCATCGAAGTTAATGAGGCTATTTGCTTTTTTTATAACTCCATCAACTTCCGGAGTTTGTTACATCAAATCAGCACAATGTTACCGACGCTACTAAAAGGCCAAGTTTTAGGCCGTTGTTATGTCGCACAAGAACCTTGTTCTATTAAAACATTTATACAAATGAGATTCGTATATTTTATGAAATAATGCATCATTAAATCATTGTACATTCCTGGTTGATTGTTTCCAAGGCCGTTTCTTGATCGAAAGAGGTTAAACAAGGGAAAAAATGAGAAAAAAACTAGGAACAGCAATGGCTTTGTAGAACATCTCTTTAAAAGTGGGATATCTTAATATGAGATTGGAAAGGAAAGTTCGAAAATTTAAGTTCCATTTTTTTTGCTATTCTGTTGCTTTTCAGGGTCCTAAGGAAAGCTCAATTTCGGAAAGATTTAAGTCGTCGATCTCAAGTCTACTGATTTCTTAAATAACTGCCTTTCTGGCGAAGTTAAGAAGGTGGTTTCCATCATCGTCGTTTTCAAACGATGTAACATCCTCGGGGCAGCTAAATACTTCACACTTCATCTTATCCTATTCGACGCCTAATTCACTCTGAACATTCATTTTCTCTTCTTCGGGAGGTGGAAAGGATTAAACATGAAATTCGAAGCCCGTATTCGTCCCACCCCATATTTGAGCTAAGGAAAATGAAGGTGATATCAAAACGAGAGAGCGAAAGTGCTGCTCCTGAGGTGGAGGCAATGGAGGAAGATTCAGGAGAAGAGGTGGGAAAGAGGAAATGGATGGACGCGGTTGCCGAGGAGGGAAAGGGTACAGGAGGCTGGGAGGGGGCTATTGGGGGGGGGGGGGGGAGATCGGAAGGGGATTGGTAAATAGATGGTGCGCGCGGTGCAGGGAAGCTGGGGAAAGTAGGGCGAGGGTGGTTGGAAATGAAGGGGTCCGAGTCATCCCCCAGGGGGGGGGGGAACAGACAGGGGGAGGGGCGGGCCAGGGGGATGCGAAGGACGGAGGGAAGGGACTGCGGGTAAATAATTGAAGGGGAAAGAGGAGACGATAAGTGAAGCATGATGGGGAGGAAGTATAACGACGCGAGCGGGGGTGGGGGCAGAAATCTGGAAAGGGTGGGGTGAGGAGGGGGGAGGGGTGAGGAGGGGGGAGGGGTGAGGGCAGGGGTCAGGTGGAACTGTCGGCGAACCGCGCGGGAGGTCGTCAAATATTGAAAGCAAAAGCTTTTCACGCTGTAACGTCGACTTTCGATCACTGAAAGCAATAATTATTTAGTACCTAAATCCTGCACCGGTGGGTCCCGATTACCACCATTTCAGGTGCGCAAATTCCTGTTGTTTTTTAATCCGACATGAATCTTTTTTTCGTGGGCTCACTCCGCTTTATCAGCGGTTCCTCAATTTTGCAGCTACCAAGCACGACGCTTGTTTGTATTTTTTCCGCTATATCATTTAATCACTGAACGAATTTTTTTTCCGTATTGTGTAATCCAATCTTTGAGTGGGCTCGGGCTTATTCTGATCTCTTCCATGTGACGAGGCAACCAAACTATTCAACTCTGTAGCTAAATTTAAGAGTGTATACCGAAAACAAGCACACTGCATAATTTATTGGGTGGAAGTTATTATGGAATAAAATGGAAGATCAGAAAACCATTTAGCGGGAAAATTGATAATAGCTGGTACCACGCTATTTCCAGGCAAGAAATTAAGTATATAGCGTTTTTTGATTTGGGATTGTTTACTATTCTTTTATAAGTAGCATGAATAACAATATCACCCAGGATTTATGTACTTGGTAAATAACTTGGCAAATTATACAATATTAACCACATGTTCGCAAATTAATTTAGGAAGAATAAATGGGCTTCTGCGGTTTTAAATAACAGTTAATGAGTGTTAGGGAATGATTAGATTTTAATGTGACTCGCGCTTCTGAAAGGTATTTCACAAATAAACTAAAAATGAGACATGGAAAGGAACTAAAAAGCTACTTAGTTAAAAGGTAAGAATTAGAAAACTCTTGCCAAATCGGCACGCAAAAGCCGAGAGTATAAAATTAAATTTTACTCTCTGAACTATCATTATGAACGCGTGCAACGAAGATCGGCAAGATTTGTAAATGGACGGTACGATAACCTTATTAGCGTAACCAGGCTATTAAACGAATTAAAATGGGAATCATTGTCAGATCGCAGGTTGAAATTTAGACTTAATCTCCTAAATAAATTCCAAGATAATATTTTCAATGATGACGTTGAAAATAATTTGCGAACCCCAACTTACTATGGTGGACTGGACCATAATTACAAAATTAGAGAAATTGATTGCCGAACTGACATTCAAAATGTCATTTTTCCCTCGTACAATTATGGATATAAATAGCGGTAAATATGCCCAATGCGAGTGATTGAATCCTTAGCATAGGTAGTAGCTTACTGGTGTAAGGGCTTGAAGGTAACCCAACTGACTGCACGTTTTTGTATGTTTAGGTACTTTGCTATTTTTATCTTTTTAAATATTGCAGTTTAGACTAATATATTAATACTAATCCTTTTAAATGCATGATATATAGTGCATGTTTGGTGAGAATTCACCCCCTTCCACACACCTTTGAGGTGGCTTGCAGGGTATTATGTAGATGTATGAGCGATTAGATAATGATTATAGGTAATGATTTTCTCGACTCGGGTAAATGACAAGGACCCAAAAAGAGATTTTAAGCTATGAGGTACAGATAATGTAATGATGTTTTTGGTACGTTTTTCGACATTTTTTTAAGTTGAACTTAGAGTCGAGGGCAATTTGTATACCTTGGTGATTGAGCAGAAGTTAATGCCGGATTTTTCCTTATTCACTCAGCGCCTCCAGCGCTCGAGAACCGAATTACACAGCAGCTTCTCTCCCTCCGGAAAAAAGGTGGAAATGATCACCCAGCTACCGAGTCTCTCAACAGGCCCTCCTGGAAACCGCAAACGTTTCCCAGCTCTCATTGTCGGGCGAGGGCTACGATATCGCGCGCCTGCCGCGGGAAGGGAGTGGCTAAAAAAATGCCGGAGAAGAGGTTGATGGGAGATGAGGTAGAGGGGGTGCAGAGGAGAGGAATGCCCGGATGGAGGAGACATCGGAAGGAATGGATGCGGAAATAAGTTTCGATTGGCGGAATCGGTTAAGGGCAGGGGGTGTTTGTACATGGAATTATGGTGGTATGGACGAAGCGGGGGAGGGGTGAGGTTTAAGGGGTGGTTATATACAATCCTATCTGAATGCTCTCGTTGTATTCATATTGAAATCCAAGAGTCATCATCTTTAACGGTCTCATTTTGACTGATAGAATGTACATTTACTTTATACCTTTTGAACCGCAGCGAAGGTGTTTGGTAGAAGATTTTGGGACGTCTGTCAATTGACAAATTTTTAATAAAAATGGTTATGAAGGAAGAACGAATATTTAAAAGGAAGCGTGTTAAAATTTATTGATATTTTTTTGTCCGCTTAGTCTTGACTATTGTGGCGTCTCTATCTGTGCGAGAAAAAAAGGGTATGCACACTGTGTCTGTGTGTTTGTGTAGGACAGATAAACGGAGACGGACAAGGAATGCTCGGAAAGGAAATTGCCGGAGGGGACTTGAAGTTGGCAGAAGATTTGTTCAGAGAAGTTAAGTACTCAAGGCGTGATACTGGAACCGCCATTCAACGGAGGATTTTAGGAAGAAAAATGAGGGTGTTAGATAGATGAGAATAGGCATTTTGAGTGTAATAATGGGAGCTTGGAAGAATTTTATGAGGAATTAGTTATTTGCAGGTTGAAATTAGCTTTTAGAAACTATTCATGCCAAAAGTAACAACCGCAGAATACCTGAATAATATTTGAAATGTCATAGTCAGATTTTGACTCATGACATTCTTCGAAGGGACCAATTAGAATATTTGTGTTTATGCTATTTGTACTCGCGAAGCTCTGATAAGGCTATATTTCACCACCGGCGGGGAGGAGGGTGGGGGGGGGGGACAAAATAACATCCAAGCGTAATCAATCGACCACTCACCGATAATAAATGAGCAATGGAAATACAGAACTAATGTTTTAAACGCTGAGAGGAAGAATTAAAAAAATCATGTGAGGGAGGACAGGAAGGGAAGGGTGGAATCAAAGTGGGGTGAGGGGGGAGGGGATGAAAAGGCGGGAATTGGAGCAATGAGCGCGGTGGAGGATGGGAAGGACTGCCTGGGAACAGAGTGGAGAGGAGACAAAGGGAGGGAGGGAGAGGTGGGACATCTCTGGGGGTGGGGGGGGGGGGGAGGTGGCAGCAAAAATTATACGGGGAAGGGAATTACGGGGAGGGTGTGTATTTTCGCGATCGTGTTGGTCGTGTGTGTGTGTAAGTGCGCGAGGGGGAGGGAGGGAGAGAGTGGGGCGGAGAGGAAGAATTGCAGTGGAAGAGGTTTATGTAGCGCTTTTCACTCGGCAGCGGAGAGGGTAGGAGCGATGGGAGGGTGGGGGGGGGAGGGGTGTTTCCACTCGACGGATCAATCAAGGGGAGGGAGATGGGGTCGGCCTTGACACGGCGCCCGTTGCAGCGGCTGCTAGGGGTGGGTCGATATAGGAGCACTCCCCTCCACCCCCCTCCCCCTCTCCTCCCCCAGCCACCCCCATTCCCCTCCCACCCCCCCACCCTGACTCCCCACCTCCACGCATACATTCGCCGGCTTACGCCCGAGTGGCGTGCGGCCGATGCACGAGCACGTGTAATCCTTGCAGAGTGCATTTCCTGCGTTTAACGGTGACACGTAAGAGGGTCGGGGGGGATGGTGGGCGGGCCAGGGAGGTGGGCCGAATGTACTCACGGAGGGGGGATGAAAAAAATCTTTTAATTATTAACTGGCGCTGGGGGGCAGAGTTGCAGCGCCACCGATCTCGCGAGACGAAAAGGGAAAGTGTTTTCGAAAGAGAACGTGAAGAAGAGATGAGGACAAACAGCGGTGCTCTCAACCGATGGGGAATCATGGGAAAACACTTGATTCGCTAGTTAGGGTGTCGAACTCGGGCTTCTCCGTGCTGCGTCCTCGGTCATTGAAGTGCCGTCGCCAATTTTCTCATTTTACATGGGCACGACACGAAAGTAACCCAGACGCTAGTACTCCGTTCGGAAATTCGTTTCCACCTTCCAATTTGTGCTCAACTGCTCTCTCGTTGATACAAGCATTGAAAAAGCCAATGTATTCCTCAACTTACTATTTTGGTTACCCTGCTCCAATTTATAGCATGAGTTGGGGGCAGGGAACTAAGGTATCGGTGATGAGGAATGGATATGAGGAGGAATAAATAATTCTTCTCCATTTTTTCGTTGAACAGATGTTCGGAAATATCTTTTTATTGACGTATATACACGGTTTTTTGGGGTATTGATTTGTTTTGTACAAGCCTCGCACCCATAAATAGCCATCAAGTTCCCTGTTGTACTCGATGAGAATAAAAGTATTTTGACGAGGAATAGGTGATAAGTAAAAGATTTAGAGATGTTCAAATTAGCGAAGAAAGGAATGATTGTTTTTCTGAATTCAAAGATTATAATTTGGATTGAAAGGATTGGCTACCATCACTTACGTTCCTCAATCATCGATGGTGAATTAAGACTAACCCATTGCAACAATATATTCAATATTATTATATTTCCAATGAATCTGTTTAAGAGACAAGCTGATCGTGTCAACAATTTAGAAAACCCTTGCCTGGCACTAAACAAGGGTCCCTTAACACCCTTGTTGGGTGTTATAATCAACAGAAATGTCTCTCCACGAGGATTCGGTGCACTAGATGGTGGGAGCTAATATTAGGGAGAGCATTCAGCAGCCGCCGCGTGGTCGGAATTACCACTATTATTTGCGCCCAATGCAGGTCGCATCATTAGGAGCAGACCGTATCGTCAGTTATCAACCTAGCACAAACATAATGTCACAGCTACTGAGAGCTATCCCGAAACATTGCAGGAAACTCAGCGAAAACCTGAAGGGATGAATTTACCGACTGGATATATGTACGGCATTAGCCTATTTCGCGGAACAAATGTAATCACGCCTTATTTCTGCTAACCTTGCTCACTGCATCCATAATCTGTACCAGTGAGCTGAGATGTCGAAATCGAAGCAATAACAGTGAATGAAGAAAAAACTCAAAAAAAATTTTCCATTCCATCCTGACCTCTATCGTTCCGGTCAGAGTCTCTTTTACGTGCGGGACGAACTTGCAATGAACGATGATGTAAGTTGCTGATTCACCCATGTCCAAATATATTTAAGATGTTTTGGGTGGGTTCCGTGTACACATATATAGGGAAGAGCATCCTTTTAGCTGTCGCAACGCCTAAAACATTCCTATTTTAACACTTGAAGTTTACCTTCAATAGGAATCAGACATAAGTAACCATAATACATGATAAATTGTATAAAAAATTGAATATTGTAAATTGAAATTGATCTTAATAACCAAAAAGTTTAAAAATATTGCTTTTCACTTGTATATTTGTCTGAATACAATGTAATGATTTGATATGTTTAGGTTTAAGGTATGATTGTCGCAATATCTAAGGTACGAAATATGTTAAGATAGTAAGATTGTTGTAATATGAAGGTATATATTGTAATATCCGTTGTATTTACATCCTGTTTTGTTTTTCCATAAATTGGCAAATCAGATTACAATTTAAAATCTCATTACATGAATTTTATATATTAATTTATAACATATAAAACTGATCCAACTCTTTTTTATTTCTGTATTTTCTATGTTATGTATTATATATATTTTTTTTTTTCATTGCAAGAAAATTATGTTATGATGTAAACTACTGCCCAATAGGAGCAATCGCTCCTAGGTCAATAATTGTTTTTTCTATTTCTATTTCATTGATATCATCTTGCTTCGAAGAGGTGTGCAGACATTTGAGCGGAGGAACTGCTGCGTCGCGTCGGTGGGGAGGAATGGAACCTCGAGTTTATTCTCGTCTCATCTGATATCACCTAATCATTATAACTTGCCGACATGAGTGCCGTGCATTGGAGGGGAGGGGTGTCCGTGCTCCCCCTCCCCTCCCGTCGCTTCCCCTCTCGCAGACGCCTCCCCCTCCCTTGGCGCTCGACTTAAATTTCTCCGCAGACAAACACAAGCGCGCACGTGCACGCAGTCACTCGCGAGCGTATGCTGGCGCCGGCGCCACGCGCATGCCGCGTCTAGGCGCCACCCCACATCCTCTCTCCCTTTGCCCCCCCCCACCCCACTCTCTCATCAAATGACCCTTTTCTTCTACCCACCTGCTCCTAGCCAAGATCCTTTTGTGGTTGTCTCTTCTCTCACCGGGAAGGGTTTACGCGTCCTCTTTCGGTTTTTTCCCCTCGTGGATTCTCGCGCATCCGGCTGACTTCAGCCTAACATGCGCTTGACTTGTTCCTCGTCGCGATCAGGACAAGCGAATACAAGTGCCTTCATGGGGCAGATTCAAAAGATTCTGACAGATTCAAAATGTCCTTTTTTACTCGTACAATTAGGGATATGAATAACGGTAAATATATCCAATACGAGTGTAGCAATGGATAACATTGGTAGCTGCATGTTGGTGTAAGGACTTGAAGCTAACCCAACTAACAGCATTATATTACATGCTTGCTTCACTATTTTTATCTTTTTTAAAAAATTAAAGTTTAGGGTAGTATATTATTACTAATTTTTTGTGCATGATATGTAGTGCATATTTGGTGAGAATTCACCCCCTGCCACACACCTTTATGATGGCTTGCAGGGTGTTATATAGATTATAATTGGGATTGAATAGCACATTTCATGTAAGTTTTAGACTTGCACAATGTGTATTATCCCTTCGAGTCTGTTGCGTGATAATTCGGTCCCTAGATGCTCCAAACCCAATATGTGAAATTAATATTTGCTCCTTATCCTCATCCGTGGGAGCTATTAAATAAACATGTGGCTATAAATAAATTAGGTAAATACATAAGGTGGCTTTCAGGGTATTATGTAGATGTAGATGTGGATGTCGCATTAGCATAAAACAGATAGGATACAGGTATATCCTAATTAAGATTTGTAAAACTCTTTGCGATGATTTGGAAATCAATTCCTAGGAGTCTCTTCTACTGTCATTTTCGTCGCTCCCTCACACAGAGTAAATTGGTCTAATGTTCCAAGTGGTTCTGTTTCGAGTGGTTTTGGGTAACATGCGACACAAGCGAGGAGAAAGGTGGTTGGAGAGAGAACCTTTCAACTGCCGACCGTGAGAGGATAAGATTCACACGGAGCGTTTTAGCCGGAAAATGCTACACACGATGTTGAACTTTAGACGTCAGCGATTTCTCGAATCTTGGCCAGCTGAATGGCAACATCAGCGCCGCATATCGTCGCATCAGCAGTTTCAGCGTTTGATAAACGACGGGAGTGGGGCTTGTGTAACGGCTCACACAGCTACCATATCTCTGGCGCTAGGCCATGGAAACGACTACCGTGGAACCTAGGTATTGCTTTCCGAATCACTAAAAAAAAATAATAACACAATGTAGTAGGGGGAGGTACACAAGGCCTTTTGAGAGCCTTTTGAGATCCATACACAAGGTGTATGGATAGATGGTGCGAAAAGGTAAGTATTTCCGGCGCTACTTTCTAATGGAACAACGGGTTTGAGTACGCCTCTGAAACATTGCCAATTTGTGTTCTAAAATAACAATCACTAAATATGTTTTGGTCATGAGGTACAAAGTATTATTTCTACTATTAATTTTGATACTTTCGAGCAAATGTATCCGTTGAATGTAAACTAGGCAATAATTTTCTGCACCGGCAGCTTATAGTAGACAATATTAAAAGTAGACTTGCCTTTTGTATATATAATTTTCCCGAAATTTATACGGAAAATAAATTTTAGAAAACTATTTACGACATGGAAAATAATCCTACGCATAGAATTCCGGAAGGACGCTTTTGAAGAAAGGGGATGTTCTTGGGCTTCTGGCCTCCAATGCATGTGAATTGGGTTAGAGGACGAGTGAAGAAAGTTTGAAAATTCCATTGGTGAGTGATAATTGGGTAATACGAATAATTAGAAAAATTGATTGTTGAAGCTAACAGGGAAGCGAGATAGAGATGTAAAGAGTTAATGTGAATGGCTGCGATCCTTGCTTGTTCATCGTGGGAGATAGAATGGACCCGAAGATCTTACTCAGTATCTCAGGGTCCCCTTCAGGGTTTGTACGCCTCAATACAAGGAGGAGACGGGTTTACTTTTGCATTCATTCCACGATGTAGTGTATGTTCTAGCTTTCGACAGCAGTCCGAAGAAGCCTCTTAGCCATTTGGCTAGTTGAGATATGGGAGGACTCGGACTGCCTCAATGACTGGGGATTTGAACTCACACATTTCTCACTGCGTTTTGATTTTATCGCGCTAAATATGAATTAACACAATGAGTATACATAAATAAACAATTCGCGCAGCATATTTTATGAGATTAAAAATACCTCAACACAGAAAAGGGAAGAAAATAATGATTTGATCGTACCCTGGATTGCGATTATAGATGGGAAATCATCGCCGCTATTTCCAAGAGACGAGATATGGATGTAAAAAAAATACGGCTAATTGCCTAAGTCATTCTTTCTCGGGGCTTGGTCGTGCAATAGGGAATGGCAATGTCTTGTAACTCTTTCCAGATTTTTATTTCATTATCGCGATGCTTATGGTCGGCGTTCAACCGCTCAAGGGGTACCTCGCGTGTGTTAAGGGACCCCCCCGCCCTCGCCAACCCCCTAACCGCCTACCACCGATAGCACCCCCTTGTCCCCTGCTTCCGCGCAGGACAACGTGGAGGCACCCTCCTTGGAGCACTGTGCCAGCGTAGGCCCGGTTGCGAGATATGCAGATCTAAGCCTCGTACTACGATAATAACTTCGTATCGCAAGAGGGTCGATATAACGATTTCGAGATGTAAATGGGGAATATTGAACCGATTCTGAAGATTCAGGAGTTATGGTGTGGAATCGAAACATCACCCAGGAATAACGAAAATAGGAAATATCCACAAGTAACTAATTTTAAATATGTACCACTATAAAAGTTCGCTATTTACAGCATCGTCAAATAACTACAAATGTTTCCCTTGGAGCGTCGAATTTTCCCATGAGAATGCCACGGAAGTGTCGAAACCGGTCGGGCTGTACCCGATAAACGGTGTGGAATAACGAGGTTTGCTTGATTTTACTCTCGTTGATGCGTATCCATTGAATGCAAAATCATCATTTATGTACAAAGCGTCTACATCATGAACATTGTAAGAAAATTGACGTGAGTAGTTTTGCACGTCCATCGATCGATCACCGCACAATAAGTGAAGGTTTGCAGGATTGTGGTTAGAATTAGGTGCGGGTGGGCAGAAGGCTCTCTCGAGAGAACTAGTAAGATTCCGAAATCAGGTTGTTAATATGTCTAAAGCGCTTTTACGAGGTGTGAGACTAGAAGCGTGACATTGGAGGAGACGTTTTAGTGGAAGTCTGTTTTATTTTGGAGTGCCGTGAGGAAAGCACTCAGAGAAACAGAGTTTTAAAACGTCAGGTTAACTCTAATCCTCCGATGACAGCTGAGATGAAACCACCGTAGGAGACATAAGTTTATCGGTAAGGTTAGCGAAGGAAAGGAGAGAATGCCCGTTGGATCCCATCATAGGAAAATGTTTTAGATGAAATAATAAATAACATAGGGCAATGTTTAAGTGCCTTGCTCATCGGATGGTAAAATGAAGTGTGTTCTTCTGAACCACTTCCATCATGGATCAGCCTAAGATATCGCCGGGTTTCTATCCAACGACTACTAGACATTAGGCGAAACGACCAAAAGTTGAAGTCATTCAAGAACATGAAGTTTTCATAAATAGGTAGTAATTTATAGTGTAGGTAATGCAGGTTTGGTGACGCCATAGAAGGTAACTTTCTAGAACGTTGAAGTCTCTCCTCGAGGTCCCCAGTTCAATCCCGGTGGAGGACTTTGGATACAATAAAAAAAACCTGAGAGTGGTTTCTAGGTACAAATCTTTTAGGGAAATCACGGTCAGTACAAAGAAAGGAAATGCTACCCATTACCGTTATTTATGTGTGATTTTCACATGATGCTGGTAACATTATTTGGTGGGTTCCACGCTCACCAACCTGGCCAAGTTTTAACTTGAACACGATGGTTGGTTGCTTGGTTGGTGAAGGGTGTAGAGAAACCTGAGATTATCTGAGGCCCATGTTCGCCATTAAGGAGAAGTGGGTTGCTGATTACGGGAAGCATTATCACAGAGAACGGAGGAAGGGAGAAACCCTGTGTCGGCATTAGCATACATTTAACGGAAGGCATCGGTGGGACAGACTACAACTCCCCCACCGAAGGACAATTCCTGGATATGAAGTCCTCCCCCTTCCCACAGCCACATGCGCACTGATGTTCAAATGAATATTCACGGCCAAGATTTGCACCGAAGGCCTCAAGGTGGGAAGCCAGTGCTCGAGACATAACATCATTCCGATCTCCTCCACTATCTATTCATCTCGGTGTTCGATCCAAAGGTCGGTTTAGTTGTTTCCGGCGGAGCTCATCGAGTAAATATCCATATGCGCGCGGAACCAAGTTATTAGGGTGTGGAGGCACGTTCGCACCCCTGTATGGCCTGAGGTTATTCAGAAAGATCTGGTATATGAAAATCATACATCTTATGAGTTGAGTAAATTCTTCTCGAGTCTTCATCCGGGTTTAGTTCTCCATCTCCGACAACGTTTCGATGAGCGATTCGTTTACTCATTACTCGAACTTTACCCGGATGAAGACTCGAGAAGAATTTACTCAATTAATACGCAGGGGAAGCTCAAGAACTTATATCTAACGGGTTATTCGGACGTGTCCAGAGCGTCCCCCGGATTCATGCCCGGTACCTCTGGCCGGTAGCCCCAAAGGTAGCATACCCCGCCTCCATCCTTTCTCCATTCCGCAACTAATGTCACTCATGAGGAAACAAAAGCTACACGATCACGCGGGAGACGTGGTGTTCTGTCCGGGAAAAGCGTGCATTCCGCCGGAGTCCCCACCGCCGCAATGCCGGCGTTGGGGCACGCGACACGCACCGCATGTGCCACCCCGCGGGCCAACCCCTTCTCCCCTTTAAAACCGACCGCCACTCACGTATTGTAATGAGCCACGGGGAAGGAAGCGGAGGGGAAGGGAGACACACACACAGTGGACACACGTTGGGGTTGGTTCAGGAGGTCGGGGAGGAAGGGGGGGGGGGCGGAGGCGAGGGAGGAGAAAAGTAGGGCGCTGGAGGGAGGGGAGATGCTGTGAGGGTGGGGGTAGGGGAGGGGTGGCGGCTCGGGGCCCAGATCAATAGCGAGTCCGTGGCTGGCGGGCGAGAGGGAGGAACATGCTGCGCCCGGCCGCCGCGGGAGGGGAGAGAGTGTTCTGTGACGGGGAAGGGATAACGGATTCAGGGGTAGGGTAAGGGCGGGCGGAGCGAATCGGTGGGGAAGGCAAAAGGACGGAGGGAAGGCTCTGGGTCGGGGGCCGAGAGAGGGGAGGCCCCCTCCGCTCCATACCCTACCACTCCCCGCCCTTGCGATACCCCCGAGAGCGCGTCTCACCGTCCTCTCCCAACGCGCGCCGCCCCAAACCCTTAAAGGGCCGCCCCCACCCGAGGATCCCCTCCCCTCCATCGCCCTCCTTGCCCCTCCAGGCGCAGCAACCCCCCACCCCCCTCACCGCACGCATCCCTTCCACGGGATGATGAGATTCACGCATCGCCGTGCGTGGAGGGGCGGGCCCCCTCCCTCCACCGAGAAAACCCTCTTACGTGACTCAATGCCCTACTTCCCTCCTCCCGCACCCCACCTACAAGCCAACCCTTCCTCGTGGGCCCGCACCGCCCAATTCCCTCCTGAGGCCTCTGAGGCCCTTAGGGCCCCTTGCGACATTCCAGCTGCAACCGTGCGAACAAACGTCCGTGAAAACACAACCCTCGAGATAATTCAGTGGGGTAATATTAGGCGACTTCACCCCCGGAACGACAGAAAATCGTTATGTTCCGAATAGAATATAGATACTAATACTTTTTAAGCATTCTTGGTGTAAACTCTCCCCCTACCATACACATTTATGGTGGCTTGCAGGGTGCTATGTGGATGAAAATATTAACCCCATACTCCCCCATTTACCACTGAAAGATTTTCACATGGGAAAATACTGCACTTAAATTGAATTACAGATCCGTTCCCTTCGATATAGCGCTGAAGACTTGCAGATATGGTAAAGAGGCATCTTTCTACGTGGAATGCTAATCGGTTTAAAGTAGCAAGATATTTTCAAAGAACTGCCGACCACAATACGCAGCAAAGTATTAGTAATTACACTGAGGTGACAATTCCAACAAGGATTGTTGCGCCGTGTGCAGTCAAATCAAATTGCTTCATTTTCCATGCCGAAAGGTTTATGTTTCTCCGTAAAAATATGTTATTGTAGACTTTGATTACTACTTTCTCTCATAATCTATGGGGCCATTATTCAAAGTAAACTGGATATATACTTACAACCAAATAAAATATGCCCACAATATACGACATAACCACACGTGGGCGTAGGCTACCCCCCTCAGAGAAACCTCTCGACAGGAAAACACAGGAAATAATCTAACGCTCTTTCCCTAAACACATAGAGAATATAGAATAAATAAATAGGGAGCACACCAGACACTCTAAATACTTATTCTTTTCGCTTTGAGTTTCTGCTGAACGTGTGGCAAAAGAAAATATATTTCAATTATTAATTTCTTATGCCTAATTTTTGCACTCTTTTACGGTACGTAAAATTTAAATATGATATCCTGTTAAAAGTATGTTCGCCCATTCCGCCATTTTTCCCGTGGAGTGGTGGATTCTCCGCCGGAGGAACACGTTCGTTCATTTCCGCCTTCGGATCACTTCCCACCATTTCCCCATCCCAACTAATTTCCTTTCCGCCACACTCGGTGCTAGAGGCGCTCCGAACAGAGGAAGGAGCTGCGAAACTTGAAGATGGAGTTGAAAAAGTATGCTATGGTCACGTCCGCTCATTTATTCATACTTTCCGTTTACCAAAGAATGCATGGGAAATAAAATATACCGAGCGTTACGCACGGAGTCACGCGTCACGAAATGCACGGCGGTGGAAGGCAGGGCAATGCACCGTCACGGGAGAGAAGAACAACTCCCCCGTAGCACCTTGAAATCGGAAATTTTTAAGGAAGTTGGCTCTCGACTGCTTGAGTCAAGTTGTCTAAGGAATCTTACTAATTTAAGTACGAGTATATGCCTGCTAAGAGATCCATACTTCAAAAAGAAAATTTCCCAAGCTATTGGAAGTCATAAGTATCACAAGAAATACGATGGGAAGTCGAAGGATTTATTTTTTATGATAATTTTAATCAGGTGGACGATGGAGTCAATTCAGCATTTACGTTACAGAAATAAATTCATGTACTCAATGAATTTACTTATATATAACACTAGAATATTACTATCAAACGTTATGCTATAATATTTCTTGATATATTCTTTAATATCTCATTAGTATTGATATTATTCATACGCCAACCATTTTTGCTACAGCGATCGCAGAGCCACTTGAAGTCAACTAACGCATTTCGTCTGCTATAAGCGCAGAAATTGGTGGATTTAGCGAAAAATACGGTAGGTTGATGCGTTTTTTTTCGTGTCATTTTATTCCTTGTGAAATTACGCATTAAATATCAGTTTTTTGCAAAAAAGACATGTCACTATAGTATTTTTAAACGTTGTATTCCAATGTGATGGCCATTCTCGCCGTTAATCGTATGTAATTTCAAATGCAATTTGTGCAAAAAGGAGTATGGGTTGGTATAATTATCTTCACTTTATTAGTTAGAGGAACTTTAGTCCTATAAGTGCTGAAAATATAAAAAAATGGAAATGACTTTCACTTTTCGGATCAACCTCCTTAAGTCTGCAGTGTCTTCAGCCTGTGGACCAAAGTGGATTATGGGACCCGAATGAATTAGGTTTGATCAGGGAGCTAGACAGTGTGAAGTGTAGAGCAGCTAGATTTGTTAACCGGTGTTATGATAGGTTTAGTAGTGTATCAGAATTAGGTAGGGAATCATTACTAAATCGCGGGTTAAAGTAACGATTGAATTTATTGCAGACATTCAAAACGGATAGCTTTACCGTAAATATTAGATACATTTTTAAAACCCCTGCGTAGTATGCTAGATTCGACCGGATAAATTATATTAAGGAGATAGATTGTCGTACAGATTTAAAATGCTATTTTCCCCCTTACTATAAGAGAACACAATATACAGCATAGCAAAGGGATAGTTAGGTGAAATATCATTAAAATAGTCTTTAGTGCATGATGTATGTATTAACAACCAATCCCTTTATTGCTATGTATATAATAAACATGTAGCTGCATGTAACCCTATTATTTAACGTTTCCATGTAGTAGCTTGTTTGCGTGTTTGGTGATCTTCACCCCCTTCCACACACCCTCGCGGTGGCTTTCAGCGTGTTGCGTAGATATACGTGTAAATGTTGAGTAAAATGAGGAAAGAGAAAAAATTAGATTTGCAAGGCCTTTTTGTTTGGCCCAATGACAATACCTTATATAATTATGTACTTTTGATGAATTTTCACGAGTGTACTCCACTTTTAACAATGCGCGCCGCCGCTTGTTCATTCCATTGCTTTCATTTGATGCTGTTAGACTGCTAATTTAACCCATTTACCGGGACGGGACGCGCAAAACGAAGAAAATCCAAAAAGCGTTAAAATGGAAAAATGAACGAAAAGTTTTTTTTTCATGGCACTGATTTGCAAACCTGATCCCACTGAAAATCAATACTAATTAATTTGAGCATTAGAGGTGTCTTGTTCGCACATCGCTTAGGTGAACGCTTCACTGTTCACTGACCGAGAGGCTCTGAGGACCTAAAGGTTATCCTAGAATAATCAGTATTTTGATCCTGAGATTGATCAAAGTCATTTGCAATTCAAATGTATTTGCAACTTGGTATAACTTGTCATAACACAGCTGGAAGATGAAACATGACCCTGGTGGTCAGATAACGCGTACAGATTGAAACTCAGCTCTTTTCATTTTTCAACTTTAAATTTTTCAATAGTTTATCATCACAAAGTGTTTTATTGACTAAATATACGGAAAGCATAAGTGAGAGGTAAATGTACTTGTTTTATTTCTCTAATCGTTCACGGTTTTGTATCACGATAACTTCCACTGGAGCGATTTTTTCATTATTTCCACTCTTTCCGCTCGTATTCAAATAGAGAATAGTTGTTAGTGCGTAAGTTTCCGAAGAGTTTCCTGTTCTTGGGTGTCTTCATTTTTCGGGTCCTTGCCTAATAGGCCAGTCTTAAGTTGACGAACCTGAAAAATGTAGACATCATAGACAGGCACGTAGCCAGAAATTTGTATCGGGAGGGGCTTGAAAGAAATCAGCTTTGCCCATTTGGTGCCCAAATGTGACAAATCTCTTCCCTTAGTTTTCAGTGCTTGGCATTTACTTTTACAGTTCCCTTTCCTATCTGTTCTCACTGGTTAAGTTCACTGCTTACCTCATTATGAAAAAGTTAATTTTACCGACCCCATACCAGAAGTTCAACGCATACATGCAGTTCAGATTGAAAAGAACAATTATTAACCAACAGATGCATCAAACTAGTAATCACGTTTCAAGACACTTAACACTTAAATTATACACAGTGTAATCCGGATTATTATGCCCAATTAAAATCAGAACAGCAAGATTATTGAGAAAACATTTCGGAGGGGGCTGAAGCCCAAGAAGCCCCCTCCATGGCTACGTGTCTGATCCTAGAAGAGATTACCTGTTTCCAACACCTGGGATAATGTGGGGCACACACTGATGTTATCACTCGCTAAGCGCAATGAGAAAATGACGATAACGCAAGCGGAGGCGTTAAGGAGATCCTTAGAAGCACCCATGGATGCAGTACGTGGATATGAATTAAACTGGGAATCATTGTCAGATCGCAGATTGAAATTTAGACTTCATCTCTTAAACAAATTCCAAGACCATATTTTCAGTGATGGTGTTAAAAATATTTTGCGGACCCGAACTTACTATGGTAGACTGGACCATAATCACGAAATTCGAGAAATTGATTGCCGAACTGACAGTTTCAAAATGGTCTTTTTTCCTCGTACTATTAGGGATATGAATAACGGTAGATATATCCAGTACGAGTGTAGCAATGGATAACATTGGTAGCTGCATATTGGTATAAAGACTTAAAGCTAACCCAACTGACAGCATGTTTTTGCATGTATGATTTGCTATTTTTATCTTTTTTTAAATAGCGTAGTTATGAACAGTACCTATAATACAAGTACTAATCCTTTTTTATGCATGATATGTAGTGCATGTTTGGTGAGAGTTCACCCCCTGCCACACACCTTTATGGTGACTTGCAGGGTATTATGTAGATGTAGATATTAACTTCACGGCTAATCATCGATCAACCCTAAAGTTCATGTTCGTGTCGAACGCTGAGCGAAACTGAGTTCTGGTTCTGGCGGAAATACCTCACATCCCTTCACACAGCGGCATTTGTACCCGTCATTTTACAGTATCTCTTGCCGCGTTCGTCAACAATGACCGCGCCTTGCTGCCTCAAGCTCCTCCCTATCAAATAGTCGCCCCCATTTCTTATCCATTGAGCTGGGCGTTACCGCGAGCGGCTGAGATCCGCTTCGGCTGAAGGCGAGCGGCTGAAGCGGAGAGCGAGCGATGATGGCAAAGAATACCCCAAGGGCACTCGTTCCTCTCACAGCACCGAACACTAATATTTCGGGCCATTTTTCCCCCAGCGACACGCCAAAGGGGAAAAACGAGGGATATAGGGTGTGCACTGCTACCGTCTCGTCCCCGACCTCCCTTTCTCTCTTTATCTCAATCTATTAGTGCTCTCGGCTGGAGCGCATTCTTAAGGGACGCGTTCCCTGGGAGAAAGAAGGGAGTAAGGCAGCATCAATTCCCTTGGCTTCCACCCTCAGCAGGGGGTTTCGCACGCCTCAGGAAATGGTCCCTCAAGGCTAATTGAATGGCTCTCACATTTAACTAAGATGGGAAGGCAGCATTCTAGGGGAGAATGACTTCCCTATCCATACACACAGCCGTTCTCCCTTGGAGGAGGGAAGGGGACAAATATCCGCTCACAGCAAGGGAATCCGGCGATTCAAGTCAGATTTTTTTCTCGACGGCAGCAATTTTTCTGTGGAGCGAGGGTGCATGCCAGGAACGGAAAGAGGAAATGACATCATTGTATCCTCTCAGGAATAAATGTTGAATCCATTAGCTTTTCGTCGGTACCATCTGTTTCGACGGATGGAATTCTTTCCACTCCGGTATTTCCGCGCCTCAGGGCTTGTAATGGGAATAAAAATGCTGCTCGACTGGGAAATCGATTTTTTTTGCATTTAATGCTTGTGTAAAAAAATGACGTACAGTACCATGACATTTTTTGCTGCAAAAGTGAAATTTAAATGGACCTTCGCAAAGTAGACCATCATCATACCACTGAGAAACAAATTTTGACGAGAGGGAGAAGGATTTGAATAGTTTTATCGCAATGACAGAGAGCAACTGCTATTTCGTACCCCAGATATTCTTTCTCAAGCGCAGCTACATAGCCTTAAGCTACTTTAATAACAAATTTGGAACGTAAAATACAGTTATGGTTCTCAAAATTGGAAAAGAGCATTATAGTTTTCCATGTTCAGATATATTATTCAAAAACCTTGAAATATTCAACCTCGTTGGCATTCTAATTGCTTGTATTAGATCAAATATCACGTAGACTAAAAAAATGCCAACCATTTTGACCGTTAATCAGTGTTTCATCTTGATACCATGATGGTTAGGACGAAGCTATCCTTTTTATTGAAACGATTGCTAATTACTCGTCGCAACTGTAAATCCTAGCCATCAATGCCAGCCAGGCCTGTGGAGGACATGTTTGGATGCTTCTAACCTAGGCAGTATTTAGTTATTCCTGGTAGGTGACAGACAGCTAAGATCATTTGCTCCATTTTAGGATAGGGGATTATTTGGGCAGAGGCGGGATTTATTTTAGGGAACGGAGGGTAGGTAGCGCCAGCATTAGCCTGATTTTATCGAAAGGCGCCGAGGAATCCAAGTTTTAACGTCCCATCCAACACACGGAGTACTGCACTCTAAGTGCTCTTCACACAACAGTGAAGTAAGGACCGATATACCTTGGAAAAATCTCTACCGCTGCCGGAATTCGAACCAGGACCCTCGGAATGGGAAGTCAGTATTCTTGCCACCACTCCCGCTTAAACCTCTTTTTTTACTTTGGGTTCCATGAAAATGACAGTGCTGCTAATGTTGTTGCGTCCCATATATTTCCTGCCGTTAATACGATGATGTGAGGAGACGACCTTTGGCCACGGGCTGAAGTGACTTTGGTTCAAATATGAGAGAAGCTGATTTGAATATTCCCAACTTAGCAACATTTTCAGCTCGTGGAGCTCAGCTCAACACGGTTTAATTGAAGAATGCATTAACACTCAAAGTGTTCTCACTCAGTCAAAACACCAACCCGACCCCGTTCTCATCTCCGCTAAGGCATGGAAACAGAAGGTTTGACCCTTGCATGGAGAGAGACGAGGTTTGGGATCGCTTTATTCTCTCAGGGTCGGATGAGCGGTATCGCTCCCAATTTCTGGCGAACGCGTGAATCACAAGGTGGTTGGAGGAGGATATCTAGAGTCGATACAACTCGGAAACTCGAAGGGAGTTCGGAGGAGGCGATGGGGAGCTTCTGGCGAATGAGGGGGCGGGGTCTTGTACGAATCTCTTCCGCCTCATCCCCCTCCGCAAGGTGGCGGGAGCAAGACCCCCTCCCCCGCCACACCCTTCCCGTCCCACCACTTCCACAACTCCCCCATCCCCCTCCTCACTCCTCGGGTTGACGCCTCGTGGAATCGCGAGGGACTGCTTAGTGTTGTAAGCCCTATACCCCCCCCCCCCCCCGCCCCCCTCTCTCCCAAGCAGTTATTAAGGCGAGTAAACTTTCGGGGCGCTTCGTGCCAACGCCGCGATAACCAGATTATTAAAATCCAACCGCTCAAACTCCTCGCCATAACGAAGCCATCGGAAGTTTTTCGTCCATCTTCCTCGTTATCATTGTCGTCCTCGGCAGTAAATTGCTCCGAATGAAATTTTATTTTTCAATTTCGCGCCGCAAGTTCGCGAGCGCGCGATCTCAGAATGATGGTGGCCTTTGTCGAGGCCATTGGTAATCTCGTTCGCAGCGTTAGCGCCAAATGCTCTCAGCTGGATTTCGCGAAACGTATTCATGTAAAATAGTTGATGGTCATAATTTTTTTTAAATTTCGGGTGCAAAATTCGCCTTCCGAGATAGCCAGGAAGGTAATGTCCTGAGCAAGCAAAGCGAAGGTCGCCTCAATCCCACTGGGGTACAGTTACCGACTTTGTCGCGGAAGTTAATAACATAATTTTATGCTCTAAGGTGCATTATAAACTCGTAAATTGGATGCATAAAACCCTATTTATGCTGTTTTTTAAATTCCTTTGCTATTTATGCAATCCAAAATGTTTTTGCGTAGTAATTTACCACTGCATATTAACTAGCCTATTGCTGTCAAGTAGCGCTGAGAGAAACTGGCCCGAAAATTCCCAACCTAGCAACATTTTCAGCTCGTGGAACTCAGCTCAAGGCGGTTTATTTAAGAATACATTAACACTCAAAGTGTTCTCCCTCAACACACCAACCCGATCCCCTTCTCATCTTCGTCTTATTTAATTACGTAATTGTAAAACTTAATTACGTATATTAATTCGTTAAAACTTTCGCGGTTCATGATATCCGGCGTCGTTGTTTTTTGGGTAAACCCGCGTCACAGTATGAAAATGACCGACCGTTTCGTCTCCGCTGCTGGAGACTTTCTCAGGGTAATGACATGGCTTGGTGTGCGCGTAGATATTAATTACGTATATGGATTATCACGTAATAATTACCGTCTTCTGCTTTAGAAAAAAATTTATTATTTTACATAATTTTTTTACCTTTTATAACTCTATAAATCATAACTAACAACTATTTAGCTAACTATTATTTTAATTAACAATTTTCTGTCATTTTTGGTTAACTTTTCACGTGTGCCTTAAATGCATACTTAAATAATTTCCTCGGGGTGGTAGTATTGTGTCTTGGTTTCATGTAAGTAGTATTTAAATGGGGTAGTATTTTTTTGCTTGCCTTCATGGTAGTAAGTATACTCCTTGGTTGATAGCGCATGTCTGGTGTTGTTTCACCTCCCACCACACACCCTTGCGGAGGCTTGCAGGGTATTATACAGATGTAGATTTAAGCTCTGAACGATTAGTTGATTTCGATAGACTTAAGTACTTTCGCAAACATTTTTCGTGACATATCTTCGCGCCTCCTGACATTCCCAAATCAAAAGGAAGCTCAACTGGGACCAAATCTACAGAGGTCCCTGGATTACACTGACCTTGCCCGCTTAAATGTTTCACCCCCGTCCCCTCGTTCTTCCCTCTATGCTTATTCATTCATCTCTCTGTGTCTGAAAAATACCCATTTGCCATACTGCATGGATTTCTCTATCTTGAAAACCTGATCCGAGGACGAAAAAATTGAAAATAACATACCGGTTTTTTGCCGAATGAACTAGATATATGTTTTTCCAAGTTGCTAGGTGCTTAATAATGGTTAAATATTCAAGCTTAACCTCTCACTTATATTGCCATTTTATTTGTCAAACCTTTTCACTGTGGTAGTCTAATAAATTCTGCGCACTTCATTACAAATATTACGCGCATAAATAAATAGTCATGCCGCATCACTTATTTTCATAATTCTTTCTCTCCCAGTCTTAATTTTTAAGAATTAATGCCCTGGATACACGTATGAAATTGCACGTAACTGTGGTAGTAGTAGCGTTTATTGCCGTTTGCTTTGCATGTGGGTTTGAGCGCAAATTACACCTGATATTTAACTAGCTAATATGGATGCCGTATTAAAAAGTGACATAGAAGTACCTCGTAAGAAAGGAGTAACACTGAGGTACAAAGAAGTGCCTAGTAAATACCGGGTACTTTTAATTACCACATCTATTTCATACTTTTTTTCTGAATGCATAGTCAGATTCATCATGGGGATGGAGACAGCAAGAGACTGATTACATATTAGGAAATTGTTAATGTTATCCATGCCTATCCATAATATCCACAAAATTATAGTGTATCGCATTATAAGCTTCTTTGTTTCCTTGGTTAATTATATAACGAGTACAAACAGTGATTTAGTTGCAATCAACTGGGCTGAATGCGGGACAGAAATGCATTCTTGGTAGGAATTCACCCACTGCTACACAATCTTATTTTGGCTTGCTAAATAAAATTCACGTTAAGACATATACTTCAACTTTAAGTGTGGAAAATACGTCTTAATCTTATTTACAATCGGGAACTTATTTCCGAGTCGAGCCTTCGTAAAATGGGGAAAAAAAGAGGAAATCAACTCATTAGAATCGACCGGGCCATCGCCAGTTAAGGGCGGAACCCTTGCATTCAGGACCCTTGAGCAATCGGATGCTCTCCTCATCAATGCTTCTCCCTCGCTAAGCGTATCGTCAGCTAAGGGGAATCGGCCAGGTCAGCGGGGAACTCGATTGGCGAGGCCAGCGATTCCGACGCCCTCGGCACCTTCACGCGTCATCGTCCACCCCTGTCTCACCAACCACCCCCTCCCTCTCAGTGCCCTTTTACTCAGCGCCCTGACCTTCAGCAGCCGCGCCAACCACCGCAAGCGTTCCACGTTTCCCTTTCATTGTCCCCTCCCCCTTCGCGCAGAACACCTTCGACCCTCTACCTCCTTCTCCCCTCCCTCCACAAGGGTACCTGCCCCATTTTTTTCGCTCCTCCACCCCACTATTCCTTAACCCCATCGACCTTGGTCGTGCTGACCTCTGAGTGGATATTTTCCGTCTTGGAAAGCCCAGAGGGCGTGGGTTTCTTTGGCAGGAGTTCCTAACTTCCTTCCCGCAAGAAAAAAAAACACTCGTGATTTTCCAATGGAAAATATTCGATCCCATCTTTCGAGCATATGATGCTTTCGTTGTTTCGTCTCTTGTTCATGACTCTGAGACTTACAATGATTCATGTGAATTAAAAACGGAAAGCTTTAAACGGAATTACAAATATGCGCGATGACAAATTAAATTTAGTATGTTCATTAGTGTTTTGGAGAACTGTAAATAGACGTACGACTAAAATGTTGGCTCAAACCCAAATAGCTTAATTTTTTCCGTCATTGAATAAAAAAACAAAGCCTGCAATCTTCAAGTTAGTCCGGTATTGAGGGGTGGCCTCATTCTAAGCACTATAGTATATGGTATTCATAAATTGGAGATGGAAAGGATTAGCAGTTTCCCCCATTCTGCGGTTTGCCAAGAAAGTTTTCGCCGTAAAGCATTAGAATCAGGTGGGTCGTCCAGGCAATAAATTTCCTAGCTACGGAAGATAGGGCCACCAGTATAGTGCCCGGCCTTTTAGCGGTCTAGCGGCCCGTCCCTAAGTGAATTAATTAGGTGTAAGTTGCTCGGTCTGCTGAGGTATTAACGCAATAACTCGTCGTCAGAAAAAACAAACGCATAAGACAAAATCGCTGGGAGTTCATTCAAAACTTAATTACGTAAATGTAGACGGTCAAAGCGCGCTACGAACGTTGCTCAGTGTGCAGCGTAGAGCAGCTAGGTCGTTTAAAGGTGTTACGAGTATAGGTTGAGTAGTGTTTCAGAATTAATGCAAGAATCAGGGTGGGAATCATTATCAGAGCGTAGGTTAAGGCACAGATTAAATCTATTAGAGAAATTTCAATCGGATAGCTTTACTGAAGATGTTACGCACATATTAAAAACACTAGCGTATTATGCTAGATTCGACCAAATAAATAAGATTAGAGAGATAGATTGTCGTACAGATAGATTCAAAATGGCATTTTTCCCCCGTACTATAAGAGAACAGAATAGGCAGCATAGCAAAGGGATAGGTGGGGGAAATATTTGAGAGTAGTCTGTAGTGCATGATGCATGTATTAATCCCTTAAATACTATAGATCTAGTTGCATGAGACACTTTAGTGGGTGTCAATAGTGCATGCTTGGTGATATTCACCCCCGCCACACACCCTCGCGGTGGCTTGCAGGGTATCGTGTAGATGTAGATGCCACTCAGAAAAACTCAGAGTAATTGTAAAAAATCTTTACTCGCATGGATTGATGGCGTGATAGGTGTATTTATTAGTCCCTCGCTTTAGTCCATTTCCTCGTTCTGTTGTCTTTCAGTAAAACAGTGCATAGGTGTTGGTATCACAATAAGGGTTTTAGCTGGATTTAAACACGTACACAGGAATTTCCATAGACTCAGAGATTTTGATTTCCACATTCATTACTGCCTACTTTCACAGCGATAGATATTCATCAGCATTACTACTGCCTATGTTTATTACCACTTCACTTTTTCTGACATGGGAAGACCATTTGAAAGTTTAACTGCGGGAGGCAATGATTGTTGACCGCTAGAGCCTCGTAACTCATGTGTGATGTTCTCACAACACATAAAGCGCCCGTTCTGCGATGCAACCGCAAATGCAACGCAAATGCCCTTATTTATGCATCCGGTGTCCGAGACAACACATTGGGCATTCGTGGAATTTTAAATTGCCTCTGGGAATATTTGACCATGATTGTTCTCTGTTTACTTGTTCCGGTAAAGATCCATCGTCGTCGTTGGCGTGAAAACTCTCCGGTAGATAGAACCTCTTCCGAATTCATGACCAAGTCGTTTTGTTCTTTGCGGATGACTTCCTAGGGAATGTGATTTTCATTTCCCTCGGCTAATTGCTCGAACCAATCCAAACTACTCACAACGCAAACACTCACACATTTTTTCTTTGCTTGTTGCAACAATACCTTCAATGAATTATAAGTGCATAATGTGCCAATTAGTAATGCACCTCGATTTTTTTACTGAAAATTGCAGAATACTTTGCTTTATGTGCCTCCTACAACCTATACAAAATCAAGGAAAGTTAATTTTTTCATCATATCCAAAATACTATTTTCAGTAATATATTGCATTGAAAAACCTCAACAAAATTTCGCATTTCAAATGTTATTGTTAATTATTATTAATACAACAGAGTTTTATAAGTTCATTCAATTTATTTGAATTTTGCTCATTTATTGTCGCAAACAGCACAATATCATCATCCAAAATCATTCAATCAGCCGTCATTAGCAAATAAATATATGAAATCGGGGCCGAACTACTGAAGATTGAGTTAAAATAGATATCATCAAATTTTATCCACGTAAAATGGCACAAATTGGAAATTGCCGCAGTGGGTCTGTATATGGAAATTCATTTTCGATCACTAGCCCTTCAGAACCTACTTAATGGAAAGGCTGATAGCTATTTTTATTTCAGCTTGATTTCTATTCTGTTCAATTTGCCTTCATGGTGAGAAGCATCAGCGACATACATTATTTCATTGAACTAATCTGAGGTATGGAAATAAAATAGTGGCCAGTACCGCTAACTCATTGTGCGCGGACTGCTCTCATGTTTTGTGTGAATGAGGATTGGTCTGCGTAAGTAAATTAATTTATTCCTTCATTTAGGCATTGCCGAGTATCCGAGCTGTTGCATTTTTCACGGTCCATATTGCGAACAATGGAGATAAAAACATTGGAATTTGTCAATGTTTCGACTTTAAACCCCTGGAAAATACCTATCTGGCATTATCATTTCCAGTTCGAAAGCATCCAGGGGCTAAAGCTGGCAAATAATCGAGGGACATGAAAATTCTTTCCCGAAAAGAAAAACAGTTTTGATTCAATCAAAGTTGTTCTCCCAGCAAAATGATTACACTTGAAAAAAATCTATGACACCCACAAATAGACTCGTGTAAATTTTCTATTCCCGGAGCTACGCTCGGAAGCCGATTATTTTCATCAACTGTTATCGGTGTTTAGTAAATCAAAAGATGAAAAGTGGACTGTATATGATCTGATTGCCGCCGAATGGTACTTACAAAAATTCTGAGGCGTCAATGCCATGGCGAGCAGGTGCCATGTCCATAATTCAAGTTCTCCTAGACGTCCGAAGCACACACGTTCTTTCCAACAACTGTCAAACAAAAAACTGTCCTCCTCGTATCGAGGATTAAAAGGGGAGTACCTCCTTGCCCTCTTACGGCGAATACAAAAAAAACAAAAGTAAAACAAAATGTACCACTCATCGGCAAATAAGAAGAAGGTTACCGAACAATCGGGAAATCGATTTGTGTAATTAATACCATTATTATTATTGTTCCTTCCCCTCCCCGCCCCATTCTTAAATCATTGATGCTCCTCGGACACGGAGGTCGGCGGCGGATCTAGCGCGGCAGTCCTCGCGGTAATATTTCAACGCCTCCCCCTCATCCCTTTTGGAGCATCTCACGGGAACCAAATGCTCCTTTCAAACTGCCGTCGCCCGTTTTCCACACACTGTGCCGCACCTCGCACTTTCCTAACCCTTGTTATTGGGAAAGGTTACCCCGCCCTCTTGCTACCTCCCACTCGCTCGTCAACCACCCCCTCCTCCGCCTCCGGTGGTGACTCCCCACTTTCTCCTTCACACACCTCTCCCCTTCCGCCCCCTCACTCTCTCCGACTCCTCCTTCTTTTCTAGCCTTCCCCCCCCCCCCCCCCCCCCGCATACAGAAACCCCTTCGTTCTCTCTTTCCCCCCCATTGCCCCACTGCTTCCGTGATGCACCGACGAAGACGCCGTACCGTCTCTGCATCCGAAGCACCACGGCTCCGATGGTGCAGGAGGGCCGCCGCTTAGCACCAACTCGATCCGGTCCGATCGCAACACGGATTAAGCCTAGGGTTCTATAAATACTAATCCTTTTGTATGCATGATATGTAGTGCATGTTTGGTGAGAACTCACCCCCTGCCACACACCTTTATGGTGGCTTGCAGGGTATTATGTAGATGTAGGGTTGCCAACTGCTGAACTGCTCAACGTGAACAGATCGCGAGGAGACTAGAACTTCGGAGACGTATACCATAGCCTTCTTCCACATTACCTACTATTCGTACAACATCAAAAAAATAACAGTTTCTGGTGAAATGTCGTGGAAGACGTCTCACACTGAAGTAAGAAACAAATTGTCGTAAATGTCCAAATTATTATGTAAAATTCACAACACGTTTCGACACTTTATGTCATTTTCAAGTACATAGGCTTATATATGTATAAGAGTCAAGTGCATACACTTGGCAGTGACATAAAGTGTCAAAACGTGTAGCGAATGTTGAATAATAGAGTGGGAAAATACGAAAGCTTGTTTCCAGCTGCTTCACTATGAAACGTTTATTTTCTTACGAAATACCCTGAAGAGTATGAATTTCCGTTCCATGAATAACAATAAGAAGAACGAGGGCAGGGGCAGGGCTTAAACGATCACAACCACCCCAGAATCAGTATTTTTCATTAGTGAACACCAAGAAAGCGCAATTCTTTGAGAAGGTTTTCGCGGGGTGACAAATGCACCGTTTGAAAATGATGGGTCAAGGACTGACTATTTACAAATTCTTACTGCACGTCTCCGAACATATTTAGAGGAATAATATAACGATGGCCCTCTTTGAGCCTTCTTTTATATGTGTAATTCTTTTCCTGCTACTTCTCTGACTCCCTCACCGTATTTTCCTAACCCTCAGGCACTGAAGACAGTCCACAGTTCTATTCTTTTCTTTCCCCTTCATCCGTCAACCCGTCTTACCATCCCTTCTTCTGCCTCCTATATCAGCTAATAAACACTGATATATGTTGGCTGAAGATGCTGTAAAAAGCGAAACCCGGTCGCAATAAACGATTATCTCTGAGGAAGTTGCTCATTATTCAAGTGGAGACTAACTATAATTTGAATTTAAATCAATTTCTCATAAGTATCACTTATTTTAGACGGATGGGAAGAGTGAAATAAATGTCGAGGGATCCTGGACCCCCCTTGAGCATCGCTCCCACAGTAATGTGATTTCTTTTCCAGAACAAACCTTTCAACGATGAACGACCTAACATGCGGCCCGTGAGATATTTGCGTCGCTGAGAGAATGCAGGAGGAAATGCCTAGGCTTGCTTGTTTGCTTGCTTCGCTCGCTGAAAATTGAAAAGAATACAAATGAAATAATGCATTGGGTTGTGCATAGCGCTCCTTTCTTCTAACGATATTAAATGTTCAATATAACATTCTGAAGTTTTGACCTGCATATTTTATCAGTGTACTGTTGGTATTAACATTCTATTTTAACAAATGTCAATTGCCATTGGAGGGATGAGCATTTCATTTTTTGAGTGCCGGTGTGTAATATACTAGTTACACATCTGTGTGATTTGGTTCATTGTTGGTGATACGTTTGAGCTTAAATAATCGGTAATAATAATTCAATCATCGTCGTAACAAGAAGAAGAATTGTCCTTCCTAATAATTTTTAAATGTGATATTCATACTACAAACTTTCTCCTTCGTAAGGATTTTCCACCTTAGGTTTTACTAGAAAAACCTTCACATATTCAATGTATACACGCCAAACAATTTCATTTCTGTTCCATTTGCGTTACAACCAGAGAGCTTTATCTAACCTAACATACGTCCTTGTGTTCTTTTTTTTAAATTGTGGATGTGGTCGTGAATGTCGAGAGTACCTACACACGACTACTGCCCGTGCCATGGCCGCTCTCGTCGGATTCATCGCTATTATTATTATGATCATTTCTCAGGGCATTCACTCGGAAGGATGGATGACGTTGGCGTTGTGATACCCCATTTCGGGATTGCTGTCGCCTTCGCTCGGTGGGGAGGGGGGGGGGTCGAGGAGAACGGAGGGGGGGGGGGGAGTCTGTGCCGAGCGAGGTGCCTCGACCTTCCTCCTCTCTTTCCGCTCGAGAGGCCTCTCTCCCACCCACGGGATTCAAATGCCTTCGCGTCCCCCGGCTCAAATATTCCGCTCTCGGAGGTGGGACCGGGGGAAGAAGTACTCTCTTGGAGGGAGGGAGAACTGATGAGAAATGCTCTGTTTGAATTTGTAATTTGCACCTATTCTTCCCTTCTCCAGCCTCCACTACAGCCTGACGACACTATGTCATACTACTTCTGGCCCGTCGCTCATTATGACATCGCGACTGCGTGAGTCAAGACTAATGCGAAATTCTTCCAGTTTAACTATGCCATTTTAATTCATAGCTGTGATTGATGGTATACCTTTGCCTCCGATATAGAGAAACTAACGCCCTAAATTTGTTGATAAGCTGACGGATGTACATTTGAAATTAATTTTTCTACCCTGGCATTCGAAATCAGCACCATTGCTATTAAACTAATGCACTTTCCCGGGTTCTGTATAGTCTTCTGTCTGATTTATAGCCATAGCAGTACCTAATATAATTCATATACCACTCCTAGACAGCCTCATACTTTTATTTCATAATTATTTTATTCTCTGGAAAAAATACGAATTTTAAGACTTTTTTTTCGCAAAAACAGGTTTTTTTTTCTGTTGTCATATATTAGTATTTTCAAATGCAGCCAGGGTATTCCTGTACTCACATAACAACATTTCATCCAATGTTATTTCCAGTGTACTTTGGCAAAACGTAGCGAGGAAAGATATAACTCTTTTTTTTTGTTAAAATATAAACGTTACTTTTTCAGCATGCAGTATGATTATTAAAAATAATAATTTTAGTTTTGTAAGAACATTTTTTTTGCCGCGTTTAGAGTGAAAGAGTATCTATCTCCTTCTCGATTCAGGCGCACGGGATAGTAACTCCGGCACATCAACAATTTTAACATGCGAGCCACCGCAAGGGCGTATGGCATGGGGAATGGGAGAGTCTTTGAAACGAAATGTTACGATTTTCTTGCTACCTTTGTTGTTGAGCAGTCAATCCCTTAATCCTATAGCTCCTAACATACTCAAATATTAAACTCACATTCCACTTTTGGAATTGAAATGCGAAGCTTTAGTTAATGATACGGGCTTATTTTTCGATCAACAACCGAAGTACAGATGGAATAACAAGCCATCAAAACGTCAGAAACTGAATACCTGTCCTAGTGAAAGACCTGAAAACACTTAAAATGAAAAAAGGACACAGGAATAAGCGTTATCATATACAGATAGGGCAGTGTGATGTAGCCTAGATTATAGTATATCCGAAAAAGTTCTTATCTCCACCAGTTTGTATTTATCACACCCATGCTTGTCTAATGTTGAATCCAAGAGGAGGACCAAGTGATGAATGAATGTTGAATGATAATGAATGAAAATGGGAATGAATAAAGAGGCTAAGAAAAGAATAGGCGCTAGAAAATAACTGAGCTGGGAATGAAGAATGAAGGATGCAGATGACCAATATTAGGATTATGAAAATCCATCAATTAATCACTCAAGCTTAACATTACTAACAGATTTTAGTAATGAATTTACATGATTCCTAACATATTGCTAACAATTACGTTCATTCAACACCAGGAATCACATTTTTCCACGTGCCAGAAGATTAACTGAGCGAAACCTGCGTTTCTAGTTATGTAAAAAATATATTTTACTAACTGTACCCAATGTTTGGTGAAGGTTCACACTCGGCGCGCGCCCTCTTGGTGGCTTTCTGGGTACTTCTCTGTAGATGTAATAGTAGATGATATAAGTCGCCCGCTCGGTTGTAGATGCAGAGAATGCATGCATTGAGCCTAGAACGAGAGCTTGCTCGAGGATTTATGGAGGCGCTCGGTAAACCACCTCGCCCATCTCGGCACATCCGATGCACAGGAGGTCGCACCACGTCGCTCCTTTTGCACGCCCGCCCCCTTAGCCCTCCGCCCCCCCCCCCATCCCGCACACCCTCCTCCCCCCTACGAACACCCTTTCCGGTCGCGTTGCTTCGATGTCGTCCGAATCCTTCCTTCCCTCTGGACCTGGGCGCTCTTCCGCAACCACCCGAGCGATCAATGCGACTCTCTGGGGGCGCCATCATCCCTTCGCCCTCTCTCTCTAGCATACACACACACAGACACACACCTACACAAGGAACAGAGACATAAACACATGCCGGACCTGCGGTGTTCCGCCCAAGGAGGTCGGACCATGTGTGTGGCGGCTTAGCCATTTTTTTTCGCATTTGTGACACCCGTGGAGAGAAAATGTCCCCTTATTTACGACACAAGAGTGCTACTTAACAGAGCAATTTTTTCGGGAATCGCGCATGAAACTGCAAAAGCTTTCGGTGTATAGAAGGAGAGAGAGAGAGAGGAGTCCTATTATTGGAAAATATAATTTTTAACGCCACGCCAATATGTCGCCATTGTGAGAAACTGATAAAAGTCTATGAAAATCCATGAATTTCACGGTGGAACGGGAATGCAATCAAGCGCTCAGGGCTTCTTGTGGAATACCTCGGACACTTGCAGGTTGGGAAACGAAATGAGAGTCATATCTCTTTTATATTGGTGGTGCTTTAAGATAACTGTCCTATCTGTAATCAATAATGTACAGAAATCTACTTTCCCCTCAACACTGTTGGCAAATAACCCTTGAAATCACTAAGGCTGCTGGGCACGCCTGTGAATAGGTGTAATTTTTTCCCAATAGTGTACACATGCTTATGTCGTTTTGTCATTCGAAAATTTCATTTTATATGGAAGATTCACAATTTTTTCATGACACGAATAGGTAAAAAATTGAACTGCCAACCAGTCCAGGTTTGTTATTATTTTTTGCTACAAAAATACTGAAATTGCTTTAGAGGAAAGAATATTCTGAGGGGAAAATGACAAAGGTTATAGTTTCCGAATAATTGTCGACTATTAAAATTTTTTAATAAACTGTATTTTTCAGGCTTAGCGATTACTTTTCAAAGCTAAATCACGTTATTCCTGAAAGTGTTGATTTATTGTAGCATTTATGAACAGTTGGGATTTATCCCTCGATTTTGACTTGAGCCACCACGAGCTCATCTCTTTAAACGTTTTCCTCTGTGGCATTTGAAAAAAAGTGTCATCCATCATTCATTTCTGTCTCAAATGTTTAGTCTCTCCCCTCACCCGTCCAACGTGACCTTTTTCTCAGATAAAAAATGAAATGATCAGGAGTTGGGAAGCGAAATCGCAAAAATTCAACATAATAAGTATTCTACCGACATCGGTAAGTTTGTTGATACTCCATATTTCCAACTTTAAACCCCTATTTACACATTTCCAACTTCTCCCTGACTTCATACAATACATAAAATCCACACCTTCACTCAGTACACCAATTCCTTACTCACTGACTATTTTGTCCTCTTGCCTATTAATCATTAGCATCTCTTCATCATGTCGCTAATTTTCAAAACTCCCTCCATACTTAGCTGCCTTCTAATGTCTCCCACCAACTTATTTTCCTCCTCCCTCTATATTTAACGTCACCAATCCAACCTATCTGTTCATCTAGATTATATTCTCCATCCTTCTACAACTCCACATCTCAAAAGGCTCTGCCTAACGTTTATCTTATGATAAGACCAGGCTACTGAATCGTACCGTGCCACGATTCATTTTAGAGTTATGACTAACATTTTCTTCATGTCTCCACCAAGGGAATTCAGCTCTTATTCCCTTTTCTACGTGAATGCTACCTCAATTCTTAGCCGGAAGTGCTTACCGAAGTTGAACTAACCTGTTTTAAATTTGTTTCTTGCAATTAGAAGCACCCAAAATGAGTTTAAATTTTCCCTTTCTTTTCTATTCAATAATCCACCTTGATATAGAATATTTTTTCTTTTTAATAAACCCTTTACTATAATCTTTATATGTTTTGTCTTTGCCTTATATCGTCCACAGTGAAACTCTACCAATTTCATTATTGCCTTATATTCTTTCGATGATAGAATCTCTGTCACCTGAACTTCATAGAACGAATTAAGCAAAAAAATTGACTTAAGCAGTTTTCCTTCTGCATTCATTCCTGCTTCAATCTCTTTCCACGGCTGTCTAACCATTACATCGTAGCGTGCATTAAAGAGTAAAGGTGATAATGGACAACCTTCCTTAACTCCATGGCCGAGTGCTGCCAACTATGGATTCTCCATAGCTATCCCTATCATCGCTGTCCGGCATATATAAATGGCTCCACGAAAACTTCTATCCTTCCAAACCATTTATAAATCCTGATAGAGAACTTTGGGACTAGTCAATAATTTCTGCTCTCGTGGAATGCTTGAAAAAATAACATTAAGAGGGAGACGGGAGTGGTGGTGTTAGCCTTCACGCGAGGAGGAGTTGGCCGGCGAAGAAGCCTTTCGACTGGCTGGACCCGTTTTGCGCCATCGCCGTTTCCAGGGAGCTCGCCAGCCACATTTTTACGACGGGAAGCTCTTGGCGCACTTGTACTTAGTCCTCGTAAAACAAGGAGCAGGAGGGTGTGCGCGGGGGAGGTACGACGCCCGGCCTTAAAGGATGCCTTTGTTTTCCTTCCCCGAGCGCCTCAGGAGTGTGTGCTCCAGATCCTCACTCAGACGCCCACGCCTCTACCCCCCACCCCGAAAGAAACCCATTTTTTCCCTTTCGCCGCCCCCTTACCATGATGCACGGCGTCGCCCCTCCTTCGACGGCGCCTCCTACACGCTCCCGCGATCCTTTCACTCCAAAAACTTCACTTGGCGTCGTTTATGACACCTCCGGCGTCTCAATCCCTAGCTCTCGTGGACGTCCGCAGCAATCAACCCGAACGGTGACTTCTGTCCATGGCCATGCATATTTGTGTCTCCGACATTCGAAACGGATAAACCAGCGCGAATATAATGAACTGTCTCACTGTGACCTTGGCTTGACTGACAAGACTTTGGTGCACGAAAACTGACTCTCTGAAGAAAGGACTGGAGTGAAAAAATGCAAAACCTTGGTGGGATGGGAGACAGGGCAGGGGAATACGGATAGCACGCCTATGGAATAGGTGTAGTAGTTACATTTCAATGTAACTCTAACATAAGATGAAAGAGCGGTTAATATATTTGAGATACAAGAGATCGGCTTTAAATCAGTTTTTCCGCAGGGTTTCATTCAGTTTTTTTAATATCCTTTACCAACTTAATACTGAAGATGGGGAAGTAGTAATTAAAATCACCAGTACAGTTCTTTGCCTCGCCCTACCAAGGCTACATTCTTCTACATATGAGCTCTCTTTCATTTTCATAAACGTCATCAGAAGCACGTATCATTTCTAAAGAGATGTAGTCTGAACTTGAATAGTAGTTCGTTAACCGTAGCCACATTAATTATCACGCTTTTAATCTTACAGGCGCAGTACGGGTTTTGCTAGCCGTTGAGTGACAGTAAGTCTGTGTGTATCCTTCATGTAAGTCTGTGCCTATCCCTACTATTGCCTTGGCCCCAAAAGAACATGTTGAACATTCTGAGAATCAATTGACACCCACAGGGAATATTCACCATACGCTCACAAGTTTATAAATCAAAGGTTTTTCAAGCAAGCCTTTATAATGCGTGCGTCAAAATAAAATACACCATCCGCCTTTGGATTCACTTCCCCTGTTCACTAAACACCTGGAGAAGCCTACCGCGAGCATAGAAAATGCACCCGAAAGGAGAGGAAACCGAAAACTTTAAATTACCAAGGGCGTCCGTTGACAAACGAGTAACGAATGCGTGTAGCGTGACCAACCCAAAAAGTAGAACGAAATTGCCATATCTACCTTTATGATTTGTCCTGTTGAAAACTGTAGAGGAGTTATTTATAACATTGTTTTATGTTTCGAAATGTATTGTAACGTTGTGCCAAATAGTTTATAATATAGTATTGAGGTTCAATAGCATGCTATCTATAAAAACAAGATCAATTGTCTGATAATTTGTTTAGTTGGTTACAATGGAAACAAGTCGATTAACTGACTTAATCACTTTTGTTGTTAATAACTGTCAAGTTTGATTTAAAAATATTAAGTTTAAAATTCACTAATTTTATCAAATTTGTATTTCTACTGCTTAAATCGTATACAACAAGATTGTGGAAAACATTGTGGTCATTATTATGACTAGGGAAATACCTCGCTCAAACTACCTTAAACGGAGTGCTGGCAGAAATTACCTAGTATAGAACTTTATCAAATTCTTCACTACATAGCATATTTTTCCCAGTTATATTCCTAATTTGCTTGTTATTTCTGAGACCGGATGAAATTTCAGGGATTACTTGGGTTTGTCGCTGCTTGAATGATATTATAATATCGGTATCATAAATCTCTGCCGGAGCCTCATTTTTTTGGTGGGGCTGTGATCATAGAAATCGGCCAAAATATGAAATGCAAATGCGTGTTTACTCACATCCGTCATTTCTGCCACTTCGACCCCCCTTTGAACTCTGATATCTGACACTTCCTTCTCCATTTCGCATGCTGGACTCTTTTTGTTATTCTATGCCATTCTGACACTCACCAGGGAGGTAGAAGCATCGCAAGGGCACGAGCGAGAGAAGACGCAGGGATAAGACGGACTATATATTTCTGAGAAAGGGGAATAGAAAATATTCAAGCCACCCGCTAAGACCGTGAGACTCTAAAAAAAATCTTCGCGCGGAACTTAATGCCTGCCTCCAACACTGGAGCTATTCCTCAGCTTGTTCAAGAACACGGCAAGGAAAAACAGCGTTCAGCCTTTTCCGGCTTTCATCCCTCAACCGCACACTCTTGAACACACACGACGATCAACTCTCCGCCCTCACCCTTCCTGTCCGTGTGCGCGAGCCTGCGATCCCCCTACTCTCCCTGCGGACACGTTCCCGGGGCCCTCCCCGGCCCTTCCCAGACCCTTTTCGGCCGTCCTTCCTTGCCTTCGCGATTCAAAAAACCCTTTACGCAATACTACACTCTCAACCCAGCCCGTCCCATATCCCACCCCATTCCTCCGAGACCCTAGTCCACCCCATTCCTCCGAGACCCTTCCTTCTCCGGGCGTCCCTTCCCGCCCCCGTTTCTCTGCTGCATCCGAAGCAGCCCTCCTGCGCCCCGCATACAGCCCTTGTGCTCCTTACCCGCCCCGCTTCACCCTCGTGGCCTACTTTCCCGACCCTTCTCCCCGCGCGCGCGCCCACCCCTCGCCCTCCGCCAGGCACCCCGGAACGAGTGCCGCATCCAAGCGCCCCCTCCCCCCGCCAACCCCGTTTCGCACGCCGCACCCCTCCCTCGCCACCTCACGTAGCACAGCGGACGCCAGGGATGAGCATTCCCAGACCCGAAAAAACCTTTACTCCGCTGTGCTCGGCTCCGCTCCTTCCTTCCCACGCCTGCCAACCCTCCCCGGTTGCGACGCGCCCTCCAGACGTGTCCACCCCCCAGAGACAAGCGCTGGTATGCTTCAGGGCGCGCGTGAGCCTACGTGTCCCATCACACGGTGGACCCGAATGCACGCCCCACCTCTCGCTCTTTAAATCTAAGGTTTTACCGGAAGCAATTAATCCTTTTTAAGCATGATATGCAATGCATGTTAGATGTAAATTAACCTCCTGCCACACAACTTTATAATAATTTGCAGGGTAGGTATTATGAAGATGTAGATCGCCTCCTGCTCTCGGGATTGGGTTGGTGCGTCGTTAGCACATATATTCTGAGTTTGGTACGAGATGCTTCTTCTTCTTCACAGTCCTGAAACCGTTCACATTTCTACAATAAATTGAGCCAAATTCGATGGGAATGGGTTTTGTGTTGTAGCTAAAGTACTCGATTCGAATTCTGGGGGCCCGGGTTCATGTTCCAGTTCAGGTAGAAGCTTTTCAGTTTGAATGTCTGTCTCCAATTAAGTGCTGTCTTGAGAAGCACTGTGGAGTCATTATTTTACACGAGAAGAGGCTAATTCTGATTTCGGGTTTCTCTCCACCACTCCAAAGTTCCTCAAAAAATGTGTACCGACTAACAATATTATGCCAGGGCGCGGTAGTCAGTTCGGAAACATACTGGCCTAGCAGTCTGAGAGTCACGGGGTTAAATCCCTCCTTGGGTTGTGGTATTCTTAGATGAGACAGTGCGATATTAGCCAGGTAGTTAGAGCACCTTACACCGTACGTAGCTAAAACATGCCTTCCTCTCTGGAAAAGCTAGGTGTTATGATAAGTTAACGAACGACTAATTACAGCATATACTTCGCAACTTCAATCCTAATCACCCTAATGTACGGAATAGCGTTTGAGCGATTTCCGGACCCGTCTTTTGGGGAGAAGGAACCGGAATTGCGGAATCTACCGAATGCAAAGAAAACCGTATTCCCAATCGTGGTCAATTAATTTGCATTAGCAGTTACAGAATCTACAGAAAGACGTATTCCTGATCATTGTCATTTTATTTTTTATCAACAGATCTTATTCGGTAAACCGTAATATCTACATTTCAAGTGAATCTGAAAATACCAATGAACTTCACTACGCTCACAAATATTCACAAGGGAAAGGATTTGAAAATGCTGTTTTAATAGGATTTTGAGCTGTTTAATACATGTTAAAATTTTCTTCTCACATCATTTAAGACAACACACAAACGATAGCTAAACGTGCCTCAATATGCTTTATATTTCCTCCCTTTCTTATGCATGATTCATTATTTTTCTCTCCTTATTAAATTTGTAGTGACTGAGCATCAACTGCCACTAACTTTTTCATTAGGTTAAAGATATGGATATGTTCTGTTGGGATCTTGATTTGGGAAAGAAAACGCAGAGAAATGCAGTCAGGCTTTAATTTCGTAAAAAGTTAACCTTAATTGATTACAGAGATTCCTCAAAATGTAATGATCAACACATTGGCATCGGATCGGAGCCTCATCTAGGGCATGAATTTAACTTTGTCACATCAGGCCACTCCTGGGAATAAGCAACTCTTTCCCGCCCTCAAAAAAGAAAAAAAAGAGGTCCCCTCAAACCTTTGAAATGCAACTTCTGGGCTGACTCTCCGAGCGGCGGAAATATTGCGGGCATAAAAGACGGGAAACTCTTTTCTCCGCGCCAGACGGAGCGGAATCACCGTGTGAATAACATCGGGATGCAACTGCGGCTGCCGCTGGCGACTGAATATTGTTCGTCAACTTCTCTGCAACATCCCTCCTCCGCGTCCCCCCATCGTCCCCGCACTTGCAGAATTCCGGAGCGTCGCTCACGCTCTTCCCCGGTTCCCGGCAAACCCGACAAACCCGCGAATTAAAGCACGCTGGCCGCAGGGGGGGGGAGGGAGGCGAAGGAGCGCGGCGGGCGATCAATATAATTCCTCCCCGGAGATTACAGGAGACGTCGTAGCTCTAGGCTCTATTAAGTCTTCTTTTCTATTTTCTCCCGCCCGCTCCCCTTCCGCTCGCCTTCCGCACCCCCTCCAGCTCCGTCTCCTCGGCTGCGGCGCCGACATGCTCTCTGCCGCGGGACAGCCGCTCCCGACCCGCGGGCGGGACTCCCGGCTCTCACCCCTCCCCTTCTGAACGCCTCACGTCTCCAATCCGGTCCCGCTCCACATTAGCCATCCCCCGACATTCCTCCGCTTCCTCCCTCCTCCACAAACCCTTTTTCCCTGACGCTGTCCTCCCCCTCGTCCTCCACCCCCTTCCTCCCTCTCGCCCCTTTCGTTTTTAACGGACACCCCTTTCCATTACCCCTCCCTCGTCTCTCTCCACCCTCCCTGGCAACCCCGTTCCCGAGGGTTGGTCCGCATTCCTCCACTACACTCTCCCGCCTCGCTCCCCCTCGGTTTCCCTCCCTTGCCCCGTAAAATACACGTAAATTGAATAGGCTCGATTTTCATTTTAAATTCTCGTTACTCTCGTTTATGCCATTGCCTGGTTTTTTGGTGTAGATAGTTTTTCTTCTTCCGTGGGTCGCTGTCCTGGTGTGGAATCATGGATTCATCTTTCGCGTTATCGCAATCTTTTTTCGTTAACGCTTACCCGTAGAGTAGCGCAGGGTTAACAATAACCGCCTATAAAATTCACTCCACTGATTGTGATTGGCGATTTGAAGTTCTGTGCGAAAAATAAAGAACTGAGATCACGTTATCTCTGGCATAAGTTAAATCGATAAATAACGATAACGCTAGCGCACGCCTTACGAAGATCCATGATCGAGGCCCTGTTGTGGTCTCTTGCGACATTTCTGTATACCCTACGTGCTTTTCAAGTCACTAATAAATAATTTATGAACATTCAAGCAAAATAAACGGAGTCTAACCACCCATGTTGCTCTTTTATAGCTTTTAGTGAGCACGTGATATGTATTGTCAAGCTATATTTCAATTTTATAACGAGTTTCTCACAGAAAGTAATTATTTCTGAAATCGGATCAAAAGAAATTTGAAGTGTTTCCATTAATCCCTTCCTCTCCTTAAAATAGCGGGATAATAAAGTTGAAACAATCAAGAAGGAAAAGTTAACACAAACAGACAAGCAGCAAGATATGGTGCAGGAGGCTGTCGAGTGGAGTGGAAACAGCGGAGGAATTTTGAGACCAGAGTGAGGGAACGTCAGCTTTGTTTCCGTAACAAAGACCCCAAGTCCCATCTGGCCAAACACACGATAGAGGAATCCTATTGCTCCAACGCCAACTTGAAGATCATCCACGTAGAAGATGAAGGACTGAGGCCAGACTCCTTGGAGTGGTAGGATATTATGAAAATCATTAACTAGAGCGTCCCAATTTTAAATTACCCATGTAGAATTTGAATACCACGCCCCCATTATATTCATCGTTGGTCCCATGATCCCCCACAATTCAAGGACTACATTCATGTACCTCTCCTCTCTAACCACTCTATATTGCCCCTGATGACACTGACATATTATGGATTGTTCAAACACCTGATGATGACACAATACTGAGGTGAGAAGCGTGTTACACGAGAAAACAAAACGATGGGCAGGGCCAATCCTGTATGTTCTTCGAACCATAATTCGTATTTCTGGTAAAACATTTTCTTCTACTATTTGCTTCATTTATCGAAGTGTTTTCCTTCCTCAGAAACACCACTAAAACTCGTTATGTATTTTTTAATTCTACATTTTCTATGGATGCCAATAAGGAATGAATTTTGCTGGGATGGTCCAAAAAATTGGAGAAACAATTCAATGACATGTTTGGCATGTTCCCCGATTTTTCAATATTGGGCCCTATTTTTTCCAAAATCCCCCTCAAATTTCCGTTGGACGGTTTTTCATTGAACTGTTACCATTTGGTTGTAGCTCACTGTTCTTAGGAATTGCAGAAAAGGTTTTTTTCGCAGGCCTAACTGGCGCGATGCTGACGGATTTGGGATCCAGTTCTAGGTCAGACTTGATCTTTTGCTGCTCTGAAATTCTCGTGCGGGCTTGTTTACTCGCACGGGCGCTGTTTGGGTATTTCGCGGCCTGTTTCAAAAATGCTTTAATTAAAATACCCATACCCAAGAACTTATTACTATCATTATGTTGTATTATATTTGTTTATCCACCTCTAATATTTACATTTTACTGCAGGAGAATGAATAAAATTGAACTCATATAAAATCAACTCACAATTTATTTTGCTCAAATTCCAAAATTAAACAAAATTCTTTTTGAAAGTATCTACAGTGGTTCACATAAAAACAAATATGTTTTTTTAATCGACCGTAAATTTAGAAGATAACGACGTACACTTCGGCCTCTGGTGTTACTGCATATGACCGAAAATTAATTGGTGTGATTTTATATTAATGTTTGCGTATTATTTTGATGCAAACAGCAATTTCAATTAATGTGATTCGATAGTTTATGTGATGACATGAAGCATTTTCGACAGAAATGGATATCTATCACCGTGTCACCAAAACGAGTGTTGATTTCTTTTCTGGGTGAATTTCATATATTTGCATTATTCAAATAAGCCCTTATCTATCTCTCTCTATCTCTAAAGGGAGGTATTTTTATGTAATCAACGCTATTATCTTTTGCCTATCTTCTATATATCGCGATATCTCCTTACGGACCTCTTTCATGTACGTCCGTACTCTCTAGTAACATATAACTCCGAGTTTTTCCGACCCAACGCATATATTTGCTTAAGATCTGACACCTCTTGTTTTTATCACACTTCTATTTTTTAACTGGTATGCGCACTTGACCCACGGGATTACTTTGGAAAACTTCTCCTTTAGTTCCCAACAAAAATTTTCTCCGCAGCAGACGGATAATTGTGTTTTACGGCGTTCTCGCACTATTCCCTTTCCCGTATTGCGGAGCGCCACCCCACTCGTTGCTTCCGTCTCCCTGCAACTCCCTCGTACTTTCTCTTCTCTTTGCTCGCCTCGGATACTTTTTAATTATGCGCGCAATTTCCTTTATGTAATGGCGAGGAGCTAGCGAGGAGAAGGGGAAGGGGGTGGTGTCGAGGGACTAAAAATGCAGCCTCCCCTGACCTTCCCGCCGATTGTCCCGCCGGTATTCCTCGCCACCTGGACACACCGGGTCGGTCGACTTTCCGCCGCGGCTAATTAAGAAGCTCCGAGGCCGCCCCCGATGGCTCATTAGGGGGCGCTGCAGGAGGGAGGGAGGGAGGACCTGAAGGAAGAAGAGGCCCTCTTCGGGATTGTCTGCCGCAATTGTCTCTTTCCCGAACGGCCTTGCTGCTTCCTTCCCCCCCAACCGGAGGAAGGAGAGAGGCCCCGCAGTGTGCATGGTTGTGCTGTCGAGGTGGTGGGGGAAGAGTGGCCGGTGTGCATTGCCACGTCTGAAAATTCGGAATCCGATGAAAACAGGGAGGGTGAGGAGAGACTTCCACTTCGTCTCCCAACCCTCTCCCCTCTCCGACTCCCCATCCCGACTTCCGAAACGCCCATCTGCCACCCCCTTTTTGGATGCGAAATAATGGGGCGAGTCTTGTGTTTGCGGGATCAGTTATTCCATCGTGGGGCGGGGTATTAATCCCTGCAAACTTCTGAGGAAACTCCGCTCCCTAAGAGGGAAAAGGAGAGGAGAGAGAGAGGGAGAGGAGGATCGGAGGCAGGAGAGGGTTCCATTACGTCTGCGCCGTTGATTTGGAATTGATTCAATCATCATTTGATTCCGTTCGGGCGGAGTCGTTATTTCGCTGCGTGTGATCGAGTCTCCCAACGTTTCCCCGAGTGGGGCCGCCGACGTGAGTAGGAAGAGAACGGGGGCGGGGGTCACAAGGGGACGCGACCCCCTGCTCTTGCGTGTCGATGCGGTTGGACGCATCCAATGCAGAGACGCTAGTCCGCGCGCGCTCCCAGAATTCCCCGCTTCTTACCTCTGAATGCTCCTTCCCTCGAAGGCATCCTCAAGAGCATGTCGGTGCCATTGTTTTGAAAGCCGGACTAAAAATATGCATCGTTCTTTCTTTACACATCTGTGGTAAAAAATTACCTCTCACATAAACACACTTTTCTCCTCTCTTTACGCAAATAAATTAATTCAAGGAGGTTCAAAATAGAGATTATCGTCAATTTTGAAAAAAATAAACACGTTTGCAGTTAAAATTTGTCATTTTAGTAAAAAACTCTAATGCGTATATAGGTAATTGGAGTTTTGAGGTGATAGCAAATTAAAGCCCAGACGCGCTTCATTTTTTTATTCCCAAGCACATTACTTGTGTTGTTACTGATTAAATAAACTAAATGTATTACAAAGAGTGGATCACACTAAATGCAAAGCATTAACGAGAAGGATAAAGAAGAGAAAGGGTTAGTTTCGTTTAAAATTATAATCAGGATGACCCTCCGCTCCAATGGCGATGATAACCTAAACAAACAGCGGTCTCACGGTAAATGTGTGAAACAAATTGTGTTGCGAGCTGCATGTCTTACGGTCTTAGTTAATGGTATTCGTGGAATTCCACTATCCCCTTCATTCACTTCGCTGTGAAATATATTTTGTTATAACAGCATCATAATTAAGGAAGACGAGCGTAATGAAAACGTAACTACAGAGAAAATTAGTTTCATTCAGCTCTCCCCTCAACTCTCCCATCGGCTAAACTCTTCGTATTTTTATTTAATTATTTTCTTTCATATCCTTCGTTACTAGCTTCATATAATTCGTACGAGGCTTTATTTACCATTTACCCCATTCACTTCTTACATGACACTTGTCTTCATCAGACCTAAGTTATGGCAAAAGAATATAATTTTACTTTAGGCCGTCAATTTTCATCTAGTGAAACTTTCCCACTTGATTGCAATGGAAGCGCATCGTCGGAAGCAAAGGGAACTCGTTCGGGGAAAGAAAAGAGGAAGAGCCGTTTCTTTTGATTGCAGGAAAGTGTAACTACTCTGTGCTCATTAAAAGGAAGCAAGGTAGGTACAATTTATTCCGTTGAGGGAGACGAAGTACTCCCACAGGACGCTAATTTTTGGGTCGCAGAGCGATACTTTTCTTCGCATTAGACAATGAAGGGGTAAAGGGGAGGGCGGAGGCTGCAGTCAGCGGCTGCCCTTGCGCACTGATCGTCATCGTGACCTCGCCCGTGACTCGCCGACGCCGGGAGTCACTTCCGGTAGGTAGGTACTATTAGAAGTGGCGACCGGTACTTGATGTGATTATACATCTCATCAAAGTATCCGCCATTTGATTCTTAGCTGGAGGAAACTCAAGAGCAGTAAAAAACATTGTAAGTAAATACATGATACATTTATTCTATCTCTCCTGTAGAAGTCAATCAATTAGAATTGGTTTGCAACAGTTTTCATTTCTCTGTATATTATTCCATGCTCCTTATTTTCAAATCCTATCCACATACACTATCCTCCAATGTTATCTGCTGTCCACATTACAATCCGAGTCATTCTTTAAAGTTTTTGCCTTGAAGTATTAATCTAGTATTGTGCTACCTATCTTTCATACGTTGATAGATGTCTAACCTAGGCGTCCAGCCTTTTTGATTCTTCCAGAAGAACAGCTATTTCTCCACTCTCCTCAATACACAAATAAAACAATTAATATATAATTATATGAATGTATATTTATAAACTCAGTTAAAAATTTTTTTGAATTGTTGTATTCATTTCTTAAGCCTTGAGAGGCTATTTTATTTGGCATACTACTGACCAGACCGCCTTCACTGTGATAGGCAGATTGGGGTGATATTTTTATAATCATTTCGATTAGACTTGGAAAAGGGAGTTGTCCGGAGAAATAAGGGGATAATGCACGGAAGAGTATCAAACCAAATGATAAGATATGATGCATGTGCTCTGCAGTAGGGATCCAGGTTAGAAGCGGTATATCGGGGTTGGGGAACATCACTTTCACAAAATCTCCAGAGCTTGGTAACACTCTTTAAGACTCTTTTGCATGAGAATTTCTCTGTGTAGGAATGTAATCTTTGCTTTGGACACCATCTCGACGGAACCACAAATTTTTCTTTTAAAGTAGTGTCATGTCTTTTCTCCTCGAAGATTGTTTGATATTAAAAACTTCATAAGGAGCTGATGTTTACACTCGGCGAGTATGGTAAACTTAAGACAAAAACCGGAACTGTAGTCACGAATAGTAGTTTTTATGAGGGCGGTAAAGAATTCCTGGTGTGCAGTAACCCCCCTGCTACACACCTTTGAGGTAGTTTTCAGGGTTCCACGTAGGCGCGACTCCCAGTTCCCTCCTTCTCCTCTTCGCGTTCCTCAAGTGCAAGTTCCCCCTTCCCTCGCGACGCACCCCTTTTCAAAGGGTCTTCACTCCTCATTTCCCTTCCATTCAACCTCTTCCGTGCCGTCATCCGCTCGCACCCTTAATCCAATCTTTGACCCCTCAAACCCCGCTCAACCCTACCCCCCCTCCCCCTCTCGTCCACCACCCTCCATCCTTGAAATCGTGACGCGTCTCCACCACCCCTCCAAACCGCGGCTTCCTTCTACTTATCAAACCCCCGCTCTTACTCCACCGCCCGCCTTTTGCCTCCTAATTAAGCTTTGTTGTCGACGTACCTTTCTCAAGGATCGCATTGTGTCCAATTTTTTAGGGAAGTGCGGAAGTGGGGTTAGGGGGGAGGGAGAGAGGCCCGAGAGAGGAAGATGCAGAAGGAGTTGAGGTAGGGGCAGGTGCGGGATCTTTTTGTGTGAGCTTACTCTGCAACTTCAACGCACCGCTCTGAAAATGACGGCGGCGTGCTCCGAGTTGAACGATTTGGGTCATTAGGGGTATAAAGGAGATCGGCTCCGTGCGGAAAAATGTTAAAAATCTTCGCGAACGCACGAAGTACTTCCGCGCAGCTTAAACTTGTTTGTGAAGCGTCATCTCTCCCTTCAGGTGCCCGTATCGTCGACACCCTCGCACTGCCCAAAGTGACATTTAATTTCCTCATTTTGAAACTCAAGATTGAAAATCATCCCTCCAACACCACAGTCATAGCGACGAACATTTTTCGAATTTCCCCCACCAACTTGATCCTTTCCTCCATCATGCGTTTTCTGATTTCATCCTTTCATACTGAGATTATTTTCTTATCATTTTCTAATGCGTACTAGGTAAGTCTACAAACTGCAGTAAGAGAATTTCATTTCACAATATTCCGGAACGGAGAAATAAAATGCTTCAAACAAAGACATTATATGTATTGGTATCTTCATGCAAGTTATCTGTTTATTTACTCATAACTCCTTGTCATATTCCTGTAGTAATAATTTCGATAAACTCAATGGTTTCAGGCTCGGCTTTGTGAAAATTCATGGTCACTGAATAAATGCAAACTTGTAATTTTTACCAAATTTATTACAGTACTACCGGCTTAAGCGTATAGCATGTGTTTATGCGCTGAAACTGGTAGTACCGTAATAAATTTGGTGACAAATTCAGAGTTTGCATTTATTCAGTAATGATAATTTTAAAATGAAAATCTTTGATTTAGAATTATGCCACGAGGAAAAATCTTATTTTTAATGGTCTATGATTTTTGGAGCAGATTAATGTATTTCTGTCTCTAAATGCGATTAGTAGGCAAAAAATTTATCCACTGTAGTGTTTTATAGGGAATTATTAAAGCAACTTTGTTGCCGTCGAAATCTATTTCCCTTTGAATATTTTAGACATATAGGTACATGGAAAAACATAATCAGCAGGAAATGGAATTTGTTTGTCAGAAACGAATTTAAGGCAGAAAAAACATCGTTCATGAGGAATACCATCAAATATAAGTATTTTTTACCCATAAAACTCGGCTTGTTTTTGTCAGGAAAGAATTTTGAGCAGATAAAGTGTAACGTCCATATTGATGTAGAAATTTAAGCTCCACATCTCAGATCACATGAAATATCATACAGTGGTTCACAAAAGTAGCAAGACAGCTCAAGATAACCATCATGGATCTTAGATACTGGGTGAAAACACCATAGCGCAACATTAAAATCCCCTTGAAGTTTCCGACGGCTCTGTGAAAGCTGACTCATGGGACAGACCAATTTTTCAAAGGAGACAGCGGCAACGGCGCCGAGTTTCCCTCAACACGCTCCCTCACGTGAAGAATGAAAGCGACGAAAAGGGTGATATATGCCGTGGATAAATCTTTATTTCTCCTTAAACGTCCGCGGGAATATTCCCGCAACCTTCTCGCCGCACGTAAATCTCACTTTCCGCCTTCTGCCCGTGTCTTCGCGACCCTTCCTCCCTCGCTCCTCAGACCTTGTTCTCTCCGTTTCCCTCCTCCAAGGGGAAGAAAAAGGTGAAAAATCCCTTCGCCAGACTTCCTCTTTCCCCTGCACATTTCCCATTTCCTGACAGCTCCTCTCTGACCGCCTTTAATAAATCTCCTTTTTAAAAAAGCCAGAACGCGTCCGTCCTTCCTCGTCACATCGGGGCAAATGCAGGCTTACTGCGCTACACATCCGTGGACAAATCCAATTTCTTTTTCATGGCTAGGTCTCGCGGGAGGGAAATAGGAACGTTCTGAAATCTTCTTATCCCAAATTCTCGGCTCGCTTTGATGGAATTCATTTTCCCAGCGAGCCGTGCGCTCTGCGATGAAATGAAGCCACTGCCAACCAGCCTGATGTGCGACAGATATGGGCATCTTTAGAAGTTTTTATGGTAGGAAATATGCCAATTTCTTTAAGAGATTATTATTATAAACTCTATGAGTTAAAAATGGAGTTTGTGAATGGAGCTGCGAGGATGTGTAATGTAAATATTTGGTATTTTACCCTTTCGACTTCTTTCATAACCCAATCTTCGGCCTTGCTGTATGTACATTAGGATTATCGCTTAAAAATGTAAAAAAAACGGAAAATAATTTCAGAGTTCAACTTCCCCTAAGAAGTATAGCTAATTTTTCGAAAACATCCGGAATCAATAGTTTACGAATAATTTCGAGAATGCGTATCTCTGGGCCGTTGTGAATAATATGCAGATACGAGTGAGATTTGAAAACTAATGTTGTTAAGTTAAAAGAAAGAGTTCAATGGAGAAAAAGATCATCCACCGGAATTCGAACCCCAGATTTCTGGCCAGGTGCCTTAGACTGTTAAGCTACCAGGGATTTCTAAAGACTTTTAGTTTTTTTAAACTTTGTTTTATTATAAGTTAATTTGAGGATTTATGTGATAAGATTTAGAGCTCTATTAACGAGGATGTGAGGAGGGCGGTTGATTCGCTAAATGGCGAAGAGAGGGCACTCAAAGGATTTTTCCAGACAGCGAAGTGGATTTTTATGAAAAAACATCATTGTGCTAATCACGTGTAGATGGTTTCACTCGTTTTACTCCGCCAACAAATTACCCGCAAGTAGCTTAACTTTCCCTTGACAAAGGTGCTTACGTTTCCTTAACTTGCTCGCTTACGACCGTTAACTCAATCGGGGGGAACGGTAGCACACTCCCGGTCTCAATTTCGCCCGAACAAAAACCCTTTGTCCCCGCAGCCAAGAATCTCCTGACGATCCCTCCTCTCTCGGACTTCTTCGCCAAAAAGAAGAGAGAGGTAAAACTCAACGGCAAACCACTCCGTACGCGGAGATTTTGCGCCGGAGAGCTACGCGACAACAAGGGCCGCCGGACGACCGGCCATCCCTCACGAACACGCCACACCGGAGAAGCTGGTGTTATCCCTCCCCACACGCCACTTTCATCCCTCCCCACTTCACCCTCTCTCTCTCTCTCTGCCAGCTCCTGATAACGATTCGGAGTTGATTCGCCTCGTTTGTGTGCTCTAAGGATGGAGGAGGAGGGGTTCGGGGTGGGGGAAGGGGGGAGGGAGGATAGGGCTCTCAAACACCGAGTGCCACGGAGTGTTTACTTAACAGAGTCGCAAACCGTCTCACATTTCCCTCTCCCCCCTCACTCCCCTCTCACCCCCTCCCTTTCGGTGGGCCCTCTCCGAATGCTTGGATCGACACAAAACTACTGGAAATATTGATGCAAAGGAAAAAAGAGTAGGAAAGCTCGAAAGTGTCGTATCTTCCCTCCTCCACCCTCTCGGTTCTTAGAGGCGGAAGGAAGTGTGGAATTTCTCGCAAGTTGGCCGAGTTCCGAGTGCGCTGTTGATAAAGTCATGATGAATGCTAAGCCAATCCGACTTTCTACACACAATCGATTTGGCTGATGGAATGTGGGGGAAAAATGTTCATCAACGCATACATAATGCTACGTCGGGGAAGAGGCAGCCACGGACTGGCATTTTGGATATTCCGAGTTTCGGTTTCATCAACCCACTGCTCGTCATTCCCTTAACCACTTGATCGGCTGTCATATCCCTAGATTGATTAGTAATTCCAAAAATGAGCATCACAAGCCGTCCATATTGACTGATACTTCATTTGATGGGCATAAAAATATTTGTTCATTGTCTTGACGATGTGATCACAGACTAGTATTGATCCTCATTAATTGAAACACTAAAAATGTAATGAATAATTATGATTTTCTTTTCTCAATGTTTGTCACATGTAGATTAAAAAATAGTGATATTATATAAGAGCTAATTTCAATTTATCGGCAAACTTGTGGATTTTCAGGTTTCTATGTCTCAAGCTGCACAAGCTGGACATTTTTACTTTTATATTTTTAAATTTAGAATAAACGCTTTGACCGAAATTTGAAATGTAAAATCCCTTTTTCTTTTAGGATCCTTAGTTAAATTTTCTTCAAATAAATGCACATAGCTGAGCTACCTTTTTTTTAGTAATAAAAATCCTTTGCTTATGCTTAATTTGAATGTTAAAAATACTATTTACTATGCCAAAGCAGTAATGACCTAAATCGTAGTTCCGTAATATCGTAATATTGAAAACTGGAGGTTCTTTGAGATTTGTCCTTAATGTTTTATTTCATTTTACGCATATAATGTGATTTATTCCAAAGTTTGGCGGAGTGAAAGTTTAGTTCGAAACTTGAGATATTAAATCCAATACATTAACATAGAGGGTAAAAATTAATTTTCTTTCATTGCATCGGTTTAAAGATGTAGTGTCCAAATGTTTAGGGGATGCAAGAAAATAATAATTTTAAGTCACTGACTATTCAAATTAGTTTGCTGAGAAAAAATTTATATGCATAGTAGCAAGGAACAATTTAAGTTTCAGTATAAATCTGATGAGCGAATAAATGTTCAAAATTGGATTTTACCCACTTGGTCTCATGCACACTCCACTGAACAGAGTAATAAAGAGGCCAGTTAAGCATCAAGTTGAGCTCAGAGAAATATATTTTGATGTAACTTAGTTTAGTTGACACTAAAAATCAACCTCCTACGTATCTAAGTTTGCTACAAAATGCCATCTATTAGATATAATGGGAATTTATTGTAAGGCTAGCTTGCTAATTAATTAAAATATTCCCATTCGCCAGATGTGATGATGAAATATTAACTATCATCGTTGTTATAATTAGCAGTATATAGAAAATATTTTTTGCTGGTGCATTTCAAACATTCTCTCATTAAAAATGTATATTCCGTGATTCACCAGAAGCAGAATTTCAGAATATTATAAATTATTATATTTTCGCGAAGATCATCGCGTGTCTTCCAAACAACCATGGATGATGCAAAGTCAGCAAAGGGAACTAAGATTATATACTGATACAGGGAAATTCTATGTTATTTCCGCCCTTAATCCGTGATTTTTTTTGTTAAATGCTAGGACCTAATGAACAAGACCTGCATTAACACTAAAAATAATTGTGGATCCATAGCTCTCAGAAGTGTCCATTTGTTTTAATCGTCAGGCACATTTTCCACTGACGAATACCCTTCTATACTGTGAGTAAAAGAATTATCGAAATTTGATGAAAATTATATCACCATTCCACTTAAAACGAAATATTTCATTTGAAGTTTTTCCCAAGTCGAATAAACAAATTCCCAACTGTGGGAATCACTGATGTTTACAATCTCCCTTTTTAAAGTAAAAGTCGAATTAGTATAAAGGTACTCCAACAGGTAAGATTATATTGCACCATCAAACCAAAATCCTTAAACTATAGACAAACAAAGCACACATACCCTAGTGGGATACGAACCCAGAACCCTTGGGCTTCTAGACTGGCACTCTATCAAGTTGGCTACCACGATATAGTCTGAAAATTCATTTTCCCTGACCCTAGAAATATATGAGGTATCGAAGAGCTGACAGGAAATATAAAATAAAAGGATTGGAAATTGGTATTAGGGTGAGCCAATCAAGTCTAGCTGGAGTCAATTTTGGATTGAATGAAGTAGCCGATTCTTAGCGCGGCTAGATATTAAGGTTTTAATGGAAGCTGAAAAAAGTGAACATTAATCCGTCAAAGAAAATAAATTACAACCATGATCGGGATCAAGCCTGTTTCTAGTAAGGCATGGAATTAGCTACGCAGATTACAAAGGAAATATACCCTTAGGGATAAAAAATAAATACACCCTAAGTTAACTCAAAAAAAGTCTTGGCTTGATATTAAATCAATGATTTAAGGATAATAACAGGTATATTCATTGGCAATGGAATAAATTGCGGTAGACGGGTGACGAAAATATGTAAAATTGGGGAATTATGCATGATTAATGAAGTGCAAAAAATTGGAATCTCGTCCTAAAATACCAACATGTATATCATCTATTTCATTCCGAAAGAAATTGCATCTTAGGTTTGAAATTGTGGAGAGCCGTTTCGGCGTTGAGATGCTAGCAATGAATGCAACTTCATTTTAGGAGAATGTTCATTGCATCATTAATCACGTGGCTGAACTATCCCTTTTGTAAATTTTTAATTTGTGATTTTCCTATCAACATGGATATAAATTGTTTCCGCCAATGAAATGGAATTATTTCTTCATAATTCAATATAAATTCGTACATTTGTTTTGGTGGCTACATTCGTGTTAGGATAACTTGAAAAAAGTGAATAGAAGAGGTTGAGAACGAGATAGAAGGGAGAACTGGGAGAGAAAAATTGAAGGAAAAAAAATAGCATTGAAGATAATGCAAAGGGATAGGTGATGTGTTTTGCAAAAAAATTAAATGTTTAACGCCAACATTAGGTACTTGGGATAAGAGTAACTTCTATAAAGAAAATATTTCCTATCCCAACACCAAAAACACTGTCCAGAGAAATCTAAAATAAACTCTTAATATAGTAAATAAATTAATATGTCAATTCCACAGCAATAGGAGAAGAAAAAAGTGGTGTCAAGAGCACTAGCTTTGTACTTTTAAGCCAAGATTTTATTCATTGCAGATATTTTAAAGTAATCCACACTTAAATGCCGTGTTCTATGCTCGGTATTCTGTCAGTCGAATGGACTATAAAGCTGTGAGCTTCTTCACACCTTCGTTAAGAGCGGACGCCGGATTTCTTTATACTCCTACTTTCTCCTTCAGCTAATTTCCATCTCCTTTCCTTTGAGACGTCTTTTGTACTGCAGGATTGGTCGGAAACCACTGAAAGCGGCAGGATACAGTGGCGGAACCGTCTATAAAACCGTAGGTGGAATAAGTGTTGCATAAAATTTTATTTATCGCACTCTTTCCATTGTTACAACAATAAACTACGCCAAAGAAGTCTTGCTGCGGAAGTACAAGCGCTAATTGAAGACGCTAGTCCCTTTGCAGAGGCAGATGGACGTCCGCAGAGATCAACGCCATCCATTTCGGATAGAAAGCAGCGAGGGCGTCCCAAGTGCCCGGTCTGGCTGGGAGGGAGCGTCATCGCCAGGAAACGACCTCGCTCAAATTGACCCCGATCGTTTGGGGCGGCTAATGATATCTGTTTTTTCTCCTCTCGCCCCGTATTGCCCCCCTCCCCTTCTCCCACCCCCGCCTCATCTACCCCCCACCCTTTCGCACGATTACGGGGCCCTTTATCTTCTCCTTGCCACCGAATTAATTCCTCTGTCTCCCCACATCGTTCCCTTCCATTCGTTTGTCCTCGCTCCTCTCCGATATTTCTCCCTCATTCCCCAACTCCCTCTTCCCCTCGCTATCGGTTTCTATCAGAAATGCTTTTTTATACTCATTTTTATGGGCATAATTTCCCACGGAAAGAACTTGACAGAGCTAAACTATATATCAGGCCCGAATATATTCATAGTTTTGGTGCGAATCTCCTGTGGTGGCTGACTATTTAAAGAAATTATTGACTTTATCTTGGTTACCTAGTCGCAAATACCTGCGCACAATGAAAATCTTTCGTTTGGATTGCAGGATTCATTTGTTGTTCCCCTCACACTACTCGTAGAATATGGTATTCTCAATTAAAGTTGCAATGGTTCATAAAAATTTCATTTTCTTCAATGAGCAACAATTCAATGACAGTATTGGCAATAATTTAATTGCTTTTTGTGATCTCTGCATGTAAAAGACCGTATTGTTGAAATTTTTATACCAACCTCGTTTTGAGAAATAGTGTTCCAATCACAAATGTTCGTAAAAAACTATGTTAATTTATCACATTACTCCACTGCTCTTTTGATTTAATACTGATGGCACTTCAAGGGTTTCTTTGACAACCGTCATTAGCTATAAAAAATAGTGGGCAAGTTATTCCAAATCTTTATTCTTTTTATTCCAATCTACATTTTTTTGTTTCATTTCATATCTGTCATCCAGTTCCAGTCATATTGTATCTAACAATGCCATTTTATCGTTATAAAAGGATGTAAAGGCTTTCGAATAACCTAGCTTCTAAAAAAAACGTTTTATTTTTATTCTTCTCTTTGTGATTGGAAATTCCTCTCGTGATATTTTTATAAAATATTATTTTTTAAATCCATAAATCCCTTTTTAAAAATAGAAATATTATTATGAAATAGTGACATCCTAGTAGGTTTTTATCTTCGAAATATTAAAATGAAAACGAGGCATCAAGATTTTGACCTCCTCAAAATCACTTACGATATTCTCCGTATTGTTTTTTTTTGCATATTAGTTAGGCTAATTATTGTGTAAAACTTAGACTATGGTATTTGGCGTCACAGTTTCTGCCCATCTGTTTACATGTCATGCAGGGGTAAGCCGTGGGGATCCAGGTTGTGTTGATATCACCTGGGTCAAGCCCCTCATCTATTCCTCCTATCCGCTGTCTCACGCCGGCACTTAAAACTAACGTCGCAATGCTCCCACGAGCTGCCCAACCACCCTCTTTTGCTCGTTACGCCTACGCCGACACAACCCGTCCTTCCTCCACTCCCCCGCTCTCGTCGGACCTCTTACGATGACGCCGCGGTCGACGGCTTAGAAGCCGACGAGTTAGTAGCGGCCGGTTAGGGGCCAGGCGGTGATCAATGGAGCGGGTCGGAACGAACGAGACAGCGGAAGCCCGAATGAGGAATGACCGCTAATGATAGCGAAGATATTGCTGCCACGAAGGCTATGGCGCTGTGTATTCAAAAGTAAATAAATAAATATACAGACCGAAAGTAAGCACGCCCCCGAAGAACAATCCTGCTTCATGCAGGAGATAGGATGAGGTAAAAATATGACTAGAGTTATATGCGGTAGGGATGTCACATCGACATCGATGTATCGGACTACTCGGTAGGTAGGTTTGGTTTAAGGTGCATCGACAACTTAGGTCATACCGCACCTTCGCATGATTATACCTGAATATTACTTATAACAAAACTATTCATTCATTTGCTAGTATAGGTCTGTCTATACACAGAATATCATGCGTGTAACGTATTAAATGGGAAAATCTGGTCATATTTTTGTGATAAGATTGGTCTCTCGGAGGAATGTTAGAACTTTGTCAATATCCTTTGGGTCATCACCCAAAATAGTTTTTAGTTCTCGGACTACTCGATGTTTTTTGCCGATGCATCGAAAACATCCAGTGGTAAGACAATAGATGGAACATCGACTCGATGTTTTCAAAACACTCAACATCGCAGCGATGTTTTAGGAAACGAGCGGTATAATAAATGTTTTTTGTTGACCAATAATTCATTTTTCTGATTATCATAAGCCTTTTATGAATACGAACGAACCTTTCCTAATTACGCCATCTATCGTTCGCGTGTAGGGAAACAAGTGAAGGTATAAAATCGTTCACGTTTTCATCCCAGTGTTGCCTTCCAAGAAAATGATCCGCCATGCCTACATCAGTACTTTCTGAGAGGATTGTATCAGCTCTCAACTTGGCGGTACAAGATAACAGGAGTAGGTTGGGGTCGCTGCATATTAAGCAAAGAGTGTTACTTACCGATACTGGGAGGTTTCAACGTTTTAAACCCACTGTTTTTCAATTTGATTTTTCTAATACTACCAAGCTTAGAATATTTTTAGGGAACAGGTACACCTACTTTATTATTTTATTTGTTTTTTTCCCTATTATGTTTATTTATCTTTATTTCATTATGAAACAGTGATATGTTTTCTATGTTTAAAAATAAATTCAATGGAAAAATATTTGCGCATCATTTATCAATATTTTACAAAATAAGGTCCGATTTCCGAATAATTTTCAAAATTGGAAGTTTTTAAGAAGATGCAAAATTTCTGATGCATAATACATAATACCTCTATGATAATACCTAACCTCGGATATGAAGGCATAAAAACTCGATACATCGAAACATCGATGTTTTTTGTCGATGAATAATGAGTGAGTGGTGAGTACTTTTATAAACATCGAAACATTGACCACTCGATGTTTTTTATCCGATATGGCATCCCTACGATAAAGCCAAAGTGGGGTTAAATAGGAAGGATTGAGCTCAACCACCTCGGAACAAAGCATTGTGTTTTTTTATGAGGCCTCTTACGGAGGCTGCATGTGTACGAAATCAATAAAAACAACTCATATGAATTGTTTTTTTTTGACCTCTTTAATTTTATGTTATCTTATATAGCATTTTAATTTCCTTTAACTACTGACATTGCAACCGTAAATTTCATCGAATTGACGTCTGTTAAACATTCTGAGACGGAGGCATTAATAAATTTTTTCCCCCTGGGAGTTAATTGTATTCCTAAAACCTTGTTCGAGGCTTATTATTTGAAACTACATATCTAGTGTTTGTTTTTGTGTTTGCTCACTTTTCTTTTTGTTTGACGAATTTTCAATTATAGTATAATTTTAATTTCATTATAATGCTTTCCACTATACATCAGCTACTCTAAGCTTTACTAAGCGTGCGATAACAACGCCATCGGTGAGTGTCGCGAGAATCAAGTCCGAATGCCAACTAAGACCTACTAAGATGGCCGACCTCGCCTCTTGAATCACCCGCGGTGCCGCTTCCAGGGCATATACATCCCCCTTGGACGTAAATATGGGATCGGTATAGTTTTTATTCATGGTGAGTAAAAACGGCGAGCTATGAGTCATTCTTTTTTCCCCGCTTTCGTCTTTTTTTGTCTTTTTAGTTTTTGGAGGTTAATCTCGGTGACAGGTGTTGTGGGGATGACTGCGCGGGAGTGCGGAAAGGCGAGGGGGAGGGAGAATGCGTTAATGGAACGGTGTGGAGGCAAGCAATGCAACGAGGAGCCAAATGCGGAAAGGCCAAACGTGCGAGGGAATTTTTCGCGGGACGGAATTTACGGGTGTCCCGGCTCCAAATTATCTTTTGAACGCTCCGAAATAAAAATCGTTGTTCTTCTAAAACCACAAGAATTTACTTTTAATGAGGTAGCTACAAGTATTCTCTGAGATTGACGATAGGTATTGTATTCAATTACCGAATATTTCGATCCGAAAGTATGATATAAGTATATACGGAAGTATTATATTAATAAAAACATGGTAAGCGCGAATACGAGGGTGTAACAATAATAATTCTATTTACAATTAAGGTGTAAATGAGGGCAGGTCAGCATCCCTCTAACAATAATATAATGATCACTACTGTAAACGTACAGATAAACATAAGATTTTTTTCTCCATGGTAAAGCAGCGTCAAGGTTAAGATATCTAATTGTGTAATTCTAAAAGTCTATAGTCTTTTGAATGTTGAATGGCTATAACTTAATATAAACAACCAATTTTATTTTCCATTCAACCGTACCATTTTTTTGGAATTATAGTAACCTGCTATTACCACTACTTCTATGGTGTATTATACTCTCCCTTATTCCCATTTTGCAATATATACCTCAGCCTTGAACATGTACCGAAGGGTATGTTCACCATTAATATATGTATCGTTAGAGTCTATTGTTCTACTATTACTGTCCCTACAGAATATCAGGGTCTAATACGGTAAAAAATATTGATGTTGATCCCAGAGTGGTTTTGCTTTTGGAGATGAAGCGGATCGTAGACAGCAATACGGTATAGAAAAACATCATATCGCAGATCATCCAAGAATTGACTGAAAAGTTGAAGACAAAATTTTAAAAATTGAGAGAGGTAACTTTCAAAATCAAAGACTAGATGTTACCTAAAAAACTAAGTAGTGGTGGAATGTGGGACAAAAATATTCATGTTCACTTATTCTTTCTGCCTTGAGGACGTTCCTACTAGCCAAACAATAATATTTTCTTGGGCTTAACATTAATCTCCGGCTTCAGAATCTAAAATATCTTTCGCTGTTCTGTTACTGTACTATTTTCCATGTTACGCCCTTCATTTCATTATAATTATTTGCACAACAATACGACCATTTACCCTTCAACATAGTGAACAAACAATTGTGATGGCTTGGTTTTTCTGTACACAAACCTCTGACAAGAAAAGAGGGAAAATTTTAATAAAACCCTTTAAATGTAAGCAAATTCACAGAAGTAATTGGTAACTATAGGGAATAGGAAGCTATAGGAAAAAAAGAGATGTAAAATGTATCAATAATCATGAATACTGAGGATCATTCACTGATCCATTCTCACTTTTTTCTGCAATATTAAGGAGAAAGCAAACTCATGTTGCGCAATAGGAAAATATGAAGAATAAATATTTTATTTAGAGGAGAGTTTCAATTTATTTTTCATTGATGAAGTCCCAGATGTATCTATAGTTTCAAAGTACAAAGTACAAAGTACAATGTACAATCAGATGCAATCATCATCAAAAATTCATAACTGCTATCGGCCTATGTTACCTATAATATGGAAAAATAAGGAATATGAATTCAAGCCATTTGAGATTAACAATAAGTTTCCTGATTGCAGTGAAGAGAATCAAAATTGAAACTAGCTCTCTATAAATGCAGATGTTTATTACTTGTTTCGATGAGCTAGAAAATGGCATCTTGACGCTTATATTCTAATAAATTTAATCTTCTCATAGCACTCATAAGTATTAAACTAAACGGAATTAGAATAAACCAATGCTATACATAATCATTTATTTTTTCCAGGTGGACTCCTGACTAGAAATATGAATCTTGCAAGCAACAGAATTTTTTAAATACCGTTTCTCAACTACTCGGATAACTAGATGTGCTTCGGACAGTTTTTAAGATGTATTTTTTTTATTTATACGCCAACAAAAATAAATTGAGGCTTTACTGTAGAATTCTAGATGGTTCGTGCCACAAATGGAATCGTACATACAAGAGTAATATGACCGCACCCAAGTATCATTTCTCGTTTCTGCTCGCCGCATTTCCACCAGACCAGGCAACGGAGGCATCTCGGAGACAGGAGACCTTCAATAGCAGACATGGTGACCCCATCGGAACGCCCATAAAAAGTTATCAAATAGCGATGCGCTTTTCGGATGAGTTGTCGCTCACTTTGCGGAATTCCTCAACACAAAAGAAACCCTCAGAGTGCGCTGCCGACTGCCTATTTTTATCTCTCTCTCTCCTTCACAGCCTCCCTTTCCCAAAATTAAATTGCGTTATCAGGAAGAAATGTTATCATCACCTGAATTTCTGGCAGACGATCAAGGGGTCCTGCCCACGCGAAAGTTGGGGAATTTCTGCTACTGACGCCAGTTGAGGGAAGAAGGCCGGAGATGAGGGATGGATTTGGAAAAAGAGGCGAAGGGGTGAGTCGAGTGGGGGGTGGAAAGGGGAGAAGTGACGAGTTACGGGCGAAGGGGGAGGGAAAGGGAAGAGGTGGCCGGAAGACGTGGCGTGAGGAGGTGATTGATTACGCCCTACTCCTTCCGCGGCCAGGATACTGATTCTGGAACGGAGGGGGCAAGGGGATATCGCAAGGGTCTGACGGTAAAAGGGGACCCCAAGGAGAGAAAGGGAGACGAGGGTATGGTTTGCGGAATTGAGGAGCGGTGGTTGGGGGCTGGAGGAGGGAGAGAAAGAGGAAGTTATGCGTGGTGCGGTGACGGATAAGGAGCGGACAAGTTGGCCAAGAGATCTGAATTTGGCGGAGTTAGGGTTCGGGTCGGGACAGTCAGGGTGTTCCGCATTTGTATCCCATTTCCCACCCCACTCTTCGTTTCCTCCCCACACTCCTTCCCCCCCCCACCCCTCCCCGCCGCGTCTCTCCGAGATAGAACCGACAATTTCCGCGCGGTCATCAGCATCAACATTGCACGAGGGTGGGGTCGAACAATGCCTAATGGGTGCTCGAGGCAATGTTGAGTGCGCCGTTTAATTTAATCCCTGGCTTTGAGTGCGTCGATAAATACTCCTTGTCCGGGGGGAACGATTTCCGCTGGATATGGTTACGAGGGAACATCAGAGTAATGAATACGTCTGTTTATCGTTTTATTAGTTCTCTCTCTCTCTCTATCTCTCTTCCTCTGCATTTATTCTCTTTAGAATGGATGGCGGGCATTGTTTATCTCTCCGATTCTGGTTTCGTTCTTTTCTTCCCGATCAGTTATGAGGAGTTATTCGCAAAGCTTTCAACGAAATACTACCAAGCAGATGTGTGATTGTTATGAAATTTACTTGCTTTGAATGCACTGAAAATAGTACAATTCCGATTACTAAAAAGTGCAAAAGAATGGGATACATGGTAAAATTGTTAATAAAATTTATATGACTGAAAATAAAATTTATAAGCTTGATCATTGTCAGCAATAATTCAATTTTATTAATTATTGAAAAATGTAACGTTTGGCATTTAAAGTCCTTTTCATAAATCGCAGTACTTAATTCAATTAAAAATGTGTTAAGTGAATTACTTCAGTAATTGTAAGTCTATTCCACACATTTTACTGATCAACCCCGTTGTTTAAGACTATAAATAAAAAATTGGTAATACCGACATTACTAAAATAAGTTCACCTACTTGGGCATTGGGAAATATTTTGGTAATTTAGATGTTCCTTACATATTTTGAGCAATTTATGTCCATCTGTTACATTGACTGAAAAATGGGAATAACATGACTATGACGCAAAAAATATTAACTGATGTCTATTTGGTTTGAAACCAAATCTCTGAGAGGACTTTTCGCATCCACGTAAACATATAGGCTTCAATGTTTGATGGGAATTTTAACGGGAAACAATCGCGAAGAGGAACAATTTAGGTAATGGTACCCTTTACCAACCAAATTTGATACGCCAGGAAATTTTGATTGAAATACTCAATGGAACAAAACATACCCTTTAGATTGAAATCTCTATTTAATTATGGAATATCAATGAGTGTATCATTATGAAGAGGCAATGCACATCATGGCAAATTTATTTGAATCTTTTTAAAGAGATGGAAAGACCAGAAAAAGAGGGGCAGAAGAGAGTGGCCGGCTTTTTACAAATTAATGAAGTAATTTTTTTGCAATAGCAATTTTTTTATACATAGCACGTAATAGACAGTGTAAATGGTGTAAAACAATGTAAGTAATAATATAATATAATAAAAAAAATAATGTATCACTTGTAATACATTTTACCCTCTATTTAGTCCCTATCTAATGATTAGCCATACGTATGGGCAATAGTCGTTGGAAATAGTTTGAAAACATATTCATGGAATTTTCACATGCTTACTTAAGTTTTTGAAATATCTATTTTATATTACGATAACTGTCTCCTAATATGCTTTTGGGTATTAAAGCATAACGACAGTAACAAAACCATTGGATTCATATTAGGCATTTAATACCGCTTGCACGTCTCAAAGAATCTATTCACAGGATAGATAGTCCATAGGAAGTAAGTACATCGAGCTTGTTTTAATCGGCGTAAAATACAGGTTTAACCATAACAAATATTCTATTGTGAATCAATGAACAAAAATATCATGTACAAAACTGAGCATTTCCGGTGCGTTGCGCGCATTTACGTGTAATCTTAAGCGCGCCGTACAATGCGTAAATCAAAATTATAAACCAAATCCTGTTCTGGTTTTCATTTTACTTTTAAAGTCTAGTATTAAGATTACTTACCGTTTTTTAAATGGTCTTAAATCAACATAGTTCAAACAGGTCAGCCAAATACTAAAAAATGTGACATTGGAAAATCATGGTTTACATTCACTTTTCTAGGAAATTGACTTTTCTGTTAAAGCTCGAGAATAATTTCAAAATATATCCTCCAAACCGTGCAATAGAACGACATCGCCGACCTCTAAAAGCCTATGACTATTCTTAATATTTCTCTCATTGGATTACTGCAAAGTACAACCGCAAATGTAATATCTCTTTGCGATTGTAAGAAACTTACTTCATATCTGTTACTCTGACCTAGGTATCAGATGACACTTTTTCTATTTTCTATTATAGAAAGCTCTGTCTGACCGGAAGAAAAACTTCAGCATGAACTAACGATAATGTTTATATTTGCATTAAATGTTACAAGGAATTGAATAATCATCCAGCTGAAAATCGGTACAGGTATATTTCGAGGAAGTACAATTAAAATATGTTATTGTGTCATCAAAGTTTTTCGTTGAATGAAAAAAAAAATCTTTTTCTGATTTGCATACGACTTGTTCTGAATGCTTATATGATTTAATTCTGAATTGCTTGCCTGCCAGTCGTTACAGCTGAAGTCACATTCAAAAAAACGTTAAATTCGGATATTCCACGTTAGGTTCCGCTTCATACCCGGCCTGAGAATCATAGTAACAGAGCGCGGACTGTATACGTCCCTTTCATTGTATATTAACGTAAAAAAAATTAACGCCATGCATTTCCGAGCATCTGTATGAGAATGCGTAATGAGCTAATCGAATATCGAGAGGACTAACACAAAGCTAATTTGATGACTTTCCGCAGAAATTAATTCTCCTGATGAGCATGCCAGAGGGGATAATGCAACAATTTATTTGCCGAGTACGTGCTTCCTGAAAATCGCGGTGGATTGTTTGGTACGAAGTCGACAAATACGTGCATCCAATATGCCCGAGGCCAGGCAGTCAAGGCAAGCTGGTGCAAGAGTTCGTGATTTATCTTCCCTGCAAAAGGAAATGTAATTGCCGCATTTTTGTCATCCTCTTTCAGTAGACCACAAAGTCACAACCACAGGCTAAAATCCTGCGCCCTCAAAATCAGTAAACATGATTATTTAATTATAATTTAATAAAATGTTAGGATAATTCCTTTCAAGTTGCAACTGTAGTAAGCGCATACACACGCTAGCATTCTATATGGACTCATGCGTTGCCACTCCTTTGAGTGGTTTCGTTTTACATCAATTTTTCATTTAATATCTACATCAAGGCATTAGTGAAAGCTCTCACAATCGCCAGCTCACGCACTCTACTTCAAACTTTGAGTGTAATATAGTATCCCTGTGTCAAACTTTGAATGCCACAGAACAGGGGGTAACCATCTTTTAAAAACAAATGAAACTCCACCAAAAATCGTGCGTATCAGATATACCATGGGATCGCCTTCAAGATGAGTGTTGAGCAAATACCTTTCCAGAGCATGCATTCACCTCCACCTTGACAGCGTTGAAAAACTTTAATCTCTTGACTCACTAACGTTAACACATCATCAAAAAATGACGACTGTAAGATTTCGGTTTTCCCTGCGGACTTTTATAATGAATTTCCCTCGGATTTCAAACCGGAAGAGAGCAGTAAAGGACATTAACTTTTCGATGACTGGGTCTGCCATTGTCTTAGGAGTGAATGATTCAGAGAATTTCAAAACAGCTCCAATTGTACCTATATCGTAGTTTTGCCGTGTCCATTGTATTTCTTTCAAGGCTGGTTTTCCTCGAACTGGTCTGCTGTAAATTATCAGAGCCGTTACGAATTTTGAAAGGATGTTCGGACCAATACGAGTCAACCTAGCGCAACAAAGAAATGTATATATGTAACAGTCTGAACATTCTCTGTGTAATGTAGCTATGGAAATGTAAATAAACAGTCCGTTGTTAGTGATTGCACAAGAATATAAATGGATTGCAGTGACTCAGGTTATTAAGTATTACCCGCTTATTATTTCTTAATTCCCTAGTCCTGCGTGCTACGTTTATACACAACACTCTGAATCTGAAGACGATGGTAGACTGCAATTCTATCATTAGTTAAGAGTATTAGTACCCGTTAACGCTATCGCCCGGTGTGAAACCCAAGAGCAATTCATTACAATGACCGCTAACTTTGGCAATTAAAACTTCAACTGTTGCAGGCTCTACTTTGTGGAATGACGGCATGATGGGAAAAATAATTCACTTTGTACCTATTCCACGAATTTATTTTAAACCAACCGGTTTCGACGTTAGCTCGTCATCATCAGGGAGATTGTACCCCTGATGATGACGTGCTAGCGTCGAAACCGGTTGGTTAAAAATACATTCGTGGAATAAGTACAGAGGGAATATTTCTTCCGTTTGGCAATTAAACACTAAAATCGAGCAATAGCAACCTAAGCCACATATCTTCTCTCGATGACACAGTTGAGGAAGTCGAGATGGACGAGTTAATTAGAGGCGATGATCCCCGTCGACCGACCCTGCGATGATTTAATAAATCATCCTCCGTGTATTAAATTCCAATTTCGGGGCACGAGTGAAGGACGTGGGAGGTGGAACGGGTGGATTTTATACTTCGCTTTTTTCATCCGCGAATTTATCGCCTCTTTGCGTCTCAGGTTTCGACCAAACCACGACACTTTGTTTGTTTACCGTCGCTGTAGCAACTATTTGAAGTGCCCTCTCGAACTCCTGTTCCCCCCGTCTCCGCTGCGCCGCCCGCATTTGTGTTTCGGGGTGGAGCGCAGGTAGAGGTGATGGATTAGCCGGCGCTTGTGCGAGTTGGGACACTCGCCCCCTTCAGGGTAGGTACCTAGACTCCTCTCACCCCACTTCGCGGATCATCCCCTCCACCTCCCTCCTCCACACCGCCGTGTGCACACTGCCGCTCGTCGATCGATACCGATTGAGAATACGGCACACTCGAAAGTCGAGACCAGAACACCGCCATTAATTCCCGCGATATTTCAGATGTCTGCGGGAGTTAATATGTATTCGCGCGATATATCTCGGAAAGAAAAACCTGGGAGTGAGGGTGAGAGAGACTGGGGTGGGGGAGGGAGTGGAGGGAAATCTAATTTTGGGACGTAATCGTCATTTTTAAAATTAATCTTGGGAGAGCGATTTTAAATTATTTAAATTTTATTTTTGCCTGGTGATTTAATTTACTAATCAAAGTTGATTCGCGAGAGAGAGAGACAGAGCGAGTCATTGGGGAAGTGGGTTGGTGTGGTGGCAGGAGTACCAGCATCCTATTCTAAAGGCCCGGCTTCGAATCTGGATTGTTATACTTTTCCCATCTAAAGTGTTGTGAGGAGAGCACTTCAACGTCAGTTCTCAATCCGTCGGAAGTGACATTAAACCGTGGAACCCTTGGCATCTTTCGTTAAGAGTAGACCAATGTCGACGTCGAGTTTCTCTTCGCCCGTCTTCCGTTCCCTGAAAAATTCCCATCCCATCCAGCTAACCACCTACCCTAATGATCTCAGCTGTCGGTCTTTATTGCTGTCGATAGTTATTCGGGGATAGTCTTTATTACTCATCGTAATAGCTAAGACGGTAATTGTGAGTAGTGAGCTGTTACATGAGCTTCTGTTATTGATAACGTTAACGGCAATGCCGAAAAGAGTTCCATGATTCCACACATCATCGACTCATATTTATTAAATGAATTGAAATGGGAATCTTTGTCAGATCGCAGGTTGAAATTTAGACTTAATCTCTTGAACAAATTCCAAGGCAATATTTTCAGTGATGATGTTGAAAATATTTTGCGAACCCCAACTTACTTTGGCAGACTGGACCATAATCATAAAGTTAGAGAAATTGATTGCCGAACTGACCTCAAAATGTCCTTTTTCCCTCGTACAATTAGAGATACGAATAACGGTAAATATGTCCTATCGGAGAGTAGCAATGAATAGCATTGGTAGCTTCATGTTGGTATGAGTAGGTACTTAAAAGCTAACCCTACTAACAGAATGTTTTTGCATGTTTGCTTTGCAATTTCTATCTTTTTTAAATAGTGTAGTTCTGACTACTATATTAATACTATTCCTTTTTTATGCATGATATGTAGTGCATGTTTGGTGAGAAATCACTCCCTGCCACACACCCTTGTGGTGGCTTGCAGGGTATTATGTAGATGCAGATTTCCCTGTAATGTAGCTCTCTTAAACTGAGAGTGGAACACATTTGTCGTTAATGTTTGAAAGTCATCAGGGTGAATGTATAAAATGTACATGATGATATTCGGCATATTAAAATTTAAATATCATAGTCAGTGGGGGAACCGCACGCCAATCGCATCGGACGAAGTCTCGACGATACGCGCAGACTTTATTATTCAACGCATCATCGCGGAAGCAACGCGGGAAATAATTTAACGCACCATCATGTCCAGTGAATCGAGTAGGCCATAATCCTTAAGTAAAGGAGTGAGTTTGAGGGCATGCACGTATCTTTATTGCTGAGGATCTCTGCTAAGAAGCAGAGTGCTCCGGTTGGAGGCGTTCTGCGGAAGTGCCTTGAGCGCAACGTTGCTAGATCGAAGTTGCAAAGTGGTTGCGCGTGCAGGGTAACACTTTAGGAAACGGAGCATGGCTCTATCGAGCATAACACGCAAAGCTGAAACTACTCGATGATAAAACAAATTATTTTTCCAGGGGATAAGGGATCGTGAACATTTAAGGAGAACCATTTAAGAAAGAAAAATAATCAACAACCTACATCCTACATTTTTCTCCCGATCAGTTCGTGCGAGGAATTTAAATAATGCACAGATTGGGAGGATTTTAATTGATGAAAGATGCACAGGAAATTCACGAATCAACCGAATTAATGAAAATTGATAAGGGGAAGAGTAAGAGAACAAGAGTTTAAAAGTAACGAAATGTTAGTTATCACTTTTACTTCGTTATTTTTTTGTCATATATATCCTTCAAATAACCACCCTTCCATTGAAGATGTATTTAATGGAGTGTCAATGACAATGAAAAACATGGGATTTATGAATTAATCATAAAGAGTAGCCAATACAGAGAACGCCTTTAATGGGATAAGTCCATTTTTACACCTACGAGATGGTGTACCTACGTTCATTCGACTATTGCATTTTAAATTGCTTTCCAAAATTGGTTGAGACTGTCCCTAACCTTTATCTTAGCTCTTTTGATATCATTACTCCTCACTAGCTGTGATCGTTTTTATTTGGTCGCCGCATTTTCATTTGATTTCCGGCTAGGGTGCTAAATAGTTCACTTCCGGTGTGTTCCTAGCAAGGAGTACCTACTCCATCATGTTGGAGGACGAGGATCTTTTCATTTAGTTCCTTTCCGTACAGCGTTGTTTATGACCTCATCTTCCCAACAAATCCTATTCCTCAGTGCATTCGTATTCCATTGAAATTAAGGAATCGTTTTGCTACATTAGAATTAGGTTGTCATTGCGAACGCAGATATGAGGAATTAATCGGTTGACACTCTCAGTCTTTCCCCATCTCCGTTATTTCATCAGTTCAATAGGCGCTCACGGTATCACAAGCTACGTTACTATGCAATTCCTAAACCAGAATGTGTTTAAGTAAACTCTCATTTTAATACTCTCTCCCGCAATACTAAGAGAAGAATTACGTCAAAACAAAGAGGTTGGCCGACAGAAGAATCGAGTGGAGGGCTTCGTCAAACCAATCCTACGATTTTTGACCAATGATGATGATCCCTCAATAATCTTTACGTCAAGAGCAGTGATGAGCAATAAATTGGCAATGATAATTTACTACCACTCGCACTTACTAAACATTGGCAATATTTTCTTGCTGTTTATCTCATGTAACGAGGTTATTGGTCAAAATAAATGTCATTCATTCTCTCCATCAGAATAAAAAACTAAAACCATCAACTTATCACGTATCTCGCAACTTCGACCATCAACGTGATCGGGCACAGTATAAAAATATTTTTCACGAACATTGCCTTTTTTTAAAAATCTTTACTAAACAAAATGTTGATTTTCTGTCGCAAAATTCGTAGTCATAACATCATATGTTCTAAAAAATTTGATTTATCAAAGAGAAATTTTACTGTCGTAAGCTTTTTCGAAGAAGAATGGGTCAATTAGCGAGTCATACAAGAGAGACAAGAAGAAAATATTTGTAAAAACCCAGACCAGGAGTTTTGGGTTGTTAGGTTCAGAAACCTGGTACTTATGGAGAGAGGACGAGAGGATAGTGGAGGACTCTCCAATTTGGATTCGGAGTATAATGCAGAAGTTCTGCTGAATGGATATCAAAACAAATCAGAGAGTGTTAGATATAGAGAAGAGAAATAGAGAAAATAAATACTAACGTAGAAATTAGAATGAGGAAACTAATGTGAATGTAGAACGTAGGGAATGGTAACCGAATGCTGTATTGGGGAATGATTGAGAAATAATTTAGTAAATTCTGTAAAGGGAAGAAAAGTATAGTTATTATTAATAGCATAATAGTAAGTAGAAGCTGTGCAGATTTAAAGAAAATATCCACGTCGGGAATGTGGATTGTTAATGACAGACGACTAACTTGGCTGGGGAATAGGAGATAATTGCTTCCCAATTCGATGTTCGTCGCCGTTTGTGGCAGCACCTGTTTGAATAATATCCTGAGCACCTGAGTTTTTTAATAAGCTTTGGTACGGTACTGATGTGTACTAGGGTCTCCAGCTCTTCTGTTTTAAGTCTTCTTTTAGTACTCCTATCCTTGCTTATTCCTTTCTTGGGAGTGGGTTGGACTGGAAAGATGACGAGGTTGGATGTGGTGTTTCAGCTGCCCTGCAGCCAGTGGGTTCACATAGGCAGGAGTGTGTAGCCAGTGTATGGGATCCCATTGAATTACGTTTGATCAGAGAACCTTTACACCCTGCCACACACCTTTGTGGTGGCTTGCAGGGTATTATGTAAATGAGATGAGACAGTGTCGATCTACAAACCTACCAATGTTGGCAGAATATTTGTGATGATGATGATCGATGGATTGCGAATCGTTCGCAAAAAGTGTGGAAAAATGATAGAATGAATTTGCCGGCATCATCCGGGGAAGATGTCTCTTTGATTAGGACAGTTGAAGGTAAACTGAATTGGAATACGGCAAACGAGAATCACGAAGAAGTTGGCGGATCGGAGAATTCAGCAAAGGGACGCGTCAAACCGATCTTAAGAAAGATGACTAATGATGTTGACCCAGCGGGGTCTCCCATTAACCGTGGAATAAAAGGAGAAGATCTCGTTAACCGGGCAAACTAATCGCAATTTTGACGCCGCCGTCCCATTTCTCTCGTGGCGCCCCCCTTGGCCGTCGCGAGAGTGACCCGGGTGCAGGCGTGGGAGCAGACCCGCGACTAGGCGGCAGACGCCCCGTGATAACCCTTCTGCGCTTCGACAACTCCGCGCTTTTCTACTGTTGCCGTTCAGCAAAGTGATTCATCGATCATGAAAATAAAAATGACTTCGTATATTCCACACTTTTATTAACAAAACCGACCGCGGTTTCGGCGGCTATAGCGTCATCATCATTGCATACATCAGGCACTCTACGTCGCCTTGATGATGACGCTATAGCCTACGAAACCGCGGTCGGTTTTGTTAATAAAAGTGTGGAATATACCAAGTCATTTTTATTTTCATGATGATTCAATTCCAAAAAGTTACGCCGGAGGGTATTTCTTTGATTCATCGATGTTTATGGCAAAAGCTTGTAATTAAAAAGTGTAATCAAGGACATAATCTTTGAGTGCAGTAGACGGAAAGGAGAACGAATGATGAAGTGTTAAGCATGATGGGGGAGGAAAGGAAGTTGTTTTTAATTTATTTTATTTATTTTCTCCTACCACCGAAAACAGCACATGTGGCCTTTACATCAGGTCATTAACAATGTAGCAACAGATGAGCACACACACACCAGAAAAACTCACTCAGGCGGGACTCGAACCCGCGACCCTAAGGTTAGCAGGCGAGGACTTACCCACGCCACCACCGGGGCCGACCCGACCAAGTATTGGAGGAACTTAAGCTGAGGCAGTGTAGGGACGAAGAAAATAATCAAGGACAATGGTTTAAGCAGGCTATTGAAGTTAGAATGCTAGATAAACAAGGAAGGGATGAAAAAAAATCTGCATTTGGGTGGCATGAAAAGAGACGGGAAAAATTATGCTCCAAGAATTAAATAGTTTGTGTAGAGATAGAATAAGATACCACGAAATCTCAAATTAAGCACCCGAATAAGCTTTCCGTGGACAGTTTTAAATCTTCATGTGGATTCCACTAGTACCTAATCATTTAGCCACCACATTAGCCATATTTTAGTGCCTTTTAGCGAATGAAACAATGAGTGTATCCTTTTTTAGTGATAGAATTCGTCGAATGAATGGACACGGCGCTTCTTCGAGTTCTCTTTGGGAGCAAAAATAAAAAAATTAATATAAAAACGCAAAACGTTATTGGCATAGCATACAATATTCAAACAACAAAGCATATGAATATTGCTATATAAAAGTAGTCTTAAATACCTTTTGTCATCAGTCTATTTATTCCTACGCTTTTGGTGACTTCCATGGCTAAAATAAATGATCTAACGCCTTAATTATTTCAGAATAGTTAAAATAAGCTGTCTGAACAAGATGTCATATAGAGGTGATAAATATTTTAATAAAATTTTTTTTACTAAGAAAGAATATTTTAGAGAGATATACTGGGCATGCAGAGGACGTTGTTGGATTATCATGGAGTTGCTAGGAAGTACTAAAGAGGATGATAGAATGATGATTAGAAAAGAGGTACCATGCTGAAATGAGGGAGAAAAAAACATAGGTGCTAGATTCTAATGCAGACAAACAAATGCAGAAGATGTTGAAATCATTGAAAACTCCTGAGTTTACGGCAGGGTTGCTCATATAGATTAACTTATGGATATAACAAGACATACATTATCTTTCATTGCATATTTTCCGTGATTAGTAAAGAGCATAAATATGCATGATCGAAGTTACCTGGGAGATAATTAATTGAGAGAATATGTTTCTTCTTAGGCGTACCTACTACGCAATATTTGGATCGGAATTGATATGTAAAGTAATATGTGCGAAGTTGATTTTTATACTTTTAAACATGGTGATATATTGTAGAGTACTCTGTAGTGCATGATTCATGTATTAACATCCAATTTAATAGAGTCTACGTTAATCCTTTTATTACTATGTAGATACTAACCATGTAGTTGTATGTGACCCTATTATGTAGCATGTTTCAAAGTAGTATCCTAGTTGCATGTCAATAGTGCATGTTTGGTGATATTCACCCCCTGCCACACACCCTCATGGTGGCTTGCAGGGTACCGCGTAGATGTAGATGTAGAAATGCATGGAATGTTGTCGATATATGTTTGACAGTATGGAATGTGACTACAAATATTTGCATAATATTACTAGTGCCCGTCCCATAAGATGATGGTTTGACACTGGAAGCTGTATTGCGTATAAAGATGCTTTGATTCCTAGGCTAGAATTAATTTGACAGAGCAGTAAAATCGCTTATGAAGTTACTGACGTTATTGCGTGGGCGACAGTAATGCACGCCTGGTGTGAAATAACACACACTCGCAACTTTGCGGAGACTTAAAGGACATTTTGTGGTTGCAGACGGATGCAGATGAACCATTACATTTTTAAGCGGCGTAAACATTCAGGTGAGATTCATCATGGCTCTTGACTCGTTGTAGTCCCGAGTCAACATCCGCCCGCACCACACGCCCTGCACGTATATCTCTCTCCCTTTCTCTCTCCATCCTTCAGTCTCACCGCTCACGCACCGTGACAAATTATGCGCAGCAGGTATTGTCACTGCGCGGAGTACTCCGCACTTCCATTCCTCAACTCTCTCTCTCTCCCTCATCTCCACCACAACCAAAACCTCCCCCACCCCCCTCCCTCTCGAGGGGCGTGGAGGGGCTCCACGGCCTCGAGGACATTAATGCGCTCCAGATGCCGAGAATCTCGTTCGAGGAATGCGGAAAATCCATCGCGGTCGAGCGTCCCGAGTCGCATTTCAATGCCTCGCGCGGCTCCAAAGCTGATGAGGAGAGAGAAAGAGAGGTAGAGAGAGGGAGAGAGAGGCAGAGAAAGAGAGGGAGAGAGAGACAAAGAGAGGGAGAGAGAGGGAGAGAGAGGGGGAGAGAGAGAGGGAGAGAGAGGGAGGGAGAGAGAGAGAAAGAGAGGGAGAGAGAGAAAGAGAGGGAGAGAGAGAAAGAGAGGGAGAGAGAGAAAGAGAGGGAGAGGGGGAAAGAGAGAGCGAGAGAAAGAGAGGGGGAGAGAGAGGGAGAGAGAGTGGGAAAGAGAGAGAAAGAGAGGGAGAGAGATAAAGAGAGGGAGAGAGGGAGAAAGGGAGAGAGAGAAAGAGAGGAAGAGAGAGAAAGTGAGGGAGAGAGATAAAGAGAGGGAGAGAGAAAGTGAGAGAGAGAAAGAGAGGAAGAGAGAGAAAGAGAGGGAGAGAGAGAGAAAGAGAGGGAGAGAGAGAGAAAGAGAGAGAAAGAGAGGGAGAGAGAGAGAAAGAGAGGAAGAGAGAGAAAGAGAGGGAGAGAGAGAGAAAGAGAGGGAGAGAGAGAGAAAGAGAGAGAAAGAGAGGGAGAGAGAGAGAGAAAGAGAAAGGGAGAGAGAGAGAGAGAAAGAGAAAGGGAGAGAGAGAGAAAGAGAGGGAGAGAGAGAAAGAAGGGAGGGCGGGGAGGGGCTTTTGAGATCCCTGAGCGAACGATGCGTCGTCGCCTGCCGACCTTACTGGGTCGCTATGCGCCTTCCTTTCGTGTACGCTACCTCCCCCCCCTCCTGCCCTTCCAGACCCTGCCGTAACCCGTAAACCCCTCTCATCCCTCTCTCTCTCTTCCCGCTCCGCGAATGGGCGTGTGTCGTTTTTGTGGCTGGATCCGTGGCCATCAACCCGACGAGGACGGAGCGCGGGGGAAATTGCTGCCAAGACTTTTGCAAATGGATCGTGCAATAGTTCATGAAAACTAATGCCGGGCCGGGGGAGACAGCTTTCGGATGAAATCAGCGGGAGACACGTTTCGACTGGCATGGAGGAATTTCAGTTATTAGGCTGGAGGATTGCCAACGGAGGAGGGGAAGGGAGGGATATTAGGGTCACGGGGAAACGCAATCGTAAGCTTTCCGCCTAGAAGAAACAATAGCTGAGATAGACTGAAAGGGGGGGATCGCTTTCGAAATATTTATTTGGTTTTTCATCGAGATTAAGCTATTAATCAACGTGAAATTGAGGCGTTAGAGAAATTGAAGGATCAGAAAGGTGGAGTGTCACAATTACTTACGATATTGAATACTGTCTCCATGAATGGCAGTTGAGTACGTTGAAAACACCACAGTAAGGTAACACCACAGTTGACCTGAATAAAACCATGCACTATCAGCTAATCGGGCTGGCATGTAGACCACCACGCAAATCCACATTTTATATTTCTATGCATATAATTTGGAGGATTCATAGGAACTACGTATTATCCTCACCATATTGAACTTTCTAGGACCTTTTATGTTAAAGTGAATATATATTTAAGTAAATAAATGATAAGGGAATCACTGAACGCCATTGGTGTTTTCTGGAATAATATTTCGTAAAATTTCTCCGTACCTAGTCGGTCCTCGGTCTTATTCCGAATGCAAATGTTAATAATATGCCATTGAGATTGGCTGCATGCATGCACCTGTAACTTGCTTAATAAACCGTGGAGTCGGTGGATATTTAGAAAAAAAATGCTATATATTTAGATAGTGGATATTTAGAAAAAAATAGGCTAAGCAAAAAACAAGAGTCTCTTTTTACTTAGGCTACTATGCTACTCTAGTATTGTAACTCGCACTAATGTCGCACATTGTAGTTACTTTAGTCTTGTACATTAATATGTGTGCATTTCACTGCGCTCACTTTTAGCTACAACTGAGAAATATGAGAATGACAAAAATTCCGTACATGATAAAAAATTCGTAAATATATCACTAATAGGTAACTTAATATTCTGATAAAGATTATAGCCATAAGAAGTAAGCTAATTCGAATAAGAATGGATAAAAATGATCTTCATAATTTAATATTGTTGATGATATTTTGGCAGCATCAGAATTTTTGGCAGTAATATTTTAAAGGAAAATTTTCAAATCCGTAAATATTATTTATGCAATTAATTTCCTCGAATATTTATAACAATGGAGCCAAGAAGACAGGCACTCCATTCCGTGAGTGGTTCCTGGAAGGAATATTCATGGATGTCAAGAATGTAGTTCACTATCATTGCGTAATTAAAGTGTTCATAGCATGATCTCGTATTGAGATAAAATGTTTCGTGAAGATAAATACGTTGGTAATTCAAGATTACTGAGAATGAAAGAGCAAGAACACTCTCGAAACATACACACATGTCTAGATAAGTTCCCCTAAAAAGTATGCTGTGACCCACATTCTCTCATTTGAACCCTTGGAATTAAGACGTCTCCTAGCTTTGTTCAATCAAATATTAATTGAGTGCTACGAAAAGGTATTCATCCATTGTAATTGAGCGCCTTTATGCTTCTCATCAAGGATTCACCGCTCCTTCTGAGCATTTGCGACTCCGCAGCAAGCTCCCTCTCAAAAGGTGAGAGAGAGAGAGAGAGGGGGGGATGAGATGAAGGGAAGAAAGGCCTTTGGGCGTGGACGCAAGGCGGAGGAAAAGGAGCAGCCGGCCCTATTTTTCCCCCAAAGATGTTTGCAAATCTTTTCCGGCTCCTTTTCTCAAGGGCCTCGCTTCACTGCCTCTCGAATCTCGAACCGAGTGAGGGGGGGGATTAAGCACGCCCGCTGCTGTAAATGGGATTGATCGTCGCCAAGATGCAGGGGAGAGATGGGGTATCGGTGTGAGGTTGAAATTGTCCCGTGACATATCCCTGTAGAGTCCTTTCTACATCAAGAGCGCTCATCTCTTTCCCATTCAATTCCTACGTTCACTACCACCATCACCTTGTTTTGCCATCTCCGCTGCAATGGTATTTAATGGCGTTTTATTTACAAAATTTGGTTTCCACCACCGCCGGTGAGGTTTTCGCGAATCTACATCTTCACACCTTTCTTTAAACAGTAGGTTCCTCCCATATTTTCAAACGATCATTGATTCCACGCATTTATCTGTATAAATAATTTGCTTGTTTCACTTCAATTAAGTCCTTTTCTTGTGGTTACAGGCTCATTAGACTGTCATTTCTCCAAGGGAAATTGGGAAGGGAATGATTCACTGACCGTCTTCAAAAACTTATTTCTATTTTTCAATTGAAGTGCATACGTACATACTGACAGTTTCTACTAGAATAAGATTTGTTATCGGCGAAATATGCCATGCATGTACACAGATACATATTTTTATTTTACTTTTGTAGGGTAGCGATGCTGAAATTCCACTGATTTTTAATGAGGCACATCTTTTCTTCGTTTATTTGACCTAATTTATTTTAGTCGCTCATCCTGTGTTCGTTATTATTTGGTAGATTTCCGCAGGGAATTCCTGTTTAGTTTATTCTGAACATTATCATATTTATTTTATGTCCAATACGAGTGATTGAATCCATAGCATAGATAGTTGCATTTTGGTGCAAGGAATTGAAGGTAACCCAACTAACAGCACGTTTTTGCATGCGTAGTTTGAAATTTTTATCTTTTTAACTATTGCAGTTTAGACTAATATATTAATACTAATCCTTTTAAATGCATGATATGTAGTGCATGTTTGGTGAGAAATCACCCCCGCCACACACCTTTGAGGTGGCTTGCAGGGCATTATGTAGATGTAGATGAGAACAATATATCGATCACAAAGGTGAAATAGTAGAATTGACTCTTTTTCAGGGTCCCTAATGTACGCAAATGGACTGAATGAGTTTTATCTGAGTGTTTGTGTGCACAGCCAATTCTCGCCCGCACGCCTCCCAATAATCCATCCTCTACCCTCCCACTCCACCTGCATCATCCTACGTCTCTTTATTTGGTCCACCCCCAGTTTGCCCCCTCGGCGCCTCCGATCCACCCCCGGCGTAGCAGTCGCCCCTTCCGGCTGCGGGAGAGGGCGTGGTGAGGACGAGGGGGGCGGGAAGGGGGGAGGAATGGGCGAGGAAGTCTCCTGGAAGAGCAAGGGCGGGAACTGAAGTGGAACTGGTTTTATTGGTCCCTGGCAATGAGTTCCATAGACTCTGACCTAAGTGCACGAACCGTAATCGAATTATGGGTTCCAGGCTGCGGGCACGGCGTAATGAAAGTGGACAAGTAATGTTCAATGAGAATTCAGTGGGAAACAAAGGAAAGATGAAAAAAAAAGTCCGGACACAACAGTGATCCTTTGAATTTCGAAGTACTATTGTGGACTGAGTAAAGCTCACAAATAAGTTCACCACTATCTTGGCAACTGGAAAAAATTATACTCAGCCTGTTGGATATCAAAGGGATGCAGCAGAAGCAGCCGCTCCAATACTTTTCCCTCGTCAACATCTTTTGCTGACCATGACTTTGACGTTAAGTTTGGCAGGAATTAAAACAAGCAATGCTTTAGCTAGCGAAGAATAGATCTCATCTCCTGTCAAGTGATGTAGATTACGAAATAATGATTGAAGTAAAAGTTGAGAAACCAATCGCGTGCTCTGTATAATGTGCCGCTTCCTACGACATATAGTTTCTCAAAATCCGGCCCCGGAGTCAACGGGGTAAATTCCTCGCCTGTCAATTCCAGAGTCGCGGGTTCGAATCCCGCTCGGGGAGGATTTTATCTGCCCGGGGCATGGATGTTTGTGCATGTATCTGCCTTTTATTATAACACAATTAATTGGGGTAACCTGTTTGTGTTTAATATATTATCATTATCATCATCGGTAAACAATCCTAAGACTGGTTTGACGTAGCCCTCCACTCGATTCGTCTATTATCATTATAAATTATTATAAATACTGTGATACGTGAGTTTCAGGAAAAGGTTCCCATATATATCGGAGAACCTACAGACCTCTGGCCTCTTTTACTTTCATAATGTATGAAACATACGTATACAAACATACGTGTACTCCTCTATTATGGTCAATAATGAGCTATTTGTAAAACCTGAAAAAAAATATAAAGATTCCGCTCACAACACAATACTTAATGCTTCTAAACCAACTGCGCCGTTTCATAGCGGTAAGGTATCGGTCGATGTTATAACTGAAAATTCCAGTTAACCAATTAAATGTTGATCCAGGTTAAGATGAAAACTTTAAGGTGAAGATTGCAGAAGAGACGGGAAGGCCCATACCTTTTCCAGTTCATTATTATAATGCGCACTTCTCTCTCCAATCCATCTGCCCATCTGAGGAAATTTCATGAATACTTAAGACCCAGAGTAAAGCATAAGAAGGGCCAAAGTCTCCCGGAATAAGGAAGGCAATGAAATCAGCCGAAATAAGGATGGAGCGAGGCGCACTCTTGAGAGACCGAAATGAAATTAGGGCATCACGGACGAAACCAAAGGAAAACGCCCGTCGTCATCAGAGAAGCTGCGGGGAAAACGCATTCGGGGAGCTTTGGGCACACATTCCGGGATGTAGGGAAAAAAAGGGAGAGGAGCCGAGTCAACGGGCGAAATATGTAACCATATTATAGTATATGGTTATGTGTGTGTGTGTATATAAACACATAACCATTTATATATCGCACGGTGACTCAGCTCCTCTCCCGTTTTTCCCCTACATTCCGAGATACATATATATATACATACACTAGTAAAAAATCACGGGAGAGAGAGAGATGGCACCTCACAAAAAGAATATGCCCCAAAACAAACATACTTAAATTTCGGGGGCACGCAGCATCCACCTTCAGAAGAGTAGATTGAAGTCAACTCAGCAGGACTTCAATCTAAATCTACTCTTCTGAAGAAGGGTGCTGCATGCCCCTGAAAATTTAAGTATGTTTGTTTTGGGATATGTTATTTTTGTGGGGTGCCATTTCTGTCTCCCGTGTGATTTTTACGAGTGTTACGAGTGACTGGCAAGACTTGCCAAACCAAAAATATTGTGTACCTTCTGACCTGCAATTCATATCCCGAATTTTACGTTGGCGAATGCACTACACCCTTAGCAATCCGAATGAACAATCCTTGATCTTCCACTAAATCCGCCTCATTTTCATCCTTTCCGATCCCTAAACACATTATTTCTCACAGCCTCCCTTTCGATAAGTGTTTTAATCTATCGATACTTGAATCCCCACCGGAATATGCAAGCAGAACAGAGGTCAGGACCCGGAAATAGGCATTAATCTGGATTCTTCGTGCGTTTGAAAGCCCTGGTTTGAACATCCAGCACTAAACCCCCCTCCACTCTCATCCCTCACCACCTCTTCTTCCTTTCCAACTTCCTTCACACCATCGCCGCACATTCTAGTCTACCTTCAGTTGACGAAGACTGCAGTGGCAGGCGAAAGCTTAATTTGTTTTAATCGTGAGTGTCCCGTTTTTTATGTTTTTATGTTTCTTTATTTTTCATGTTCACGCGCGCTTCATATATAAAAATATTTTAATATAATATCATATATATATAGAACCATCAATTTAGAAATTCACCCTACACATATTTACGAAGGATAGAAAATAGGAATAGATAGAGAACATATCAAAGGACGAACACACGGTTGGTGGAGGAGTTATATGTGAAAATATACACAGAAACACACACTATACACGCGACCCATGTGCACGAGGGGAAGTCTTCCGTGGATGGGGAAAAATTGTGTCGCGCGACGGTCGGGAAGAGACGATTTGCGTCGTGATGGAGAGGAGGCATTAGGCGTAAGACCCGAGGCGACTGAAGGCATGGAGAGAGAGAGAGCGAGTGTGTGCTTAAAAGTCTCCCTCCCGCCCGGGGACTTATCTTGGCGATTTGTAATAGACATCCGCGATACGTGCGGGGGATCCCAGGTTGAAAAATGGGCGCATCCGGTGGAGGGAGTTCGAGCATTCCGAGGAGCATTTAAGGAGAGGGAATTCGGTCGAAGTGGCGGCTAATCTTCTTCTCCCCTCCAGAGGGCGAAGGGGAGAGAGAAGGGTCTTCAATACTAGGAAGTTCAAGTGGAGCATTATTACTAAGTCAAAAAAATTTGCAGAACTGCGTCAGAGAATAAAAGCCGCAGTAAATGGTGGCACGGAATCGTGATAATAAAGAGAATGAGTTCCAACTAATCCTGTATTTTACTGCGTTAGGGATATCAGTATTCATTACACAAATCTTGGAAAGGCGATCTCACGAAAAAGTTAAAAAAAAATTAGATACCTACGATATTTTTATCTGATAAGTACCCCTCTAGAGTACGCAGTAAACATTTGAGGCTCCACTAAAAAGGATTATATTTAAGAACTCAATGCTATAGATGGGTAAGCAGTGCCCTTAACTTAGATTTGGACGTAGAGCAAGTACCACTCGAATAATGTAAGGTCTTGGCTAGGATACTCTGTACACTATGAGACTGGGCGCCGGATTAATGTTGCTAGGAGAGTTAAAATAGAATGGATTTGGGACTGACAGGGAAGCTATAATCCCGCCCCTGAATTAAGCCAGCCAGGAGAGACATTTGCGAAAAATTATATGCTTGAAGGACATGTCACTCGCGTTTCTGCATCTCTATGGCTGATTGTGAGGCATTTACGAAGAGAGTGGCAGGGGACAACATGTATGAAGGCATTTTATGACACGCGACGCATGAAATGAGGCCACCTAGTTATGATGTTGTGGGTGTTTGAAAACGAGGGAGTATCACTATGCGATATTTCTGCTCTCATGATACTGTACGGCGAGAGGACAAACGGATCTTGATGCTAAAATATAATCAAACATCCTTACAACTAGGTTTGGTAACTTAATACTCTTAATTTCTAGCTGTGGTTCCTCCAAAACTTTAATATTTTCAGTGATGATGTTAAAAATATTTTGCGAACTCCAACTTCCTATGGCAGACTGGACCATAATCCAAAATTAGAGAAATTGATTGCCGAACTGACAGATTCAAAATGTCCTTTTTTCCTCGTACAATTAGGGATATGAAACACGGTAAATATATCCAGTACAAGTGTATCAATGGATAACATTGGTAGCTGCATGTTGGTATCAGGACTTGAAGCTAACCCAACTAACAGCATGTTTTTGCATGTTTTCTTTGCTATTTTTATCTTTTTTTAAATAGTGAAGTTTAGATCAGCATATAAATACAAATCCTTTTTTATGCATGATATGCAGGGCATGTTTGGTGAGAATTCACCCCCTGCCACACGCCTTTATGGTGGCTTGCAGGGTATTATGTAGATTATAATTGGGATTTAATAATTTGTGTAAGTTTTACACTCGCACAATGTGTATTTTCCCTTCGAGTCTGATGCGTGACAATTCAGTCCCTAGATGATCCAAACCCAATCTGTGAAATTAATACTTGCTTCTTATTCCTCATTCGTGGGAGCTATTAAATAAACATGTGGCTGACGTTGCAATTACTTAAATCTACGGAATAACTTTTCTAGTTTCGGATCCCAAATTCTGGAGATTTCCGAAAGGGAGCGCTCACAAGAGCAAAGGTGTTCTTTGAGAGAACTGTTAAGAAACGACTGTAGGCGTTACGCGTGAAGCGCAAGAGAGCAGTGAACTTTGACGAATGGTTCGGCGATTGGTCGAGAGGGCGAGTGAGGCTTGTGGACCTTCCTTGGGAGGGAATCGGAGATAGCGGCCGTCGGAGGAGGAGGAGTCTCCGAGCGGTTTCCAGCGACTGGGAGGTCGGCCGCAGGAGGGCAGGATTTGCGGTGGAGTAGTTGGAAGAGACCATAGCTTGCGGTTTAAAATTGCGAGAATTCCACGTAGGCTCTCTCTGTCTTGGCTTGGATGGGCGCCCTGGGACGCGGTGAACCATTCTTTTAGAGGATGGATGCATTATTTCTCCAACCGACGACCCCCTAAGTCCTTCCTCCTTCAGATGAGCATATATGTCAATGAATTTACCGATAAATAATTGAAAAGAGTCTTTTACTTTTTTCCTCGTCTATGTTTCTAAGCTCTCTCTCTCATATTTTCCTACCTCTGACCTTCCTCTTGTATTTCTTTTGGTTATTTGATAGTGTTTTCTCCTAAACGTATTTCATTTTTTACCTATGCAATAGACTATCAAAGAAGGGCGAAAAGCTTCAATTGACTCGATAACACGTTATTTTTATGAATATTACAAGTGTTCCAGAGTATTTTCTAAAATTACTGTACGAGTAATTTTAACATTGTGACTGTATTATCATGAAGGGCTAGATTTTAAGGTTTTATTTGGGAAACGGAATAAGTAAACATAGTAGGTATATAAATTCAGTGATGACAGAAATATTTTGGTTACGCTAGACAGTATTCATTGTATAGGTGCCAGATTTCACTTAGATATCTTTATCCCTCCTTCTTCACCCCCAGCCGCCATAAACCCTCAAAGTGTCTTGTAGGATATTCAGTAGATTTCGATGCATGATCCAGATCCATCTCGCCTATCATTACATGTTCCAATACGTTAACTTTCTTGCACAATTAGAAATGGTTATCCAAATGGGCGGAGGCTGCTAAATCATAAGGGTTGACAAAAAGTACAGTGAACAGTGAGGCGATCATCTTTTTGCAGCTAAGTATTCCTACATAAAAGTATTTTTATGTGTAATAATTGAGGCTGATGAGAAATGCAGATAGTTTCAAAAACGAGAGCCGATTCTCCTCGAAACCGTGAATTAATGTTTGCTGGAAGATTTGCTCCAACGCCTCAATCTCGCCAGAGAAGGATATTCGGTTCACTTAGAATAAAGCGCTTATTTTAGACTTCAAAAGGGTGGAAAGAGCGTTCCATAATGCTTCGTAATCGATTTCGTTTCAGCGCGCGGAGATAATTGAACCGCTCTCTAAGTATCCAAGGCTCGGCCTGCGGATCAGCTCCGGCTCAAGCAGCTTGAACGAAGTGCTCCTTTCCCGCGATCGGCCGTGGCGCCGTCTCGCCAAACGGATGGGCCATGAAAACACAACGATCTCCAGTTGGCGCCCTTTGGCCCGTGGAGAGCCGGCGGTGAAATCGGCGAGCGTGGAAAAGACTGGATACGGCGAAGCCAAATTTATTCCACTTCTTTCAGAGTATGCCGTGGACGCTTTGCAGGAGATAAACGTAAAGAGGAAATTTTCCAACGAAACTGGAGAGAAGGTTGCGTATCTCAGGAGGAGATTATTCGGAGATAAAGTTTGGCTGGTATTGCGTTAAAATACCCGTGCAACTAATGTTTGGAATTTATATTTTTTTTAGCCGTACTCAATTTATTTCTACATAAATTTATACAGTATCAGCGTATATTTGTAAGTGAACAATTGAAATTCTTTGCCATTATATTTTGTCATATCTTCTTCACGAAAAGATTTTCAGTTGAATTCCCTCCAAGAAATAGACGAAACCTTGGGGGCCATATGCACCAAAATATCTGTGAAAGTGTATGAGATATGAAAAAATCCTAGTATCTGTACCACGTACCTGAACCAATTACCTGTTCGATTGACCTAGATTCATTAATTATTTTGTGAAACACTTATCGGGCAATGGTAAAGTATAGTAATATTTAAATTGCTAGGCTCGTAGCAAAAGAAAATTAGCTGAGATTGGGTTAATTTAAGTTGCGTAAGTGTAACCATTTTTCTTGTCTTTAGAACTCCAACATTTTATGAATGACTCAATCAGAAGTTGATGTCAGCCTTTGAAATTTCAACCTAAACCACTCCTTGCATCTCATTTCCAGAGCAAGTATTTTAAATCATCAGATCATCAACTTTACCCTGGAGAGTGAAGTAATCGATGTAAATACGTGGGTGATGATGTTTTATTGAGACCTTACTCTTCTAAAAAGAAATGGCTACCTAGTATGAAGAGGTAAATGAAAGAACTTAGTGGACTCCACAGTAAGTTTCATTGGGCGACCTAGGTTTCGACACGTAGTGTCAAAATCAGACCTGAACACGTGACACTACGTCCACTAAATTTTTTCATTTATCCATAATGGAAAACTTCCACCATATCTCGCCGGAATTTTTTTCCTATACTATTTTATATATGTATTTACACTATTATGAACACTGAGATCGCGTTGATTTAAATTATCAACCCACCACCAACAATAAGGCTGAGCTATAGACAGAAATAAATCTCGAACGCATTTTTCTCTAACCACTGCTCCAGACCGCTAAATATAGAATGAATTTCTGGACTACATAAAAACAAACGTGGAAATTTATATATGTAGTAGGCAGAGAGAGAAAAACAAAATCAGGTTATCAAACAAAAAAAAGACAAAACTGTGCGACTGTGAAGTAGTTCGAGATGGGATTGCGGTTTGGGGCCAGAAAGTGGATGGGAAGGGATACATTGAATGAGTGTCTTTTTTATCAACCTAACAGCATAGGGAGGGGAAAATGCTGAGAATGATAGGAGACAAAGGTTTGACGAGGTAAGGAGTAGATATTGGAAGGAGAGATAAGGTGAGACTGCGGGCGACGCGGAAGGGGGAAAAAGGTGGACTCACGCGGCGGCGAAGGAATCAATTTGTTGGAACCTTGACAGTTTATCAAACGATGCGGCGGTTGTAAGAAGGGGAGAGATGTTTCAAAAGGCCGGGAAAGGGAGCCTGGAAATAGGGGAAATTGGAGAGAAAGGGTTGGTGGGGAAGAACGAGTTAGCGGCGGGACATCTGCAGACGGATGGGACGAAAGGGACAAATTTATTCAGGGAATTGCGTCCCCTGAAAATTTCCCGGAAATTCATTTTTTCTTCCACAACACTACTGAGGAGTTTATTTCGAACATACCTAGAGACTGGTCCCTGATAAAAGTAAATTAATTAACCCCTGCTGAAATAAGAAGACTTATTACAGCGACTATCTATTCTTTTTTTAAGGCATAGTGTTGGCTTCCAGTAGGTGGCAGTACGTCAAGAGGCAATAATGATTTCGGTCGCCCTTAAAAAATAATAGAAGGTAGAGGTAGATGTTTTGCATAAACTTACGAGACTAGTACTTTGTTGATATTAATGGTTTCCATGTATATTAATCAAACCCTTTCTTGACCACCCAATTTCTTGAAAGCTTCATTTTTCTATTAACATTACTTAATTTCCTATTATTTCTTAAGTAATAACTTAATTACTGAGATTTTTAAATCCCAATCTAACTAGTTATATTTTTTCTAGGGTAATGAATTCAGAAAAAATAGACCCTTAAAGAGATTGGAACTCAAATTCCCAGTGGTCTAGAAAAAGTTATGAGAGCTGGTGACAATTATTCCCTTCCAATGAATATCATGCTTGTATATTCATTAGGTCTAAATTACATTAAAACGAATTTGACACCTATTATTATCCTAAGTTCATATCTATATGAAAAATACATTAAAATTATTAGTAACTCGAAATATTTGTGAATACAAAATCATATTATTTTTTAATCAATTTTAATTAACCAACTCGGCCAGATCAAACCCAGTCCGCCGGTATCAATAAGTCTAGCCCTCTTGTTAACTATGCATAACTTCTGAAACCAGTCCAGGTGGTGGCCAAAACAAAGAATGGAGAAAACATCAATATCACTCTATTTGTAACAGTGAAAACTCCGCCAAATTAGTTCACCTTTAAATCAGAGTATTTCAGAAAGCGAAATATTCGGATTCCAACAGTTCGCGAATTTGTTCTTGGCACGCACCGACTAAAATGAAGAGGTTCGGACTGAATTGAGCAAACCTTTTGGCCGTGAAAGGGGAGAAGTGGAGGGTGATTGAGAGGGCTTGTGATTGGGGCAGGAGGTCGTGTTAGCGGACGGGCAGGGAGGAGGGTGATGCGTGGGGGAGTGCGGTCGATTTTGGGTAATGACCAAGGAAGATGCGGTCCAGGAGGGAGGCTGGGGCAGCGGACGGCCGGCTCTTTCGGAGGGGATAGGGCGTGTTACGGAAGGGGGGGAGAGGATGGGAAAGGGAAGGGAAAGGACAGGCGCTGCCGAGAGATACATGGGAAGGGACCAGAGTGGTCAATAATGGACGAGACAACGGCGTTTCAGAAGGAGAAGAGACAAGGTAACTGTAGGGAATGAACTACGAAAGATAAACGGATAATGGGCGATTCTCGTCTGTTATAAACACGGAAGGCGTTCATAAAAACCTTCGTAAGGAGTGTAGTGTGGGTCCGAAACATCGAATATCTGAATAGGTGTTCAGTGAAGAGCCCTTGAGACCTGAAGATGACGTAGGGTGCTGAAGATTAAAGGACTGATAAAATCAAGAATGAAGAATTTTGCAGATGAACCGAGGAAGAAAGATCTATTTATATGGAATACTGCACAGCAGAGAAGAAACAGGTGATCACACCCCAAGATAGACACACCCAAGGGATTTGCCAAGAACATAATGAGGGAAACTTTAAAGGAAAGATTCCACAAGAAAAACCGCACAAGGACCAAACAAAGAGTAATTTAGCAAGAGTTACGATATAACTGAGCTTGCAACGTATAGGGACTTTTAGCTGCTTAATATTTAAGAATGTAGGTCCGCTAACTAATCTTAGAATTGAAAAAGAATGATGATGGATGTTTCCAAGAGTAAAAAAGGGTACAGTAAGAGGACATTTTACCCTACCGTTGCTGAGCATGAAAGATTAAGTAAGTGTGGTGCCAAGAAGTAGGGCTGAAGTAAAGAGAATAAGTATAGTTCAGTATGACAGGATCGCAAAAAACATAGTATATAGAGGGCGATTATTGCGTTCATTGCGCAAAATTAGCTTTGATTTACAAACACCTCAATGCTCAGCATCGCGACAATGGTTGTTGAGATTCAGCGTGACAAATCCTCACTCTTTCACACTGAACTGAATACCTGATTACAGAAAAATAATTACCGTGGACGGGATTGGATATTTACGGCTTTTGAGTGTTTTAAGGGTATGAGAGTCGTTGCGCGCCTCCCCGCGTCCCCGCGTAGCACCCCCGTGGGCCAGGGGGCGCCGCGGCGAATGGAATGTCCTTCCAGGAACCCTGGCTCCACTCCCACTCTGCCCTCCAAAAACCCTCTCCTCCCCCTGCGATGGAAATGCGGCGTTCCCTAACTCCTTCCCATTCCTTCCCTCCCGCCTCTCTCGTCGTGTCCGAGGGAACGCGGCCTCATCCTGAACACAAGAAGGGCATTCGCTCGAGGGGTACGGTGGCCGAAGGACGAGGGATATGGAGGGACATATGGATGGTGATGGCTCATGGAAGCGAGGGAAGACAATGTAGTGTGTGTAGGCTGACATAATAAAAGCAATTTATACACAGCAGAAACATCTTGATTGGGACGAAATGGAACAAAAATGGTCGTTCATTGGTCTTTAGTTGCGTGAGGAATCAAATTTTTAACGTACTGTGATAAATGACAATTACTCTACCCTGGGACCATTCTACAATGGGGAGGCTTCCAGCAGCGGAGGGGAAACATTGGTGAAAACCTACGATAACGCGGAACAGCCAAAAACCTAAAAGACCATAATTTTTTGTTCTCTATTTATTACAGCTACACTATAACTGAGTCAACGCTAGAAGAATTATTGACATTTCGATTTAATTTAGGGTGTTGGAAACGGCTTGGTTGGCTAAAGGTAAAAAAAGTTTGATTTTTCATTGGTATTTTTATCGAATGTGTAAATAAGACAAGGCTGACCGATGTTGCTTCTCTCTAGATTGGCCTCATGTCTGGTTGACAAGGAGCTAGATGACAGAATGGATAGCTTTGTCTCCATCTTGCTCGAATAAAGATGTTTCATTATTACTATTATGCATCCTAAACGGAAGACGGCGAGTGACTGCTTAACGTCCTATCCGACGAACGGAGCAATCGACTTGAAGTTCTCAAACTATATTCAAGTAGTGATCGAAATCAACGACAAAATCATTGCCACTATCGGGATTCGAACGCGGACTGCCGGGATAGGAGGCCAGTACTCTGGCCACCACACCAACTCGACTCTGTTATCGACAGTTTCTTAATGATTTCCGAGAGTCCACGCCTTTCAACGTCGGCAATTCGCAATATTCCAGTGCCGTAATTAACTATGCCATAAATAATTATCGATGGTTTGAGAAAATTTCACCGCAAGAGAGATTAAAGGGAAACCTGTTATTATTTTACAGATAAAAGAGAGTCAAAGTGGATTAGAAATTTGAGGGCGCGACAGAATTAGCAGGGGATTGTAGGCATAAAGGGAGAGCGTGGTATCAGAGTGGATATAATGCTACTGACGGAATGTTTACGGGTTGAAATCCGGGTAAAGACAGGCCCTACATCCTCAGCTTACCACAAAATATTTACCATATTTACTTAAAAAAATGAGGTTAGTTGAAATGAACCACAGATTAAAGGGTGAATAATACTGAAGGCTAGCCAGAAAAACCATATAAACCTTCAAATCTAAGGGCGGTAACAATGCTTAATTTTACCAAGAACAGTGTACCAAAGAGGGCTGAGTTCACACGTTGCGGTTCGGAGGATTTTATCTCTACACCTCTGCCACCTGCGGTTTCTCAGAAATTCAAATTTCCCAGAATAAAGTTTCTGTTAGAACTGACGGCCAGAGTTTCGCTCGAACTGTCAAAGGATGTGTAACACGGATTTAAACTCGGGCCCCAGAAAATACGCCGGGCCCCTTAGACGCGTTACGCATTGTTCCGAAGCTCTATTCAGAGCAATAAAATGTTAACCAAATTTTAAAAGCGAAATTGCTGATAAATTAAAACATATTCCTCCAAATCGTCATAAAGTGAGTTGGAATCGGTAATGACAAATACTGTACGTCGTTACCACAATCATATGTTTACATTAAGAATCGATTACCCCCACAGTAAGGGCTAGCGGTCATCTTCATGGTTGTAAATGTTTCCGACATGATTAGTGCTATTTTTTCCACTTTTCCTTGTTATATTTGTATTAGACCAATTTTGTTCTGTTCCACACAATGTAGCATGAAATCAGAAGCTGCATTGATTGAAAAGCCACTTTATATATTGACGGATTTCTGGAATAAACAGGCAATGTGGTAACTATTAATAGGATCGCACGAAGATTGTGTTCGACGACGGTTGACGACTAATGTCAGGGCACCCAACAACACTCTTCCTTGAAGAGTATTGTAGGGCACTGCTTAAAAGTGCATTTGAGCACCCCAAATGTATCTGATGATATCTGTCTCTACTATTATTGTAACAACTTCTGAATTCTGAAGTAATAAACATGTAATTTTTACAAAATATAATTTTACTTCGACCCGGATTTCGAAGTAGATACATCATCTTTAAGTGAATATCAACATTAAGAGGAAGATGATGTATCAACAATGAAACCCGGGTCGAAGTGAAATTTTATTTCGTGGAAAAATGCACGTTTATTACTTCAGTATGTATTTACGAATTCCACTCGATTTCGCGAGAATCCTCGGATTTTAAACTTCTGTATTGTTTTCTCTGAATTCGGTTTCTTTTTCGAAATACCACGGAGGACATGATTGACATGAATGACATGCGTCTCGTAATTGAATGTCTTCTATTTTCCTCTGGGTGGTATCATTAGGCGACCATTATGCATCCTAACCAAAATGTAATGAGATTACATTTTGGTTAGGATGCATAACCAAATCTTAGTCTTAGTCTTAATCCGTTAGTTCGGGGGTTGGGGGGAGTAGCTCGAAATTTCAAATACAAGCAAGCAATCGATCGCATCCAGCCCTCTTCCCTTTATGCATTTTTTTTTAGGGACTGAGATTAATTTCAGCCTTGCCAAATTAAATTCTGATCTTTCATCGATACGCCAAAATAAAAGCGGCCTCGATCAGTTGCGTATAAGTAGTGTGTGCACGGGGTAGTATATTTCGCATACCTGCATGGTAGTAAGTGTAAACCTAATCTCTCCGATTGACAATGGGGTCATTTACCATATTTTTTTATTGCTGAATATGTTAGAGTTCGTAAAATAAAAAGACCCGTATTTTTCCATTTTTTGATCCGTCAATTATTTCTCGAGTTATAAGCGGCGAAAAACTGATGTTTTTAACTCTTTCGGTGTGGTGCGACCTCTGACGTGTATCGACTTCGTCCAATCACAACTGAGCCGGCGAAGCTACTTCGCCTTATCGCAAAGGGGGGGGACACTGCTGGCTCCCCCAATGGGAGCGATTGCGACAGGATCTAAGCGAGCAGACCTTCCGAGAATTCCCCTCCACTCCCTTCCCATCCCATAAGAGCAGTCAAGGATGGGAGTAAAATGACGTCAATGTTATCACAGCAGCTTTTTCGGTGGGCGTCACCTTTTGCTTATTTTAATTTTCTGATTTGTGAGTGAATGATTGTGGTTAGAAGATTAATTTTTTCACTAAAATTCTTTTTTTCGTTTCCATCTAACAATTTCGTGCACAAAATTGCCATTTCGGTTCTGAGTAAACGCCCCCCATTCATGCCTAGTGATGGTTCACTCCATGCCTCAGACCCATGCGGTTTCTCGCAGGGTATTTATGTAGATGTAGATGATGCACGTCGACGGGTTTATCTCTGAACCATTGCCTTCCGTGCGCACCCAGACACCCTCATCACCCAATGAGTGGTCCACTCCTCTTCTATCCCGCCGACGCCCTCGGCACCGCGCGCACTCGAAGCTCTTCCTATCCACGCTTCCGAAAATTTCGATTCCCTCAAATTGAAAGAAGTCTCCTCACGTAGCATCCTGTCTCCTCGAAGCCTTGTTAAATCCAGTAATTTCCTGCGGGGAAAGGCCTTGGAGGGAAGGAGAGCCTCCCTCTCCAAACCAGAGTCTCCCTCTGACAAAAAAAAGAAAAGGAAGGCACGGTCTCGTCCATTCCACCAAAAAGGAGGATCCGCGGTCTTTATTGTCACCGTTACTTTATATTATGCTCTTTTATTCCCTTCCGTTTTTTCGCCCCTCAAATATAAAGATTGGTGAGGTGAGGTGGCGGGGGTGGTGGTGACGTTTGGCACCCGCGACTTCCGACGGCATTGGGTGGCGGGGGGGGATTTCAGCCTTGGGAACGGATGACTGGGAGAAGAACCTCGAGGAAGAAAAAGATCGAAGTCCTTAACATGCGCCTCATTTGTAGGATGAAAGGACGGCGAGAACCGCTCAGTTGTGGGGTGGAATCAAATGAATCAGTGTCGGTCGGGGACGGGGGGTTCCGGGGGGGGGAGGGAAGGCTGGAGGGTAGAGGGTTGGCACAAATTGCGGGGAGGAAGGGTGGGAGGGGGGGTTGGGGAGAGTAGCTCGAAATTTCAAATACAAGCAAGCAATCGATCGCATCCAGCCCTGTTCCTTTTATGAATTTTTTTTAGGGACTGAGATTAATTTCAGCCTTGCCAAATTAAATTCTGATCTTTCATCGATACGCCAAAATAAAAGCGCCCTCGATCAGCCGAGCAATAACTGTCAAATTATTTTCTTCATTGGTGAAACGTTTGCCGGAATTTTTAGAAATTTAATAAACAGAGAGCTGAAAATCATATTGAGGGCCAGGAGTGAAACCAAAGTGGTTCACCCAGTTCTAAGTAGAATGAGGCATTAGTTCTAGCTTTGTAGTAATATTTACGAATTAATCGCGTAAATATGTCAATAATGTATCATACGATGTAATAGAAAAATGTGAATCTACCTGTAAAATGTGAATCTACCCGTAAATGGGTGCTTCAAATATTATCCTCAGCTGCAATATGTCTTTCCTTCCCCAACTTCTCGCAACCAATTTGTTCCATTATATCCGATTATATTTATTTGTATTTATCCTCATATTTTACACCAGTGAAGGTCGAATTATTAACGCGAAAATAGATGAATCAGTATTTTCAGTGAAAAAATTCTTCTTTTTCTTGAGCAATTTAATATCATGACAGATTTTACTGCCAGCAACACTTGACTAACATGATTATTATCATTAGGTTGTTGAACAGTTACTACCTGCTTTACTCTCTCTTTATTTTATTAGTTGATAATTCGTGCCACCTAACACTACTGACCCGTGCAAAATCTCTCTTAACTCTTTATATCTTCTGCCTTCCATCATTTCAATTCTCTTTCCGTTTCCTCCTTTCTATTATTAACCATAATTCCTCCCTAGTTCGCAGCTTTCTAGGGTCAATTCTTAATAAGTAAATCTGTGTTCAATCCGAAGGTTGGTCTGGCTGGTATGGCCGATATGGCTCACCAAGTACTTAGCCCAAAGGCTAATGAGGTATACACACTTGGGAAGGGGACCCTGTTCCTTTCCCTGAGTTGCCTGCGGTACCTAGAAAGTTCTGGTACTCGGAAAATCTCACACCTTGGCTTTAGCTGGACCTGTCTTAATGCCTCCACTAGGTGCAAATTCGGGACCACCGGTAGAAAACCCTACGCTCTAACACCAGGTCTATCACACTGCCTCAACTCTGAATATGTGTAACATATTCATTTCAAAAATCGCTAATTTTTCCCAAGTTAACTTCCTGAATCCGATGATATGTCATCGAAATGACTGAGTTGAAGGGGCCTATAGCAAAGTGTCAAATCACGCCAAACATCAAATCTTTCGAATTTTGAAATCTTTGGTCGTCAATTGACTTAAATGGTTGAATTCATATCATGATGTAACCACAATATATCCACGGAAACGGGGCAAATTCTGCAAACCAAATCTTAACGAGAAGTACGGTTTGAGTGTGATAGAGTCTTGGATGAATGTTGAATATTCTTGCGGATGAGTCGCAAACACCATTTATCGAGCGACGCCGCTTCGCTTTCCAAGGAATTCTTTTCGATGGAGAGAAGCAGCCGTTTCGCTGAAGGGACGAGAAATGACATGTAGATACTACTCGAAACTTTAGGATGCTCGGAAGTGAGTGTATTGTCTCACATGCGAAACGGGAGGGGAAGCGACCGATTGGTATTCAATCTGAACTCAAAAAGCTGCGCCCGAGAAAAATCTCCCCCGAAAGAAAATGATGGGAAACTTCACTCGGGCAAATATCCTGTGCCGGTGAACTGTTAGCTCAAGTTCCTTTCCAAGTGAGGAGGATTGATAGCATTAAATCAGTTCGCTGTTTAGGGGAGAGGGAGGTGCACGACTTGGCTCGACGGCATTATAGTCGGTCCCATAAAACTTGAAGTGGAGGAAAAACAATCTTTCGTTTCCATTCATTCGTTCATTCCATTAATTCGTCCATAGAAAAGTAAAATTTGTGCGCTAAATATGCAAATTATTTTATGAATATACTTTGAAGTGATAATTTTCCCCATCCCGATGAGCCGGAGCAATGCTCTTTCGAACTAACGCCTCTGGTGCATGATTTTAGTGATATGCCAGCAATCATAAAGCTTAAGAAGTTGTGGCCTTCGCTGAAGAAAAATTTTATTTCCTGGAAAAATAGGAAACTTAATTCAAATTTTCATTGCAAAATGATATATTGTCACCATATGCAAACAGTATTACTTTTTCTAAATTGATGGCTACATTCTGCGTAAATAATTTATATTTTGACTTCCATCCCGAGGTATATGGAAAGCAGAGATTTATTTGGCATTGTAAGTTTATTGACAGTGAGTTTCTACAAGTAATGTTGTGATAACACAAACTTTACACTCATTTTACAAACTTCCAAAGAATGAAAGTGAAGGGGAACAAGGGAAGAGGTATGAAGTGGTTGAGGTAAGAGCGGTGGTGTGTGCGACGCGGGATCAGACATTGTGCAATGGATTACGGACACCACTTCTGGGGGGTGTGGGGGAGAGGAGGGTAGGAGGGGAGGACTTGGAGAACGGGGCTCTTTATTGATGCACTCCGTGGATGTCAAGTGGCGTCGGCAGTAACCACCGGAATTCCTCGAATTCAAGCCCCTTCCCCCTCCCTCTTCCCCTCCTCCACCTCCCTCCGCCTCTCTCTCTCTCCCCCACCCCTTCCTCCCTCCCTGAAGACCCCCTCAAAAATCTTTTCTTCCACCTTGATCGTCCCTACTTACTCCTGCGCCCCGCCCTGCTCCGGAGAAAACATCCGAAAAACCCCTCAAAAGCATTTTTCAATTTCACTTTGAGCAAACATTTTCGCTCAATCGATCCTGGGAGGCGATCCACAGGGAGCGTGCACCGCTTCCTCAACTCTCCCTTTCTCTTGCTCCTTCCCTTCACCCTCACTTTCCCACGGCACTGATTCTTTAGGCTGTGATCGCAAGAGTACCAAGAATAACTTGTTTCGAAGTGATATAAGTTACTTATTTAATTCAATCGCCTGACGCATCAAATTTTCTGTAGCGTATGAACTTCGTACGCTAGAATAATTATATAATTTTGTACCTGGTGTACTTTGAGTCTATTTGCCGAGGAGACCTTCTAGATCTATATATCTGGCGCAAGCTCCGGACGTTCTTCCAAGTAAAGTGTTAAAGTGTTTCCTGCTTCCTACTTCATATTTCCTACTAAATGCTGGCAATTCAATTTCAATTTCAAAGGTAAATTTTCCGACCAGGTAAATAAAATACCTAAGAAACGGGGCAAGGGCCTAGCCTCGTTGATACACCGGCCCCCTTCAGATCACCGAAGTTAAGCAACGTTGGACCCGGACGGAGGTTGGATGGGTAGCCCCCCTCCATACCTCTACCGTGGTGCTCTTGTCCCCTGTCTACAAGTGCCGGGCAGGTTAAATGTGCGTTAGCACAATGGATCTAAAGAAGTCTAAGTGCCAGGGGGGCTTCATAAGGCCCCCGCCCACCCCTCCAACTTAAAACTAAAAACGTAACAAATAAGTAATAATAATACATAATAAAAACACTGGTCGGTGGCCCTGTTTGGGAACTTTCCCCTTCAGGGATCTGCTGTAGTCATTGGATTCACCTTAATTGTTCTATTTTCACCTTGCAGTATGTCCTTAAATGCGCGATTTTTTCGCTGTGGAATCCACTATTCGTATGGGAACTAGTATTTGTGATTCGCTTCGTGAATCGCTGCTTATTTACAGCCAAAAATTCCAAGTAACAAGTACTGCTGAGCTCAAAATCGGGACAGGTGCCTCTCGGCCCTTGCCACCGCGTCCCCCTCTGCGTCACTTCCTAGGACGCAGTTGCGGCGAGATCTCCCCAAATCCGACCGGCCACCGCGCTCTCCGGATGTCGGAAGTCCTCCTCTAGCCGGGTCATCCCATTAATCTCGCCCATAAATCCCGCCGCAACCCTGCGTGCATTGCGGACGTCCGTGCAGTCGCCGCCGTTGCGGCGTGATCCCGAACTAGCGAGAGGCGCTAAGAATGGCACCGAGTTTCCTCCCTACCACCCTTCCTCTAACCTTTACTCTCTCGGACAGTGAATCCCTTTGGCTACTCCTCTCAAGGGCATAAGAGTCCAACTCATAACAATGGCCGTGTCACAGGATGCAGAAATGTGTCGAGGTAGCAATGGATATAACACAGCATAACGATACGTGTACATGGATCAAAATCGGGCATTATTTCCGCGTGCATTTTAAAGGTGGAAAAATTTCACATTCTTATATTTTATCAATTAAAAAATTACAAGAAACAGCTCATGGTAAGGCGTGAAAATGCGATTGGAAAGGCAAGAATAATCAAAATATGAAGCACCAAAACATATTGTGTCTTCGTTTATTCTCCGTTTCTGTTCCGCTGTACATTTGCCGGCACAGCTGCTCTCATAGTTGTGTTATTGTGGGACAATTTGTGAGTTTATATGTGGACATGCATTTACATTGTTTTGAAAACTTATTCATTCAAACCAGATATTTCCTCCAAACAACGGTTGGGGAAATGGAGGACTTCCAATTGCGATATTCGTGAATTAACTTTACAAGTAACGGTAAATATCAATGACATGGCCGCATACGCATTAATTTTCTTAATTTTTTGTATCAAAGGCTTCAGGTGTAAGTTTTCACAGGGAAAAATCCACCTGCTTCGATTCACCGATAGCATAGCAGTCATTGCATTTCTGAGAGAGAGAGAGAAAGAGATTTCAGGGAGATTACCGAGCATGGAAAAGACATTGGCCGGATATCATCTGAAGATCGTGAACAAGGAAACCAAGATAATGCTTTGAAATAGAAGAGGAGAGTTCTAGATGAATATTCAACTTGGGAAGCAAAAGATAGAAGGGGTGAGCGAATATTGCTATCTAGGAAGCCGAATAACTAGCGATGAGCGAAGTAAGAAGGGAATAGTCAGTGTAATAGCCCAGACAAAGAGGTCCTCCTACCTGAAGGCAGTGAGGCGGGAATAAGAAAAGTCAAGGTGCGATAGCAGTGGAAGAGAAGTAAAGGCTGTAAGTATTTAAAATGTGGTATTATAGAAGAGTGATGAAGAAAAATGAATCTAGTGATCGACTAACGAAGAAACCTAAGAAAGTAGGAGAAAAGAAAAATCTGCTGAAAACTTCAAAAAGAAGACGACACAACCTAATCGACCATATCTTGAGATATGGTGACCTCATGAAGACGGAGAGAGAAGTGAAAGAGAAAAGGATGGCATCGCATGGAATATACAGAGAAGGATATGAAAAAAGATATAAATGAATCCATGTGAAAGAGAAAAATTACGTATTTACGAGGAGATTAGCTGATAGAAGAACCGAGTGGAGTGGTTCTTCTTAGTGCCTTAGATTTCTGATGATGATCTTGTCTATTCATCGAAAATTTGTCAAAGTTACGCTTCAAGTTCAAATGCAAGTAGAGAACAATTAACACGTGAGGCGAAGTTTAAATGGGCTTTCCCTACACTTCCCATTATATTTCTGCTTTGTCCTAATAGCCGAACATCCTTTAAGTTCTTACTTTATTATTTCCTGCATTGTTTTATCTGTAGCTTTCGCAACGTATGGATGGAAAATTACCACGCATAACTATAATGTATTGATATTTGAAATAAATAGTGTGAGCGTTATTCGTGTAAAAATGGTTTTATTGTTGATAAATTGCAAAACTTTACGCTAGTCATTGCCCCATGAACAAAATTCGTCGACTGATAGTAATTAGACACAGATTTGCATTTTCTTCACCATTTTTGCGATAAATTACGTCTTCGGTCGTACAAAAAAAATGTCTATGTATTGTGTACAAATTATCCGCGAAAGCTAGGCTGGTAATTTCCTACTCCAGTAGCCCAAAGGCCTATGATACGAGTCCGACTCTGACTATGGGTGGATATTTTGTCTACTGATTAAGTTTTGGTCGGATAAACCACCGTAAAACCTAATTCTAAAACTAGTCTCAAAACGAAATTTCTAGGAACACCTCGACAAACTGTATTTCAAATACTGCCACTTTCTTTCTTCTTCCAATCATAATTCTCGGAGACACGTCACGGTGGGCGATGTTTATTGCGGCGCCGAGTTCCATGCGGTCGCGACGCAACTGCTCCGCAGAGACTTCTCCGGGGTGTGGTGGAGACAGAGGAGGTGAAGTTTAGCTTCGAGCTTTAGTCCTCCGTCAGGGGTGCGTGGGAGGAAGTAGGGGGTGATGAAATGGGAGCCCGCTGTGGGCTCCATCAATTCTCGGCCCGCGAGTGAGAGGAGCAAGAATTCGACCGGAGAAGAAGGGCGGGCGAAGGGGACAGGGAAAGGATTCTGGGGACGGGCACCCTATGCTCAGGGGGATTCACCTTCCCAAGCATCACCGGGATGAAAAATCGCCCGCGTCCACGAGAGAGAACCCTATACACTCCCCCTTGGAGTTTCATCACGCTCCTCATACCGTTCAAAGATCACCCATCGAGAGGTTTCTCTCCTGCGAGAGAATGATAGTAGCATTCCAGCATTTGCACCGAGTCCTCCCTAGTAGTAATAGCAGAAGTTTAACACTGGAGGTGATCAACAGCTGAGATCAGATTCAATGTTATAAATAAGTGAATTATTATGCCCGGTAGAGTTAAATACCCCTCCATGGAAGCATCGTCATGAAAATTTCGCAGTAAATGCTAGTGAACTAATTATTCATATTAATTCTAAATCGATTTTTAGCCTCATGTACATTGATTGGACAAATCATTTTCCATCATCGCTAGTGATCAATCCTAAGATTGATTTGACGGAGTTCTCCACTCAATTCTCCTCTTGGCTAACCTCTTATCTTCATATAAAATTTGCTTTAGATTGTTTAGTTGGAAAAATAATACTTAAGTGCTTGCTCGCTGCCAAGATGTATGCTCTAGCTCGTAACCTATCGCTACCTTCTTTGGGAAAGTATGACATAAATTATTCCTAGTATGCGTTCGTATACTAAAAATGATCACTCTAAAGCGATCATGCTGGCTGATTGTATCTGAGTGAAAATGATAACTGGTCTGGAAGCCAATCGAGCATAAATTTGACTAATTTTCACTTTCGTAACAAAATACTGCGATTTTATTGGATAAAGGTAGGATTTTGTTGGGCTGATTTGCCTTTCTTTTCGAGCCTTCAACATTCCCGTCCCTTGCACTCTGTCCTCCCGTGGATAGCTATAGTTCACAACTATACAAACCAAAATTAATGAATCTTCGCATCCTTTCTTCCTTTGCCTATTTTCAATCAGAATCTTTAATATCCCATAGCCTTTAATCATTAAATCCTCAAAATACTTCCGCCAAAGTAGTTGTGGGGATCGGATTGGTGTGGTGGCTAGAGCACTGGCCTCCCATCCCGAGGGTCCGGGTTCGATTCCCGGCAATGGCGGATTTTTCAGTGGAAAACTGGTCCCCACTTGAGTGCCTAGTGGAGGGCATTTCGAGTTCAGTACTCCGTCCGTCCGATGTGACGTTAAGCTGTGGTCCCCTTGGCGCCTTTCGTTAAGAGTAGGCTAATGCCGACGCCGGGTTTCTCTCCGCCCTTCCTCCGTTCCCTGAAAACTCCTACCATTACCCAATTACCCACCTATCCTAAATGGCGCAAATTACCTCAGCTGTCGGTCGCCTCCCCTGAATAACCAACCAACCAAAAAAGTTTCACTATGTTTTCTCCCTTATCATGCGAAGATATTCTACGCCTGTCTCCCGATCCATCATATTATTTCTCCCTTCTTCTAGAAATCAAATCACTTGCAACTACGATGGATTCTCATTTTCTTCTATTCCATGGGATGACTTCTTAGGACCATGCAACGACTCGCTACAAATCAGACATTTAAGTAGTTTCATCTCATCATACACGCCCAGAAAAACTACGGAACTACTCAAGTTTAGTGAAGTGCTAGTGCGGAGTTGCGCTAACCCAATGCGTCCACGCTTTCACATCATGCTTCTCTCTCCCCGCCCACTTCTTCCCTTCCCCTCACCCCCTTCAGCTCCCTCCACCCCGAATCCTCCCGCGCCCTTCGTCAACGCGATAATACTCAATTATAAGAGCCATAAATTTGCTTCTACAATATGGTCTCCCGCCCGTTCCACAGCCGCTGCCAGGCGATTGCCGCGTCAAACCATTCCCAACCCACACTTAACCCTCTCCCTTCAGCCCCCTTCCCTTCTCCCCCTCCCTCGTCCAAAACCCTTGCTTGCTCCGTCCCCTCCCCTCTTCCTCTCCCGATCAACCCCCCCCCCCCCTCTCTGCCTATCACCTCTCCCACTCACTCTCACTCCATCCCCTCTCTCCCAACACAATGCGGAATAGGAAACGTATCGATGCGTCGTCGAAATATATTCCACGTATTTTTTCCGCAATACGCTCGATCGCAAAACCGATAGCTTCATTCAAGCTCCTAATATATGAATGCCGCATCGACATGCAATTTCACGCTCAACGGCTTCATTTCATTTCGCCATTCGGAAAAAAAGCGAGAAATAGCGCATTCGCCTTGCCTAAGCGGGAACCATTGGTTTCTCAGATGCGTTGGAACTTCGTGTTTTCAAGGTCGTCAACCGCATTTCGTGGAAACCCGGATACACCAGCTGCAGCACCGTTGGAACTTTCACGCGGCAGCAATATGGACCAATGCGGAAGTCATTCTGGGGGACACGATACTTCAACTTCATCACTGCGCTTAAGCATTTAGATGGATTTAAGGAAGGTTAATCTGAACGTTTCCTCATTTAGAGAGAATACTTCCAGGTACAGTGTACTGGATAAAATTTCAAAATGCCATTTTAAATTAAAATCCTCTTTACACCATCAAATTTGCTATTCATCATGTAATAATACACACATGAGTCATATCGTAACATGGCATAAATATAACAATTCTGTTTTATATTCTCGATGCACCTGTTTAAAACACACGCTTAAGTTAAACTGCCGAAATCCTTTTCCTCGTCAGGATATGAATGAAAGTGAGAAAGGTATTTCGAGATAAATGGAGAACGGTACCTTGGCGTATTTTATCCAAAAATGCACAAATGTAGTTACCGAGATATTGAAAATACGGCAGCGTTAAACAAAAGTTAGAGAGTTCCTCAGAAAATGAGTCGGCAAACCTCTGAATAAATTCCTACCTGAGAAACCAAAACTCCTTACTTGACTCGGCTACGAAGTAGGGCTACTGACCAACTCAATATAGTCACATACAGGAAAGATAATTCGGCTCCTTGAAAATGAAAGTTTTTTACATCAACTTCAGTCCAATCACATTAATGGTTGACACCTACTTCTCATGTTGCGGTGTTCCACTAGTATCGCCCTTGACTATTTTTGAGTATTTTGGATTCCAATGAAGTAATGGATTTAAGAATATCGATGCCTATCTCAATATCGCCATCAATGCGCCAAACCTGACTCAACCCTCCTCTCTCTCTCTCTCCCCACTGACGCCTCCCCTCACCCCTCCCCCTCCCGGAAGGGTAAACCCCTTTTCCCTTTCCAACCGGTCCCTTGTCTCCCGCACTCCCCCCCCCCCCCCTACTTCCTCAACATCTGCACTCCCCCCTCCCCTCAAACTTTCCCCACTCCGCACACAGAAGCCGAACCCTCGCCGATCCCTAAAGCTGTTCCTCACTTTCTCATCTTCTCCGCAGCTGTCTCTCCCCATTCCACCTCCCTTCCCTTGTCCTCCTTTCCCACCATCTTTTCTTTAATCATCACTCCCCGGAATTCCATATTTAATATTCAGCAGATGATGAGATAATTTTAAGTTTTTTTCTTCAAAGTTTGCCAAATATCTGTCACCTGAGAAACGTTTTCCTCTACATTAATAGAATAAATTGCTCCTTTGACCGTTGAAGCTTTCGTGTGTTTTCATTTGTGTCATTCAGTCTCTTGTATCTACTTAAATAAACTCTTAACATTATAATACGTACAGTTAAAAACAGTTATAGATTCTTCCAATCCAGGTACAGCATTTTAATTTTGGATTTTGCCAAGCGTTAAACTCCATAATAATGTTTTCTTACGTGGTTGGGTGCGTCACTTTATTCTAATCAGTGCGATTGAGAAGCTTCTACTTTTCACAGCTGGGAAATGATTTCTAGGGGCAAATAAAGGCCAAATTTCATTACGAGAGTGACAACAAACCTACTTTATTTCTTTTTGGAGAATCAACTCAAGTTTGCCTCCGTGTTACTTAGGTGTCTGTAATTACTGTAAAGGAGTGCGTAGAATTTCTAGTAAAACGCACTTTATTTGCAGGTTAAGGCTTTTATAACTTGGCTGAGCATTGATTTTTTTATATGATGAGAGGACAAGTCCCCCAATTCGTTACTTTTTTCTGGAAGTTAATAGGATCATACATATGAAATAGGAGTATTGCTCTCTCTTACCAGCCGCACGTTTTTCTCTCATTTTTTTCTCCAATCTCCGTAATTTCTGTCACGTACTTTACCAATTCCCCTGCAGAAAATTAAAGGCCAATAATATATATTTTGGGGCCTGAAGGTAATTAGGTATCTGAAAATCTTCACAAATGAGCGCAACTTAAACAAACAGTGGTTTGGAATCACTGTATAACACAAATTATAAACTGAATAACTAATCAGCAATGTGATAATTTCAATAGACTGCCATTTTCAGTTGAATCAAGAAATGTGAATGACATAGATGCGGGTAGTCATTCGGCCACAAGATAGTAGTTGTTTTAAAGCCATAGCAATTACAGTTGAAGGACTTAGAGGTAGATAACGCCCAAGCAAGCGAAAATTATACGGAGAAAAATTCGGAAGCATAGGAGTTGACAAAAAAGTGCCTCAATCAAGAGGAGAAAATGGAAAAATTATTTTCAATTGATGTATTTTGTTTGATTTATTGGGGGAAATGATGAATCAATGAAGAGGTAGAGAGCATTTTTAAATCCGTGTGAATGGAAATTTGGCAAGCATTTGAATGTAAAGCATGAAATAACGACTTTCAAATAGCAAACTTTTATCTTAGAAAAGCGGATGACGCTGAAATTGGAGTTTTTCTCTAAAAAAAACAGTAGAAAATATTAAAGAAAATATAATAGACTACTTGAAACCTACCAAAATTAGATAGATGAGTATGATAACGGGGCATTTTAGGTATGGGGCCTTTCAAATCCGTCGTTATTCCTGCACCATACTTTCCCATTTGTATCCACTATTCTTCTCTCAATAGTTCTTCACCCTTACCCGCGTCTCCTCACCCTTCCAACCCCTCTCCACGGAGTCTCCTCCCCTTTCTACACCCGCCTCCCCCACATCAAACACCATTCATCTCTCCTCCCTCTGAACCCTCCCATCACCTCTCCTCCAGCCTCACCCCATCCGTCTCCAGCAGCACTCTCCTCTCTCAACCCTTCCTCCTCACACGACTCTTCCACCAAAATCTTTGGTTACCCTTCCGAAAGACTACGCGCCCAACCCCACCTCCTCTCCTCACATCTCATTCACGCCTCTAATCGCTTATCCCTCCATTCCGTTTCTTTCCGTTTTAAAATCTCATCGGCATTGGCCCTTGATAACACCCCACCTACCGAACTCCTTACAACAAAGAGCCCAAGGCCCACCGCCGAATCCCCCTCAAATAACATATCCCGAGTATCCGAAAGGAGCAACAGATTCACGGTACATTTGAAAATTGAAAGTATTTGAATACTGAGCAATATCATCCGGACAGGGGTCTTTGAAAACAAGTTTTTTTCTGGTTCGCAGAGATATTGGGAAGAATATACTTTAGGCTAGAAATATAGGCGTAGAAGTAAAGAAAAAATTCATCTCAACGTACATCTGGAGCATGTTTCTTTACGACAGTGAGGCATGGACGATGACAGCAGTGGAGCAGAAAAAGGGTGGAAGCATTCAAAATGTGGTACTGCAGAAGAATAATGAAGATAAAATGGATCAACCGAGTGACAAACGAAGAAGTCTTAAGAAGAGTGGGAGAAAAGAGGAATCTGAGGAAAACCCTAAGAAAAAGAAGACGGGATAACTTAATCGGCCATATTTCAAGACATGATGGCCTGATGAAAGCAATCGTCGAGGGAAAAGTGAACGGTAAGAACGGCAAAGGGAGGTATCATCTGAGTTATATAGAACAGGTTCTGAAGGATATGAAAGAGAGGAATTATGTTAATATGAAGAGGTTGGCCGATAGAAGAATCGAGTGGAGGGCTGCGTCAAATCAATCTTAGGATTGTTGACCGATGATGATGATAGATAATGGCAATTCCAGTTTCTTGTTTTTATCTCATTCAAAATTTAAAATTTGAAAATTTTGAGTGAATTGAAGAGGCTTGCAAAAGTTTAGTACTGAATTAGTTTACTTTTTGAATCGATGTTTAGCGGTATCGCGCATCGCGCATGTTTAGCGGTAGACATTTCTTTTGAGATAGTGAAAACACAAAAAAGAAAGATTGATCCGAGGGGACATTAACTCTCTTTTCTAAGTTTCCGCAATCACACTGCCCCAATCCCTTTAAATCAGATCCCGTTTCAGTTCCTTCTGGCACACAGAGCGTCTTCTCCTTGCATTCTCTCCCGATTCACTCCACGCTCTCTAAGCACTCAGAGACGCAAAAATGCGTCACGATTTTTTCCGAAAAGTGACAAGAAAGGATACAGATTATTTTCACCTGGAAGTGCAGCGTAATACAATCAAACCTTCGGAGTTTCAATAAAAATACTGTGATCTGTCGCACGAGCATCACGTTTTGATCTCTTTCTATATTTAACCATCTTGCGATGGGGGATTTCACATTGCTTTTAATATTTGCCCTTTACCAATTTTTTAAAGTTTTATCGGGGAGTGGGCGAATATGGGCATTTATGATTGTTGCTGAACATGCCGGTTTGGTTTGTAGAATCTTCCACTCGGCTTATTGTTGCTAATTCCAGTCAAGCCGACGAATTAATTTTTTCCTTGAACAAACTCATCTCTAAGATGTTTAGCGAAAGGGTCAATTACAGAGACCTCCTTTCTCAGATTTCTCTGAGCATTGAGTTTCCCGGGGTGCAACTTCCGTCAAACTTAATGGAACATTTGATAGGATTTCATCGTCTACCCCGGCGAACTCTATATTCTGCATCAAGTATGGAGAGCTGTATCATTAGTGGAATTACAATTTTTGTTTACGATGGGAAACTCCAAACTTGACCCTTTCCAAGGGTCAAGTTTGGAGTTGAATATTATGTTCACTATTATATGCATAATATGTGGTGCTATGGATATTAAGCGCAAAAAATGTTCAACCAGTATGATGTATCAAAGCAATAGCAGTCAGGTTCATTTTGTTGGATATCGACATGATTGCAAATAAAATAAACTCGGCTGTATTCCAAACCATTGTTGTTATTGAACAATAGATCGGTTTCAATATCTTCAGGTTATTGAATTCTGCTCTTGTTAATGACTTGAAGAAGTCAAAACTGGTCGAGTGGTTAATAATAATAATTGTTTGGAACACAACCATGTTTATAATATTTGAAAGCAGTATGATGCAGGTCATAATGCAACTTGGGTCCTAATACACTGTTCTTTACCAACAAATATTATATTAATGGAAAGATATCACAATTTTCCACTGAAGTAAAATTTATTGCGACTAGTTTCGATGTTACTACATCATTACCACACCTTATTCTTGTTTGTTTAACAAAAATTATGCCTAATTAATTCAAATATCTCCTATTTTGTCACAGTTCCTTGTGAACCAAAACAAAATCATTTCGATTTAATGCTAAATTAATGTTAAATTATGCTGGATGTTCAAAATAATATTTTCAAATATTATTTGGACACCCACATAAATTATTCAATTTATAAATAAATAGGATGATGTAGAAGTCAGTGTAATAAATTTTTCAATGTTAATATTTAATTGTATTTCTTTGACTAAAAAGTTGGACAGCATTTATTCATTTTTATTCGAAAATTGTGAACTAAAATATGTAGAATACGGTCCATATATATTTAAATATGCATGGTAATTTCTATGACCTGATATTTTATTGTCCTTCAGGGGAAACGTTAACAGATAAACTAGTATCTAACAGTGCTCTGCGGATGTCCGAGTACCCACGCGTCGCAGTTATGTGAACTTCATTGAAATGTAAAGCGGGAGCCTACATATCCCATATGACTTTATTCATCACCAGGATGACGAAATCATTAACATACATATTAAAAAGGAAAGCGATAGTGGTTTGACATTGTAAGGATTTCCAATGGGACACTCGAATTGCTTCCGGAATTTCCTCGCCTTCCTTCCACACAAAAATGAAGCCCACGCAATAAGGGGTGCGTTTGCTTACAGCAGGACGGGGCAATCCTGGTCGAAAGGCTTGGAACATGGCTGCCTGGTTGACAGCACCCACAATGGGATTTTTTTTTTTAATTGGAAAATAAATAAATATTTGTGTCTTCACCACTCACTCCTCTATGGATGAAATGGGGTCGTTTACCATATTTTTTTAACAGCCGAATCAGACAGATTGTAAAATAAAAAGACCCGTATTTTTCTGTTCTTCGACCCGTTGATTCGTTCTTGAGTTATAATGAGGGAAATGTGTTATGTGTTTCACCCTTTCGGAAAAGTGAGCGTGCAAACGACTCGTACGTCTCTGCCAATGGAGGTGGTTGTTAGATTCAATTTGGATTATTCCGAAAGGCGTTAAATATTCGGCTACATCGTAATTTGTGAATAAGCAAATAAACTCAGCACACTTTTAGTCACACCAAAATGCATACGCAAAAATGTTGTTGCTCAGTTGTTTTGGGCCATTTGCAGGATGCGACAGGATCTCTTCAGGCAGACCTCCCCTCCCCACCTCCGCTCCCCTCCCTTTCTTCCTCAAAACAGTCAAGGGCGGGAGATGGATGACGTAGATATTCTTAACTCAGCTCGTTCGGTGGGCGTCACCTTTTGCTTTTTCTATTTTTCACTTATGAGCTAATGGCCTTGGTTAGAAGATTAATTCTTTTTTCACTGCAAATTCATATTTCGTTTCCATCTAACGATTTCGTGTACAAAAGAGCGATTTCGGTTCCGAGTAAACTCCCCCACTGTAGGCCTAAACTGAATAATTAGTCAGGGTTTGGCTCCGTCTGAATTATTTCCCAATATTTTAATTTAATCAGGGCATCACAGTCAATCGTAAACCAATATACGAAATACATATTCAATCGCATTCGATTCCAAGGCTAGTTAGCTACGCCTGGTCTGGAGGGCAGTTCAGCCTAAATATCGGCCATAGAAATCCTTGATAGTCATTATTAATTACAAGAACCATTTGGCGCAGCTCTTCATATCATATATAAGCCTCTCTCATCACATATAAGGCCCGCACCCTTTCCAAAATTTACCTTGAAAATGACACGACGTGTTGAAGCTTGGGTCGGTTATCTCTCAACAAACAGTTTGGATTATACACTAAGTGTGGGTTCTGTGAACTAAACCGAAAGGTCTATTTCCCGAACAAAAGGAAATTTTCATTTGTACGTTTTAAAAAAAGTTCACTTTCGTGGGGTCCTGTCTCAGGTGAGTGTTCCCTTGTAGGCCAGAAAGTTGTAATGGAAGAGGGATCGCGGTGCACTTGGCATTTCCCGCCTTTGTTGATATCCTACCACTATTTCAAAGTGCCTCCTCATACGACACCGCGAGCATACCTTATTCTAAAAAACTTAAGCGAAATCTCGCCGGGCCACGCGCTCTATTTTCCCTGCACAAATCCCCTATCCTCTGATCCCCATTTCTCCACCGGTCGCACTCCCCCGCGGCGCCTCCTACGTAGAACCCTGAAGAGGGTCGAAAAAAAAACCCCGAGGTGCCCTCTCCACCACCGTAAAATGGAAACATCTTGGACGTTTCCCGACGTCTAGCTCCCCACTCCGCCCGCCCAGATCGCGGTTCCCATGGGAACCCAAAACGTGCCAAGCGCAAGCCAACACCCCTTTCCGCTTCACGATGCACTTCCGACGCCGGAGGATTGAATGACGGAGACGCCGAGGGCGGCCGGGATGGATATCAGGTAGAAGAAGGGAATGCATGCATGCTGTAAGGGAAGTCACGGGGTGAGACGAGTGAGGGATATAAGAGAATTCTTATGGCCATTTAAGCGAAGCGCCGTTGAGGGGGGCGGAATCTTAAAGATACAAGTTCTAAGTGTACTTATGGATAGCGTGATATAAATACGAGCAGGATGCGAGAATTATTTAACAAATATTCAGTAAATTATTAAGCTATTCTTTAATCCACTGGTTAAAGTATGTCTGTTCGAGAAAAAAGTGCCTCTTTTTAATCGGAAGCTCGAGAAAAAGAAATAGGTGTCTGAAGTGGCTCAATATTTTATGATGATGATAGAGAAACCACAAAAAGCGGAAATTGTTACTGTATTACGCAGCAAAAACTGGTTTTTGGATCGAAAAATCTTTATTAAATGATTTAATCTTCCTGAAAATGTAACTAAGAATCATATGTAATGTGTACGCATATGTAATATGTACCGATACTTATCTCTCCTGAGTCCTAAATTCCTTCTTGGATATATAAAAGAAATCAAATGTAAAAAGGGACAAAATCAAAGGGTTATCCGACCATATGTGAAGTGTTAAAAATATTATGAACGTATTAAAAACTGTATCAAGGATAATTAGGATCGTTAATTTTAGAAGTAGACACATCTCAAGAAATTGAATTTTAATGCTTAACCATGCATAATTCACGGGAAAACAGGAAAATCACTTTTTGCCAAATATTCATAAGTTAGCAGCACAAACCGGAGGAGTAAGAAGTGGTTTCATTGCCTGAGTAGTCAATTTGCAAGATGAGAGAGGACAAGAGTTTTTACCAAGATCCTTTTAGGTCCATTTTTCTGGCAGCTAATATTTTCCCTCATCGAAGAGTAACAGATGGATGCTGGGTGCAGGAGTCGGATATAACTCCAGCTTGAGGAGAACCCCTGAGAATGGCATCCGAAATACCAGCTGCTCGGGAAAATATACCGGGTGCGGGGGTGGAGGGGGAGGAGAGCCGAATGTCAGAGGGTTGAAACAAAAAGGACGGGGGGAAGAAGAGGGAGGGCACTGGAGACGGAACTTAATGGAATGATGGAAGTGGAAGAAGGGGGTTGGAAGGGAGAAAGAGCGAGAGAAAAGGAGAGAAAGGCCAGGAAGAGAAGAGAGGGCTGCCAAGGAATGGATCGAGGAAGGCGAAATAAAGGGAGGGACTGGCTGAGGAAGGAAGCCAAGAGGGAGAGCGGACATCACTTTCACGACACCTCCTCTCGTCCCGTACGAAGACTCCCTCAAATAAACCAAATCCACGCGGCGCTGATGGCTATACCTTTCCTTCCCTTCTACGCCCACCATCTTCGTCTTCGAAAACGAATTCGGTCTTAAATTCACCGCCGCCCACACCCTGCATACCATTCTCAACACTCACCCCAAGAAACATTCGGCTCCAGCAAAGCACGGGATCGACTGAACGGAATGGAATATTGTCCTAACTCCGATTTCTACGAGAGGAGGGCAGTAGCTTCCCGCCGTCATCAATGACAATCCCGAAACAAGAGGCTAGGTGCTTACCGAATTTGAAATTTTCTCCCAGACATACAAAATGTTCTGCTTGGAGTATATTGTTCGGCGATGCTATTGGTGCTATTATTTTGGAGAGGTAACCATCATGTGAGACATGTGTACCATTAATAGGAATAGTTTGGTGACGAGGAGTAGGTCCCCTTTGTTTGATTTGGTGGTGGTAGGTCTCCTCCTACCGAAATAGATCCCCGGTAAAGGCATCTTGTATATGACACTTCAGGCATAGTTCACTCCTCCGATTTCCAACTAAGTTGAGTTGTCATCCACAAAAACTCAACTAGAGTGTCAGGAAAAGAAGGATTAACACTGCAATTCCACATGGAAAAGATTTATTAACGTTAGTCACACGACCGGTTTCACCGCAGAGCAGCATCTACAGGTTAAACCAACGTTAAATAAATCTTATACCATGTGGAATTGCAGTGTTAATCCTTCTTTTCCTTATGTTAAGGACTTCCACCAGGTAAGGTCTGAAACCATCATCTAGCTCAAGTAGAGACTGGTCTATCATCGCAAAAAACTTAACCGCTAACGGGATGTGAAACTGGGCCATCAGGATGGGAAACCATTACTTTATCGTTCGCACCAGCCCGATACCATATGGGCCAACACTTCCACCCAATGGTAGCTCTGGGCGCCTTCGCTTCTAATCCACTTTTAATCCATCCATGACGCCACCACCCGTGCGCCATAAACTTCTGGGAGAGCTTATGTCTGCCGTGTGGAGAGGTTTCGGCTGGCGGCCAGGAAAGGAGGGAGGAGAAGGACGCGAGATCTCGGGGAACAATTTATTTGGGGCCCGAGAGGGCCTTTCGAAGGACCCTCGAGGTATTTCGATCCTGGGCGCAGCATATTTGATACTAATAGCCCTCACGATCCTCTTCCCATCTCCGCCTTCGGAATCGGATCGCGGGTACTCATGGAAGTAGAAGAGGCGTCTGCGCTGGAACGCCAGGGGTTGCAATGCTTTTCTTCCGGCCGAAAGATGCATTCCTATCGGAGCGATTATCGTCCGCTCGAGTGCAACAATGCAGTGTGATCCTAGAGCTCTCCCCACGGCAGGAATGCAGCCCGCCCACGTCATAACAGCAGCTCCAATGCTTCCCGGGAATGCACTTTACTTACAGGAGCAGGAATGCAAGCCCCCACGATAAAGCGCTTCTTTGAATTCAACACCGCTGCTATATCACAGTATCTTTGAAATCACCATTAATAAATGATGTTTTGCAACACGTTTCTCTTTTATATTTCATAGTGACTAACTTATTTATGAAAGCGTGGCTGACGTGGGCGTTATAGGCGGTGTCACAGTAATAAGTTAAGAGACTACAACACAAACAGGTTCAAATATTCGTCCTTTCCCCAAACAATTCGTGTCCATGACAACTTCAAGGCTTCTTACACTTTGATGCCTTCATAATATAAATGTACCTTAACATAAAAATTGAAATTTCTTGCATAAGATTAATACGGATTACTGAAAGAAACTGATATGAAATTAAGATTTTTTTTCATTTTTGGATTTAAGAATGCATTCATGATATACTAATACGTGTAATGGATGCCTATTGTATGTATTAAATTCTTCTTTGAATGCTGGATGAAGAGTAGAACTGTTAATTTGAGTTCCGCATAATATTCATAGATATCTCTCCTTAGGTACGTATCGTAAGTAAATTCAAGTGCATGTATGTAGTGAATGTTTGTGGGCAAGTCACCCCCTGCCACACACTCTCGAGGTGGCTTGCAGGGTACTCTGTATATAGATATATAGATACAGATATAGATATAGGGACATATATGCAAAAAGACTTATATTGTTTTCAAAAATTAAAATAATCACAGGAGCAAAGCCTGCAGAATATGCTCTTCCCTTTCAAAAGTTGATTTGCACCGTATTGAGAACCTTCAACTTAATAACAGAATATGTGAGTATTGCCGTTTTCTCGAGGATTTATCATTTCTAGTGAATTAACTAGTATAGGAACTACACTTTGCTTGCGCTGATACCAAACCACCGAGGGTATCTCTCGTGAAGAAATATCGAGTATCCGTATCGAAACTATATTAATAAGTATTACTAATTGCATATGCTATCAAATATATTTCCATTCTGACCGTGATGTGCCAATCATGTCTATGGATATTTGTAAAGAGTGTTTTGCTTCCAAAGTTAATGGGCTGACTAGATTAGAGTCATAAGTGGCTTGCTCAGGTCTTCCAGAGACGAAATTCAACTCGTTTATTCACGTAAACCCATTAAGCTTGATAGCATTTTAAAAACTATGGTAAAATATTGGCCATCTGACTGTCTAAAGCCGACACTATTTATCCTTAACCTATAAATTTACAGTTTATTGGTGTCAAAGGAGGCACCGATTGCAATTGTCGAATGTAAGGTCAACACAATGAAATTGAAATGAGACCGGATTCGGCAAACTCTGGTAAATACATAGGGGTCATTCCATTTCAATTCGACCAGAAAATCGGATAAAATGACCCTTAGGGAGACCAATTTTGACCAAACTAGGAAAAACGTCACGATTTAATAGGAAAATAAAAACACATGTTAAGGTATATCTCGAAGACTAGTGAAGCTACAGATATGCAAAAGGACTCATTTTATATCTTGAATTGAAATACCATAATAAAGGATTATATTATATAAAATAAACAATTTTATAAAGTTTATAACAATTTTAAATTTTCAATTGATTTTTGACGATGTACCTTTGCCCTCGATTTATCTCATTTTTTTATATGTCGTAGATACAAACCTTCTCTATAAATTTAAAAAGTTTGCCAGAGGTAATATTTCATTTTAGAAGTTCATTTAAGTTTTTGACCTATTAAGTGTCAAAGGCTCCGTTAGGAACATTGAAATCGTAGCCCAGAACACATAGTGGTATTATATGCAAATCATCTCGAGGTATCAAATGCAAAACATAGCGAACAAAAAACTTGATCCCCTCATTAGAGGAATTTCATAGTGGGTATTATGTCATTATATTCAAATGTAAAAAATTGCAAGCAAGGAAATTGGTCCTATCATTGGAGGAATATCATAGGGTAGTGACTGTGAAGAAATTGAACACTCTTTTTAATGAATCATGACTAATGTAAGAATATATTTGAGGTATGAATAAGAGGAGTTCCTTCATCTTGAAGTAACGTAGAACGCACTGTATCTCTTTCTGATGTTGTATCACAGTGAAACCATGGTTGTGTAGCGTGAATATGATGTGGAATTATAGTGTTAAAGATTTATTATGTTTAGTGGCGAGTGAGTATCTTCATTAAGTTCCGATTTTTCCTTGCAAATCTACCGTTTTCTTACAAGTTGCTACGATACTTGCGTCTTTTTTTATTCACCCTGCTTCTCGAAGCTGCTCACGACGCATTGTGGGGTCCCACATCCGAAGAAGATCTCGGCGGGAAAGAAAAAGAAAGCGCTCGATGCACCACCGACAAAGTGTATGAGGCAGAGGAACGAGAGAAGAGAGACGCCAGTGACAATCGGAAAGCGCAGCACATTTGCCAAATTTAATCATGGCCGAAAACAGGTCGCGCGGAAAACGTGCTATCCCTCTCTTGACTCGCTAAACTCGGTGGCTCTGGCGGAAGCTCACGATTTTTACGTTTGCGGCCTTATCCCTGGAGGGAAAGGGGTAGGGGAAGGGAGGGGGACGGTGGACAAACACGCGGTGGTTGTTGGCGAAAGTTCAAATGGGACGAAGTGGACCGAACAGTGGTGCGAGAAATGTCCGCCGCGATCGTTTCCATGGAATCCGCGTCACGTCCGTCCATCGCGTCTCTTCTGTTCCACCGTACAGGAACACACTAAATTGCTCGAAAGGAAAAAGTAGCTGCCGTGCAGATTTCGCGAGGAAAATTTCATTATCAATTTAGAAAAAAATTACCGAAAATCGTTTCTTTATTTTTACGGGAGAGAAAAAAACGCTGCCATCCGGTATGGCCGAGTGTCAGTGTGTCGGACATTGTAACCAACCACTAACATCAAGATCATTCAACCTCGAATCCCACGGCGAATGAACTTGCAGGACGTGATTTGCGACGTCAAAGCTGACGCCTTCAAATCACGTCACACGCCGTGAGGGGATAAGAGAGCGACAGCGGCGCGCGTAGATAAGTTTGTATTCTGGCCATCATGCCCCACTAACAGCTGTGCCATTTTGACTGTAGATGCAGTATCCCAAAATTCAAGTAATACAAGAGGATATGGTTTGATTTACAATGGGTATGTTGGAGGTAGAAAGCAATTGCAGAGTTCAAAAAGATGTTAGGTATAAATTTGGCCCTCGTCTCTGTTATACTAGCATCTCCAAAAGAAAATACAAAATTGTTAAACCCGATATATTCGATGGTCGTCGCATAGTAGAAACCGTTTATATGGTTAATCCTGTATTTATACATCCCTTTTGTGTTTGGAGTCGATATTTCTGGCGTAAGAAGATAAACAGAATATCCTGTTATGTTCAAATTACAATGTTGATGTACTTTCTAGTAGTGCTTAATTCTCACCTCACAGCAAAAAGTTCACGGTTATAGCAGGATTATGCTGCGATTCGTTCCACATCTCATCGCATTCCGAATTCGTTGGTCCTGGATGGGATTTTGGGGAACTGTGGTCGCTGTTCACGCTCTTCTGGGAAGCTTTCACTCCTGGGAATAGATGCAGAGGTCCATCCGACCACATACCTCCCTCCCTCCTCCATCTGGATATATACCGACGCGCGAAATATCGCGATCCGATGCGACGCGCTGCCCGCATCCGCTCCCTTCCCATGGCCCTCATCGTAACGGCCCCCATATCCGAACTCTCCGGTTCAACATTTCGTCGGCCGCCTTATCCGCGGCGGCGCAGCCGAGGTCCCGAGGGCCGTTTCGACGCGAAAGGGTGGAGGGGGCGGGAACATTGCTCGGACCCCCCAAAACGAGAGCGAACCCTCCCGGAGAGCCCCTTCCCTTCACAAATCCCTTGGGGTCTCATCACAACCCTTGCCCCTGTGTCCTCCCGTGTATGTGGCGTTCACACTTTCATGGCTCCTATTTTTTCGGAGCAAAAGCTACCTACGCATGGAACGAAACATAGTGCCTTTTTTTTACAGATTCATGTATTAGATTAAATATCCAGAAAATATTCGTCCAATAACCAATTGACTATTATGAATTGGCTTTTGGACTTAAAGTTCTTAATAATTTATCATCTACAGCCAATTTTCTCATTTTAAACATAAGTTTATTGGTTTGGTGTGGTACAGAACAAAATTGTCAGTTTTTCTCGTCATCAAGCCAATAGAAATCGTATTAGATAGCAATAATATGAGGAAAGCAACAGCGTTTTAGGTCATTTCATCATTTTGTTTAGTGAGACTGCAGGGTATCGTTAGGACACTCCTAGAGAACGGAGAAAGGGTTCGGGGAAGTCTGTTGTAATAACGCCGAATTAGCGAAATTCTCCGAGGGGTCAAAGTTTTAATGTCTCACCTGAAAAACTTCCCTCCGGGTGGAATTGTTTCTCATTGGAGGACCAAGAAGGGATTTGCACTGTCGGGAATCGAAGTAGTTAGAATCGCAAACGACTGCTTCGGCCTCCTTACTTAACCCATACTCAAAGAGTTTATTAGTTTTTTTGAGTTTTAGCATTGATAAGAACTCACCGAACATAGAATTATTCCCAAAAATAGGCGAAGCCGTAGTATTTGGACCCAAAATTGAGCGACGTGGTAGGTTTGAGAGTTAGAGATCAGGCTCGAAGCGCGCCTACCTCAATGTAAGAAGGTGTGGAGAAATGAGATACTAGAGACTTGTTTTTCGAAATCTTCAACTCACTGCTTTAATTTAGCCACTAATTTCCTCCCTCAAAATGAAATATGACCACTCTGCCACATTTTGAGTAGATACTTTCGTTTACATCGAATATAAATTTTACGGTTTCAATTCACTAACAAAGTCATCTGAATCGTTGTCGTTAAGTTTGCAAAGAATGTTTCTTCCAGTCGTGATTATGGACATGCATTCTATGCTTACTTTGCGCGGTAATTTGTGCTGATCTCATTCCCACATTAGAGATCAAAACATTTTCGGTAACGTGGTGATGATCTTCCTCAGCATACAGGAGGGAGATGACACGAAAACTCAGGGCAGTAGAGAAAGCACAAAGCTGTCTCGGCACCTCCTTTGGAGAGCCGTTTTGCGACTGTGGTAGCTATAGAACCGTAGCGCGTAACTGATATCTCCGCAAGAAACAGCGTAAACCTTATGCACAGTATATTTCTGCATTTACAGCCTCGAGACATTTTTCTTTGCTACTCTAACAGATTGAAAATAAAAATCAACTTTGTAATTTTCCACACGTTTTTAATAACCAACCGGTTTCAAGTCTCACGTGTCATCATCAGGGACTAAAATTTTTGAGCATTGGAAAGGCCTTAAATAGTGCACTGGTATGTCTCTTTAGGGAGGGGAAGGAAATTTGAGGGAACGCTTAGGTATAAACTGGTTGGAGGTAAAGATGGAAAGCGAGTGAGGCACGGGGCTACATCACAGGGGTAAGAAGAATATAAATTGGAGGTTAGGTCAAATGTTCACATTGTGGCGAATAATGGGGTATACCAGATCAATTGGTCAACGGGGAACATTTAAAATCCGTCAAATCATTTAAAAGCAAAATATCGGGTGAGCACCGTCGTTCTACAATTTCGTATTTCTCCAAAAAGTCAAGTTTAAAACCTTTATCTTGCAAGTGTAAGAATTGAGGTTTGAAGTTTCCCCGGTGTCTAACTCTCTAACAGTTTTATGAAGTCAATATCAATTATTAATCACTTCTTAATTATTTTTGAGTTTCACTGTCTCTTGAACATCTTACCGTCTTCTCGCTCTCCATCACCATGAAAGCTAAATCTATATGATATCTATCCTCATGCTTCATTTATAGATACTGCGCGTGATACGTGGAGACCCTTCCACGCCTTTATTTTCCCTACGAGTCCTTCCGCGAGGGATGGACCCGCCGCTGCCGTTTCCTCACCCAGGTTCTCTCCGTTGCCCTTATTTATCGCCCTCCCCCGACATCCCCCTCCAACGTTCCCCTAAACCCCTGCCCCCATTTTGCTTCTCCCCCCCCCCAAGGGATCATAATCCACCCCCGCTCCCTTTTCGAGTCCCTATCCCCCCGTACCCTCTGGCCCCGTCGAAATGGGGCAATGCGCCCTTCCCATCCAACCCCATCGAAAAAATAAAATGGGGTTTCGATCCACGCGGGGAGTCAATCCGTTCCCCGTATTCCCTCCCATTCTCTCTCTCCCCTTCTCTCGGCACATCTTTCCTCCTCTTGCCCCATTCTCCCTCCCTCTCTGCTTCCTCCCTGACCACTCTTCCTCCTCTTCTCCTTTCCCTGCATGGCTCCCTCGCTTCCGCAGCAAGAGAGGGAAAGAAATCCATTCCGTCCTCCTCATACATCTTTCGCACCCAACCCACCACCTCACGCTGCATCCCAGGCCATTGGTAGGTTATTCAAGGCGACAGTCGACGTAATTTGAACCTTCTTGAGAGGGGCTGGGCGATTTGGGGAGAGGGGCGGCTTAGCGGAGGAGGGAACCCCAATCGGTCGTGGATGTCGAGTCGGGAGCGTGCCTGCAGTTTACACCTCGGGCACGTATGTAATAGCGCTTGTTCTAGGCCTCACAAGGATTAGCTGGCTCGATGCAATCTTTATTTTTGTTTATGTAGTAGTACACCGAATGTTTATTTTTTTAGATGGGAGACATCGCAACAGCTTGTACCAGCAAAAAGCGGATAAGGTTTGATATCCTACTTTTTTTTGGGCAGCAAGTATTGCGAGTGAAATACGTTCATTTGCAACATGAAGGGAATAAAAAAATGTGTCATTTCATTATTCCATCACTAATCTACTGCAAAGTCTTAAAAATATGTGTGAAGTCTGGGACAGGAATTTTATTATTTTAGCAGAAATTGTAAATGAACCTACTGGAAAGATTTTTTTTGCAAATATTGTGCCCACTCTAAATCCCGGAAGAAAACCAAAATTTTGTCTGCTCTGTGTGAGCAAAATCAATAAGAGGCGCTTTATATGCATCATATTATCAATTATGTCATTGAAAATTCTCCCATTCCGTTAAAATGATTATTATAGGGGCCATATTGGATTGTCATTGATAAAACCTCCAATTTTTTAGCTTACTTCTTACCCAAATGTCGCTGGACATTTTATTACGGCATTAAAATGCAATGCTAATTATGAATAATAGAGAGAATAGTAGTCATCAAAAGTCTGTCAGCATGTATCGGAAGTGCTTTGTGTAATGTCGCCCAACAAAACATAATTTCAGGGCAAATATTATTCTTCTTTCCTTTTTTTCGGAATTAATTGCCTGCTATGGTATTTATCTGATGCTAGATCTTCCTGTTATTCTCTTTCCTGCACATTGTGTCAGGGTATGGGTAGCATTTATTCACACATTACAATATTTTCATCATACTCTTTTTTCATCATACTCTCTCTGCTTTCTATTCACCCTCATATCATTCCACTGCATCCTATCTCCCCTCGCTCCGTCCTACGTCATTTATCTCCTCCTCGTGAATTTCCTCACGTGACCATCCCTATGACCAATTTCAGCACAAATTAGTTCATCTTCCTGAGGTACCATCATACTTCCTACATTGTTCTCCAAATCTACATTTCATAATCCTTTTTCCTCAACGATCATTTCTCTACCGCTCTCAATTCCACAGATTTAAGTAATATTTTCTTAATATTTTCACTGTATAAATCTGTCATATATCCCTCAGCGTAAACTTTTTTTCCTAAACTATAACTAATTTGATGTCTTCATCATTGGACCCCTTTTTATCCGGAACATTTCTCCGATAGTTGCCCTAGGTTAAGTCCTACTGACTGGTTAGAAAGGGAAAGCAGCTTTATGCCTTAGGTACCGAAGTAAATTCCTTGCTTGGAGTGCCCGCGCGATTGACTCAGTGGCTTTTTAGTGCGTGGTGAGCCTCGCAATGGCAGAGGGAGAAGAGCACCGTCTTAAACACGCACGTCTCCCCACTCCGGCCGACCCAATCATTCACTCCACAGCCACCTCTTCCGTAGCCCACCTTCCCCTTCCTCCTCTCATTCTTTAAACCTTTCTTTCACTCGCAAACCTTATCCCGTTCGATTTAAGATTTCCCCCTTAACCCGGACCTCTCCCGCATCCCTCTTCCCTCTCCTTCCCCTCCTTCTCCCTCCTCCGTCTTCCCCTTCGCCCCATTTTCCTTCCTTCCCCTACGCGCCCCCGGTTGCCACACTCCCCTAGCCCCTCCCCTGCCCCCGAGGGCCCTCCCACCCCAAATCGCCCCTCCCCCCCCATCCGACTGCGGTCCTGACCTCTCCCCCGCCGCTACTTCCTCCAACCCCTGGCGCCCTTTTCATCCCTTCTTTATGCCCTTAGAATTCCCTCGCTCTCCCCCCTATGCCCTCATTCCTTCCTTGCCAAGGGCCGGGTCCAAAATGCTCCTCCTCCCGCGCACCCTTATATCCTTTAGCGCCCCCGACCTCCCGCACGCCTCTCAAGCGCCCGCCGGAATAAAGGATTATGGGACGGCCGATTTTCTTTTTTTTTCTCTCTCCACGGTGGACTCCGCCACTAACGGATAGAATGATAGGGGACATGCTATGACCCTGGGACGTAGGGTCGTGACAGCTGAGAGATCATATCCAGAGCATCGAATGGTTTTAGTTCTCCTTTAGCCATATTCACGTAAAGCTTTACAGCGAGAACTGACGGATTTACTATGAGTAAAAGTGAGACATGATGAAAATAAGAGAAACCACTCCATATTCGCAAAGTTCTATACACTTTATTTATCATCATAAAACGGTTACGAAGTCACCCATGCGTCATTTTTTTTGGTGGCCTATCATGCAATATTTCTAGCATTTCCTTTTACAAGTCGCGGAAAGGACCACTTATCTCACAATTGCACAAAGTGAATCCACCAACTGCCTTCAGTACGTTGCAGAGTAATGTGACACTAAGAGGCGTTTATGTTTCCTCTTTTCTGCTTCAGACCTTTCACGGAATAATACATGTCGCGAAAAACATGCCATCAATTCACATATCCATCCCATTTTAAAGAGTGGGCTATTCAACCTTTCCATTTGCGTCAAAAAACCCCATGAGAGAATGTTTGCCGTATGAACTTCTCCGAATATTGCTCATCGTAAAACGTAGACGCACGAAATACCTACTTTGCAAGGGGTACCTTGGAAGAGCTTTGAGCCATAAGCAAGAATAAGCTAATAAGCATTCATTAGCAGTTATGTGTGGCCCTTGTGAACTTGTCATTTTCCAGACTCGAAAAAATACTTTTCGAAGCCCGAAGTCAGTTCTCTCTCTCTTACTTCCAGTAGGTACGTACCTAAGTCGAGTCATTTTCATATTAAGGACTAATTTAATTATTCTGGTTGAATTCATTAAAATTTCCTTCCTCTCCAATTATTTACCCATTTTTCCTCATATTGATCCATTCCTGCACTCATTTCTCTTTAAATAAATGAAATATGAAAAATTAGCCTTTGCTTGGTTCAGTGCTAAATGCCCATTTTTTAATTAAAAATGAAGCCTCATTGTCTTCGTTTCAAATGATAGCTTCTTGAGCTAAGAATACTTTTAGCTACCATATTTGCAAAGCTGAGCGTAGAATTTTAAGTATGGTGGCTAACATTTGATACATTCCGTCCATTTAAAATGTGTTTAGTTTAACTGTTGGAGATACTATTGTGACTTACGAGATGCTATTACTGGTGTTTAAAGTATCGTACTACTGGTTTTAAATTTTTCAAGGTAAAGTTTTAGTTCAGAATTGCTATTTACGACCGTATTCTTAGGCTAGACCGTATACGACTTAGTAGTATTGATAGAGGTTTAAACCTCTATCAATACTACTAAGAGGTTGATTACACGATCCTTCTCACGTATTCAAGGCCTTAAATTCAATGGAGTCAGAAAAATTCCGTGAGCTTTGCTTAAAAAAATTCGACTATTAGCCATAAGTAGATATGTTTTCCGTAGGTTTGCAAAACAAAGCAATCGACGTTCCCAGGCGATTCGTTTCGGCGGTGAGAAATATGTGAAGTTCGTAAGCGACTCAACCGCTGCTGCGACGCTGGCTGCCTTGGTGGTCCTTTCCAGCTCTTGCGAAGCTGGGGAGCTGAGAAGCAAAATTATTGCCACCAACACGGTTCTTGGCGAAAAGTTTGGAACGTGGCCAAAAATCCAAAGCCAGCCGGAGTTGATGTTGTAACCGCTTCCTTCGCGCACGGAGTCGGGCTCACATTGACGCTGGAGGAGGAGTCTCAAACTTATGCCCCCAATCCCGCAATAAGGATACAGACCAAACCTGCGTGTGGCAATTAACGGCGCAAAAAGCCATTTAAAACACGATTCTCTTGTCTTTTTACCCCACGCCGTGCAAAAATTCGCGAGGATTTCAAATCTATGCAAGAGGAGACGCATAAAAAAATGGTTAATTTCAAAATGAAACAACATCTCTCAAGAAATACGCCGTAAATGTTCCCACTCTCATATGTAAAGAAACTAATGCGGCAGTACACACCAGCGTCTTCATTCCGTCGCATTCCTCTTCTCTACCGTTATTCACTTAAGCATTGCGCCTAGCTTAATTTCGGTTAATGGGCCTCTCCTTTGAAACTTTAAAATGGTCGTGTTTTGCCGGCACGTTTCACCGGAATTTCAACTTCTCCGGTTTGGAATTGAGAGACACGGCCATAAAGTTTCGGACCATAAAAATGCAAGGGTTAAAAGATTCCAGGAATGGCTCGAGAGTAAGACGTTAAGGCGAAAGTGCCTACGCAAAAATCATATTTTATATTTAATTAAATTTCAGGAGGCGGGATTGAGAAATTATGACCTTCACAGAGCTCGAATTTCTCCCTATTCACTTGTTTTCCATTATCACACTCCAATTAATACTGCTTATTTTCTGCAAACAACGGTAGATTCCTATCACGAGATTTGAAAACCAAAAATCAACATAACAATTGTTGCACAGTTGTACAGTAAAAATAACCAAGTTCCACGCATAGTACACTTTTTATTACATAATATGGAATGGCATTAAAGACTCCTGGATTTTTCATGAGTCAATTAGATATCAGTAATTGCAAATTTTCTCCCTCAACTACCCTCACTGACTAATAATACCTCCAGACGATGTCCTGTTGGCTGGTATTAACGCAAGTTACATTTTAACTACACCCTTCCCCAATAGATGACCAAACGACTCTTGCTTATGGTAATTTGGACCGCTTTTCAAGCTTCAGCATAAACAGTTTTTTCCCCTTCATAGTTTAGAGATGCAGGGTGACTCTACTTCGCGAGAGAGCCGGCATATGTAAGCTTCGTGCTTGAAATGATGTCCTCACTCATTTAGATCATGGAATGAAGTCATAATAATGTCTGCGCCCTCAGCCAACATGAAAGTCGCCAGCTTTCTTCCGCTACACATAATGCGCACTGAAATGTCGTTCGGTCTGTTACTAGACTTGGGCACGATCTCCCACTGCAGATAATATTTCCTTGAAACTCCATTTAAGCTTAGTTCACCGCGCCCATCTCTGGTGTGTGGAGTATACGGTGGAGCCTTCCTGATTCAGATCGGAATTAAAACGGCCCGAATTCCACCCTCTCAGCACATGCTTGCTCCGCAAAACTCACGGCGTACGTTGACCGAATTTAAACCTCGGAGCTCCCCATCTGCAGCCATCCTTCTCTCGGTTCTTTCCCAGTGGCAAGCGAGCCCCCCCCCCCCCCCTCATCCCTCCTCCTCTTCCCCTTTCCCTCTCTTTCTCTCGCCTTGCCCTCCGACCTCCCCTCCTCTGGCCCGGCATTACACTAATTCTGACCTCATGCCGAGTATTTAAATTTCCCCTTTCTATTCCCACCGCTACACTCTCTTTCTCTCCTAACCCCTCCCTCGCTTAATTTCCGCCGCACACATTATTCCCACTAATCCTTTAACTACTTTTTATACTTTCTCCATTTCCAGCCCCTCCGCATTCCCGTATCATCTACCGTATCCCTATTCCCTTTCATACTCTTCCTCCTTTCCCTTTCTCCGTTATCTCGCGCTCTTCGTCCCTCCTCTTCCATCCCCGGGACCACTAACTCTCTTCATCTCCATTCTCCAGCTATTCCCTCGCTCTCTCTCCCTTGTTCAAGCCATCTAGCACATAAGCGCCACTCTATCTCTCTCTCTCTCTCTTACTTACTCCCTCGCCATTTCATTCACCCACACATGCACGCGTGCAAGTTTTCCCGCCCTTTGTCCCTAAGTATTGACTCCGCGAGGCCCTTCTCGCTCTACACCCTTCACATTAGGGCGCCCTGGCGTTGTCGGCTAGCGCCCTGCGACCGAAACAATCTCTCACTCCATTTGAACATATCTCCACCTTGCGCCTTGTGAAATCGTAAAGTCGATAATCTCAATCGATAAGTGAGTCGTGTAAAAATTCACCTACATGCTACTTCTCTCGCATTTTCAGTCCCACGAACCCAAAGGATTGAAATGTGAGCCATATGCAATATTGCCCTAATTTAAATCCGTGAACGAGAAGAAATTTACATATGCCTTAATGTGCCGAAAAATGAAAATATTTAAGTTTATTTTCCATATCATTTAACTTAACAACAAATAAGCATCACATTTCTGACGTAATTGTGATGACTAATCATGATCTATTTCATAAAATATATTTTCTGTGCTGGAATAACGTTTTCAAGCAAACCACAATGATGTTTTAACATGAATAATATATAATGTGAAGTGAGTTTGACTCATAATGGAAACTCTTGGTAACCGTTTTCCCGCAAGAAATAAGAGACAATCTTAGCTCATTCTCCATTTTATCTTTTGATTTGGCCGCAAAATGTTCTGAACACGTGGCATAAGAGAATGTTAGGTACTTTCTATGGACATAGTTGTTATCAATATTTTTTTAACCCGACGTACCATTTTTTAAGGTTTTAATATGTAGATTATTTTGCTGGTGTATTCAGTTCATTATTTTCAAAAACAAAACGCCTAAAACTTCAACTATAATATTTCGAGGGAAACATTTTTAACGTTACTAGAAAATGTATTAAGCAAATGGAAATCGAAAAGAAACCTTAAGCGTTCCATAGGATAATCTATGCTTTAATGTGACAGTTTCGCTACACTGTAGTATCAGTGTAGTGCTACATTGTAGTGAAACATGTCAAATTTAAGCATATTTTAACATATGGAACACTAAAGGGTTCTTTTCAATTTCCTTTTTCGTTATGGAATTCCAAAAAAGAATCGGTTCCAACAACTCACTGGTAAGTACTCTTATTTTGCTAATTATTCCAAAGCATTTTGCTTTCAATATCCCTATACGAGACTCACATGACCTGCAGCACTTCTTACAGTGACGGTACTTTATTAAATTTTCTCTCTTAACTTAATCTGCTGCATTGGAAATATCTCACCACGTGTGTAATAAGGTACGAAGACCGAATGCTGCGCTTCTTGGGGAAGCCTATGGCTTCTAATTTGCAGGCAGTACACGTACTTCAAGAGCAGCATGTGAACTTCAACCCACGAGTTGCCAACTCCTGCTCTTTGCTCAACTTGTTCGTCCCGAGAGCACCGCCACCCTGCTGCACTCTCACCAACCCTCTCGCCCACTAAAACCCTCAGAGAGCACACCCTCGTCCCTCCCGCACACTCCATCCCCCCTCCACCCACCCCCACCAACATCTCCTTGACGCACTCATTTTTCTCTGAGGACGGAGCGTCGTTTATTCCAACCCCCTCCATTCCACCTGCACCCCTAATAACATCCCTCCACAGCTTCTCCCGCCTCTTTAACACGCCCTCCTGTCTCTCGACACGTCAAACCCACCCTTCCTTCCTCTTCCCCTCCCTCCCTTTCTCCCTCTCCCTAAAGATGTCTTCAACCGTGGATGCCCCCCCTCCTTCCTTCCCCCCCCCCGCTATTCTTTGCCATTATCCCCTCAACGCAGACCGCCCTTCATCGGCAGAGCATGAGAGGTTGTTTTTATCGCATTGATGGATGATGCCAAACTTAATTAACCAAGTACCCAAGTTTTGGGTAATTCGAAATCAATTATCCTCTCAGGCATGAGGCGATACCTCGATACAAAAAAGAAGGGAGACGGATGGGTGGGTTGAAGTCGGAGGAGGAACGAATTTAAAAAAATGAGGACAATTTTTCTTGCGTAATGAGCAGCCTATCGAGAGGTGGACATGGTAAACTCTGAATTTTCATGCATCCATTGACCTTATTTTTAACTTTCAACTCCCTCGCAACTATTTTGAGATAATAGCAAAAATTATAGCCATTAATACAATTGCACTCCATTCCATTTAATACGTACATGTAGGTAATTAGTAGAAAAGGATTACGTGTGAGGTAAGTAAATAGGGTTGTTTTGCAAAATTCCCAGACTTTTTCAGGCCGTAGTAACGTCCATCATCATTAGTCAATAACCCTGAGATGACGCAGTTCTTCACTATTTTCTTCTGTCCATTAATCTCTTCATTCTTACACAATTCTTCTTTTTCACATCCACCACATCTTACACTAAATATCTCATACGTAGCCTTCTTCGTATTTGCTTGTCCCTCGACCACCATGTATAAAGATACGGCAGATCAGTAGCATCCAAGAGAAGAAAAGGAACGATTGTATTGTTATAAACGCTCACTGAAAATGACTAAATGCTTGAAGGCAATAGAACACCAAAAGTTATTTCTCATAAAAGTCTCCGTTAATGTAAAGTAAAAAAATTATTTCGTTTTCATAAAAAATTTTTTATGCATCGGCAACAAAGAAATACACAAACGTTTGAGTAAATAGAAAGATTTTACTAAAACTCCACCCCATTTTAAAATGTCGACACACAAAAACAGAAATGAACCTAGACCACGAACGCAGGTGTAGTAAAGTTACAAAGTGCATCTCAAACCGCTGCTAAAAGCATAAAGGCAGTTTCGTATTTCAGTCTAACCTCCAAGCCATTTGTCTAGATCAGGTTTCCTTCCTTCCTAACAATTCCCCAATCTGCGGGAGCAAAAAATTAGGTCGAGAAGGTTTTTTTCGTCATTTTATTCCAAAAAAAAACCAAATCAACGAATCCGGAAGGTGGGCGGAAAATGAATTTGAAACTCTCCCTCGCGTATCCCTCCTCCTTCGACAGGATCAAAAGCATTTGCTGTGCAAATGGAGAGTGGGAGAAAAGAGAGAAAGAGTTGGCGAGTGGAAGGAGGAGGAGGGGAGGGTGCAGGAGAGACAACCACCTCCTCCCCCTCAACAAAAATCCTTTTATTCTTCCATTCCGCGCTCTGCTTTTGTTTTTATCTCCCCTCCCCTAGCATCTTCTCCCCACTTCCCACTCCGCCCCTCGACTTCCAACCCCTAACGTCCGCTGCTCCGCTGGTTGCCGGTTTTATCGTCATTTAGCGTCTTTTGGACGGAAGGATTACAGTAGTCATAGCCTTGGCAATAAAATGCTTTCTTTTTATTCGCCCTCCTTTCGTCCGACACGCCCTCTCTCCATTCCCGACTTGCGTCGCTCGCCTCGCCCCCACACCTACCTCCACTGCACCCGCGTCGCTTTCGCCCCACTACTATTTCCTCGCCTCCCAACTCCTATCTTCTCAACTCCGCTCCTCCCCCCTAGAATCCAACGACCTTTGCTTCTCCCTGCACCGATACACTCGGGATACGAAGCGTCCTCCTCCCGTCATCCTGGACCGATAAGACGTCTAGTCTGCCGCGCTTCCACATCCAACGAAATTGTTTTCGTGATTTACACGTAGGTAGAGCATGACATAAACGTCGTCGAAAACACACCTGGGAGATGTCACTCAAAATTCATAAGCATTATTTACCATCTGGCGATACAAAGTTGACAGTCTCCGCCTGTAAAATTATCCAGTATTTTTGTGGCACGCGTTGCTTTACTCTCATCCTACTCTTCATGTTCCTGGGATTGTGACTGTCACAAGATTACATATTTTACAATCTCCTCTTTGATAAAAAAAACGATCTCAAATTCTTATTCTTCCATTTCACCGACTAGCGTCATTTCACCCCCACATTTAGTGCCTCTAAATTCTCATTCGCTTTTCCTCTGGTTTTATTTATTTATTTACTCTCAACAACTCATGAATTTTAGCAGTAATATCATTTTTAAAGGTGCTACAACAGCGAAATATGATATCGCAGCCTCTGACCTAACATCATTCGAAGCATAATTTTCAGAAAAAAGCCAAAATCTTTGCCAAACAAAGCAAGGTCGGAAAAATAAGATTTTTTTTATCAATCCATTATGGAACACGATTTGAATAATAATACTGGATAAAGGAAAATTGATTTTTTCTCAGAGATAGCTGACACAATGAGTTCAAGACACTCTGATGCGAATGGATGCGAAATGGATGCTTCCATCAACCTGATAGTCTACCGCATCCTTGCTCTCCACTTGCTCCTTCACGCGTATTATGACAAAAAATATTATGATAATGCGGTGTCCTCTGAATCTAAAACAGCTTTGTAGAAATTATTGCTGTGCGGTGGTGACGAATGTGAAGCGCGTGCTATCATTTGAATGGGATGGATGGCACGCTTTAGTTTTGTTTTTTTTTACGATGGAAATCCACGTATGAAAAAAGGGATTTATCCACATTCTGGTCACGATGCATGTCCCTCCTGCGCAACTCAAGAGCGTCGTCAATCACTCGGAAATAAAGCGTCTGCCTAACAGTTTTCCGTTCTACTTCTCGGTGCCGCTGGGAAGTGGGGGGGGGGGGGGGGGGAGGTATGAGATTATGAGTAATTATCCCCGGCGAATGGACCCATCCGCGCCACGCGCACTCGTTTATGAAGTTTTAGACTGGTTTTGATCGCAGTATTTCGCACCGCGCCCTCGAAGAGCCTTCTCGGGCCTGAATGGGGTCGGGCGGAACTTTTCGACATCCGCACTAATAAAAACGTGGAGCTGAAAGTTATACCTACTGCGGGACCGGGGCGTCCGCGTGTCACATCTGTCGGTAAAAATTGAATTTAACAGCGCGCATCGCGGGGGATTCTAAAGTGCACTTGTACGATTTCAATTTCCCTCCGCGAGACGTCGAAGAGAAGAAAAAACAAACGCAAGTATTGGTGGCGGGACGTGCCTCGGAAACGGCGACCGCATTGGGCGCTTCAGCAGAATTTTAAGTGCCCTCTGGTTTTCACGACTATCGATAAAATCACTGCCGCGTATGCCACAGCCAGACGCCGGTCAGCGAGTAATTTAAGTCATTATCACGTGGTGGCAGTCATACAAATAAGCAATTACCGCTAAGGTTATATCGCTACATCAAACCTATGCTTAATCTCGAGACCAACACAAACACCACGAAGGCCCAAGTTCGTTTCCTGGCAACGATTCGAACAAATAATATTCAAATCTCTGCTTCAACTCATCTAATGCGCACAGAATAACATTCTTAGATTACACAAAATAATCCAGCTAAATATCCTCTTCAGCTGATATAGAGCTTGATTTCCGATTCCACGATTGGTTTCTTTCAATCGATGCTAACTAATGTTATCGGTATTGAATATCTTCTCAAGCATTCACATGAGTTCCCCAAAGACCTAAAAATATGAAATTTCCGGAAAAATAAAAGAACCGCTAAAAGAGTACTTCGTTAGCAACCGGTACGATCAAATAGGTGAGTAACTGAAGTTGACTTGTGTAAATTGTGGCACAAACGTAGTTTGTATTGTGTATTTAAAAGGAGACACTAAATGATATGATGTGTCCGATGCATCGGCATAAGCTGAAGGCCATTACTTCATTTCTGTGGCAGAAAAGCGTATTTATGCTGCCAGCAGGCCTCGACCGCCGTTGGTCCCATAAAGCATACAACGTGCCTTTTACTGTTGCAGCGGACACATTTATTGCCATCGCCCCCTTCTCCCTCTCAACCTCTTCGACGAGCGGTTTATGAGAAATGTAAAACTACGCTGAAAGCATCCCTGATACTACGGAAGGACAAGCAATGTGCTTTTAATGGCCTCTCTCATTTAACAGCCCTACGTTACTGACACGGAGAGTATTACGGTGCGAAAAACGCGCAACAATATATGCATTGCCATTTCGCAACGTGAAAAAAATTACTTTCTTCAAAATAAATACGCCTCAAGGGTGTTCATTATAATTGAACCCTGTCATTTGTGAAAACATTTTGGAATGGAACCATTAACTTAATGAACATGTGATGATGCTGGCATGACAACCCATAGATCGTGAGTTCAAATAACGCCTAGGACAAGAGAAGTGTGATTGTTTTAGCATTAATCATCGTCATCGTTCAACAATCCTAGGATTGGTTTGACCGTGCCCTCCACTCGATTCTTCTATCGGTCCACCTTTTCATATCTACGCCATTTCTCTCTTTTACATTCTTCGTCTCAGCTTTATTTAAGGTTAAATAGCAGTTTAAGACCTTATAAGCTAAAGAATATTAAAATCAAACTAATCTCACTGCTGAAATTAAAAATCGAGTTTTATGTGATAAAGAAACGATAAATGGCCAGGCGGTCCCAAAATTTGTCGTTAATAACCATTTTTTTGGCATATTCAAAATCCGATTAACTGACGCAATTTTCACGTTGGTCGAAACGCACATTCAGGAAGGTATTTAAAACTCTTGATCGCCTACGGAATCAACAAATGAAAAGACAGAGTTAAAATTCACGTTCAACCACCGAAGGAATAAGAGTAATCACAATAGCTCACCTTTTTTCTTCGCAAAACATATCGTCACTGCAAACTTGGCTGGAATATTTTCTGGGGAATAATTTCGTGTTGACAGAGTCAACGAGCCTACAGAGCGTAACTGTTTAAAAAATATTCTCAGAAATATTTTTTCTTCACGCAAGGAAACGTTGCCAAAAGGACTTCTTTCACTCCCTTCAACTCCTCTGTTTAGCATAGAAATGCCTGCCTAAAAACCTCACCCGTTCCCCCCTCCCTGAAAACCTTACCCGTCTGATTCCCTTTTAACCCTCATTACCCTTTTCCGCACACAGCGCCTCTTGCATCCTCCCCGCCCGGCCAAAACCCGCCCCCTCTCAGGACGCAAGGGCTCGTCCGCTCCACTCAACCCCCGGCCCCTCTCCTGGCTCCCCCAAACCCTCATCCGCTCGCTAAGATCCTCACTAAGATCTGCGCGCTGCCTCCGTCTCACTCCAAAAAATGACACTCCACAAACACTAGGCATTTCAATCCAGTTCATTCTCTCGGGCGAATCTCATTCAAGGCATTCGATCTTCTCCGCTATCTCCCTCACAAATGATCTCTGATGATGATGAAAACTGCATAACATTGTGAGCACTCCGATGCATGGATCAAACGAAAGCTATTTCTTAATGACTGATGGAAAGGAGAGAAAATCATCGATCTTGGTAAAAATAGTTGAACTGTTTTGTAACTTAAAATGGTCAATCATTTGTTGATTTGGATTTATATATTCTTTAAATACTAATTCGGTGGCTAATAATGCCATTTTAACAGAATGACAGCAAGGAAGACTCCCGAAAGCTTTTTACAACCATCGGAACGCCGCGAAAACCTTTGCCAGAAACTAATTCGGTGTTTATGTTGTTTAAAAATAGTTTTCACCGTATTTCTAATGAACTCTCTCTAGTTAATTACATTTATAATGCTATGAAAATTGATCACTTAGTAACAAGGTACTACTGAGCAAATTACTGTGAAGATTAATCAATCTAATAGGTCATCTAATCTTCCTATAGTTATCAAGGATCAAAAGCATCCTAATTAACGAGAAAATGAGCTTCTTTCCCATAAATCTATTCATACAAAGCTCCATCCTCATAATTAATGAAACCCTGTTTTTTTAAGTAAACTCAATATATATGTTGCTAACTACAGAAGTATTTTGTACTTCGTTCCTTCCGTTGGAATTTTACGACAAAATAGCAAAATGAAATGGAATTGAAATCTTAAATTCACATATTAAACTATAATAAGTCCTTTTAAATTTTAAAATGACTGTTACATGAATAGCCTCTTGTAGCATGGTTAATTTCATCGGCATAAAAGTAAATTTGGTTGAGACCTTAACTCAACGCTTCGGAATTGCTCTTTTTAATTAGCTGCATAAATTCATTAGTATAAATGGTAAATGGTAAAATATCAAAATGTTACCTCATGCTGAAAAAGACTACATTTTACATTTAGATGTTTGCCATTAGTAGTGAAAATTGGCTGTTAAAAATCTCAGGGAAACACAATGGTGTTCATTTAAAATTTTCCTCATCCACTACAGGCTGTTTCACTTGATTTGAGAGAATGTGAAATTAAAAATCAATCATTTCCTTTTTGTCTAAATAATTATTGTATGATTTGGTGAAATGAAAGAGGAAAAATTGAAAGGATTTTACGACCCGAATTCAAATAACATTGGCAGCAGACTGTATTTTGTATTAAAATCTAACTTTTCAAAATAATTTAATCTTATTTTCTATTATTTCCATTTGATGTTACTATCTGCTATTGTATGAAGTATTATTCACCTTATATTTGACAGTGCTCAGGAAAAAATTATTTTTCAAAAATACTCGAGTTCAGATGAGTAAGAGGATAACATATTTTCATTTTGTGACATCATGATGGAATTCCCTCGATTTTATGCAAATGAAAATTCAGTTAGTTTCTTTTACCGAATGATTGAATAAATATTGTAATGATTTTGAATATTCTGTTTCGTTTTTCATGGAAAAGACGATGATGGTTCGTGGAAACAGATTTAAAATGCTCTCGCGCATTTTTGCCAAAACCTGAGAATGGAGAAAATCAATCACTTCTACACGCCCTATTTTCCTTCCTCAGCAACGTATAAAGAACCAATTCCACATACTTTCTTCATCTGTGATTGCCCGTAATTTTTTTGAAAAAAACATGACATTTATAAGCGCGAATATCGCTGCGAATAATTGGAAATAATCGTACATTCGTTTAAAATTACTTTTAAAAGTACAGCATTCTCCTAGTTGCAGCCTAGAGAAAATCAACGTTCATTATGTTTCGTGGAATTGAATTTAATGGCTGATTTAAGAAAATTAACAAGAAAAAATAGGTAATTTTTATTTATAGTAATAGTCACGTAGTATGCATGATGATTAGGTAATTACGATAAGAGAACAGGAAGAAAACTCAGGATGATACCATATGTGATATTGCTTTTTAAGGAAATGAAATGTGTATAAAGGTGCATTATGATCCTTCAATGAGCCAATCCTGTAAATCGCAAAGAGTGCGATTTACAGGATTGCGTCTTATTGACAGTTAGATGAGCTATTTAGAGAATTTGTAATCCTGCATTATCATGTCAGCTATGTGAAACTTCCTATTTGATAATAAATTAGTTGATATATAAACCTACGTTTCCCACTATCGTACTCTCGTGGAAGTTTCGTTGCCGTATTTTTCATTTGTTTCATCGTCCACAATGGCCAATCCGAATAATAGGCCAAATTTAATCCATAACAACATCCGCAGCTTTGATTATGTTATTTGGCCAAATCGTAGTGTCCAAAGGAAGTCATCTGGTGGATCCGGTGGGCAGTCACAAAATAAGAGGATGATTTTAGAGGAGACCGTGATAAGGAAGTTTTTTTAGTTTAGATTTATACTTTGCAAGGAGATGATCAAGTGGAATGCTTTTGTCGGTATTATTTCGAGTCCTTTTGTATAATAGGAAGATAAATTGCCGAACCAAAAATTTTCCTTGAAGTTTGAACTTCACTTGAGATAAAGATAAATAACAAATAAATAAATAAAGATTGAAAATGTAGTCACATTAGTATGCTTCAATTGATAATTCAATGAATTGTAAAACGATAAAGAACCCCTTCGGTGATAGCCATATTGAATTGAAAACGCATCGAAAGGAATGAAGAAACAGATGAAATGTGAAAAAATATAATTAGCGATAATTCATCAACACATAATAAATTACGTTCTAAACATATATATATATATATATACATATATATATATATATATTTTGCTGGTTAATTACCAATGAGTTTCCATTTTATTCTGAACGACAGTTGCTGTAATACATATTCAACAAAATCAATCATTATTATCGCAGGGACTAAGTGGCATGAAGTGCTGGGAATAAAAATATAAAAAACGTTCGGGAACATTTTCAAGAGATCCCGGTTTGGCCGGTACATACCCGGGTTTACGATCAAAGGACCGGTATCCCGAGAAATCCGACCGGCACGCCATAAGTCCCGGGATTTCACCCACGAAATTCTAAAGAACTACGGAAATTCATGGACTTCAGAATTTTCGTCCAAATTGTGTTTTCAAATAAAAGAGCTGGGCAATTCTACGGTGAAGCTAGGGCAGCATTCAATTTCACTTCTTTCACTTTCTTGTGTGTTACTGTATTTTTAGGTAGGTACTCCTGTAGTTATTCTGTGTATCCTGCTTGTACTACGACTGTGTTTTGTGTTCTCCATCACCGCTAAACATTTTTTTAAATTTTCTGCTGGCAAAGTGAAGATTTTAAGTCAATGTTGAATACTTATTGGCCATGTATGAGTAAGATCAGGATGAATCGGTATTTAAGTATCATATCATACTTTTGTACCTCACGTAATTATCTCAGAAAATTACACTTCCACTACCTTTTATTAAAAAATAAAGTAAAACTTTCTAAATATTTTAATCTTCAATTCATGCCTAAAACATGTCCTGGTGTTTTCCTAAAGAAATATGGGAAGCCTAGTTTAGATCATTTGAATGGTATTTGCGAAGCAAAGTTATCATTTCGCTGACGAGGCAGGTGTGAAAACAGCGCTGCTCAGTGTGGAGAGGCAGCGCATCAACAATTTCGCAGCCGTGCATTCGTTTGTTTCCCCCGCGTTGTTGCGATGTGCTCCTCCCCTCCGCTCCACTTTCCTCATCCGCATCCCCCTCCCTCCCTCCCTGCCACCTCCTCCTCTTCTCACATTCACCCCCTGCCATATCGATCAGGGAGACGTGTCCTAAAGAGAGGAGAGGTCTCTCCCTCATCCCTTCTCATTCGCTCTCCCGCTTGTAACCGTTCCCTCGCAACCCCCGATTCGCGTCCACCGCACATCACGCCCGCCGTTTCCTCTCCTCTCTCCCTTCCCACCCTCTCTCGAACCACCCCAAGCCGTTATGCTTTATTCCTCCCTCTCTCTCTCTGTATCTCAACGGTGACCGCCTGATCCATCTTCCAGCTGCACCGATGGATCGTCCCGATGCCATGACCGCACCAGCTCTTTTCCCTTTCGGTATCACCGTGCGTATCCTCCCACGAACTTTAATTCACCTCTGAAGCCCTAGACGCACTCAGATTCTCAATGACGAGGATTTATATTCCATTTATCCACTGCGAGTTTCCACGCATGTTATTAAATTGATTTTCTCTTCTATACTTGTGTAAAAACTTAACATTCCTCGTTTCCGAATTATATGAGTAGAAGTGGACGTTAGCGAGGTGCAACACCCTCTTTGCATCATTAAAATAACCGCCATAAATGGTGTATATTTAATGTCTGGATGAGTACGCTATGATCGAAATTCAATAAAAGATGTTTCCTGGAAATGTACGCCATTTATGCACTCACAGTAAATAAGTAATCGTAATATTCTATTTCACATGCATTTTTAACTTTTGCTTCATTCAATATTTTTATTAAGATGTCTTAAGGGTTTGAACTTTGTAGTGATTTGTTCCATTTAATGATATTAGGAAAACTTTACAAAATCAATACCTACGTGGATTTATAATGAACTTTATTCAAATATAAAAGTGGGATGAAAGAATTTGTCCATCTGTCGACATTTTTACGCGTTTTGCGTGAAAGCTCATCATTGGCTTTCGATTCTAATTGCAAGATAGCGTTTCCATAGACGTGGGGAAAGTAAAAATGGATTGAATAGGTTAGATGCTGGGAGTTGAAAAGCATTGGTCTTCACCATTTGGTGCTGGACTAACACTGTGCCTGTTTGGAAGCGTTCCCTCTAGACTTCTTCGTTGGTTGCACCATTGGACTCTTTCCTTTCATTCTTGTCCCGTATTGTTCTCCTGGAAAGCGGTCCTCCTAAATCTTTCATCTCCTCAATGTCCACCTTATCCCTCAGCCTCCCCGGTTCCATCTCTTCCGTACCCCTTCTTCCCCACCCCCTCTCCCGCTATACGTCACTGCGGAGAACCTATCAAACTTTCCTCCCCCCTCTGCCCCCATTCGCTCCAATCTCCTCCTACCCTGCTCGACCCCACCCGCCCCTCCCGCCTCAACGTCAACCCCCAATACACCATCACCTGCTCGGTGCCTCCCCCCTCACCACCCCGTTCCCCTCCGCTCCCCGTGAATCCGCGGAATAGGGGCACGGGGTAAGGACGGGAGGGGGATGAGGGAGGAAAGTGACGATCCGAATTAAACAGGGGAGATTCTCGGCCTGTCTCATTCACGCGGGAGAGCGAACATTAGCTCCGCTCTTCCGCATACCCCCTGCAACAGATATCGCATGCACTCCTCGTGACTCCTTGGCCCGAGATAACACTCGACGATCGATACTCCGATAATAAATTCCATCGCGGTCTTGACAGGGATTGTGCGTTTCCATGGTTATTCGGAGCTAAAACAACCCTGTGCGCAGGGCACGAAATTTGAGGAATATCTCACTCACTTGGTATTGGTATTCCCTTGCCCTCGTTGTCGTTCTCATTGGGATATCAGTCTGAGAAAAGACTTACACATAAAATAACCGCAACGGATTTCATGACATTTTCTCTCAGTCACAGTGGAAGATGATTTTCCGTTTGTATTTTACAATTTTCGCCTTAAGTAAATTAATTTCGTATATTTTTCCTATGGCGGAAATTTAAAATTTAAATCCTGATTTTAATGGAGTGTGAAGCCAATAAGGTCTCGCAATGAAACAAATTACTCTTATAAAATAACAAAAAGTGAAGGTTTCCAATTGTACATTTATAATCAATCACGCATTTCAATTAATAATTACCTTTCACCTAATGAACTTTTAGAAAAGTACGTGAAGCCCCATTTTTGATAAATGATTTAGAAAAACTTGCTTCCGATTTATAAGCTGTAATTGTAATATTGCAAAAATATTGAGAATGACAGTTGGAAGAGCATTGATCTACCGACTTGGCTACTGGTATAATGGAAATAAATTTCATACGAATTGGGAGAATTAAGATTGTAACATTCCACAAAGTTTCATTTTAAGTGCTTAAAATTACCCCAGTAGGGTTATTTTGAAACAACATTAGTTTCCTGAAATGGGAGTATTTTCCTTGAAAATCATTATGGTTCTAGAGCATATAGTAGGTATTATGCTTGTTGAACTTCTTTCCATGAATGCCTTACGATTACGAAATTACGAATTACGTATTTATTTTAAGTTCATATTTTAAATTAATCATTTCATATGCGATAATAGATTATGTATATATATTTTTTTGTTTTCCACGTGAAAATAAAGGAACTGCAACTGCAGTAACAAGGCTCAACGCATACTAGCCTCACAAGATATAGCATACTGCATTAACACCCACTCTGTGCATCAACCATATGTTTAATCCAATACTGCAGATAGTTGAATTTATTCAAATGATAGTAGTTGGAGGTTTAATAACAAACCTTCACTTAAAATAGATCATACATATCAGTGTATAAAAGAGAACTTAGATAAGTCAACTGTCAATTAGGTCAATGGCCCTGATATAAGGGGTTAATTTAGCTATTAATGTCTTCCATCACACTGGCGTACTCTGAAAGTACCCATTAGACCCGAAAAGCAGAGTCATTCATTCATTAGTTTCTCAGCTGGGCGAAATGCATTTTATGAATCGTAGCCGAATAAATGCCACCCTACTATTTGAACTCTGCCTTAGCGAAAAAGTGATCTTATAGCTTACCTCGGTCGCAAATTCGCTGCCGAGGAGTGATCTTTATTTGATTTAGATCCTACCGCGGGCACTTCAAGGATTCCTCGCTACGTGTGCATGAGGACTGCGCCACTTCCCCCTTTAATCCCTCCGCTCAAACCACCCCCTCCCCCTTTCTCCGCTCTCCCGGGCACGCGGACTAGAAACGTGAGGGGGATGAAGAGCTGAGAGCGCTCCTCGAAAGGTCTCTGTCTTCTCAACCACCGGAATATCCACTCTCTCAAGAGTGTCTAATCTGAATAATAATTATTTCCCAGAGTTGCACAGTTGCACGCGAGTGTGCTGCGACAAGGTAACTTAAGCAAACTTCGCCTTAAGTAAATTAATTAGGTGCCCTTTTCCTATAACGGAAACTTAAAATTTAAATCCTAATTTTAATGGTGTCTCAAGCAAATAAGGTCTCGCAATGAAACAAATTATTCTTATAAAATAACAAAATGTGAAGGTTTCCAATGGTAAATTTATGGTAATGGTAATGGTAATCACGCATTTCAATTACATTTCACATAATGAAATTTTAGAAAAGTATGTGGAGTCCCATTTCTGATAAATGATTAAGAAAAACTTGCTTTCGATTTGTAAGCTGTAATTTATAAAGCAAAAATACTGAGAATGACAGGCGGAAAAGCATTGACCTACCGACTTGGCTACTTTGTCTACTTACCTTTACTAACTTCGGATTTATCGTGGTCGCATTCTGAGTGTGGTTGCTTAACAAAATTTATTTCCCCTCTCATGCCTCATATCCAAAGCCAGTAGCTTACCAAGGGGGGGGGGGGGGACGCAAAAATTGAGAAACATCATTTTTTAGTTAAAGAAAAAATATTTTTTTTTCACCGGGGGGCGGCTACCATCTAGTTAATCTAGGGGGGCGCTAAGGTACGCCAAGGTAGCCTTGGTACGCTACTGTCCACCGCTAACGTCGACGAACTAGCATCATCAATAAGTGATGAGAGGAAATATGATGAGAAATCATGCTAATATATGGCGCGAGGAGGCGGAGTGACATTATTTTATGACATAGAGCATTAATTATGTGCATTTTACGATTTAATGTAATTGAATTAAGAGCAAATGGAAGCTGCGAGATCGGATTTCCCAATCTCATTCTCTCTCGTTAATCTAGTTATGGGAGGCGAACATTTGCGTTGAAAGGGAGATGTCATTTGCATCCATCGAAAATAAGTGGGAAAATAAGTTAATTAGATATTCATCTCTCTTGAAATGTTTACATCATAACTTTGCTCACAATAATCAAGGTACACATTATTTTATGTCGATGACTGCATCCAAAATCATTGTGCTTACTCACCGAAATCACAGTTTTACTCGTTTAAAACCTAACTGCAGTGTATTTTATGAATATAATATGCGCAGCGTGCTTTCGAATTGACAACGGGAACCCGCCATTTTCACGCGATTGACGCGAAGGAAATGGAACTTATTCCCACTCGGGCGACATAAACTCACGCGGAAATAGGTGAAGTCATGCGTAGCTTTCTGTAGGTTGATGGTTTTACGAGCCCCCTTGCGCCTGAAACTCATTAATGAAAAAGAGTCTTTACGCGTTTCAGCATTCGGGAACGTCCATTAGCGATGGCGAAGACAGCTGACGAAAAACTCTTCCAATACTCAACGTGTGAGGCAGAGATAGAAGGGTGGTCTTTTTATAACGTAATTGCAGTTCCTCATAGTGAGAAAAAACGTGTCTATTTTCACTGAATGAAACCGTGGATTACGCTAAATGTGTAATAGATTCGAGAGTATATAGAACTTCCGTGCTACAAACGTTCGCTTATAAAAAATAAGTTGGTCCACAGCAGGAATAAATTTGTACAGATTACGCGGGTTTCTGTCTTACTAAAGAACTGGTTTTCCATTCAGAGGGTCCAGGTTAGAATTCCGATAAGAATAGTGTTTCATAAAGTCACTACTGGAGTACCATCTGGAGACCACTTAAAGGCTAGTCCTCTGCATTTCGAATGGGTATTAGACCGTGGACTATTTGGCGCCTCTCGTTTAGAGCAGGCTAATAGAGAGGCTTCTTTCCACCCTTTAAACGTTTCCTAAAATATTCTCAACTCCTATCAATCACCCACTTATTTTCGATGGTGCAAATGATATCTCCCTTTCAACGCAAATGTTCGCCTCCCTTAACTAGATTGTTGAACATTCGAAACCGGACGATATCACTCAATCATTTTATTCATATTACGAATCGAATTTATGATCCCTTCTCCTAATACAGTTCTCGGGTGAGGAAGACAAAACCTTTTCAGCGAGACTTGTATCTTTAAGGCCTCCCCTCGGTCACTGGCGTTCGACCGTGTGCCGGTGTTCGCTTGTTCCACTGCCGCACACACCTCAACCCTCTCCCACCCCCGCCGACCGCCTCTCTTCCAGATTTACGGCCTCCCTTACGCACGAGCGTTTTTTAATATTCAGTTTTCCCTCCCGCCTCAAGCAGCGTCCGTCCCAACCTGCCTCTGCTCCCTCCTGCACCCGCCGCACCCCCCGCACGCTATCTCCCGCACCGCCGCCGTCCTCCCGATTCACTTTCGCTTTCCCCGGCCTCGCGATAGCGTACACGCGGCGGCCGACCCTCCTCCCCCGCTCCCTCCCCCCCCGCACTTCCTTCCCCCCCCAACCCCCAACCATTCACTATCTCCTCCGACGGCTCGCGGGGGAAAGCAGCGAACGGAGCGCGATTGTGTTTTTTTTAAATCCGGATTTGGAGCGCGGGAGCGTGTATCCCCATCTCCTCCCCCCTCCCTACAACCCTTTAAGGATGGGGCGGGAAGTAGGGAGGGGAGGCTCGGGTCCTCCCTCCACCGCCCTACTCAATTGCAAGCCTGCCACGCCCCCTTCCCTACCTCCCATTCCACCAACCTGCGCTTCAATACGCCCCTCGCCCCCTTTTACCCCTGAGGGCGAGAGGGTGCATCCCGCCGACGAGGATTCTGCCTCCCCCGTCCCCCTTGGCCACTCTCCTCCTCACCTGGACCACCACCGGACACATTTCATCTTCCTCTCCCCCTCACTGCTCGACTACACACTGCCGGACCTCCTCCCTATGTGTTTTCCGCGCTCTGTCTTCCCGCTCCGTTTTTTCCTCGTGCGCAATCCCTTATGACTTCCAATGCACTCACTGAAAGCATGAATAAATAGTCGAATCATGCAAATGGCACATTGATGATTCCCGCGACTCAAATCGACTCTGGAGCCCTTTTCCTATATCTCTTTTGCAATCCTGATGCGGATAACCAGGCGGAGCTATGGGTAGATTTTTCCTATTTGTGTAGCGAAGGCTGAGATTTTCGATATTTATGTTGAAACTTGCCGAAAAATTTAACCAAAGCCCATGAACGTATTAAAGGAGTACCTTAGTTTAATCATAGAATAAGTATAATAATCTAAAGTTATACTGAAGTAGCATTATAAGAAATAATTTGGTTTCACAGTAACTACGCGATTCTTTTTTTTCAATACTTTTTTAAATTATGAAATTGAATTGTCATTTTTAAGACGAAATCATTTTGGATTGGGAAGTTGAAAGTGCGAAATATTAGCACAGGCAACACTTGTGGAAAGAGATGCAATTACGACCTTTGACATTTCACAGTGATCAGCTTAGATTATCAGTGAAAGAGGTTCCGTTGCCATCCAGAAACTGAAATGATGATGGTTAACGTTCAGGCATAAAGCGTTTCAATTTTGGAATTTTGTAATTAAAATTCAACTATAACTTTTATTTCAAGCCAAAATTAAATTAAAATTAGATGGTTAATTCCTTACAAAATTTCGCCTTAAATGGCTTTAAACAATGGAATAATATTTAATGGAAATATTGTCTCCCTTACCTAAATGACCACATAGAACCATACTATTTTTTGTAGGCACCTGGATCAGAATGTTCCAACACGAAAATTAATTTGCTCACAAAAGATTAGCCCATTAATTAAAAATAGAATGCCACGTCCGCCATTGCGCTGCGGTCAATGAAAATTGTCGTTAAAATTAAGGAAGATAATTATCTATTCCTTTTGCACACGGAATATTCAGAAAACGTAAAACTGATATAATTATTACAATTGATATTTTCCCTAAAATCGGACGACTACGTGAATTATCGCGAGTGGGTTTATCTACGAATTCGTGTTTTTAATTCACGTAAACTTATAAAACTACTCAAAGCAACTTGGAAGGACATTTTATTTCTTTGACAACTGTATTTTAGTAGAGTCGAGTAATTCAGAAATGGCAGTATTAGATTACAAAGTATATGAAAGACTTCTTGTGCAATTAATTAATGTTAAGGATTATTAATACATGAATTAATTGCACAGTAATAATAGTCTTCTGCTTCCCTGAAGTATGTTTTGAACTATTTTTTCAGGCACGTGAAAGAGCTTCAGATCTTCGAGTTGAGTGTTGTTCCGACATTCCAAAAATTAGGTTGGGCACACGAGCATTGATCCTCTATGAAGTTGGTTATGGTTTCTAAATCCTCTGTGGTAACAGATGGGGACGGTGAATAAATTAAATTATCAAGCTCCGTGAAAAATCTGAATTGTACACATTTTTCTTAGCTAAATTAAAATGCGAACGAACTTAATCCACACAATCGTCCTAACCGCCGACGTGATAGGCTGTGGTTGATTTATATCCTCCCAGGCATAGGTTCACGCCAGTCAGGTATGTGGTTTTAAACGATATATTTTTAATTTTGCAGCCATTAGCAAACTATTAATGCCCTGGCCCCACCTGCGAAATGTACGCGAAGGAACGAACGCGCTGACCCCGAATATTTATGCCTTCTTTCACATTGTCGCCGTATAATTCCACGATGCGTAGCTACATGTTTAATGGTCCCAGGCATCCCTTCTTCCAGAATAATAAATTTATATCTCACCTTCTTCCTCTCTTTCCCTCTTTCACGGTTCCTTCGCCTCATCCCGCCTCCGCTATTGCCTCCGCCGTCTCCCCCTTATATTCTGCCGTTCCCTTCTCCTCTTGTTTACGGCTCTTTGTCTCTCTCTCTCTCTCCCTTCCACCATTCATTCCCTTACCCCTTTGACCTCCGCTCGCGATACACGACTCTCCCCCGCGTTCACCCCTTTCCGTTCCTTCCTGAACCACTTTCTCTTCTCCCTCCTCCCTCTCGTCCTTCTTCTCCACTGCCCACACCTTTCCTGCCAACATCTCACCCTCCCTCACGTCTTCCCCAAGAATAAGGAACTGCCTCCAGTACGCAGGCAGCCGCGCGAACCGCGCATTTGGCCCAAGTCTGGCCATTCACTCCCGAATTCGATCTCCCTTTCGCGTTCCTCTGACGAAGGAGCGGCTTTTTGTTTTGGAGGTTTATTTTCATCAATGGTATCACTTCTATTCCATTTGTAATCCACTTCCACTTTGAATGCGAATGCTGCATATAAAATAAATCTGTAACGATGTGTAACGATGTAACGCCTAAAGGGGCTAAGAGAAGGAGGGAAAATGAAACGGAAATAACGTTTAAAAGATGGCCTATTTCGTGATGCCTACATGAGTATATAGCGATGTGCTCAAATGATCTGAATTACGTTCACGTGAATCAAATGAAGAGCTTAGTCGAACCAGTCTTACAATTGATGACGAGTTAGGACTGAATTCTGGAGAACGCTTTCCTTACGAAGCTTGAGCGCAAGATAAAAACGATATAAAGAAGATAAGAAATAAATCCAAAACTGGACAACTCTTCATTCAAACTGTCATCTTAGTATAAAATGAGAGGGAAAAAAACAGAAATGCATGTTATTTAGGATTATGTGCGATTATTATGTAGTTATTACGCAAGGTGCATCAGCTGATGATTATTGGTTTATTTTCTTTTAGGCACTCCCTAAAGTTTCTCCCTTATAATGACTCCTCTTCCACAATTACTGGGAGCTTAGCCTTCGTTTCCCCCGTTTTGTACGCAGCAATATCACCGTCACATGCCATTAATGAGATCACCAGTGAGACAAATATTTGCATACAGCGAGTAAACCGAGGCAAATATTTTTCTTTTGTTAGAACTTCATTTCAGGTTAAACTATTTTTTGAGACAAAGTTACAGATGACTTTACCCTCGTCTGCCTTCGTAGCTTTAATGATATTTATTGTATGTTGATACAGTTAAATAAATTTTAATTATCGCGGACGTGGTATAAATGCGAGGGCCGTATACTCAACCCAACAATTGTATTCATGGAAATTATTATTTGGAAAGTTTTCCGCAATAACTAAGGCATAGTTAACTTAATTTATTTCTCGCTTTAAGGCTTGCTCTTCTACCATAAAAACTAAAATCATAACACCTAAAAACAATGTGAAAGTGGATTTTAAAGGATTGTAGTTCCTATTTCCTTTCTTGGCTCTATTTCAACAAATGTAAAATTTTATTACTAGCTTGATTAAGTGCTTCTGAGATTTCGCAATAAATTTTCTTTGGGTTTTAGGAAGCCGAAATGGGGAAGGATTTTTGTTAGTTAATATGCTCGTTAATGCTGGAGACAGGCCGACCTTGCTATGGGCTCTAATTGAATTTTTAATTACTTCCTTCTCCCCCTCCACTGCTCCCCACTGTCTTCAACTCCTCAGGGTCCTCCCATTCTCTCCACCTTCACTCTTCCTCTTCCTGGAACAATTACCTTCCTCCGATCCAAGTCTTTTCTGGCATTTCCACAGTCTCCCTCTCCGTAACAACCCTCTTTCCTCTCTAGATCCCCGTCTGTCGCTCTTTTCCTCCCTCTCCCACCTCCTTAGTTACCGTTTCATTCTATGGCATCGCCTTCCATCACTTTTCACCATACTAATCCCAAATTTTGCCCATTGAAAAAAAGTTAAATGTCAACAGGAAACAAAAGAATGGACATGGACCTGACAAATATTACGGTAAGCGGTACACATCCACCGATACCCAGCGAATTTTTCTTACAACGGGGAAAAAAAGATTCAAATTAATTTCCACATTCTTGATAAGGTAGAGGAAAAGATTCATCAGGTTGAGGGATATACTTGTGGAGAGAAACCCCACAGAAATTTCAGCCTATTCCAAACGAAGTGCTCGGAAGGGTTGGCTCACAATTAAACGTCTCTTTCAAAGGTCAGAATACTGGCGTCTGAGTGCTCTCCAGTCAGATCGGACCTGTGTTTCACTAATAAATATTTACAGCTTCCCGGAATACAATCAGGGACCTTGGCAAAGAGATTCAGCAATAACGTCACCGTGTTGGTGGTGATGGAGAATGGCTCTGGGTGGGATTCAATCCCGCGACCTCAGGAATAACAAGGGATGTTTAAAAATTAAACCAAGGAGGAAGAAAGACTTTTTCAACGAACTTCATAAATATTGACCCATGCGAACTAACTAAGTCACATATTTTTTACTATATCTCTATGTTCACCGTATTCAAATGGGTAAATGCACCACACCCTAAGTATATATTGAATTTTTCTGTCATGTGCGAAATGCATCTTAATCAATAAAGCATAGATCTAGTGTATTCTGAGGAATTTGCAAAATTTACCGCAAACATTTCGTAATAAAAACTCATTACATCAAAATTGAGCAGCGATATGATTAAATTGGAGTAAACATTTTTAATGTACTTCAATTCATTTGATGCGTTGGTTTCCTGTAGTTAATTACTTTCTAAATTCCTAAACGCAGATCAAACGTAAACTGAAGTTGAATTTGACGTAGGAAGGATTTTCAGCTGCTTGATTTATAATATGTTTATTAATATTTATTTAATTTAATAGTTAAGTTTTCAAAATAGTTCAATTCCATCAATTGCCGAGGAAAACTGTTGCTCTGTCATTTTTTCCATGTTTTTGTACGACTGTTTTAGCCACAACAATTTTTTCTATTAAATATATTTTTCATACAAGAGAATTAAAGTTATCATTTTCATTCCTATATAAAATAAGACGGTTGACGTCTAATTACAAATACATGCCATACTTAACGAACTTGTGTGAACTTAAAATTCTAAAAGTTTTACCCTTTTGAAGTTGGATAATATGGAAATAGAGTAAAGATTACATGAAGCACAGATGTTTTCAGATATTTAATAACATTCCCATGAACTGGATAGGAGTATGAAGTGAAGACATTCTAAAGATACAATTTGAAAATAGAAACGTGAGGAAAAGTTCTTCGGCTATGATAAGAAGGCTATCGGGCACCACTTGAGGCACTATGGTCTCTCTCAGGCGTCAAGGGGAAAGTAAATGGGAAGAATTCCAAATTAAGGGAGGGAATGGAATGAGATATATGGAGAAATTAATGTATCCTGTAAGAGGAACAATAATATAAAGAGTTTATCTGATAGAAGACTCGAGTGGACAATTGAGAAAAACAATCTCAGAACCGATAACTAACTTGAATTCAATTGACCACCAAGTCAAATGAATGAGTTAGAAGATTGAACAGTTTTATCCCCAAAGAGTCCTTGTATTCTAAAGCGGTCTCGAGGGCCCTAGTCACACCAAATAAATGCCTTGGTTACTTAGGTAATGATCCTCGAATATCTCGACCAAGTATTATTATTTACCAAACCGCTCATTTCAGTTCATCTCTAACTAAAGACCAGAGGAGAGTAGAAACCTAACAATTAGTGGACATACCTTAGGGAGAGAATCCTTCAGGCAAGAATGGGAGAGTTTTCAAATAATTATCAGTTAAATGTATAATCCTTCCTACAAGAGATGTAGTTGCTCTGATTGTAAGAGTTCCTGCTCTTTGCCCCAAGGGTTCCGTTTTGAAACGATTTTTCAGTGACATATTTTACTGAAAAATCGCAGTTACTAGTTAATTTTTGCGTGGGGATCATTTGCGCCCTTTTGTTAAGAGCAGAAAAATTCCGACGCTGGGTTTCTCTCCACCCTTTCCCTCTTTTAACTTATCCTTCTCTTATCCTTCTCATTTAACTTATAAATATATATTAACCACCATCAGACTTAAATGGTGCAAATTACCTCACCTGTCGGTCACCTACATTTCGCGTTACTCGCAGAATAGTATTTTCTATAGATACGAGATTAACTATTTCGTGAAAAAAGGGCACAATCATACTGAAACTCCCATCTGCTTCACTTCTTCGTCAGGCCCTTGCCGCTGTTACTTTTCTTTCCTCCCAATCTGTCCCCGATCTTTACTCCAGACCATAAACTCATTCCCCGATTCTGCACCCCGCTGTCTGAACCCCTTTCCTCAATTCCTACTCTTGGTTCTATTCTCTTCTCTTTCTCCCTCTTTCTCTTTCTCCCTCTTTCTCTTTCTCTCTCTCTCTCTCTATCTCGACCGGTTCACTTAATTTTGAGCCACCCCACCTCATATCCGTGCATCTCGTCACCCTCGAAATGAAATGGTCTGCATCTCCATATTATTGTCGGCTCGGGACACGTCCCGGGAGATTTTTCCTCAACGATAGCCTTGGCTTTTTTCCTAGAGAGCGCCGAAAATTACAACGGATGAATCCTGCGGAAATATGGCCAATATTGAGGAAATTTGGAGAGCCAAGATTCAAGCCTTGGGTGATTCTTGTCCCAGAAAACAAAAAACTTGTCTCTTCGCCTTGTGCCTTGATTACTTTTCTAAGGAAAACTTCTCCATTTGTTGAAACTGACACATCTCAACTTAGGCCGGGATTTCAGGACAAAAGATTTCTAATCTACAGTTGAATATTTTGCTATTTTTTTAATAATTTTTGCTTGGTACTTTGTGCATTGCCACAGCAAATAACAAAGAATGAAATATTCTTTACAAACTTGGTTAAAAATCGGGTTTTGAAATTTTCTAAATAGGAAAAAGGTGAAAATAACGATTTAAGTAACTTTAGAAGTCAACGAAACTTGTACGCTTAACTAAGCTTTGTTGATTATTTATAACCATTGTAATCATTAAATAATTCATATCTCTTATTTTACACTTAATAAAATTATAGACCTGATTTTGGCAAAAGCCTGCGGATGCAATAGGATTTTAAAACAAATAGTGGTAGAGTTGAAATCAAATTCTCCAAGTACAAAGTTGATCCAAGCAAAATATAATGCAGACTTTGAACTCAAGTTTTATCATTTTAGAGAAAAAATTAACTCCAACAAGTAAAAAATTCAAAATTAAAGAGTATGTACACTTATTATGCTATTTCTTTGCTTTGGTCGATGTCCTTTTACCTCCGGGGAAACTCAAGGAGTCTTACATTTTAATCAAAATGATATATTTGACATTTGTCATTGATAGAATTATTTTCCCCTCATTAAGATAAAATATATAAATTGATCTCATTTTCACAAATCATATACTTCATGGACTTCCACTCTTAAATGTTCAATGTAATCCGTAAGGCAAATGGAAACACATTTCTGCAAAAATAAAAATAATTGGTGAATCACAAGAATTCAAAAAGCATCAGCGTGGTATCCCGTGCACCGTACTTCCCTAAGGTGCAAGTGTCAGCATACAAAGTATGTATGCAGTTAGAAAACATCCATATTTCCCCAATCTCTTTCAGTATGGACCGGGAATCATTAGTCTCACACTGGGTCATCGTTACGGGGGGGTGAGAGGGGCTAGGAAACTTAGGCAAACATTCTTCAATCGGAGGGTTCGGTTATCCCTTATAAGCATCACTTTTGAAAGCACTAAATTTTATGCATACTTTGGCGCCTTCGACTTAATCCGATGACCCGAAATTTTCTCTCTTCTCGCCTTCCCTTGGGGCGAATTTTATTGAGCAATCTCTGCAAAAGATGAGCAATGTGCTCGAGGATGCCGCTGAAAGCCAATTAATCAGCCGATATCCCGCTGCTACAAGGGGAGGCAGAAGAGGCGAGAGAGGGTGGAGGGCCTTCCTCTCCTCACCCTCTTGCTATTCCCCCCCCCCCTGCCTCCTTGGGGCCATAGCGACCTTCCACCCCCAGTTCCAACACCATCCCCCGCCCACAGCCACGAAGGGAGAAGACGTAGACGTCTTAACGTATATCGCGTCTCACCTCGCAAGAGACCCTCGCGCGCCGATTAAAAGAGAAAAAAAATCTCCCCGCTTTGTTTGCTTGCTTAAAAAAAATATTCCCCACACACGATCTCACACGCCTCACCCTCATCCCCCGTCCAATCCCATCTTTTTCGTGGCGTTCTCTTAAATTTTTTTTTTTTTTAAGGTTTTCCGTCCTAGTCGCGATATGCCCCATCTCTTCTAAAAGGGAGGGCTCCCCGAGACATCCTCCTCCCAGAGGTCTCTGCGAGATTGACGTCGCGTGCTGAGTCGGGGAGAAATATCGAACGCTCCGGGAGCCGAGTCGAGCCGTCAAAAATTTGTATTGAATGCGAAAACCTGACGTCCACGTTCTTTTTTTCTCTCTCTCCTCCCTTTCTCTTCGTCCCCTCTGCCTTTCATCCCACCCCTCTCCTCTTCTCGCCTGCCACACTTCCTCCTCCTCCACTCGCTCTCCCGATGACGAGAGCCAACGTGAAATGCTAACGGATCTTCGAGGGAAAAATCCCAAAAACGAGAAGAACGCCCTCGAGACGCCTCAAGGACTTAACGGCTTCGCCTGAAGAGGGAGCGGAGGGGCGCCCAATTCCGCGGAAAGGTCTCGTAATGTTGGATGATAAACACGATTGGGAAAAACAATGTTTCAACCGCTCGTCAGGAAGGGATGGAGCGTGAGCTGCGATGATTGGCCCTTCTGCCGCTACCTTGAATCAACTGCCATTTCTTCTTTCCCTCCTACTTCACCCTTTCATGAAGACAATCACCATCAACAGATGGATGTGAGTAAATGATAGAATGCCATTTTACATTTTTTCATATCATCATCATCAAGGGTCAACAATCCTAGGATTGGTTTGACGCAGTCCTCCACTCGATTCTTCTATCGTCCAACCTCTTCATATTGACATAGCTCCTCTATTTTACATCCTTCACAACTTGCTCCATATACCTCATACGAGGCCTGCCTTTTCCATTCTTCCCGTTCACTTTTCCCTCGACGATTGTATTCATCAGGCCATCTTGTCTCAAGATGTGGCCCATTAAGTTGTCTTCTTTTTAATGTTTTCAGTAGACATCTCTTCTCTCTCACTCTTCTTAAGACTTCTTCGTTTGTCACTCGATCGATCCATTTTATCTTCATCATTCTTCGGTGGTATGTTTTCATAACCATTGAATTTAAAGATGCAGCTTTTACAATTTACTATCATCGATATATTTATTAATAGGTATATCACAATGTATTTAATGAGGGAATCGGGTAGATATGGCAGCTAGAGAATTCTCATCTCAAAGCTGAACGTTCCTATCCCGACATCATAGCTGTCCTCAATTAGGTGCTACGTGGAAAGTATTTCAAGTGCAGTTCTCTGAAGTTAGGTTCCTCTCCACCCTTCCTTCGTTCTTCATCCCGAAAATCTCCTAACTTCCTCAAAGATACACTCCTGTTCTGAATGGTTCAAATACCCTTAGGCCGTCTTCCCCGAGAAATAAACCACATTTAAAAGAATTTTAATTGTCATCTCTAAAGAGAAGATTGTTTTTAATCCATTTCACGATAAAATCACCAAAAAGTCATTCACATTTGTATCTGTTATTTTGATTGAAACCAAATAAGTCCTCCTTGATACGACCTCTTCTAAAAGGTTATCCCTGGACTGTTAAATACTGAGAAAAATATGAAAGGAACATTCATATCCCATGGAGTGAAATGGGGGGTCAAGCTCACCAAATACTTAGTCACCAAGCAAATGATACTCACGCACCAGATAAGAGTGGCCAGCTTCTTTTATTGTGCCCTCTGTGGTTTCCCTGAAGTACCTGATGCTTGGAAAACCTCTCAGCTTGATATAAGGGGTTCATATAATCATTAAAAATGGGCTAAACTGGACGTGCCCAAAGCTCTCTCCCGGCATCGAACCCGAGGGATTTGGGTGTGATACTAACGTTCCACCCTTTAAGATACCACGCTCTCTCACGGAGGGGAAGGGTAATTGATCTAAGTTATTCAGCAAAGCGTCTTGCTAACTTGAGCATTACATACTACTCTTTGGACCTTAACCAAAACGGCAACGTGAGTTCGACGCTTATCCGTCTCCCTAGCGCCATTCGGAGAGAATTAGAACGTGATGATACTCTTGATACTCATCAAGTCTTTATAGTGCGGAAGGAAACGCTGACTCCTTTGCCTACCGACAGATACCGCGGATTCAATTGGTGATGCATAATGAAGACGACCCTTTGTGGCGCGTCTCTCATACATTGCAAAGTTTCCCGGCAAGGTGGATCCCTTTGGAGTGATGGTATAGATGTGACGCCGCAATGCCTGATGACCCCCTGACTGCTTCTTAATACAGCAACACAATTAAGTTAAAAAAAGTAACGTTTTAGGATGCTAAAATATTATTCCAAGCATTCACGTTAAAGGAGGATGGAGCAGGTTGTAAAAAATAATAAGATAGTTTATTGAAAGGTTAAAAGCAAAATCATACAAAGCTGCTATAGATGGTTCAAATAGAATTGTTTAAGATTGCTTTTCATAGAAAAATAAATACTCTTTGGACCGTGAATTTTGAAAAAAACAACATTTACAGCAAAACACGTATATCGCTTTGTTTTGCGTCATCTAACACGCTGCTCGATTTATCCTTCATTTCCTCTCCAAAGGATGGTTTTTACCTTAACAGAACCATTTCTCAGAACACCTTGGCTCTTGAAATCCTAAATAAATAAACGTTGAATTGAAATAAAAGTCGTCTTCAAATAGTTTATGCCCCAAATTTGTGTAAGTATTAATCGCTTTTCGCAAAAATTCTTCCGTAGATTAACATTTTATCAATTCTTAGGAGATTCGTATTCTGGGAATATCAATTTGACACTTTCTCGGAATCATAAACCTTGCGGGGCAACATCTTTTCCAAGAATCCGCATACCTTTTGACCCACGGTGGGTTTATTTCCGTGACTTTATAGCTCTCCGACTTTTACGCTAGGACGGAAATGATATCGGACGCTTTAAAATTTAAATATGCCAATGCTGGAAGAGGGACGGAGAGGAGACAATAATGATCGTGACATTTTCATTCGTGAGGAGAGATAGAGAGAGAGGGAGAGGTACTAATATTCAGGGTTACTCTGCGGGATTAAAACGTCATCAAACGTGCATCTCACCTCCTCCCGCTCTTCCCAGTGCACGGTCCTGGGAGTCGTGAAGCGGTCCGTGATGAGCGCATACTTAACATAGCCTCACAATTAAAAGAGTAGGCCATTATGCTCCTCGGGACGGACGTCTGCGCAACAAACGCTTTTCGAATGGAACGAGAACTGCTCGAGGCATTTGGGAGAAAAGAGCCATCCCATCTCAGGCAATGGGGGAATCCATGGAAGGGAGGATGGGAAGGGGAAGGGGAGGAGGAGAGGGGGAGCACGTCCTTCTAGCTGCTCCTCCACCCGTCTCACACTGATGACGCCGGGGCTCTCACTCAATTACTTCTGGTATCTCTTTCCGATATCTCTTTCCGCGGCGTCCTTCGACGAGGAGAATACTTCCTCCTCGCCATTCACTTCTTGCGTCCACTAATCCTCCCTCCTCAGGATGCTTTTGTTCACGGTGGTTGGGAAATAAGGCCGCCGCACCCCTTCCTCAGGGTACAATCTAGGTCTCTCCGTCTTCCCGGGGCCACTCTTTCGCCCCTCCGCAACCTTCGATGCCCGCATTGACTTCACTTTCTCGTCCCCCTCCGACACGAAACCGCTCCTTCAACCAAACCGCAGCCATCCTTCCCTTCAGTCACATCCTTCCATTTGCAGACCCATCTCCGTTCTCCCCTTATCTCCAAGCCGCTCTTCGTGTGAGTATCTCTCCATCCCTCTCGACTCGTGGACCCATTCCTCCGCCAGTCACACCACGCTTATTCTACCCTTCGGGCGAAGAGATGAAATGATTCAATGAGGACACAATTATCAGACTCGAGTTCAACCTGAATTTCCATGTGATATACGAGGGTAGATCTCACCCAGTACCTCAGCCCAAAAGCGTGCGAAATCATCTCATTTAGGAAAACGAACTGTTTCAGGGGTAACTTTGTGAAATTTTTCCATGGTGGAGAAAGCAAACTTTGCAAATTTCACTTAATAGATTTATTCACGATCCGGGTTTCAACAAATTGTGTCATCATCAATGTGTTGAAACCCAGGTCGTGAAAAAATCTATTAAGTGAAGTTTGCAAAGTTTGCTTTCTTCACCATCTCAATTAAGTTTGAGGGGCCAGTGTTTTTACTTTCCGAGCCAAAATTTTCCAAAAAGATCTGATGATCAAAAATTCTCTCGACTTCGAATTAGCTCGACGTGTCGAAAACCACCAACATATTTTTGAACTGAATATCCGGTCAGCGCTCAACACCACAATAGCAATTATCTCCGCATGTCCCATTAGACCATTAACAATAATATTTCTTTTTGGTTTTGAATTCACACTTGAATTCATGTCAAGAATATTTTCTTGAATCCACTGGCCAGTACTGCCACCCTGAAAAGCCATCCTCGCGATCGTTCTGATCACAGTGAAAATTAAGAATGTGTTAATCTTTTTTGTGATTAAATGCTCCGATCCCTTGCATTTATTCTAAAAGTTAAGGGCAAAGGTTTACCTTCGTATTAACGTAAAAAAGTGTAATTTGGCAAGGTTTGACCGTTCATTAATTATGTCTTCGTCATATTTTTTAGAAATTGTGCAACGATAATACCGGTTAATTTTTTATACTTTTAGAAACGTAGGTGGGTTACTTTCGAAGCGATTCACCTCACAGAGATTGGACAAAAGGGGTTGGATCTCTATTTTCTATGTCACAAGCATCAAATCTACTGAGGCTAAAACTGACATGCCTAAGTCAAGTCTTGTCATGGTAAATTCATTAGTTATGCATGAGCGAGAATTTATGCGTAAATTCGTATCTTAGGAAGGTTATAAAAATACTCTTCCGAGTGTGAGAATGGTCGACAGGGAAGTTTAGTTTTAAACAAAGATTTATTCTGACTTCACCTTCACACCTAATCCGCCAAACGAATCACCAAGCATGCATCACCTCGTAGTGTCCAATTCAACAGCAGTTTTGAAAAATCTCTTTCAGACGACGGCTTCAACTTTGATTCTCTACACAGGTGCTGAAATTCATTTTGCGGTGTAAAATCCATTCAAACAGAGGATGCATGATACCTATAATAATTTGCTAAAAACATTGCAAGCTAATAGCCGAAATAAGATAGTTGTTGACACTCTGCATAGGAAAATTGCACGGATACTAGTCTCTTGAGGAAAGAAACGAAATTCTTGGCCCATTCTACCTTTTAATACAAATACAGAAAGGGGTTAACGATTTTAAGCCAAAAAATTTAATTAAAAATGCTGTAGTTATTATTGTTTTACGCAAACATTGATATGAAATCACACCAAAATGATATCCAGATGATTGCATTCTCGTAACAAATACTTGTGACCTTTGTTGAAAATTGAAAAGTAAATGAAATTGAAGCTAATTGTAGATAGTTACCCTTGTGCACAACAGTATAAAGATGGACGAAAACATTTCAGGCGCACCGGTCGCTACCAACGTAACAGAGTCGAACATTATTTTAGAAACTCATTTCAAGTGATGGCTTTTATCGATTGGGATCATATTTTAGCTACCAACCTGTCACTGCTTACCAGAATTTGGCGTATTTACGCTTTACAATTTTCACTCAAATTCTCGAAGACCGTTTGTGACGGGTTCGAGAGCGGAATCAGAAGTCTCGGGAATCCCCAAATATGTCAGGAGATTAGCCTCAGAAGAGCTAAGGACGGGAGTTTCGCGCATCTCGTCCATTCCACCAATCGTAGCACCCTTCAGGATCATCACCGCATGCCATTCCCGCCCAACTTCCCCAGATTGAAGCCCCATCGTCAGCAGGAAGCCCCGTCAATTACTCCGGGGAAATAAAATGAAACCGAACCGAAAGGCAGATCGGTTAACCAGAAAAAAAACCCATTTCTTTTCCTCACTCTCTCCTCCGCACCTTACCCGTTTGAATCCGCTCTCATCAACTCACTCCTCCACCCTCCACTTGACCTCATTCCAATCTCCTCCCTACCTGTCTTATTGCCTTCACATCCCTGTAGCCACTCCCTGAACCACCTACTTTCTTCCCTCCTAATCCTTTGCTGGGATAACTTCGCCTACACCCTCTTCCTCGTCCTGCCTAGGGGCATCTGGGGACCTTCCCTTAAACCCTCTCCTCCCTTAAATCCTTCGACCCCTGCACATAATCTCCAGTTGAGGATAACTCATCCCCAAAAGGCGAGAGAATTCGCATCCGAGCCTCGCCACCGCGTTACGCTAATGCCCATCCTCCCTCTTATTGGCTGCTCGCTCCCGAATCATCCCTAGCGCTCCATCATATTAGCGGAAGAAAAATGCTTTCAATAAGATACTAAAAGTGGGAATCCCAGAGTATTTCTGCAGAGAGAGGTGAAACAAAGAAGTAATATTTTTATCACATCAGTACGGGTGTATAAATACATGACATAGAATTTCTCTCTCTCGCGATCGGTTGAAATGATATTGTTTCTTTTCTGAGGCGTGTTTTGTTGAAAAGGCTTAACATTAAAAAAGGCTGCTCCATAGATTGGATTAGCACTAGTTGGATTACTGATTAAAGTGGAGCTGTATGGAAGGCACATAAAATCAAGTTGATGCAGCCGCTGTAAAGTTTTAAATAGCTGTTATTTCAACAACTTGCGATATGCATATATGACAGTAAATGCAACGACACTTATCAAAATCCCAGTGAGCCAAATATTGTGGCTGTTTCAGAAACCATTTATATTTTTACAGCATTTTACACGTGCTTAAAATCAATGCAATACCGTCTGATAACATAATATACTCGGATAAAATGCCTCCATCATATCATAGCGTCCTGCTGATCGTTCGGGTTCGGCTAGCGAAAATTCATAAGCTCACTCTAACAAGATGGAAATAGATGCTACACAGTAGAAGAACCTCTAGATGGTGATGCTTCTTCAACTTTGCCACTCTGAATTACGAAAATTGACTATGAGGGGGGAAGTAATCTTTAAGGTTCAAGGAATAGATGGGAAAAAAAGAGAAACTGAAGTCGCTCGGGTCATTATCTTAAAAGTCCTTGAGTTGAGCTTGAATTACTGACTCCGTTATTGGCACGCCAAATTTGAATATCCCAGATATCTAAATGTGATATAAATAAAATATCAGATTTGAAATAGGATTAACTCTAATTAATATTCAAAAAGCCTTAGGAGACTTGATAATTATTTTCAGCGTGGAATTCATTGTTTAGCCTCTCCAAAACGGATGTTAATAAAATCACACAGCGTAAATTCATTTCAACAAATTGTAAATATAAAATATGTAATTAAAGAAAATTCATTTTTGATCCTTTTACATCTACCCTTTTCTGATCAGAGTAAACTTACCATCGAAAAACAGTGCAAATCCTTAAAAACTAGGCTAGGCTTGTGGCATATGGAAATCATTCATTAATAGCCTTAGTTATAATTTAGCAATAAGACTCAGAGCAAAATGTAACTTCACCCATCCGTCAAATAATAAAGAAAATGAATAAATTTATGTCTAATTATTGGCGCAATGATCATAATCTTATCAGTCAATTAAAAACTTCAGGGGTTCTGAATGTCGTCTAAGCTTGCAAGAGGACAGAGACGTTATTAACGCTGAGAATATTAGGCCAATGCCGGAGTTATCAAAAAAGCAAGACGCACAGGGGTAAACTGTAGGAACAAGGTGAGCTAAGGTTAAGGTGACCTTTCGGCAACCTTAGCGCTGACCTTCACCGGCTATGAAGTTTGCGCTACCTAGCTTGCTTCAACGCTGTTTGCTCAATTTCGTATCATTTTGATGTTGAGAAGGTCAAGAATTCACATGAAGTACTTTTTTCACTGATATTTTGCCAATATTAATAAGCTACTCGCCAAATTTGATTTCCATATAGATATATCAAAAAATGAAAACTTTAATAAATGATAATTATTAATTTATAATAAGGATAGTTAGGGTGCATTCAATTTCAAAATACGTTATAAAAAACAATCATTAAATTCCTTTCATATTGATGTAACAACAATTACCTGAAAATTATTTGCTTTTGTGTAACAAATGAATTGATATATTAAAATGAGACCACCTCATTTGTAAGAGTAAAGCAGAAATGCCCTTTTTAATGCAGCTTTTTACCCTCAGCTCATTATCACGACCCCCGGACTACCAGAGAATAATTTTACATCAATTAACTTGAAAGAATTATCTACGAAATGACCATTGATATGAGGAGGAATAATGATGTAATAATGAGAGGCATAAATTATTAATGTTTTGGAAAAAATCGTTTTAACACTAAATCAACAGCTAAAATTACAGAAAAAAATCTTTCAACGTGATATTTTCTATCTCAAAAGTGAGTTCCGTTCAACAATGATGGTTCCTGGTCACTACAGTAATTCAGTTAACCATATACTCGTTTGCATAAACGTATGTTGCATTGGACTAAAATTATGAATAGCCTATTAACTTTCAGTTACTTATTCATTTCTTTGTATCATACAAAAGTAAATTACGTATTAAGTTACTATTCCAAAAAATTCAAGCCTCAGAGACGAAGTAAAGCTGTCGCTGTGAACTTTAATTTCTATATTCACGGAAACGACTATTCGAGCGCTAAAGCTAAGAATAGTAATGGAATCCTTCCGGCCAATGCCCAGCCAACCATCTGACTTCATTTGAATTTGCATGACCTTAATTCAAATTTTAGGCATTTTGATAATTACTCACATTAATCAAATATGCACAGCAGCTCAAATAACGATTTGTATTTTTTTTAATAAAATCTTCTTAGAGAGAATTTTAGAGAGAAGTTTTATCTCACACTCATTTAAGGCAAACCAATTTCTCATCGTATTCCTTGATTAGCTTGATCGAGAACAGTTATTCGTACGCAAAGGACAGGAAGAGTCCGTTTCTGCCCCCTCAGACATTCGATTAAAGGCAATATTATCTTCCCTTGACACACCTTTGTGGTGTATTGCAGGGTATTATATTGATGTATATGTAATAAGTAGTTAACTCTTACAGCAATCTAGGACTATAGATTTGGAGAATTAATCTGAGTTAGATCAAAAGATGGAAAGTGATGACATATTGAAGGTACTGTGCTTAGCTTTGACAAATCATGAAAATATTTCAAGAAAAGGTGAAAAGCATTATTTCCTTTAAAGGAAAACATTCGACATTAACGATGACTACATACTTCTTTCTCTGATTTTGGATAATAATGAGTTAGTTTATCAGGGATGATCCGTCTTTCTCGTTCAGTTATTTCGCAGACAAATAAGTAAATGCATTCAATTCTAATTTGGAAACACGTGTTCCGTTGGTGCCCTCAGAACTTATGCATGAATTTGATTTGATAATTTAATGCATTCACAGGTAATTTTTAGTCAATATTTCAATAAAATCAATTTCTAATTACTGCAAATATTAATATTAAATATTAATATTTCCAATAATTTAATTCAAGTTCTTTCATTGCATGGGACCGAATATAATAATCAGTATATGTATTTAAAAAAGAGTAATTTCTCATTAAAATTATTCCCCATCAGATAAAAAGATAATCCTTTTCATAATTTGGAGACTAAGATCATTAACAAAACATTCCCAATCCCTAAGCAAAGTCCCTTATGCAATGCGCATAGAAATATTCACAGATAATATTGGTTACATAATCTCCACATTATAATGGAATGCATAACTGTTGGGTTGGATTTCCGATCATTTTTATAAACTGCCTAAACTTTCAAGGTGCCTTTTACCCAATGACATCAGGTGTCCGATTATATGTAGCCATTCAATATAAATGCGAGTCAATACGAACGTATCGCGGAAATATAGATGCTGATTAGGCGGAAGAACTTTCGCGCACAAAAAGTAGGTAGTATGATTCGTAAAACAAATGTTATGCATCTTTGATTATTATGGTAATGATTTTTATACTTTGTTTGGGAGAAGAACATTATGAAAACATGAATAAAACAACGTATGTGAGAACGTTAATCTAAAACTTAAGTAATTATTTAGAGCCATTTACAGTTAATATTTCACGTATCTCGCGAATGTGTTTAATATTTTCCTAAGGATGGTAGTACTGTGGCTCTTGTTCCATGTAAGGAGTGATCAAACTGTGTGACTCTTTTGCATATCTGCATGGTAGTAAGTGCTCTCTTTGATTGATAATGCATGTCTGGTATATTACCCCTGCCACACACCATTGCGGTGGATTTAGCGGTATTATGTTGATGTAAAAATGTAATTCACGAAGTTGATTTAGTTCCAGTTTATCCTTTTCTGAAATTTTCTTGGAGTGACTGGTCGAGTCGAACAGAAAAGTATCGGTTATCATGCTTTTATGCGGTAATTGTTTTCTTTCTTTTGATGGTAAAAGGGGGTTTCTAGTGCGTTCAAACCGTTTCATATTTTTTTCCATTAAGGACGTTGGCTCGCGACTGCTTGAGTCAAGTTATCTAAGGAATCTTATTAATTTAAGTACGAGTATATGCCTGCTAAGTGATTCTTACTTCACAAACAAATTACCCTAGCTATTGAAAGTCATAAGTATCACAAGAAATACGATGGAAAGTCGAAGGATTTATTTTTTATGATAATTTTAATCAGCTCGACGATGAAATCAATTCAGCATTTACGTTACTGAAATAAATTTATGACTTCAATTAATTTACTAATGCATAACACCAGAATATTACTATCAAACATTAGGTTATAATACTTCTTGAAGTATTCTTTAATATCTCATTAGTAATGATATTATTCATACGCAAACCATTTTGGCAACAGCGACCGCAGCGCCACTGGAAGTCAACAAACGCATTTAGTCTGTTATAAGCGTAGAAATTGGTGGATTTAGCGAAAAAGACGGTGGGTTGATACCATTTTCGTGTCATTTTATTCCCTGCAAATTACGCATCAAATATCAGTTTTTTGCAAAAATGATACCATGGTATTTTTAAACGTTATTTTCCCATGTGACGGCCTTTCTCGCCGTTAATCGTATGTAATTTCAAATGCAATTTGTGCAAAAAGGAGTATGGGTTGGAATAATTATCTTCACTTTATTAGATAGAGGGACTTTAGCTCTATAAGTGCTGAAAATATAAAAAATGACATGACTTTCACTTTTCGGATCAACCTCCTTAAGTCTGTAGAGTCTTGAGCCTGGGAACCAAAGTGGATTATGAGACCCGAATGAATTAGGTTTGATCAGAGAGCTAGACAGTGTGCAGTGTAGAGCAGTTAGATTTTTTAAACGGTGTTCAACGGTTCAAATGCAATTTGTGGAAAAAGGAGTATGGGTTGGTATAATTACCTTTACTTTATTAGATAGAGGGACTTTAGCTCTATAAGTGCTGAAAATATATAAAAAAAAATGACATGATTTTCACTTTTCGCATCGACCTCCTCAAAAATCTCGGTCTACGGGGGAGGGGGGGGGGGGGCATTGAAACACTCACTCCTCCCTCGAGGCTGCCGGCCACTCCGTTGGGCTGCTCTCTGCCCCTCCCGGCGGCCGCCAGTTGCGTCTCCTGGTTGCCGGCGCGCGCGGCGTCCGTGGGTGGCGGCACCGCGGACTGCATGTGGTGTGGGGGGGCGCCGGCGACGGCCACGGTGGAGGAGGCGCCGTTGGCGGGGGGCTTGGTGGCGTCCAGCAACACCTTTAGCGAGGCGATGGCATGCAGCTGGGTCGCCTTCTCGTCCACTTTTCCTGAAATGAACAACGGCGAGGGCGTCAGGCACACCCGACGCCCTCATCCCCGTCCTCCCGTCTCCTCGCTACAACGACAGCAACAAATGGAAGAACCTACCGTGCACAGGGCTGTAGCAAGAGAGCAGCTCGGTCCTTTCTTTCTCTCTTTCTTTCGGGTCTCTCTCTCACACACTATTTCTCTGGGAAATGAGGAGAGGGGATCCGTTGAAAAACATTTTTCAACGGATCCCCTTCCGGCGAACTTTCTTTTTTTTTTGAACCATCAAATCAACCTCTGGCCGATACCAATCACTACTGCTAAAATTGCATTTCTTTTGTTTTGCTTGCAACAAATATTGATGTCCATATAATATTTTGCCCCGCTCACTTCTTACATGAGTGAAACAAACAATTATAGGCATCTCAATACCCAAACAATTTTTGAAACGAGTCATTCGTGCATAAAAATTTATTTTAAAACGAAATTTTTACGATGAAAATTGGCCAAAAAATATTTAATTTTATTTAAGCGACAGATCATTATACCTATGCTTACCGATATTAGAGCTTACCATTGAATTCTCGATGCTTACAATTTTGTGTTAAAGAAACGAGCCGTGATTATTTTTCTGGCCATGCTCAATATTTGTTACAAGCACTTAGTGTTATATAGCATTTTTACAGCACTACTCTCATGTTACCTTATCAGTCCATTTGGGATAACTTGTGATTACCAACTCCATGACGAATTTCATATGCCATACGGTGGCCACATCATGTATTGAAACTAAGGTATAATGGTTTTCTACTTTAAGTACAAAATACTAAATACAATTACTGCAAAATAATATAATTTAATCTTATTAAATGCCAACCCACTCTCAAGGTAAGTAGGTGTAATGATATCGTCGTAAATATTTTCGCTACCAACGTACAAGTAATGAAAGCAAACCTTGAGAGCTAACGAATAACTTTTGCGCTATGAGTTACGTGCCTACTACTGTGGGTGCAAGCTATTCTCAATCCGGTGTTCGATGATTTGATTAAACTAACGTGACTTTTGTGTTAATGACTGAAAAAATCAATAAAACATACTTAACCGATTCGCAACCACTACAGACTTTGTAAGAACTTGTCGATGGAATTATTGATACTTTACAAGTTTCAGATTATGCATTCCTGAGCGCGTGATTGATGATAGATATCATTCGTGGCTTTACCCGTTCCTAAAATTAATCTCATCAAATGCAATCCGTTCGTTCATCTTTGGCCCGACGCTTTCTCGCGAAGGGGAGCGTGGCACCAAAGAGATACCACCTTCTCTCGTGACCATCATCACCGAGGAACACCATTAAGGGGAAAAAATGTGCAAGAGTTTCGAAAGTAAAAACGTAAACGGCGTGAATCAACGCACGGGTCTTTCAACGGGCGGAGCGAAGGGAATGAGGCTGTGGCGTGAACGAGACGGGGAGGGGATCGTTGAGCGGAGGGTATTACGTGCATCCTCGGATGGGAGCAGAACGCTGAGTCGGGGAGGGGAGGAGAGCACGAAAGGGGGTACATTTCGAGGAAGGGGTGGTCGGGATTGGGAGGTTGAGTGACGGAGAGGTAGATAGAGGGGGGGCAGGTGGGCCTTGAATTTCGCATGGCGATCTGTATGCACTCACACTCTAGCGAAGGACGGTAAAACATATACTGACAGACTGCACGAAGTACCAAGATATCCGGAACCGTCTCAAAATGTCTGGAGAACTAAAAACTATTTTGGGTGATAACCCAAAGGAAATTGACAAAGTCCTAACGTTCCTCCGCGAGACCAATCTCATCACAAAAATATGACCAGATTTTCCCATTTTATACGTTGGTTGGTTGGTTATTTAGGGGAGGCGACCGACAGCTGAGGTCATTTGCGCCATATAGGATAGGTGGATAACTGGGTCATGGTAGGAGTTTTCAGGGAACGGAGAAAGGGTGGAGAGAAACCCGGCGTCGGCATTAGCCTACTCTTAACGACAGGCGCCAAGGGGACCACGGCTTAACGTCCCATCCGACGGACGGAGTACTGAACTTGAAATGCCCTCCACTAGGCACTCAAGTGGGGACCGGTTTTCCACTGAAAAATCTGGGAATCGAACCCGGGCCCTCGGGATGGGAGGCCAGTACTCTAGTCACCACACCAGCCCGATCCCCCCATTTTATACGTTACACACATGATATACTGTGTATAGACAGACCTATGATAGCAAATGAATGAATAGTTTTGTTATAAGTAATATTCAGGTATAAGCATGCGAAGGTGCGGTATGACCTAAGTTGCCGATGCACCTTAAACCAAACCTACCTACCTACCTCTAGTGAAGGATAAACATTGGTGCGTTGTTATCGCAACTGGAGCGCGCCACATTTAATTCCGCTATGCCACGCTAACCTCGCGCATCGACTGATATACACACATCACGGTCACATCGCCGGATATTTATTGTCACATTCATACCGATGGTCACCCATTTATCGCATTGTCCTTTCGTGATGCCCGCATCTACATCACAATTTGCGTTTACATCGTTTACCGGAATTATCGAATCGCACATTGAGGGAGATCTCCGTATGCCGTGCCATCGTCGCTCCAAAACACCCTCGCATCTCGCGTGCCCGTTCCTCGCGGGCATCGCCAACAAGATCGCACACGACACGACAGCGAGAGGTGGAGAGGAGGCGTGGGGAGGGAGGGGGTGGAGTGGGTTGGGTAGCGAGAGTGGGGGAGTGGGAGATGCATTCTCGCGGTTCGCTGAATGAGTCGAGGGCCGCGGGGCACGCCGGGATGGATTCGCGGATATGATGTCGGCGGTGGCCATAACGCCGGGATGAAAGGGAAATGTAGGGCCTGAAGGGCCTTCGAAGGGCGGCGCGGTTGAAGGGGGAGAGGGAAAGGGTGTAGGGGCCAAGGGCGGTCGAGACGAAAGGGATGTTAAGGGTCACTACGGAAAGGGTGTGGGGGGAAGTGGTGAGAGGCGACTGTGTTTTTTTTCCCCGCGTATCAGAGGGTGGGGGTGTTAAAGGGAAGTGTCTGGCACACGGGGGGCGCGTGCCACTTATCATCGCCCGCAAAGCGCGGCTTGTTCCCGCGGCACTTCGCTCGGCGGCGCCGTCCGCTCCGGGCGCGCGTCACGAGAGAACACGGCAGAGGACTCGACCCGAGCTGCGATTGAAACGGAACGCCACCGGAAGAGTGACGGGTAGGAACTGTCATCCATCTTCCAATTTGGAGGAGCAAATTCTCGACGAACCATACGGACGGCATAAATTGAATGGCTTGGAAGGAACGCGCATTAGAATGATTGTGAGGAAAAAAACGGAAGCCGATGTACTGTCCGATGTTCCATAAAATACTTCGAGAGTCCCTAAAATACTATCATCGATTCGACCATGAAAACAAGATTCGATACATAGACCACTATGCGTTAAGTATTAAATCAAAGTGTTAAATGTATTATATACGAATGGGATTAAATGTATTTATTTTGAGAACGGTATGGGATTATAATAGATTTCATAGTATAACAGTTAGGTATGCATTATATAGTTAACCTAGATTATAATGCATCTGAAAAAATATTAAATCTACTAACGCATTCGACCATGAAAAGAAGATTCGATACATAGACCACTATGCGTTACTTATTAAATTAAAGTGTTAAATGTATTAATATTCGAAAGGAATTAAATGTATTTATTTTGGGAACAGAATGAGATTAAAATAGACTTCACAGTATAATGGTTAGGTATGCATTATATAGTTAACCTAGATTATAATGCGTCTGAAAAAATATTAAATCTACTAACGTATGCTAACTGCTTCCTTGATTGCCTTATGCAGCAAATATGGTATTTGATATAAACTAATGTTTTACGCATTCAAAAACAATTAATTTCCCCGTAGTTTTCGGTCACGTATTTAAATTTGTCTGGTTAAATGCGTAAATAGCACTCTTAGCACGATACAGAAAGCCATATGTTCAAAAATAACTTTTTCCCAGTAAGTGGTATCACCCAAAATATAAATTTCCTACTCGTATATTTCTTCTTTTCCGACAAAGTATCATTAAAGTGAGTGACTTGCAGTTTCAAAATGGAGTATTAAACTTTTGACGCCTAAAATGCCGATAAGGAAGTGATGAATTGTAAATTTCTATAGATCCACACAGATATAACTCACTGAAACGATCATGAATTGTGAACGTGGTTGCATTTTGACGATTATTTGTATTATATACGCCACTTAACTGAAGAGAGAAATCTACGCTTCTACTGAGGTGTTTTTAACACATAATGACTAACTTAAGGAAGATTTGCGAATCAAATATTCAAAGAGCATTAATACCAACCTATTCTGTTTTAACTCCTTTAAATCAGTGCCTAAATATACGCACGTTTTTTTATTTATACCCTAAGCACTGAGTCAATGTTAAACTTAGAGACCTAATAGTAGATATTAATAAGGTAACATTAAAAAATGCATGATATGTAATGTAAGGACAGTAATATTAAGGACTAAAATATATTTGTTTACTGAGGGTATAATAAAGAAGTGTAAAGGGTATTGAAAGTGTTAGTTTGTGTTTTATAAAATATGCGCGTTTGTTCGTCAGTGTGTTTTTCCAACAGTTAGCGTCGAAATTTTAATTGTATTTAGTTGATTGATATTTAAACAGCTTCAGCTAAACAATCTCCATCCATGATCGTTCAGCAACCCACATCTAAAAGTCCATTTCAGTGGCTCTTAATGCCTTTCCAGCTCGTTCCTTTAATTGCCATATAACGTATCCATATGTTATTATATTTTTGACCATGGCGCGTCACAGCGTTGCATATTCATAATTTATTTGCCTTCCATATTTGTCGAACACACAGAATACTATGTAGCAATCGGTCGAAGTTTCCGTCTTGATCTAAATTTCCGTCATCAGTAATATAAAAAAAAACGACAGAATATTAGTCCATTTATTCTGCTTTGTTTTGGTTAAACTAAAGACGAGACTTATTCCAGCAACCTCACCTCTATTAATCTTTCAGTCTGTGGAAAGCCTTTGCGTGGGATTAAAATGCTAGTCAAATTCGTCAACTGCTAATTTGTATATTGAGATTGAACGAGTAAAAGATTCGGATAAGAGTTATATTTCATCCCACGGCCCATGACGGAAGCACGATTTAGACGGCTACCCTTACGATAGAAGCACGTGGACTTGTACCCTGAGAGGCAAATTAATGATTCCCACCGCTCCGAGTATATTGTCCTACTCTCCAAAGTACGACTGGCCAATTTTTTCCTGCCATCCATATTCACGAATCAACGCTCCGCGATGTTGCCCAATTCTCGACTGCGGGACCAAATTGATGATTGCCCGAAAAATAGAGAGGAGATGACCACCCCGGCGTAAATCAAACTCACGGGGTTTGGACTGGGGGGGAGGGGGACGAATCAATACGTGGAGGTTGATAAATGAGCTTCCGCAAGTGTTTCCCCGTGGGTGACGCTGCGGGCGGTCGGGAATTTAGATTGTCCCCCTTTTGAAACTTTCATATTAAAAAAAAATGAAATTCCCGAGCGGCATGAATAAGAATAGCGTGTGTCAGCAAACGATAAAAATATTTCTTGCATTCCTTCAATAAGTTGTTGCGTCACGCATTAAAAAAGCTGAAGTTAATCCATAAATATTAACCAGAAAATCAAATAGCCGGCAGGAATGTAAGCACGTCAAAAAATGCACGCGCAAACAGGCAAATATTCCATCAAACACTAAATCTGTGGCACCTGCGTTCTGTGGTAGTAAACGGAATAGTTTTATTTCTCGCCAGAGAATAACCATGGTAAAAATTCACCCAACTCATGATCCTTCCTTCACAGGATTTTGAGGAGGTCCTGTTGAGAAAGTCAAGAACTGAGTGTGAATCTTCTCGTCAAGCTTATATCCCTGATGGGTGATCAACCTAATCGTGAATGGCTAGGTATTCACTTCAATAATTTTCGCGCCTGTTGCAATAAAACGTTACGGCCACCGGGGTCATGTTTTTGTCTAAATTAAAATACAAAATGCTGATTTAATGCTCATAATAGTGAGAGTGTTGAGTAAGATAGGTATATAAAAATGCACATGTGTCGTCAGTCTATCGATTAAAGCCATGGGATATGGGGGAGTGTTGCCATAGGGCAAGGAAAGTGTAGACGAGAAGAACGCAGTGCAGTCTCATTCATAGCAATTCTCTCTCTCTCTCTATTTTTGTTCACACAGTTGCTGCTCCGGGGGTGAAAAACAAAAACTCGAAAGCATTTCCAATCGATTGCTGTCGTTTCCCTAAAATGGTGTGGGGAGGGGTGCGTTTTAGGTGGGGTCAGGGAGTCGCCCCAATTTCGTTCCCGGAGGCTCTTCCCGGCATATTTTTCTCCACGCTACCGATGCATGTTTATTTTCCTCGCCTTGACTGCGACTCCGCGGTCAAAAGGGCAGCGAAACTTGCACCAAATCACCAATTCCCACCTCCTCTCTATCTCCTCTTGCGCGCCGCAGTACGCCTATTGTGGAGACACACTCTCTACAACCCCCTCAACACCCTTCCATTTCCTCCCCTCTCAAGCGAGTTCTCCTCTCTCTATCCGCCCCAGTTCTCTCTCTCTCCATCTCCTCGCCTTACTCCTCCCCTTCTTCTTTCCCCACCTCTCCAACCCCCTCCCACCGCTCACGCTGGCTTTTTCGGCAGTCCCAACCCTCGGAATCACTGCGGCTCCCTCGGAAACGACCGCAATTGTTTCTCACCGCGCGCACACACACAGGGAAGCGGACAACGCGCTGCCTAACGCTTTCGGGGGCATCCCCGTGATGCAGGGCAGTTGTCACGTGGAAGGAAAAGGGATCAATGAATCGGCAGGACGAGTGGGACTTCTTTTGAGAGGGGAGGGGTTGGGATGGTTAATAGGGGAGGTGGATTGGTGGTTAGTCGTCGGAGGTGGGAACTGCTGGGTTTTTCCGCATGCAGGGTAAAGCGGAGCGCTGTTTCCCCACCTCCCTCTCCCCACCCCTTTCCTCCACTGCCCTCCCTCCCTCCCCCCTCCTTTGCCCCCCGCCCTCCCTCCCTCGCCGGGAGAATGAAATGCTTTCCAGAAGTCGGTGCCTAATTGCGGCCACGCATTCCCGAGGCCGGTGGCTCCGTAAAAACAAAGCAGCGGCGCTTATTCATGAAATGGAATTCAAACGTGTGGGTGTGAATGAATGTGCATGCGTGTGCCTATGTGCCTGTATACATACATATAAATACATATGTACGAACACACACAAACACACATAATGTATGCATAGATAGATATTATATAAACAGGCACCTCTAGCAAGTGAGAGTCAGTTAATTTCAAGATAATGCCCCTCTCACTGTAGCGCGAATTATTTACAGATGAGTTCTTTCAAATCTTTTTAAAGTTTTGCGAATGATAAATATCTTTTAAAAGCTTAATGACGTTTAAGACTTTTTACGGTGTTTTGTAGTTTTTTGAGAAAGCTAGATCCAAAAGTGCCACACTTTATTTTGGTAGTGAGCTATATTTATATTCATGTCATATTCAATCTGGCATTTAGTCCTTGAAGTCTTATATCTTATCAATATAGTTTTGATTTGTCAATAATTATACGTGTTCACAATCAAAATAAGGAATAAAGTGAAATGCATTTTTCAACAATATTTTCAAATTGCTATTTTATCTCTCATGTAAAATGAAATGTTTATATATGTATATTTCATCTCCATTTACTAAAAATATACATTGTAGCCCTAATTTTATTGATTATTTCGACATAGTATTCCACCGGAAAACCAGTTTACAAAATCTAGTCAATCAATACACTGCGCCGTGACATCAAATAATGAACCAATGATTGAATAGACTAGCTCCGTGAATGCGAATATTTTCCTGCGCAAATCATTCATGAGGCAATTTACCGGGAAAAAACGCTCTTATTAAAATACAACGCCGAATTCCTCAGATCACTCTGCCTTGAATGTAGAGTTATTACTTAAGAAATACCTTGTGTAGTTTTGGCTGTTTTATCGAAGGGGAAATCATAAAACTCGCGACGTGATTGGATCTTTCACAGAAAATTTTCAATGCCACCTTCTTATTACGGTTACGAAAATTACGGTTAGCTAAATCATATCAATTAATTTTTTAATTTAGGTTGAGGTCACAACTTTACTTATATAGCCCACCTAATTCATACGTACGCAATTATGTTACTTTAAGTTTTACGAAGACAAAAAATAACTTCTTTTTATTGCCAGGTAGTTAAATTACTAAAGTGAAAATTTCACTTAAATGTATCGAATCATCCATTACTTTTCACTTAAAGTGTCAAAATCTTCTTTATCCACAAAATCCAATATTGTTTACATTTGTGCAATAGTTTTTCCTAAGTTAGATAATATCCTCTCCACATACAAGGAAATAAACACTGAAACAATGTACTTTATTACCCGGATATAATCTAATACAAATCAGTGGTTCGATATTATGCGTAGAAACTGTCAAACTGTGTTCTGAACCCGGTATTTTATTCTCAAAGAATCTAGAAATGACTAGGGTTTAGAAGGAGAGGACTTCCCTTGAGGAATTGAGTTTGGATATACAATGATTCCAGCTATTAAGTAAGTCGGAGCTATATTATTAAATATTTAAATATTTTAGCAGAAACAAGAAATAGAGAAGATTAGATTATGTATAGCGGAATTATATTACAGCTGATAGTGTTGTCCCGATCCCTATTCTGGAGCTTTATGGGCAACTATTCAAGACTATGCTAACAGAGTGTAAGGTTCGTGCCATTTTCTCTCCAACCATCTTATTTTCCCAAATCATTCTTACCTCCGCCCAATCACCGACATATTATTACTGGCGAATGGCCTACGTTAGGAGTTGGTCTCCTACCCTAGCCCTTTCAATGCTATGAACACAAACAGGCATTTGATACGCATTGCGTCCTTATGCTAAGCAACTAAAGGGCTAGTAGTAATGAAGACAGCGATTTTGTTCAATTAATTTAACTCGTAAAGTAAATTATTGGAATCGTGATACTTTACTTTCTGACAAAATATTATGATTGAAGAGGATTTCATTAAATATATGGTATCCAAGCTTCCTGAACAATTTAAAGTTTAAACCGATTTTCCATATTTTGCACATATGGTTCATTCCTTTGCCTTAAACACAATTTTTATAGTAGAGAATGATGCTAAGAGTCATTTCACAGCTATTTTTGACAAACAAATGGAATATTTACAGGGAAGAAATTTGTGTTTTTTCAACTGAATTAAATAAGTTAAGAAAAAACAATTTTTTTCACCGACACCAAGATGCATCCAGTGCACTCTTTATTGCAGTATGCAGGCTGAGGGCCACACTACTGGAGTTATTTCAATTATTTGTACTGTACGTCGTTATGAGGTATAGGCCTCATCCAATAATAATCCTATTACAATACTGATCCAATAATTATACCGATCTGAACACTCTTCGAGGCTTCCGACTAAACTATAGCAAAAGAACTCCAAGCTTCCCGGTGTCACATTGAGCATTTAATTTATTAAGTGGCTAAGAAAATCAACACCATAAAAATATCATTTATAAATTAGTCATTTATATTAAAAAGATCTTACGCATCACCTGCCCAGGGTATCGTCGTCGAACTATCCCGTTCGGTCGGTAGACCTTGGAGTTTCCTGCATGTAAAATTCAAATACGTACCGTTCCATGATGGTAGTGAAGTCTAAAATTGTAAAATTACACTGTGCGATATGATACAATTGCTTTACTGGCACAACATGCATATGACGCAATAGATAGTTGTTTAGGAGTGCAATCGTAAACCAAAATCGTGTTTAATCTCGTAATGAGCTTAAATATTTAATGATCAGGTGCAGTTTAGTGGTTTCAGACCGCATTTTACATGCACGCCAATAAATGATTTATGCTGAAATTATGCTCGTGATATGTTTAAAAATGATGGTTTATGTTACATGATGATGAATCAGCGGCTTAAGATTATTAAATATTTCATTTTTAATTAAGAAAAGGATACGAGAGCAAGGTTATCACCCTTACCACCACAAAACATTTAAATAAGCTATTGTATGATATTTATAATTCATATTTTTAATTGGAGATTATGACGGGTGCATGTAAATGATTTAAGTGCTTCATTATGCCCAGATTGTTTAAGGTTTAAATATGTTAGCTATACGTTTAGTGCTCAAACAATCTGGCTACATGCTGCGCTTCAGTTAATGCATGGATAATTTAGGAGATGAAATTAGCGGTTGAGTGTATTTCTTTATCCCCGCATCATTTAGACGAGACGGAATTCCCTGGAGGAATATTCTTCCGTCATTTCGTTAAATTTCCACGCGCATGTTCACGGGGAAGAGGGATTAAGGCCTCACGTTTTCGTCCAAGAGCAATTACTGGCGGGACGACGCGTGCATTGCCCAGAACGCATCAGACACGGAAAGGAAGTCTTTTTTTTTTAGAGTCATCACGAAGTGGAGAGGCGAGTGATAAGGGAAATAAACGCAGCAGAGTTTTATTTCTTTAATTTTTTCAAATATCCCATTTTTTGTACCTTCATGACATTCAGTAACTCGAAGAAATAGGAAATAAGTTAGAGCCAGGCGCCTGACACTCTCAAACTATCCTGAATTACTGTGGAAAGTGATGGGCATCACCAATCACAGCGCTCCTGGTGAGCTTGGGGGATATGGCAGATGCATTTCGCTCTTTTATTTTTCATTCTTTTACCACTCAACAGGCGGACACAAGCCGTGTCCGAAACGGAAGAAATAAGGGTTCAGTGGTCCGCACCCATGTAGGAGGGGCAGACAAATAGAGACGAACATCAATAAGCAATGGCGGGTTATACGTTTGAATTTTGCAGTCCTTTTTTCCCTCTAGCTCACAGATGGCTCAACCATATTCTTATTCTTTACAGGATCCGTCCATACCCTCCAGGTATTGAAGGACCGTGATTTTATAGGGCCTTATGGGACTGTTACAGGCCTGACAGAGCCTCCACCGAGACTCTTCCTTCGCAAAAACCACATCTGCAGAGTCGTGAGGGATTGGATATATTTTGACCGTAGTGCAATCTAGGAGCAATGTGCACGGGCACAATAGCGGAAATGACACCGTGATGCAGACTTCCTCTGAATGCAACCAGTCGGAATGGTCGGAGGAAAAGGTGAGGGAACCCTTGGGGGACTCTCATGCGAATGATATTTTTATCTCTTCCTGTTGGCGGGATTTTACCCTAAAGGCAACACTCATCCCCAACACTCAACGAGATATCTCAAATGTGCAAAAATGGCAATTTGATTGAGCAGACTTTTTTATCTTCGCAATGCACAGACACACACTAATTCACCTATGAAAGAATTTCAACCAGCTTTATCAATAGTTTGGGCATTTTTCTCGCAACAAAGCAATAAGTATAGTGCCGAAGATGGAATTATGAAAATAAATCGAGTCAAACATTTTATTAATAATCGTAGAGACTGATCTCTAGTGGAGAAAACCTTTCTGTCAAGGTTATTTTTTGTCTTGTTCCTTATTGTCCTGCCGGCTCAGAATATTTTATATAGATCGATTAATTCGTAGGGGGATGAATTTTTATTATTTCAGCGATCAATTTCGTAGCCATTGATTGGGAAAATGGGCAGCTATTTCAGTGTTTTGTTTTTATAGTCAGGGATAAATATAAACCGTCCAACCGGTTTGTATCTCAAGCCATAACAGTGAAATTCACGTTAGTAATGAAATGTTTATGTGACGACTATTTATTTCAACATTTTGAAAAGCAATTAGGAAGCGCAGGGTTGATGATGCTTGAATAGCTGTCGATGAACGAATTCCTGACTAATAACACCTTAAAGCGAACCAGGGGAGTGATTTATTAGAAGGGATGGCAGAAAGTGGACTCTTAGACCGTCACAATACCCTCTTAGTCGACTTTAGCATCTCCACACACATTGTGGCAGTAAATCTTCGAGGAACAATAAGTTAGTGCTATATGTCATTCTGCGTTGCTCTCTGCACGCTCTTATCTAGCTTTTATAGCCAATCTCTTCACTCACATATTCCGCATCCATTAAATCCCTCGGTGGCCCAATGAAGTCCATTAAATGGAGGCCGTCGCAACGAATTTCTAAGGGAAACGGAGAGTGCGTGTTAAAAGTAAAACTTTCCTTCGAGCCTAAGAACTGGTTAAATAAGACGGAATGCGAGGGAGCTCAATGAAAACAGTGCCTTGGGAGGAACAGGGTAGCAGAAGGAAGTGGGAGAGAAGATGGAGGATTAGAATATGAGAGGTTAATCATATTTATTTTATGAGTTTTATTCAACCCTTTTATTTCCATATGTTTATAGTAGCGGTGTGATCAGGAGACTCATTAAGGCCGAAATTAATTTAAACTCTGCCCTCATAGTTATGTACCCCTATTTGCTAGGAAGTAAAAGTTTAAAAGACTAATGTACAATGTACACAACAGCTAATGAAGACGGAAAAGTATTAATATTTAGGAAGTACAATAACCAACGATTGATGAAGCTTAAAAAAAATATACAGTCAGCAGAAAAGCCCAGAAAAGGATATTCTTACAGAGATGAAAAGGCCGGAAACAAAATCTTCAAAGTGAGAAAACACTTCATTTTAATTAAAATTTTGGGCATGCTCCTTTGTAGTAGATAGTAACGGACGACAAGAGTCACAGAATAAGAAAGGCGAAACGTTTGATATGTGGTATTACCGAGAAATGATGAAGATTAATGGGGCATATCAAGTAACAAAAGTAGTGGTTTTATGAAATTCGGAGAAAATAGGAATCGGATGAAGGAAAACAAGGCGAACAACCTTATCGGACACATCCTGAGATATGGAGAATACAGTGGTCGAGGTGAAAGTGAATGGGAGGAATGGCATAGGATATGGAACACGCAGCGCGGAAAGAGCGGAACACGCAGTCTAGTCGAGGAAAGAGTTGAGAGGAGAACCCAAAAAAACCAATCTTATTTCTGAGGACTGGAGATGTTGATGACTGTAAATAAAAAAGAAAAAGTATGTAATTCATGGAGCACGATTGATTGAGAGTTAAGGAGATCAATGCCATCATTTATTTAAATGCACGATTCCCGAAATGAAAAAAGCTATCGGAAGGCTTTTTACCTCCCAGCAAAAAGTAAAAAAAACAAGGAATTTAACCAATACGCTGGATGGAGACTTTGATTCCTGAGAAGGGATTGTGTTGTCAAGGTGGCGAGATTCGTGACAGAAATAATCTATTCACGGGTGCGGAACGCAGACAATTTTCAACCCCTATCCCATTAGCATTTCAATTACCGTCTCAAAATTATGGGCCACAACTTCGTAAAATACATGGATAACAACTAATGGGGTCGTTTACATTTTTTATTGACGAATCCGATAGAATTTATAAAATAAAAAGACCCGTATTTTTCCGTTTTTCGATCCGTCAATTAATTCTCGAGTTATAAGCGGCGAAAAACTGATGTTTTTAACCCTATCGGAAAAGGGGTCGTGAATCGACCTCTTACGTCATCCACTTCGTCCAATCACAACTGAGCCCGCGAAGCTACATCGCCTTATCGCAATGGGGGACACACAGCTGACTCTGCCAATGGAAGCGATTGCGACAGGATCTGTGCGAGCAGACATTCCGATATCCCTCTTCCACTCCCTTCCCCTAAAAGCAGTCAAAGACGGGAGGAAAGTGACGTCAATGACCTCAAAGCAGCTTCTTCGGTGTCGTCACCTTTTGCCTATTTTAATTTTTGATTTAGGAGTGAATGGCTCGGGTCAGAATGTCGATTTTAATTTTTTCACTAAAATTCATTTTTCGTTTCTATCTAACGATTTTGTGTACGAAATTGTGATTTCGGTTCCGAGTAAACGCCCCCATTTGAGGGCAATGGAAATATGGAATTATCGTTGTACAAATCGTCTCAAAAATTAGAAATATATTAGAGGAATGGGTGAATTTGAAATGATTGGGGAGAAGAAAAAAACTAGAGATTGCATCGAAAGGGAGATCTGAGAGAGGTTTTGGCGTGGGAGGCGGGGCAAAAGAAATCGAGGTGGAGGAAGTGAGTCGGCGGGAAGTCTGCGCGAAGTCGAACGAGAGAGGCAACGGGTGGTCGTCGAACGGGGGTTATTGTACGAGGGGGCGAGGGCGGAAGAAAAAGTCGGAGGGAAGTCGACGGGAGGTCGGAGGGTAGCCGGGAGGGAAGAGAAAGGAGGGAGAGGGGGTGTCCGTGGGACGTCGGAGGAGGCGAAGGTCGGGAAGAGGTCAGAGGAAGGAGATTGGCGGCGGAGAAAGCACAGGGGGGGGGGGGGGGGGCGTCAGTTTTATTTCAGTGTTCCGGGCGGAAACGCCGCCCGTCCATCCGAAATGGGATTCGTGGCGCTGGCTACGGAAGATCGCTTTATAGGGGGGAGGAGAGCAGGGGTGGCTGGGGCACGGTGCACGGTAAGGGCCGGCGGAGGACAAGGTTGGTGGAAGAAGGCTTGAAGTGGAGGGGCACATGTCATGGCAAGGGCGATGGCTGGATATGGAATAATAAATAAATGGTGCTCCGATATCGAGTTAACTTTTGCCCAATGCTGTCGATTCAGTCGTCCTCCTGCATCCGCAGGGTACGAAGGGAAAACGTGCAACCGGCAGTGGGGATTGTAGGGATCAGCCGGATAGACGTGTTCCTAAGAGAGTATAAAAAGTTTCTCAAGAAATCTGGTGAATAGAAAACGTGAAGATAACACAAATACATATGCTGAATAGTACATAAAGAAATTTTATTTTGGAAGAGCTATTTTAACTGCCCTAAAGTGATTGTTTCATCATCACTAACTTAATCATCACATTAACCATAACTAACATTTTTCTTCGACTATTTATTTTTTCTCACAGTACCATCACGTTTTTCCAAAACTCTAATTTATTTTACTGCCCAAATGCTACACAAATTCGTGCGTTGCCTTTAATCAATAATTTTAAAATAGTACTTAATATAAAGTAGTTTCACATTTAGAATGATTTAAATTGACTCCAAAGAGGAGAAAATTTCTCTGAATTTAAGAAGGTATGTAGTAACTTCCTTTTTGTGCGACTTGTATTTGATTACAACTAAATCGATACCATTAATGCAATCCAATAAATAAATAATAAATGAGATACGCGTTTAAAACCAGTCAGAAAGGATATCAAAATCCTTAGTGATTTTTAAAATCGTATCTTAATAGACTGTTCCCCTACGAAAGTAAAACTGAAACATTTTTCCGAAAATTGGCCAAAAAACTCGAATTTTTAAACACGCTATGCTCATTTTTCCTTAGTCAACGCCTAAATTATTTATTTTCACAGTGTCACGTCTACATTAATAATCAGCGTCATTAATTATATTTCCGGTAGTTGGCGTAAATAAAATTAGGGATTCCAATTATCTCTTTTCATTGAAGTTAGAATTCACCTACGTTGCCGAGGACTGAAAGCGGATTATGCGGAGTGTTGACCTCGAAAATTGTCCTCATTGAAGTCTTTAAACTATCATTATTCAATTACTTTCAATAAACCAAGACATATCATCCTTAAGTCACAACAACATAATAACTGGTAGAATACTGTTGCCAGGGCTAATCCCAATATTTGAGGGGAGAAAATATAGAATACAAATCCCCCATGAAATTAATGTTTCATGGAGTTCGAGAAAGCCTTTCAGATTAAAGGTAATTCTCAGAATTAATTTATTTTTTGAGAAATACATTTTATTGGCAGCGCTTGGCAAAAATTATGATCTACGTTGATTCGGCGTTGATTCACAGAGTTTGACAAGTGTGCACAAGAACCCGGAGCTTCTCGTGACCTTCGGGCTAAATTTGTGACGGCTGACTAGCAGTGACTCACTGACGGTCTCCTGCTTATCTCACGCAACGACACAAAAGAGTACAGATATGATGATGAATAAATACAGATAGATGGATATGAAAATAGATACATCGATAAAAGAAAATCGATTCATGGTCGGGCACTAGTTAGTCTTGTTGAGACTTACTGGACTCCAATAAAATGCTTAAATAAAAAATGTAATGCCTTTTCTAGCGTGTCCATCGAGGAGTATTTATATAATACTAAAAAAATATACAAGAACACAGCATTTTATAGGAAAATTCACTGATTTATGGTGAGTATTTTTCGAATAGTCCTTTCAAATGATACTTCGATGAAGAACAAATTTTAATCATGTACTCTGAGAAAAATTAAGAATAGGAATGGCTTCTATTGCAGTAAGTCCTTTAGATTAGTAGTCCTTTTCTCCAAAGAAAAATATAGTGTCTACGACTTTAGCACGCACATTAAATGTTATTATGCATTAAACTCACTCTGGAAGGGAAGAGATTATGAAAAACATTTCATAGAATTCTTTTCGCCGTGATATACGAGACAATTATCTATATCTCGAGTGTTTGTATATTAAGTATGCATATTATAAAGTTGATAGGTATTTTCCTTGCAAAGTGGGTCGACATATAATGAGCCAGAATACCTATGATACTTAAAATATATATATCACTTAAAATAAAATTCTAAGGGGTTAGCTGTTTAGTAAGCTAATTTTCAACCTTTATAGTTATTCTAAGCATCATGTAATCATCATTTAATGCATTTTTATTAATTCTAATAGTGAGTTCAAGGGAAAAGCTATACTTTTTAGACCTCCTATGTATACAATAATATTTATGCAGGGAAAGAAAAACATGAAAAACATAAATACCTTTTCGTATTATTTGGAGAACTCAAAATAAAACAAATTCGTTTTCAGCAGATCACATTAAATAGTCTTCTCCCACAGAAAATAAGCATTGCAAGGCCTGTCACAACATATCCATTGAAAGGGTGGAGTTTAAAAAGCTTTTTCGCCTACCTGTTCCAAACCAAGTCTCCGAGGAAGGTCATCGGCGGAACCTCAGCGACCCGAAGACTCGTTTCAACAAAAACAGAAGCAAGTTACAAATATCTCTCTCTCTCTCTCTCTCTCTCTAACGCCGTAAGGACTAGCAAACGTGGCGGTTTCCAAGTGGGATGAAAATAAATGTTTGTACATTGGGGGGGAAAGGGGGGGGGAAGAAAGCCTCTATATTAACATTATGCATTACCTAAAGCAACTACTGTGTCAAATTAACAAGCTTATTTCTGAGAATACTGTACTTTGTGGCTCACCAAACTCTTTACGTGATGGATGAAAATGCGTTATGTGTGGCACCTCCTAGTCGGTGTTCATGATTTCAGTGCATGTCATGCGAGTTATGGCCCCACCTCCAACCACGTGCTCGAGCGAGGCCGCAGACACAAATCGAATGCTTGACTGCGACGGGTGCAAATGTGTCGACGTCCCTCTTTCTCCTCTCGCCCTCTTTATTTCGCTACTCGCTTGTTCCTTCCGATCAGAACGAAATGAATCCCCCCCCCCCCCCTTGTTGAATCCGACGGAAGGGGGGTGGGGATGGGAAAGTAATATCCTCTTCTCCGAAAGTAGACAGAAACAGATGGAATTAATCACATGACAAATGAGCAACTTGGGGCGCCTAAAATCAATTTCTTTTTTTTTTTTTTTAACTCCACCCAAACGAAGGCTTAACGTGCCTTTTTTTAGACTACAAATTGAAATTACAATATTTTAAGAATTTCCCACATGCGTTTAAAACGAAAATTCGGAGGATATAGTGTTATCAGAGTTATTGTAAGTATTTAAAAAAAAACCGTAGGGGGCAACCATAATATTAAGAACAAATTTACATCATGGATAACGAATATTTAAATATTTGGTTTATACCCGGATAATTTTTGTTAATAATTTTATCGCTATTTAAGGGTGTTCTCTATTCATGATGGTTTAGTGAGAAACATATTCGGTGATACTTCTACTTTCTATGATGATTCAGGGGTTTTTAGAGGCCAATCAAGGTAGTTTCTCTTTATGTCTGTCAATATTTTACATAATTTGTAATTATGTAATGTATGCCAGTGGTTTCAATAACCTATAATAATTTTGTGGGTAGACATATTTCCACCTGAAAGTAAGCTTCTGAGCTCACGGAAGTTACAAGTTTGTAAATGAGAAAAATCACCTTGATTGTTACAATAACAGCATATAATGCATATGAACATGAATGAAAGTTTTAATAAAGTTGGCTTGAATGGCTCATTTAACGCACTCGGAGTAACAATTTATGGAACGGCAATTTTGGTCTAAAACCACTCGTCAAAAATGAATTGGCAATAAAATACGTTTTACCCTCATTGAATCCCTTATGTTTATAAGTGAGTTTTATGTCAATACGGCGAAAAAGAAATTATTTCTATCTGAGGGATCGTATTGATTAGCATTTAAAATTAATTCAGACCTTTAATATTCATATGATAAATTAACAAAGAACGCAATCAGCTAAATTATTCTATGCACATATAGTAAAATTCTATTTATTTTTAATTATTAATTATAACACGTTACATCAAATAACTCTTAATACAAGTGCATTTATACTAAAAGATTGCTGTACCTTATTGATACTCATGGTATTTATCTCACCAAATATTGGTATCAGAGGATATCTAACTTATTATTGATAGAAGGCATCACAATTTCTTGTTAAGAAAGAACAGTAAGACTCGTTGGTTTCCATTTAACACTTAAAAATATGGATATTTCCTTTTATCATTTGATAGACTTAAACTAAATATTTGATAATGCACATCTACACATGCACCAAATACTATAATTTAAATACTCTTAACTTTAGTGATTCGTAATGTACATTACTGTTATTTACACATATAAATGAAACGCTTCAATAACACTTCATTTATATTGCCGTGGGCACTAGGCAAGTGAAACCAATATAAGTGCGCCTGTCACTGTCGCGAAATTAGTTAATGGCTTCATGACAGTCGACCATCTTACTAAGGCTGCGGGTAAGAAAAAGTTACCATGTAATGAAAATGATATAATCACTACATCCATCGTTAAGAAATAAACTACAAAAAGATTTGCAATGCGAAAGTAAAACGCATTATTCCACGCAGTATTTCATATTGACAAATATTGAAAAATGCAATCGATAATCCGAGGATATATTTCCGATTTTTCACTGCCTTTTTGGCATTAGCAGGCAATGATACGCCAACATTTCAGGAGGTTCCATCAGATCTAAGTCATATATTGACTCGGAAATGACGTCACCACTTGGGACGTTGGTGAAAATGCTGCCAGCTACAACAATATAATGCGGAAGCGCAAGGATTGGGAGGACGTATTTTTAAAATAATTACACTGACTACTGGGTCATAATATTATTTTTTTAAGCAATCGAGGATGTAATGGGACCAGATTTGCAACATTTGAAACCAACTACGATTACTTAAGAGATGTGGTCTGGAAATAACTACAACCGTGTTAAATGGAAATGGAAGAGAACACCCTTAAAACATAGAGTAATGAAACACTTAACCAAGCTCGCGAGAGCAAAGAAAGAATCGAGAATGTTACGGAAACAACAATATAAAACCCCTGTTATAGCATCCCACTACACTAAAATACTTTTCATCAATGAATTACGCTTGATTCTCCCAGTTAAAGAATTCAACTTTGGGCGAATCGTAACTTTTTGGGCACAATATAATTATCAAATAATAAAAAATTACATATGCCCTTCCCTTTATGCGATAATCTTCATCGCGGCTACCGACCGATTCGTCCTGGCCTATCAACCCTGATGGCAAGGGAGGGTGTGTGGGAAGTAGAGGCGTTTTTTCCTCGCCTTCAGCCACCCCCTCCCCTCCCTCCCCCTTCGCCCACCCGCATTTCATTTCCGTTCTCCCCAATTGAACCAAATAAACAAACGAGCATCTCCGAAATGCGCTCTCTCTGTCTCTCGGCGGGGACGGATTTCGTTGGGTGTGCATGTCGAGGTGCAATGGGTGCACTCACCGTCGTGGAGGGGATCGATGGTGTGAATCATGAGCTGGAGGAGGCCGTGCCTGAACTTGCCCGAGTGATGTGCAGAAGAGGACGAACCTCCAGCGACTGCGGCCGACGACGACGAGCACGAGGATGAAGCCACGGGGCGGGCGGGGGCGTGGCCTGCCGCCCCCGCGCCCGCCCCCGCCGTCACCACCGAGCCCCCGGTGCCCGAGCCGCCCCCCACGCTCGTCTGGCTGGAGGTCGTCCCCGCGGTCCCGTGCTGCGAGGAAAAGAGAGAGAAGAAAAGCACCAGGTCAGTCTCGAGAGAGAGAGGGAACGGAAGGCACCACAGGCGTGGTGGAACAGGGTTTCAAGTTTAGACGGCACAATAAAACCCTTAGACGTTGGAATACCTTATAGAACACAACAACAACATTTCCCACGCATATACAATTAGAGAGCATAATAGCCAGCATAGCAAAGGGATAAGCAAGTGAAACATCAATTTCAGAGTTAATTAAAGACTTAGGTTGGGAATCATTATCAGAGCGTAGGTTAAAATACAGATTAAATCTATTAGAGAAATTTCAAACGGATAGCTTTACTGAAGTTGTTAGGCACATACTAAAAACACCAGCGTATTATGCTAGATTCGACCAGATAAATAAAATTAGAGAGATAGATTGTCGTACTGATAGATTCAAAATGGCATTTTTCCCCCGTACTATAAGAGTACAGAATAGGCAGCATAGCAAAGGGATAGGTAGGGGAAATATTTTAGAGAAGTCTGTAGTGCATGATGCATGTATTAACCCCTTAAATACTATAGATACTAACAATCTAGTTGCATGAGACCCTATAGTTGCTTGTTTTGCATTTCGGTGGTGCATGCTTGGTGATCTTCACCCCCTGCCACACACCCTCGCGTCGGCTTACAGGGTATCGTGTGGATGTAGATGAAGATGAACATTGTAAGAGTACCTCATGAGAACACTTTATATTTATTACAGATCTATTGCATTGTGAAACATCAACTAAAGCATTTTATTTTTTTGATTTCAGGGTCCACTGCGAGGAGGGGTTGATATACAAATGGTATTAGAAGTTAACTGAAGCACTCTTTAAAATATTATCAGCATACCTTTCGACAATTAAAAAACCAAAAACAGCTAAAACAATAAGGAGATGCAGTAAGCATATAAAACTCTTGGCAAATAAATATAATTGCACGCGTATTTTTTTCATTTTTGGCTGCGCCTTACTGCTATTGTCAATATTAAACTACAGTCCCCTGAATTATAGATAATAATGGAGTTCTAAGAATCTTGCATGAAAAATAATGGCATCGTTTCATGAAACAAATAGGCCGTCATCGTCAACCTCAAAATAAATGCAATATTTTAGAACGACCTCAAAAAGAATATGTTCTAAGTTGCTGAATTCCTTAAATCACTTATTGGAAATCCCACCACAGGTATTAAACATTTTTTTTATTTATTTTTGACTGATATTCCGGCTGACTTGAGATGACTTTCGTTTTTACTTCTGAGAATAATCAGATTTTCTTGTATAATGAAGATCAATAAGTATGGGATGGAGTTTAATTCTTTTGTTTGAAAGAATTATTTAAACAATTAATTTTGCAAACATGCACGTTAAGGACTCCTTCTCGAGGAAAATATCTATTTAGTCTAAGGTGAAAATATGAAGGAATACCTGGCGTGTTGTCCATTTATTGTTTGCATAGCTGCAACAATATCGAAGGGAATGACACCGCAAATGAATATATCGATTATCTCTCGTGTATCTGGTGGCTCATTTCCGGATGCGTGGGAGGAAAAAATACCTGCCATTACAAAGCTATCGTGCGCTAAGAGAAACTAATGGAAATGTAATTTAATAATGCAGATTCATGCCCCATTCATGCACTTAATTGAGCTATTCCGGATGAAGGAAAATAAATACTTTCAAATAAAACTATTCAGTACCAATTACGTCATTAATATTTTATGGATTTGAAGATACAAATTTCCACCATATAATTTTCATGATGATCTCAGGACATTTAATGTTTGAATTGTCCCGCAGAAAGCGAAAAAAAGAGAGGATAAGGTTGACGTTTAATATCGCACTACCTTTGAGGCGAGGTATATAGGTATGTTTACCTCAACGAAGACATTGATACCACATGCATGCTCACGATTCTTGGTATGTGATTCTAGCATGACATGCATTATTGCTTGTTTGAAATTATTGGAGGAAACGTATTCCGCATGAAACATGTTTAACTGCCTGTTTATCAGTTACAATACCTCGCGACCATCGGTGCACGGGCATTTTTTTGTTTAGCTTGTTCTTACAAGTATCTTCAGTCATAGAAACATGGTGTATTTAATCAACTGGCTCAATTGTAAGTCAATATGAGATAAGCGTAAAAGGAAGAAACTTAATATTCAACTTCTTGTATGAAATATTTTCACTGCACACCTAGTTGTCGGCTTAGAAATGTATTCCTTCATTATCTGACACCGCCTTTGCTAAGAACCTTAATTGCCTTGGAACAAATTATGAGCCGAGGGACATTAGTGATAAAAATTCTTTGAGATAACCAACATTCCATTCTGCTACCTCGAAATATTAGTCATGTGTGAAGCAATTCGCTTCTTCAATCAATCATGCACGAAATATCTCACTTTCTTGACTTCTTATTTAGAGCACCTCAAACATTCCTGGAATGAGTTTCTGTTTGGCCTTTTAAATCAATTCATCTTTTGTTTACCATACTTAATGGGATATGCTGACTTATAATCAAATCATGTTAACGTAATATGCTTATTTCGATGGATTGGAAGACTGCGTAGCAAGTATGTTTTTCAGCTGATAAAATTATACCAGATGGTTGAAGCGTTATCTGAAATAGAAATAATTTTAAATTTTAATTGCACTCTTTATTTGTCCAGTACTATTTTTGATCCAATAGAAATGACAACGAGTCGCTTTATAAAAATACAAAATAATGAGGTGATTATTACACTCAAACTGACGTTAAATTTCCAGAAAATTTTGATCCTTGATGACATCTACGCAATACGTATGACCAAGGTCAAACGATAGAGAACCCGCGTGCTCAAAATTTACTACGGGGAATTCTTTTTAAACTGTCGAGAGCTTCGAGCCTGAGGACGATGATCAGTTTAGCCTGAGATAGCGATCAGGATCGAGGATGGGTTTCTCCCCTGAGAGGAAAGCAGACAGGTTAACGAGGTCATAACGGAAAGGCCGTGCCGGTGAAACAAATGGATGGTGAGTGACTAGGGAGGACGGTAATGGAGGAAGAGATTGATCGAAAAGTCTCCCGAACGCAGTGAACGCAAGGCGAAATCACGAACGCGGATTTAAGTGAGAGGGAAGGGGAGGTATTTGGGGAGGGAGAGAGGTGGGAGGAGAACGCGTTAAATGCCGTGAATCACCCGTGGGGGGTAGGAGGAGGTTGAAGGGAGTGAAGGACCTCGGATGAAGCCGGTGCTGGCGCAAAACAGCGCCGGGAAGAATGGTGGTAATTAAATCCGCAACGACAGCTTAATCCGATTCCAAAAAGTTTTCGGAGTGGAGCCGAAGGGAAAGAGAGAGAGAGAGATGTTACAGGGACGTCGTGTTTACGCACGGGGTTGTGTAGCCCCGTCACTTTTCGCATAACTTAATCGCGGCGTGTAAATACCGTTTTGTCGTACATTTTTATTTCAGTTTTGGGAACGGGAGACTCAATAGAGTACACGAATTCCGGCCAAGGCTCGGATGATCCCTCATACAAGATCAACTCATCATTCAATATTCATTTTCAGAGCATGCCAACACCCTTTTGTTTGGTGTTCCCATTGAAGCCTTAATCCAAGTTTGAAAGGAGATAAAACACTTCACAAGATCAAATATTCACCATTTTCTCTTTTTAAGTTGCACAACCCATTCGAAGACATCGAAACCCTGCCTACCTAGAAGTAGATGAGTTTTGATTAATCCAGCGATGAAAAGCAGTTGAATCAAAACGAAGGGCAACAATTGTTTTTGACGATCGCATTTGATCTAAGAGCTATATTCCAATCACTGAAATATGATGCTCTCTTATGCACCAAAGACATATATAAACAATTACTCTGCCCAGGGAAAAAGTCCACGCAGAAAAATCATAAAAAAATATTGGTGATGAACATCGAGATGGATGGATGGATAAACCGAATGTATTTATTACCGAATTATATTATTGGCCGTTCTGTTTCCTGATGGTTACATGGCCGAACATTGAAATTGATTCGGTTTCTGATTTTGTGTGAAATTGATGCCTTTGGCAGCTGAAAATTACAATTCGTGGCAAAATTAGCTTTTGGAACCTAAATAGGGTATTTATGTAATAATCTTTTGTTGTCAAATATCAACATCATTCATAGCGAAAAAATGTTTGAAGAACTTAGGCTTTTAGAATAATACAAACCAATGAGGAAAACATTTGTTTTCAGCTTGGTTTTCAAAATATTTATTTTACGTCCTCATCATCATTTTTTATCACTCCTTCTCGCCTCATGGTTGGGAGTGTGATGCAATGAAACCACCAAAAATTCTCTTTAGAGCGAAGTTAGAGCTCACCAATTGCCAAGCACAGAGGCTTGTGGATCTCACGCATCAGTTAGATGGAGGGAGGTCGGAACGTTCTTTTCTCTATGAAACTAGATGTTGCTGAGTGATACCCGCTACACAGAAAGTCACACAGTTTACATGAACAATCTGAAAGAAAACTCTCTCAGATTTGAACCCTAAACCTTGGGTTCAACATGTAATCATACATATACGCCAAATACAATTCCACTTACGAAATATCATTGCGAATTTCGTAGTTATTTAAGACCACGAATGGACAACTCATAACACAGCATTACGACGAGGGACGGAGGGAGAAGCACTGGCGAGTACATCAACGGGGGGTGGGCTTGTAGGGAGGGGGGTGGGATGGGAGGGATGGTGGAGGGGAAGGGTGTAACTGCCTCCCTCGGAAACATTAATCGCCCGTCGCGTCATGGGAAAGCTATTTTGCTCCGAAACGAGGATCGCCACGGGGTTTTGAAGCTCCTCCAAAGCTCATCGGGGATATGTCTAGCCGGCGCCATTTTAAAGCATCCATAGCAGCAACGCTGAACGATTTTTAATACCTTACCCTCGAATAAATCCCCCGCACGCTTTCGCATCCTTTCCGGCAGGGCGTGACGTCAACTCGAGTTTGGAGGCGGGGGAAGTGAGAATGGGGCTTCTTTAACGTGGCGTCTAATGTGGTGGAAGCAAACGATGAGGGGTAGCGAGGGGGTTGCAAGTATTCCTGAAGAACAATCCGCTATGCCATTATTCCTTCTACATCTACACGTAAACCTGCAAGCCACCGCGAGGGTGTGTGGCAGGGGGTGAAGATCACCAAGCATCCACTATTGACATGCAAACAAGCTACTAAATGGAAACATGCAACCATATTGTTAGTATCTATAGTATTTAAGGGATTAATACATGCATCATGCACTACAGACTACTCAAAAATATTTCCCCTACCTATCCCTTTCCTATGCTGCCTATTCTGTTCTCTTATAGTACGGGGGAAAAATGCCGTTTAGAATCTTTCAGTACGACAATCTATCTCTCTAATCTTATTTATCCGGTCGAATCTAGCATAATACGCTGGTGTTCTTAATGTGCCTAACATCTTCAGTAAAGCTATCCCATTGAAATTTCTCTAATAGATTCAATCTGTACTTTAACCTACGCTCTGATAATGATTCCCAACCTAATTCTTGTCTTAATTCTGAAACACTACTCAACCTATCGTAACACCTTTTAACGAATCTAGCTGCTCTACGCTGCACACTGTCTAGTTCTCTGATCAAACCTAATTCATTCGGATCCCATACACTGGCTGCATACTCAAGATGTGGCCTAACTAGTGAAAATTAACATCGCACTTTTGTCTTCTCATCACGTTTTCCAAGTACTCTTTTTATAAATCTTAGCTTTCTCTTCACTCGGCCGCATATTTCCCGGATATGTCTTCCCCACGATAAATCTTTAGTGATTGTTACACCTAAATATTGAGCCTCCTTGAGTCACGAGGCGTAAAATAAATGTTTTCCTGTAGCATTTTCCTACACAGAATTAGTTCATCAGAGTAATACAAAATAAATTTCTCATGGGGGATCGGGTTAGTGTGGTGGCTAGAGTATTGGGTTTGAAACCCGGCTATGGCATAGATTTTCGGTACAGAGGTTTGCACTTCGACTTTGTGAAGAGAGTCCTAAAAGTTCAGTGCTCCTCTCGCAAGGTTAAATGTTAAATCGTTGATATTCCAGTGACTTTCGTTAACAGATGCCGAGGCCAGGTTCCACTCTACTCATCCTGCATTTCCCTGTAGAAATCCGGAAGTTCAGTCATATGCATATAATCCTTCAGGAGGATTTTCTGACTATTGTATACCCTAATGACCACAAACTGAGGACACATAGCAGTGAACATCAACAGTGCATTAAATATTTTTTCAGAGAGAATAATTTTCCTTTGCAAGAATTTGCTTTGCTTTCCTTAATTTCGTTGTAAAGTACGCAAACGAGAAACGATAACAGTTCCGTTCCGCAGGCTTCAAAGTTAAATTTGGCGACTACTTATCCCTAAAAGCAAGTAGGCAATCATTTACGTGACTACTACGCCCATGTGTGCTGAAGACTCTTCCCAGCGGACTAAAATTTAAAAGTATATCGTGTTTTTTTCACTCTCAACCAATTAAGAGCAGTTCGTTCAAAAGTTCGTAAGCTCATTACGAAAACTCCCTCATTATATCAAAAGCAGCTTGAAAGTTTGACCTTGACAAGTTTGACGTTTTTCATAGAGATTTGTAAATGGTATCACGAGAGCCCCCGTAGATTTAAAAAAAGTCCATAGGTTGTGTTTAATTTTATCATATCTTTGCACGAAAAGTTTAAAGCAAAAACAAAAAATGGGAAAATAACGATAAAAACTTTTAAAATAAATGTGGATTCTCCCGGGAATGTATTTTTCGAATAAAGTTTGCCCCTTACGGTATACTTAATCTAAGACGAAGATATCCGCGACGTACAATGATGATAATGGCTTTCAGAACCAAAAATAATGGCCAGAAGTTGTTAGCAGGCCGGAAAAATATCACCGCGCGCATTCCCAAACCAACCGTTTAGCCGGAGCCCTTGAAAAGTTTCCAGGAAAGCGGACGGCGGCGTGGCCACGTGAAATCTTTTCAAATTAGCCGCGATAAATTAATAAACAGGGCGATAACGACGCGAACGCGCCCGAATCCGAAGGGCGAACACCCGACCCAAAATGATTTTTGCGGGCCGAGCACTAACCATATAATTAAGTTTTGAAGTATCAGAATGAAACATTCTCTGAAGAGGGTGAAAGGGCAAAGGTCAGGTGGAAGGGGGGGAGTCGAATTCATAATGGGAAATAAATGAAAATGCGGAGCGATCGCTTTGCTCTATAGACAAGACACTCTCACCCTGACACACTATATAGCACGCACACCCCTTCCCGCCCCATTTTCGCATTATCTCCTCGGGATACTTAAATACAAAACCGCAGGCACGCCGGGAGGGTGCTGGAAAGGGGAGAGAGAGAGGCGGGAGGACGAAGGAATGAGGAAAAGGAGGAAGAGAGGTGTGGAACGGAGGCGGGGGACCGCACTGATAAACCCAGTGATTAATGTTGCTCCGTCCCTCCCCTTTGCATCTAAACAAGCGCCTCCCAACCCACCTGAAACCACACGTAACCAATCTCCTCACCTCCATAGCAACCGAGTCCGGCCGGCTTTTACTATGAGAGTGAGAAAGAGAAGGCTTCCGAAAGAGAGAGAAGGAGAGGGGGGAAAAAGCAGAGTACATTAAGGGCTGTGGTGGTTGGGGTAGGGGAAACTTTGAGTGGCGGGGGAGGACGCGATAAAGCAGACAGATTGCGACCCCTCCCGCCCCTTCCTACCCTTTGCGCCGCGGACCGCCGTCTGCTAGGGTTCCCTTCTGCGAGGAGTGTGGGGGGATGGGTGCTAAGAGCGGAGAGGGCGAAGTTGGAATCCACAAGGATAGCGTGACCCCTAACTGACCGTCACCTCCCCCTTCGCCCTCTCGGAAGTCCCCACCCCCCTCCCCCATCGCACCCCCTAAGGGCCCCTCCGCCCACATTAGCCATGCAGGCTCGCGGACGCTTAAGGGCCAGGCGTCTTGAGCCCTTAGCGCCGTGGCGCCGTCGGCGGCGGAGCGATTGTTCGATGATGTGACGGCGATGTCCGGCGTCCGAGCCTCGCGCGCACTTCCTAGAACAAAGGGCCCTGAGGAAGGGAGGAGGGAGAGGGTTGGAGAGGGTAGTCGGGAGGGCGAAATGTTTGGGGGAGGAAGCGCGGGTTGGGTGGAAATCGATGCGAGGAAGGGACTGGCGTTTCGATACTGTTAAAGAGGCCTCTCCGTGGATATTGCCCACGTAAGCGTTAAGGGGAGCGGCTATAAATCCCAGAGATTTACCGAGTCCTATAAACAGACCACTAGTGGTCTCTGCATAAAACCGTTATAAATGTGATTTTCCCATGTTTTCGTTTGCAAAGATACGGATGAAAAGTGGCTGAAAAAAATATAATATAATAAAATAATCACAGGCCAATAGGATAACGTAATCATAGAAAATTTACGTGTTTTGGGCATCCTTACCCGATCAACATAATTATTATATACATGCCTAATACCCTCGAAAGAGCAAGATTTCCTAATTTTCGTTTTCTTTCGTTGTATATGATGAGAACTATCAAGCATTGTAACTGTAGTAACGATATTTCTTTGGCTATATGAGTATGATACAGCACAATTTTTCTTCTGAAAATATTTCGGAATAGGCAAAATGGATTCATTGAAGTGAGAGTTATTAATCTATACATTAAATATTAAGTCACCATTTTATTTTCTATCTGAAAATAATGGCATTCCTATTTTCAAGGTAATCAGTGAAATGGAGATAGGAGGTATGAAGTATGGAGATTGCAAACCCCTCATAATTCAGGGATGCGAGGGATAAAGGCACGAAATATGTACCCACGTGCATTCTCGATTCTGTGCGTTATAGAAGGAATAAATGAAAGTTGATAGCCAATAACCACGAAAGGGCTTTAAGCACTAAGGCACAAGAATTAATGGCTATTGTAGATTCGCAGCCGAGGCTGTTCTGGGAGAAGTCTAAGGCACGAAGGGCCCTCGATTAACCCAAAAAGATACATAATGGGGGTTTAATTGCGAGAAAGGAGAAAATAAAGAATAAATCTTTGTTTCGCTACGTATTTACATCATCTATAAGGATAAGGAAGCTTAATAATGAAATGTACCTCAAAGTTCTTCTCACAGATTCATTGAAAATTACTTCCAAATGCAAAATCAGGAAATTATAAATTTCAGGTCTGACTTAAATTTGTACATGAAGACCTAAACAGTAATGAAAGTCATGCCCTTTAGAATGATGCCTTTGCAATTTTAAACCAACCAAACATGTCGTCAGACTTTTAGAATATAGCCAATCTTTAGCCAATAGTCTGTCATTTACACGACTAGTCGCGACTGTAGTAAACCAACCAAACATGTCGTCAGACTTTTAAAATATAGCCAATCTTTAGTCAATAGTCTGTCATTTACACGACTAGTCGCGACTGTAGTAAACCAACCAAACATGTCGTCAGACTTTTAAAATATAGCCAATCTTTAGTCAATAGTCTGTCATTTACACGACTAGTCGCGACTGTAGTTAGCTCTGAGTGATATTTAAACTCCCCATTAAATATCATTACGCATGTTGAAGAGATATCCAGCTATTCCAGCTAGGCTCACCACATAAGGACCTTCATGTTTTTCCTTTGGGCCCATTTGAGATAAATTTGACGACCCACTCGCAAATATTGAAGCATACTCCAAACTCACAGGTCCCGATTCAATGCACTCTACCTAGATCTGCGCATCTGCCATCAGTAGGATACCATTCGCTCGCACTCTCACAAAAACGGCCGCTGTATTCCATCGCAGGCTTCTGAATGTTTAGGATTTGTGTCCCCTTTTTCCTTGAACCGAGGCCAAAAGCATGTGGCAGGGGTGCCAACAGACGGAAAACGGGAGAGGGGGAAGAAGATATTGGCGCATCTCTAAGCCCGCAAATGAATTCCGAAGCATGCTTTCAATCGTGAGCTCCCAATCGCATTTGAATTGTATTCCTACCGCTAACTCCTGGCCTTCAGTGCAATTCTTTCTCCAACTCGTTTTTTTTACCACCATTCTACATATAGAGATTGAATAATTATTCATTGTTCATTTTCATTTATTCATTCAATATTCATTTCCATTGAATATTTATTCCGAGCAAATGCGATACACCTCGAATGGCGGATCATGGTTATATTGAATCCAGTGATAAAAATGTCCTTTATTTACGTCGTTAATATTCTTCGCGACATCCTCGCGGCAAAGTCGAAAGCATAAAACGTAGTTTTGTGAGTTCATTGGAGATGATAACTGGATGGACAGAAGAATGGATTCGGCCATAGGACGGATGCCAGTAAAATCGAGGAGTTCATCCCATCCAACTTTTATCCACTGTAATTGAGGCCTTAAAATCGTCATCATAATATCTTAATATCAAGTTCTCGCTTAAAATACATAGTATAATAGTAATTCACTCAGTCTCGCAAAGTGCGTTTCTGCACGGTGCTAAGATATATTTATCAGTGTGTCCCAAACAGCAGAAGAAATATAGTGTGAATAACTATCTGGTCATAGGTTGGATTGATTTGCATTAACCTGTATTTGACAAAGTAATTAAATGCGTACACATTTTCATTTTGCCCAAAGGAATTCAAATTTCCCAAAGAAAAATCGTACCATGGTAGATTAGAGATTAAATATACATTTAAATAGAGACTTTGAGACGGAAAGGTCCTGAATGCTATTTTTTCCATGCACAATCGGGATAATAACAAATATGAATGAAACCACGATGTCAATGATTAATTAAATGGTTAATGTTGATATAAGTAATACTCTACATACTTGCATAGGGATTTTTAAACATAATATATTTTAGAGTAGTCTGTAGTGCACGATGCATGCATGTATTACCCCTTAAATACTATATAAACTTGGATAATTTCATCTCTTTATCGTACGTTTAGCATGCAACTGCTAATTATTTTGTTACATTACGCATGTGTCTGTCCCGCATAATAATAATTTAACTTAATTTAATTAGCAGATGAATTGTAAATTGAGAAATTCGTGATGTGTCTAACAAAAGGGTTGTGGTAAAACAGCAGTGTATACTTGGTGTGGGCTATGTTCTCGCCCACCTTTAGTTTGACCTCAAGGTAAAAATGTACTTAAAGATTTTATTTCAATAATTTTCTGACTTCTGACATAGTCACAAACCTCTGTTGTATGACTTCCTCCTTCATAAGAAATATTTGTCGGGGTATTTTAACTGATTTGTGAAAGAAAATTGGAACGGCACACTCAAACCTAATTAAGCAACAACACAACATGACCCGAATGATAATGCTCTATTCTGCAAAAATATTGCAAAAACCCTGGTGATTCCATCGCTAAATAACCCGAGAAAAATACTGTTTTAAAAATATCTACCAACAAGGACGATTTCCTCCATGCCGGATTCCATGGACCATTTTTCCATCCGCTTTTATTCGAGTTTTCCGATCCTTTAAACGGAGCCACTCAGCAGTTGTTCTACATGTTAGGGTACGTTGCATGATGGTAGCTGAGGGGGTGGGAGATACAAAATAATATTAAAAAAAACAAACAACGTAGGCCGTCGAACAGGCGTCCTACACACGCGCGTACCACACAACCACTCCGTCGACTGCCCGCCTCGTCATTTGTATCGGAGCTCCCGTTTTACGAGCAAGAGAGAATTGTTGCCCAAGGCTTTTATATCTCTCTCAAAACGGAAGACAGAACGAAAGGGGAGGGAGGAGGGGAGAAGGAGGGTGTCATGGGGTAGGCGAGGAGGAGGGGGAATGGAGAAAGAAGGTAAGATGAAGACGGAAGGAGTATTTTTTTCCTTCAAGAGGCAGAGAGCGCGAAATGGGAACCACAAGCGCAGAGGTACGGTCGCGGACAATCATAAGCATATTGCTTTTTTCATATACACTCGGTTAGCCATTATGATGAACGCGAGGCGAACGTTTTCGAGACGTTTGGTATTTTCCCTACGCTATTTCTGTATCTTTTTTTCGACGTTTTTGTACTTATTTTCCGCACGATTTCCCACATCTCATTTAATGCAATTGGACTGAGGTACCTGCTTACGTTCCTGCCATGGCACTTTTTTCAATCCGACACTCCCTCACGTCATCAGGAAATCCGGTATGGGGTGCTGTTCTAGGGAACCGAATCGTGGCAATGAAAGCAAGATTTGACGAGGGAAAATACGTGGAGGGGGAAAATGACACTGGAAGTGATTACGGGTAAGGGGGATTGAGAGGGATCGAGCCAGTGGTATTCGGAAAAATAAGTTCCACGAGAGAACAGAGATATCCTTGACTACGAAATAAAATTATATTTCTTGGGAATGAAAGATTTTGACGAATGATTTCCATAAACATTCAAGGGTTATGTTTTCCATCTGTTTATGACGACGGATACATTTTTACTTGTTCTGAGGTGAACCATATGTAGAGTCAGTAATGTTTCAAAGTCATCGGGACAAAAATTAATCATTCCTAAGGTAATTTAGCAATCAAGTTGTTTTTAAATAAAAAGAGACCACGATTGGAGTAAATATATATAATGTAACAAGAAGAATAAAAGGTAGCCAATTCAAAATCATGGGTAATTTGAAGTATTTCAATGACCTTGAATTATCAAATTATGTTTAATCTGTCTAAAATATTGGATACAATAAAATCAAGATGACCTATGACATTTAAGGAACAAATAGAAGTGACAAATTAAGAGAAATAAATTATCACGCCGAGTGGTAAAAGAATTAATTTTTCCCACGCAGAATACACGGCTACAATAAAAACCAAATATGATTATTTCAAACACATTGCACACCATACTTCATCTTCAAGTAAAAACATTTTTTTCGGCTGCATTTAAATTTACGATTGGTGACTAGTACCCCCTGCACGGATAATTTTAATTCAAAACAAGAATGTCTCCCAAGAATTTTCTAAATATCCCACTGGATATGGTCTCTGATACTTCAAACAAGCTTTTTTTCACTCGAAATAGTTTCTTGAGTTTAAAACCCATATTAAGGCAATAAGCGATTGAAACTGATATGAGGCGTCTCGTTGAAAATGTATTTTTTTTAAACAGGTGAAATCAGAGTATGTAACATTGAGGACGATTTGTGACCATTTGGTTGCGAGAGCCCAAAAGGGCCCAAAAACATCTTACGACCATGATCAACGATGCAGTCCTAATACTCTTTCTCTGCAAATATACTCTCAGTTTGCGAATCGAAGGGAAAAGAAATACAAGTCTAGGAGGGGAAAATTGTACGAAAATCGCATATTTTTTCTTATGAAAAATGAATGAGACTGATGGCTCTTCCATGATAAAAGTGACAGTGGGATAGACGGCTGCAAATGTATGCCGGGAAAGAAACTGAAAGAAAACACGAGAGGGGCGAAAGTAGCTCGGAAAAAATACCGAGAAGAGAAATATTGAATTTCGGCGTTTTCCTCACGCGAACAATGCAAACAAATGACAGGCGGTAAATATGAATGTGAGTGGCATGGAAGGAAAACGTGATTGATACCTCAAATGTGAGCTTTCAAAATCCCGCTCTGGACCACAAAGGAGGGAAGGGAACGAGATATTATGAAAGATAAAGTCAACCAGGGCAATAGGACCTCATCATTACAAATAATAAAATAAAGAGGACAAATTATGGCATGTTATGTCAAGTAAAAAACATTCAGGTACGCTGCCTGTCCTGTGCAAATGTTGGAGGAAATCTAATTTTTTCAGTGGGATATAATTATTCCTTGTTTAAACTAGCGTATGAGGTTGGAGTTCTGCCAGAAATGAATTGAAAATGTATCTACTGAAATTAATAAAACAGATAGCTGTGAGGCTATGCAAATTCTGGATGCCTCAATTAATTATAGGTTATTATTTTTTATTATTTTGCAAACTCTAGTAGAGTTTTGCTTTCCCATGTTATGATTTCATGTGGGTCAATTTTGTCAATATTGAAACTAGGAGAATCAAGCAATATTTTCTGTCATGTTATTATAGATGATTAATTGAAAATATTTGACAACAAAAATTTTAATTCGTGTTTTAGAAATATTTTATCAGTGCCATGAAATGAAAGACCATTAAATCAAATATTTGGCATGAAGCTGGTAGAAAAAAACAATTTGTTTTTACTTGCCTTGCTTATATTGCATTGCTTATGAGATGGAATTGGAAGTCTTTTTAACTGTTTAACTGCCGATTTATTTCTAATAACTACTGAAATTCAAGCCTTTGGATTAGGGCTGAGGCAAGCTGAGTTATAAACAATAGTCTTTCTACCATAATTCTCTTCTTTATTTTTTGAATTTGAAAAGAGAAAATCTCGTTTATCTATATCTACTGACTACCCTGCGAGCCACCTCGAGGGTGTGTGGCAGATGGCGAGTTATCACAAAATATTCACCACGCATATGAATTGAAGTTTACTCATACTTCGCACCTAAGAAGAGATTTCTATAAATATCTTGCGGGACAAGTAACATCAGTTACTCTTTTCAACCAACATTAAAAGACACATACGACATCGAAGTACGACAGGCTAGCATTAGGTATATTAATATTTCATGCATGTATGTTTAAATCTTACATGAAAAAAATCCAACATTTAAATTTCATCTATGTTTTTTCACTAATCCGTATTAATTTAATCTGTACAGTTTTTTTCTTCTTAAGATAAATTTGTTTCATGATTAACCTTGAGATTTTATGGTCACAAATTGTTTGGGGAAAGACAGAATATTTGAACCTGACTGTGGTGCAGTGTATTTCTCTTATCTTAATCCCTGTGTTACTCTCTACCAATGGAAAGGAGCGCTCTTATTATAACTCAGTGCCAGAGGTGACCTCATTTTTACTGTGCTTCGCTAAAAGCCGTTGTCTGGCTTGATATCTTCTGTTTTAATTACAAATGCTTCATCTCCCAGTAGCCCAAGTAATTTTTATAGTACAACTAGTTTAATCTTTATTCTCCATCCACCCAGGAGATCAGCGTTAGTTTCCATTAATTTAAAATTAAAAACTGAATAAATTTTTGGCATTTTATTTCTTTTTGAAGATAACGTACCAGTTCGGTTTCTAGGTACATGAAATACGTTTGCGGAAAACGCGTTCGATAATCTTACAAGAGTTTGTGCGTTTCGCCTTTCTCGTGCACTGGAAACTCGCGTTAACTAGTACCTAATAGTTCATACTCTTCTTAAACGCGACCTCTGCCCAATAAACCTAAAACATCCTAAATAAATCGGATACACTGCTTACATTCGTGAACATTTTAATGGAATAAAGCAATCATAAGTACTATCTACAAATAATTTTGTTATTTTGGATGTGATTACCTATGTTCTGACACTGTTCCATATAATTGAGGCTTGAATCATTGTATGGTTTCAAAATCTTCTACTTATATCATGCTGCTATTTTGAGAGAAAACATAAAATTCTACACTAAAATGAACGAGAATTTCGTCAAGCGTTCGCTGTTCAGTTCACTTTCACAGACATCCACCATGCATTAAAACTCAGAAATTTTTCTAAAAATGATTTTCTTTATCCAACCTCACACTTCATGAGAAGTTTTAACGACGCAGTTAGTATCATGGTCTCCGTCCCATTAAGCACAACTATATTAACGCTCAAACATATCGCCGAAACGAAATCCATGGGATTTTGCTTTGCTTTGGTGACCCTCAACGCGAACGAAGCTGGATTCACCGGACAGCGGAAAACGGTGATTCCCCCCGAAACATTGGAGGGTATTGGTGTGAACCACGTCAGGATCTTGCCATCTCTGTGATACGGCTATTTCCTCTTCTCCCCCTCCGCCCCCCTCCAACTCCGGCTTGCGAAAGGGTGATGCGAAAGGGTATGGGGGGAGGTTTTTTTGACAGGTAGGCAGGCTATCGCTCAGAGCGCTCTCGTCCATCACGAGTTGAGCGCTTGCACGAACGCAGGTGGTGGACGGAGGTGAAAGGTTGTGATTTGAAGCCGTTCCGGGTTGGTCGACGCACGCGGGGGAGAACAGTCAGATGTGTGTACAAACAGGTGCAGGGGCGCGTAACGCTCGCGGCGTTAGAGCGAATGAACCAAAGGTCTCCTGTGATCCCAGCCATATATATTACCTTCACAAAAATAATCTAACACATGAGCAGGACCCTGCATATAACCAAATACATAGTATTTAACATGTTACATTTCTACGAGGAGAGGTCCTCAAAGACCAAGGTGATCTGTTATAAATCCATTCTTTGCCTTTATTCTAACAATAAAGGCAGAGATATACAGCAAGCATAACTACATTCACCACTTCCACTTGACATCCACAAAAAATACCTTCGATGTAAATTAGGAAATGAGAAAATCCCTCATGTGCGAAGTTTTTTCATTCAACCATCAATTGAAGGCCCCTCTAAAAAATTAACATTTGCCATTGAGAAACGGACGCTACAAGAATAACTTTCATCTAACTTATAATATTCTAAAAGCCGACATGGTTATACATGAATGAATTATCAGAGATATTTTCCATAGACTATTGTTTCATGGATTTGGAACTTTAAGCTTAAATAAAAAAAACACACCTGAGCAAGGAGCAATTCTATTTTGTTTATAGTAGGAAAACTTATTCCCCAAGAATACATATTTTTCCCAAATCTCCTGGATTTATCCTAAACCAAAACTAGCGTCATCTGCTAGCAATGTAATCATACCGCCATCCACGGATATTTGGGCACTAACAATGGGGAATATTTCAGACACCGTGCTCGGAGTAAAATCAGCCTTGCGGGCGTCCTTCAAATAAAGAGCTACCGTAGCACTTGCGCGCAAGCCACTCAGAGAAGACGTGGTGGTGACCTTTGCGTAAGCCTTGGGACCTCTCGACGACGAGTCAACCTGGACGATGATCTTGAATGTTTTTTACTTTTTCCAACCTGAGTGAGAATGCAAATTGGGCCGTCGGAGGAGATAAAATGTTCGGGGGGTGTGAGGTCTTATTTGAATTGTTTGCTTATTTATTTCTTTCACGCGAGGCAGGGAAACGAGGAACCGTATGACGATGACGCGTGGGAGGAGGGGTTGGAAGGTGGGGCTGGGGTAGAAAAAGGCATGAATTATTGCGCACAGGACCGGCTAACGTTTTTGACTCGGGGCCCTCCCCCCCAACAACGGGGGTGGAAAGAGGGAGGCGTTCAACGGGCCCAACGACCGTAGATTACTTCGCCACCCTCATTTCCTCGCGAGGCAGGGGGAGGATGATGGTGTGGCCTCGGGAATGCATCGGAAAGGGAGGGGAAGGGGCGAGGGTGGGGGGGGGCGTGGGAAAAGGGGGCGGGCGGATGGGGGAAGAGGAGGAGACGACGGCGAAGGCGATGGCATTCGAGATTAAGACAAGAGGAGTGCGAGATTAGCGAGGGGAGGGAAAGGGGAGGGTGCTCATGAGAGGAGGGTGGGTAGGCTCTCCTGAGAGGCTAAGTGCGGAGAAGTCGACGGGGCGGACTGGAGAGGTAATGCGGGCAGGGGGCGCTTTCGGATGGAGGGTTCTCTCAATCTTTAAAAATCCCCTCTCGGAGTTCGAGGGGGAGGCAGCTTTCTGCGGATTTCTTTAATGCGTCGAGGGCCGCTGGAAACTCCTCTCCCCACTCCTCCGCGCCCAAATGGCTTTCATCGCAGCTGAACTGAGCTTCGATTACTCGGCTCGCTTGTAAGTAGTACGACTCGGAGACTTCGTGCGGAAAAATTAGACGACTGGAGGAGCAGTTGAAATTCTCCCATAACCTCATACTTTAAGGCCTTAATTCCTCGAGGTCCTGGAGAAGGGATCATGACTGAAATATTTAAAATGTCATTTCCTCGTGGCGACATAAACGGGAGTGAAAATAAATTAGTTTTGCCCAGAGAGCGGCTGGGTCCTTGACTTATCTACATCGGTTGGCGAGGTCATTTTGAGTGTTGCTAGAGTGGGAAAATACTGCTCCTACATTTTTTTATTTCCGTCCCTGTTTTTGTCTTTTCGAATGTTTCTATAGATATATTTTTCATAAAATTGAGTTTTTACGCGTAGGAGTGCAGGTGTCGCTATTTATACCACAATTTTCAATTCCACTGTAGACCTTTAAATTTTCCCCAATAGTTCCTCTTACTTTTCTTACTTTATTTAGAGCCAGTTGAAATACTTACATTTTCACGTCTGATAAGATGTTAGATATGCGAAGTTGGAGCACTGTAAACCTAATTCTACTGTCATTCATTTATTCATCTCTATTATTATTACTGCCAGATGAAATACATGTATAAATAAATACCACGGAGACTCTCATATACCAAGTAAACGTTTCATCCATGATCATGCAAGCGTGCGGCCTATTTTAATGCGTTCCTTCTGTAATTGGAAAAAATGACACCTGCATTTTTGCAGGAATCTGTGTGGCTGTGGAGAAAATAGAAACGAATTAAATACCTCTGATTCGTGAGGAATAAGCAGAAAAAGAAAGAAGATACCACAGTAAGTGTCAAAATGATAAAGTTGGTTGACCATGTGAAGTGCTGTACCTTCGTCAAGTGCCTATCGACTTTGCTGAATAGTTAAACAGAATAGAAAAAATATATGTTGCAATTAATTCAACCGTCCACTCCCACGCTCCTCCCCTTTCCTCCCTCCCCTTCCCCCCTCCATTTTGTTTTTTCATATATATGTTGGTGCATCTTAGGCCTGTTTCACTGCATTACAGCACCTGACGATGCTGTAATGCAGTGAAACCCGGGTCGTAGTAAAGTTTATTTTTGTGGATTTGGCTCTTGTTTTTTCTTTCCACATTGTCATGTGATTGTATTCTTTTCCAATATTATTAAATGGAACAAAACATGCTTGTGCCAGGATAACGATTATTCGTGACCCTATCCGGTGGGTTTAAGGTAATTGGGAGGTTTTAGCGGAGAGCTCAGTACGGAGAGGAAAGAAAGCATTATCTCAATGCATGTTGATTTTATTTTACACGTGTTATTTCAGTTACTTATAAATCTTGATGGAAGGAGTGAACGGATACGATTAATCCGGTTCGGATAATGTGAAAATTGAAGGGGATAAACTGTGAAAATAAGAATTGCGGACGGCACACTATTAGAGAAGCTTGAGAGAAATCTTTTTTTTATACACCATAAATTTCTATAATGCGATACACATGCTCAAAAACTCTTCTAAAATATCGTAAAATAATCACTTTGCAGTGTCTAAAAGATGATTACCCTGTTTTGTCTTCCATAGCCAACATACTCAAATGCTCAAAACTAAGCCGAATAATATTTTTATAAAGGTGGCTAAGGAAAGAACTGTTGGAATATAAAGAACGCCAGAGAAATGCATCACGGATCGAAGAATACTCCATTTATCATTCTGTCACGGGACAACCTTCGAGTATCACAAGATATGAGATTGCAGTGCCCTACGGCTCAGAACGTCAAAAACTCTTCTCCACATAAGGCTTCAAGCCAATCTCTAGGCCACCCCCGGTGTTATCTTGGTAGTTATCAAAACCTTTCGTGGGGGATAAATCACCTAAGGCCATAGAATTTTAAAAATAAAATATTTAGGAAAGGAAAACACAAAATAGAGGACATAATGAAGCTGATTTAAACGATTCTACAATATTTTTGTTCCTAAGAATAACGATGCGTTTTCAACATTGATAAATGAATGTCATTAATATAATCATTCATCGCGGTTAAACGTCTTAGATGCACAATGTCATAGAATGATTACTTTGTGAAAGACGTTAAAAAATTAAGTTGCACCCATAAATAACAAAAAAATACAAACATGATTGGGATTAAGTTAGCAATATTGCCCGTAGTAAGGCCTCGCTTATGAGTAATAATCATATAATCACGTTGAAGTTGGAAAGAAAGCTTAGTGAATTCGTGATTACTGATATTTCGTCTTGATATTAGTCAAACAACATTTTGGAAGGGAATACACATAATTGTTTTTCGATTTTTTAGCACGATAAATATGATGTGTCACCTCCCTTCATGCTGGGAACTTAGTCCCAGGATTCAGGTCGAACGACAGGATATTAGTTTAAGGCTTATTGTTTTCTTTACATGAGAATTTCTATGATCAACATTTAATTGTAATCCTTATACACTCTTCCAGCTATGGCTTGTAACGACGAACAATTGTACGTGATTAGTGCTTTTTCTGTTCCGCATGATTATAGTTTGAATTTTTAAGCTCTATTAGAAGTACTGCAGCTTTATTTCCTAGGTGGATTTCATGGAATAACTGTAGAAGCAGTAATATAGTTAGTACTAATGGGGTTATATGCAAGCGCGGCGGTGGTGCCCGCCAGGTGTGGAGACAAGCCCTGCCTGGAGGTGGTATGTAGGTTCCTGTGTGGATTTAGACAAACACGTCAGAACTATTGGCGTCTAATCCGTTCAAAAATATGTTAACAAACTGATGGAGAAAACACAAGGGTCTATCGAAAAACGTAGTTCAAGTAGGGAAATTATTACACGCCATTGTTTTCCCGATCCCCTGAATATCTAAGCAAAGCGCTGGGAGGGTGGAGTTTGACTCAAAATTGTGGTCCGATAGGTTTTGTTGAAAGCTTAGGGATGAACAACATGGAGAATTGGAGCGAGTTGGAGACAACAAAAGGATATCAGGAAATGCGATGAGTTCAATGAGAACACGACGCGGGGAGAACTCCATGGGAAGAGGGATTGCGCATTTGAAAGGGTGACTCGCGGGGAGCATTAAGTGGCGCCGAGGAGAGGCGACGGCGGCGGTGGAATAAACATCCGATGGTGACTCTCTCACACAAAAGGGTTTTCCGATGGAGAGATACGGCAGGTGAGGGTTGGGGGCAGGAGAGGAATTCGAGACGTTGCAAGTGGTGTTTGAAGAGGAGAGGATGGGGTTTTTGGAGGGTTTTGCAGCGAGAGAGATGCAGACGGGCCACTCGGTCGCAAGCTAAGGAGTGTTTTGAAGGCCCTTCGGGGCGTTGCGTGTGAAAAAGGGTCCCGGGGAGGCCAAGAGATACGTATCTCGGAGAGGTTTCCATTCTCCTTGAGCGCATCAAGAAGGTCTCTCATTTAAGTGAACTCCTCTGCCGATGTTTTTTATCTGTATTATGAAAGAATCATGTCGACCTTCCACAAAAACATTTATAGGTGGCCTTACAAACAAATGCTCTGTTCTCTAGATCGAAGATACACAATCCAGCTTAGATATCTCATGCATAATTCAGACCACAACTCAGCTGTGAATGAAAATATTTACAACAAAGGAAATCAGTGGCATTGTAGTGGTTTATCAAAACCTGAACCTTGAGTGAAGAAGGAACTCAACCATAGGTCTTACAGATTCCAGTTTGATGAAAGACTGAGGGAGAAAGATGAGCCGAGAAATAACGAAAGAAGTTGTTGCTAATCGAAGAGAGAAAATGAAGTTGTTGGAAAAAATTCTAAGAAGGTTGTCTGGTTTTTGACGGAGAACATTGGTTGTTGAATGCGGTAAGATATTCGAAAAATATTTGGAAAACTTTGAGGAGGCATGTAAAGATTTGCTTTAAAGATGCAATGGAGGTTGGTTGGAAATATTCCGAGATGAAGAACGAACTATTGAAAGATGTAAAGGAATTTATAAGCCAAATTTTCAGTAAAGAAGGTTTCAAATGGCCACCCAATCTCAACTTTGATAGTTAGAAGGTAACGAATACCATAATAAGTCCCAATCTCATGCATGGAAAAGAGATATTGCCCCTCCAACGAGCACCGAGTATCACTTCGGGTTCTCCACTGCGGCAGATTTGCCATCAACCACTTCTGAGCCTTGCTCGCTCAGTATAATATTTCTATTTCCCCGCTGAAGATGAATAAATTAGGCTTCTATTTGACTATTGTGAAAAGCACGAATCTATGTAAATTCTTGAAGACTCGATCCGGAAGAAAAGAATTCTCAGCAAATTTCGGGCGCGGGGAAACCATTTCCGAAGAGATGCCTTCGGTAAAGGGTAGGACGACCCAAAAAACTGGTGCAAAATAAGGCAAAGAAAACGAGGGAGACGACGCGTATAAATTTTTGCCGGAGGTGAGGCACCTATTTGATGATTAGGCAGCAAAACTGGGCCAGTAGTTCCCGACGTTCCCGCCCATTGTGTCCGCCGAAAAAGCATCAAGGGCGCACCACTGTCAGTGCTCCCCCACTCACGATGGGGGGAGGTTTCGGACTCCGGAGAGAGAGAGAGAGCCAGGCGGTTTATTATTTAAGAGACGGTCGGGAGGGAAGGACGGAAGAGGTTGGGACGTGCGCTCTCGACAAAGACCACAGAGTGAGTGGGCAAGCAACGGACTCGCTAGGGGGTAGAAGGGGAGGGGGGGGGAGAGAAGTGGGAGTGTTAAGTGAGACGTGAAACCGCGAAAAACTGCTCTGCGGGCGCAACGGCCGGTGGCGAAAGACATTCCGCATTGTCGCGACAAGAGCGTGAGCGGAATAGGATGGGGAGGTCGCGTGCGAGAAGGGCAGTCGACGTCCAGATGAAGTAGGTTTTACTAACTCCGAATACCATAGAGTCCAGAGAAGAACAGGGTGGTTTGTAAAAAATGACACCTAGAAAACTTGAGTAGAATGCCCAAATTGCTTGAAACATTAGACTGAGAATCATTACAAGAACTTATATTCAAGCACACGCTAAATGTTTTGCAGAATTAAAGCCAAATCGCATTTATGAAGAGATTAAAACATATTATTATCTACATTTTGATATGTTAGAGCATAAAAATATAATTAGAGGGTTATGTTGGAGGGTAGAGAGGTCGCATTCATCCAATGAGGTAGGTACGTACATACACTAGTGCATATGATCTAAGTTATCGGGAAAATTTTTATTTTTGTTATTCAGTTTAGTCGAGAATAATTGAGGCATGCCTGCATTTGAGTAATTGTGAAGAGCAAAAGTGTCCCTTTTCTTGGAATTTTACCGCATAAATGACAGGCAACCAGAAACACTTTTATCAGATCTTGTAGTGTCTGCTCCCACATGATGATAACTTGAAATGTGGTGCTGTATTGCCCCGTATTTGTTTCTCGGGCGAATTCAGCGGGTAAACCGATTATATAGTTACTAACAATAGGATTTAGTGAGATTTGTTGAGTTACCCCATGCATATACCCTCTTTTATGCATGTAGATGCATGTAGATGAGACAGGAAAGGTAGAGACAAAAGTGCAGACGGTCATTGGAATGGAATAGACGGTTTACATCTACATCTACATAATACCCTGCAAGCCACCACAAGGGAGTGTGGCAGGGGGTGGTTTCTCACTAAACATGCACTACATATCATGCATAAGAAAGGGAGAGCCAAGGTTTAAGAGAGAGCCAAAGGAGTGAACAAAGAGTATAATTTATATTCGGGGATTTTTTCGAAAATTGAGTTACCACGTTGAAGGATGTTGGAATTTACTCTTCTATTATCTTACAGCACACTGAATTTGAACGTTTCCAACATTTATTCTCCTCTCCACCAAAATCCGGCGCACCGTTCTCTTTTCGAGTGACTTACATGCTGTCGGATTGGAGTCATAATCCTCCACATCTTCACTACACAGCTGGAGGACCTGTGGTTGGCTAGTAATTGCTCTACACAGTTTTTTAGTCTACTGCTCACAAATTCTGCATATCAAATCGCTTAGAAATGTAAAAAAAATGGGAAGTTTATTGGCATGGGGTACGTGATATATAGTTAGCATATAATTTAGTCTGCTGCATGATAGTGTATATGTGAACCGGATGGTGAAGGGTCAGTCTGGATAATTATCAAGGTCGGCCGTCCGCGACTTGCTTCAGCGAAAAAATACAACCCCTCTCTCGCTCCACGGAGCGGTGTGGATTTTGAGAACCTCCCTGACCCCTCCCCCGGATTGAAAGACGTCACTGACGGACGCAGCGGATATCCAAAGGAGTGTTTAAAGAGGACGGAAGGCGTCTCCGAAGCCGAGAGGAGCGTTCCCTGGACGCGAGAAGAATTGTGAGTCGGGGAAGCAGAAGGAGCAGAGGTGAGGAGGGGTGGTTGAGGGAGAGGGTGGTGGTGAGTTGTGCAGCGGATCGGCGACGAGGTGAGCTGTCTCCCGGAATGCGAGAGGAGCGGGGCAGTGCCGAGGTGAGGCGGAAAGGGGGGTGGATGGGAAGGGGAGGAAGAAGGAGGTGGTGGGAAAACATTTGAAAGGGGAGAGGAGAAGGGTGGCTGTGAGAAGAGAGAGAGAGGGAGGAAAAATGACGAAAGCCATACGGCCCCCTTGAGTATCGATTCGCGGTATAAATAGCCCCCTCTCCGCCCTTACTCCTCCTCCCCCTCCATTCATTCCCCCCGCCCTCACCCTACAATCCCCTCAATCCTCCTCCTCCCCCCGTCGCAATAACTCTGCTTTTCCGTTAGGACCTCCTTCATGACTCTCGGCCGAAAAAATTATCTCTCACTCCTCCAGCCCTCTCCTCCCTTCCCTCCCTCGACCAACGCGCGCATTCATGCTCCCGTAAACCCAGGGCCATCGGACCCACTTCCCCTTGGAGCCCTCTCTCTCCACTTGAAAGAAAAAAATGCTAGCTTCATATGGAAAAATTCAAGGGGCAGCAGTCCACCCGTCCTCGTACCAGGTATTTTAAAACACCATAAAAGTAGGTACCTACAAATCTACTTCCTTCCATTGTGTGGAGGCGTTGATTCAATAACGAAAGCGATGCTCAACTAATTACGCGTTTATATCCGCGTTGAAATTAAGCAACATTCTGAAAAACCTTAATAGGCGTGTGCCAGCTGTCGTCAGGTCACGAGAAAGGCAGAGGTGGGGGAAAAAATGAAAAAAAGAGAATGAGAGCTACCTTTTCTAGAGTATTTCACTTCATTCAAAATTAGTTTGTCAATGCAAAAAACTTGACAGTTATGAATACTAGGAGTAATATAGCGAATTATAAAATTCATCCATTAGACAGAGTAGCAATATTAAAGTGTAATCTGACGTGCGCTGGCATTAGGAGAAACCGGGAATATATTCTCTACCTTTCGCAATAAATCACATCAAGGATATTTCTTTGGCCATTTTTTTTCTAATCGTAGCATCGCAAGGGGTTTCTAACCCAGATTTTTAAGCAGTCCTTTGACGCTTCCAAAATTGATTTCCGTGAACCAGGTAAATTCCAATTGTTAATTCAGTTTTTCTCTTCTCAGATGATAACTTTATGAGCCGTTTCCAGGATTCTCGCAGGCAAGGTGCAAAATATTGCTTCTGACTAATGACGATCATATTTATCCTGGTCAGTGAGTGCATTCATCCACCCTTTACGAATGAAATACCAGTGTGAAATACCGTGAAATATGCCCTCAAATCCTTTCCTTATCCAGATGCACAAGCTCGCGTGGGAGGGTACGGCCCCTGGTGTCCCAAATTCGGGGCCTGCCTCCCCCTCTCCGCCTTCCTCCCCCGGCCCAAAGCGAGGGGCAGGGAGAGGAAACAGCACCCCTCCGCCCAGAAGCAACGCCCACCCCCGACCAGGTCATTCACTGGGGCCTCTCGCAGCCTCTCTCCCTCTTTCCCACTGTGACCTCTCTCGCCCTCCTCCTGCCCTGCTTAACGAGCGGGGCAAACAGGACGAGAGGGCAGGAGTCAGAAATACTCCCGACGCGAGGGAAGATCCCGCCTGCCCCGACCAGCAGCCCCTGAGGACATGGGCACTCGTCCCCTGATTATTGTCGACGCGGTAGGAATTCGACACTCATTAGCCGCCCACCTATTCTTCCAAAGAGGTTTCGGATTCGTGGTGTAAAGGATTCCTTGTTTCTCACTTCTGAGCGATTGTGGAGCATAGAGTGCGTTCTCTATTTAATAACCCTGACAACATTTCAACTTTGCCGACGGCCCCATAAAAGTAATGCTAAATAACATTAAATTTAATGTATTATTAAGATCGAAAATAAGTAAATAACCCCTTAAATTCAGGGAGGATGTTCCTTTATGGGAAAAACAAAATTAATTGATATATCTATTTTTCTATAGAATAAATTTAAATGAAAACGAAACATCCTTGTGTATAATCTTTGAAAATTTGCCAAACTACTGTGATCTCTGTGACTAAAATGATAATTTTGAAATTAGAATGCATTATACTATTTGTAAAGGTGGTTCGTTTCTTAAGTGGCTTTATCGAATTTAAGAGAAAATAAGGTAATAAAGTTCCAAAAATATTTTCGTATGCCTGGTATGAAATCAACCTCAACCACACTTCCTTTGTTACTGCTTGGGTGTAGAATGTTTCCCTCATTTCGGAATGTAAGTGTAACTGAAATATAAATCGAAGTAACGAGACAAAAACAGGATAGGTATAATCGCCAAAAAATCTAAATTACTAACTCGGTGTCAATCATAGCCAAGGCAAATAATCAGGATCTTTGGACTGCCAGAACAGATGGATGTCCTCGTAGGTTTGTATACATTCAGTCGTCCGCTAGCTCACTTAAGGGATTAGTGGACCCCCTCTTCCAACTTTCCTTCGTATTTAAATGACATACCTCCCATTTTCATTAATGTCATGAGCCGCAGTTTTTCCTTGGCATCTCGATGTAGGGTGGAGTCAAAGTCGAAATTTATCGATGAAATAATAATGCTATCCATTTCGAGAAAATTTATTATAACTACCTCTGAGTTTCTCAGATGAGAGAGAGAAAGTAGCGGGGGGCGTTCTCAGATTTATTATTTACGGACATGACAAGACATACTGTCAGCATTCGTGGGATTATTGGAGAGGTGCTAAAGGAATTCCACTTTATCACACTTGGCTCCTATACATAAACTCAGCATCTGTGTGAACGTGAAAATCCGATGTGCGTGCGATGCTAATATTTGGAAAATGATTTTCCCTTTCACTCACAACTTGAGCGGAAGAAGTAGCTTTTACTACATATTTACAAATGTCACTTAAATAAATCTTTGATTCTGAATGATCAAAGTGTCTCACCGCTATAGAAATCAGAAATATTTCATGAAAATTTGAAGCTGTTTTGTTTACAGATGACGTTAGGATTAAATATTAAGAATCCCTGCGTATTATGCGAGATTTGATCAGATTAACAAGATTAGAGAGATAGATTTTCGTACCGATATTTTTAAAATGTCATTTTTCCCGCGTACCATAAGAGAGAACAATAGCCAGCATAAAGGGATAGGTAGGTGAAATATTGTTTTACCCGATTATCTAGCATGTTTCCATATAGTGTCCTAGTTGCATGTCATTAGTGCATGTTTGGTGATCTTCAGCCCCTGCCACACACCCTTGTGGCGGCTCGCAGGCTGTTACATAAATGTAGGTGTATAGAAGGAGAGCTAATCATGGTATACCTATGTGAGTGAATGTATTCTCCATATACAGCGATTGTGTTAAATAGAAATATTGACAGCGGGGTTTTTCGTACTTGGGAGGAAAAATGTTCTGTGATGCGTCATAAGGCGAGAATGAAAGCCAGCTCCTTTCTCGAAGAAAGATGAGCTTCATAGACTTCAAAGCAACGTCGAGAGTCCATGCTTGTCTAGCGTGCCTTTTCGGCTCCTCTAAGGCTTTCGCCCCGGGTCACCCCGTCTTCAAACTCAGATACAGACCTCCGGTAGACACCTCCTCTCCAACTGCTGCGGAGTTGCCCCCCCACGCCAGGCGCTACCCCACCCCTCCCCCTGGTCCCTCCTTTCAAGTTGGGGCAGGAGTTTCTTTAAAGACTGAAGGGTGGAAATATTAAGTCCTCCAAAACTCGGGAAAGAGAGAGCATGTGCAAACAAAAAGGTTGAGGCAGTCGAGAAGGTTGGAGTGCGTCAGAAACTGGGAGGCTGTACGAGGAAAGGAGAGAGAGAGAGAGCATGAGAGGAGAGAAAAGAAAAAACTAAGTGTAAATAAGTTCATGGGCCAGTGTATGGGATCCCTACGAAATAGGTCTAATTAACCCCTTAAATACTATAGATACTAACAATCTAGTTGCATGAGACCCTATAGTTGCTTGTTTACATGTTAGTAGTGCATGCTTGGTGATCTTCACCCCCTGCCACACACCCTCGCGGTAGCTTGCAGGGTATCGTGTAGATGTAGATATAGATAACGAACTTAAACGGGTGCAGCGAAGATCGGCAAGACTTGTAAAGGGACGGTACGATAACTATATTAGCGTAACCAGTCTATTAAATGAATTAAAATGGGAATTATTATCGGATTGCAGGTTGAAATTTAGACTTAATCTCCTAAATAAATTCCAAGATAATATTTTCAGTGATGACGTTAAAAATATTTTACGAACCCCAACCTACTATGGTAGACTGGACCATAATTACAAAATTTAGAGAAATTGATTGCCGAACTGACAGCTTCAAATGTCCTTTTTCCCTCGTACAAATAGGGATATGATTAGCGTTAAATATTTCCAATACGAGTGATTGAATCCATAGCATAAGTAGTTGCATGTTGGTGTAAGGCCTTGAAGGTAACCCAACTAACAGCACGTTTTTGCGTGCGTAGTTTTCTATTTTTATCTTTTTAAATATTGCAGTTTAGACTAATATATTAATACTAATCCTTTTAAATGCATGATATGTAGTGCATGTTTGGTGAGAATTCAACCCCTGCCACACACCTTTATGGTGTCTTGCAGGGTTTTATGTAGATGTAGGTTCATCTATGAAAATTATAGCAGTTGTGGTTTAGAAATAAAGAAAAGGCACGAAACAGAGAAAGGGATAGGTGACTCATTCACAGACATATGAATGGGGAGGAAGATTGCAATGAGCCAAAATTCAGTGAATAAAACGTCAACTTTAACTTTGTGAGCCGGGCACTGAACCGCAAATCTTCATCCTCTTTTTGGGATTATGTACCAACTAGTACACCGCCCGGGCAAAACAAATCGGTGGATATTTTTGTCTTTTGTTCAACCAGGAAGACTACAAGGATTACGATGTCACGAAGGATTTTTTTCACCCACCGCAGGAGTAATTAGGTACCTACTCGGAGGGAGAAAAGAGGTTTACAAGTGATAATTGATCCATGAACTAGAAAAAGTGAAAAATACGTTTAGCAAGTAAAGCCGAAGAATGAAAGTTGCATGGGCCAAACTTGAACATGAATATATATATGCAAAATGGCGAAAGCCGTTTTGATACATATATATATTTATTCATGATTTTCGTACCGATTCATAAGATAATCGCGAGCAATACATGTGCAGCTTCTTGATCATTAAAGATCATTCCTATTTCCCGAATGTTTGGGAGCTCAGGGAAAGGAATCCTATACCCTTATTTGTGAATTTTACTCGCCATTGACCATTCGTTCGTGGTGATATCTATCCTAACTAAGGCGTATGGGGACCCTCTGAATGCTGTAAATAGCACAGACACATTTAGATCTAATTTGAGTAGTAAATTCTCGTACTATATGGCTACTCGAACTCATATCATATGCGTGATGAAATCAATAGTAGCCTTCACACTGCCATGATTTCACTTTCACCAGTTATTGCCCATCCGTTATGTTTGATTTAAGCATATGTGATAATGGCAAAAGGTGAATCTTTTAACTTGAGATAAACTTAAAGAGTGTTATTTCATGAACCTTTATGTGTATCCCCTGTTCTCATTTTTGGAAAGTTAATCAAGATATGAGTACACTGTCTTGCGAATGCAATAAATACAAAATGCCTCATTTAATTGCCGTTAACAGAAAATAAATATTTGCACCGAGAAACATCGCTCACCAAACGTCAAAAATCCAAAGGCAACTGAAGTTCCGCACAGCCATTAAGGGCGACGCTACTCTCCGGTGGGTTTTTCAACATATAGGAAAAAGTGCTGAGAGTACATCGCCGTCAACTCGAGCGACTACTCAGGCATTTCAATTCTTGCATTTAGAAAAGAGAAAGTACTGCAATTTCACATATGAAACTATCGAACGACGGAGGTTTCACCAGAGTGCAGAATCATCTGAGAAAACATTTATAGACAGTCGCTTGCTATTTAATGATCTTGTACACTCTGCAAAATATTTTAGTTGATGATGCTGTGGTGAAACATATGTTCTTTAATAACTTCGAATGTAAAATTATAGCGTTCTATTTTTCCATCTTCATGATGGATAAGTCCCACCAAGTGTCGCCTAAGACCGTTTCCTTTATCTCGTTGACAACCATGCACTTAATTAAATGTGTTCTGACCATTGAATATCGAAATAAAATTGTTAACTTCTGGGATGACGACAGAATGGTAGCCAAGTAACTAGAGCGTTGGAAAACTCACCGATGGTCCCAGGTTTGAAACCAGAAGAGGCCTTTTTGAAAACGTTCAAAGAAATCAAAGTTAAGATAAAAAAAAATAAGATAATTCCTGTTTCTAGAACTTACGGGAGCTCAGGAAAAGGTATCGTATACTCTTATTTGAGGATTTTACTTTTAACCATTACCTTTAACCACTACTTTTATTTTACCATTAAACATTCGCTCGTGGTGAGATCTAAGGCAAATGGGGACTCTCTTTCTACACTCTTTGATCCTTAGCAACAACCCGACCTTCACACTGTATTTGGTTGTTGTAACTGTAACATATTACATAGTTAAAAGATAATTCATATTCATATACTTTAGAACAGCTTTTCTCGAACGCGGCCTCCAGAAAAAATTGATTTATGCACCGTAACTTTTGAGGAACTGATCAGCGTCGACAATCGAAATTAAATAGTTCCTTTCTTACAAAGATAAGCTGAAATTATACACATTTAAGCCTGTAATTTAATAAATTCATTTAGGAGCATGAGGTAAGCGTGGTTATCACTGATTTTAAGAAATTGTTTCATAAATTATTATATTTACCCATTTGGAAACGCAAAGCACAGAAGTGCGGCCAAGAATTAACTATGGTGGCCGCATGTGTGACCGCTAACCAGATTTCTCTGAGAACAACTGATAACTCCCTTTACTACTGTGTTGATACTAACCATCTAGCTGCAACTGATCCTATTATCTAACGTGTTTCCATGCGGTAGCCTAGCTGCATGGATGCTGCGTGAATGTCACTAGTACATTTTGGCTATTTATTCCCTGCCAAACACCCTCGCGGTGGCTTGTAGGTTATTGCGTAGATGTAGATCTATACTGTGACTGTTCATTGTAAATGACATCGGTAAGAAGGATTGCAGTCAAAGGCGTTGCGGTGAGCTTATATTTTGTAAGGCTACCGGCTTCATTGGTGGTGCATGGTTAATATTATGGACTCATTCCAGTACGGTAGAGTCATGCAGTTTACAAAGCTTGTATGTCGAAGGGAGTGTGGCGACTGCCGACTCATCTACGTCTACGACTCCCCCACTGCTTCCCTGCCAGCGACCGCCCGATGGCCGGACGGGTAAACACTGCCGCGCGGAGACGGTAGTCAGGCCATCCTCATATCGATATTCAAAAATTGTTGAGTCACCATCTAAAAATCACGAAACTTTCCTCACGTGTAATTTAATTTAGGGTCAATGCGACGAAATGGAAGTCAAATTCAGATAAAGAGGCAGCGAGGAATGGATACGCAGGACACGAAGGTGAGCATTTTATCAGTTTGTAAAAAAAAGAATAAATAAAACATCAAAGCAGGGCAAGGCAGGAAAATTATCACACGAACCGAAATATATTCAGGCTAGGTAGAGAGAATCTGATGGAGCAGAAGTGACAAGGATAATAGAGCTCTAGATATAGAACTGGAATAGGATGCAGATAGGAATAACAAGGGTCAAGGGGAATGAGATTGTGAGATTGAGAACGCAGTGTTGGAAATAAAGGAGAGAAAAGCAATAGCTTTCTTTCAATCTCAAAGTATTGCTGAGAATAACCTAGGGGAAGGGGTTTGGAGGTTATGCAATTATTTATATGGTCTTAGAGGAAGAAATATAACTCGATGAATGTGCCACAACCTGATACAAAAGAGAGCATCATAAGTTTCCAAATACTAAATAATAAGTAGTTAAAATCTAAATCTGTGAATTTAATACTTAAATCATTCGACAAATGCTAAAGAATAATTAACAATATGTTTGGGGAGAGAATAGCATACTTCTGAGATTAAGATTCGTCATTGTTTGGTAAGAAAAAGGGCAGCTATTGTAGCAATTATATTTATGGAAACATTAGTGGAAAGGAATGAAGAATATAATAGAATTTTTTCTTGGTTTACTTGGTTCTTTAACGTGTTTGACAGAATAAACAGAATAAAGTATATGAATGCATTGTTGACTTAAGTATTGCACCCGAGGATGTAATGTTATAGTAAAATTTCATATGGTCCTCACAACACAGATAACACTAGCTGACGAAAAACCCTGCTAGGAAAAAGGCAGGCGGGAAATAATACAGAGTGGTCGTCGATTTTTAAAACCTACTGTGGAGGTCCAGCACGCACGGAAGTATCATTAAAAGTATGTAAATGAGGATAAAAAAGAAATGAGAGTGTATACATTCTTCCTCCTCCCTTTCTCCCCCTTTTACTTTTGTCTTTACTTCTCTGGAAATTATGCAGTAAAAATTTTGGGCTGGTTTAATTTTGATGTTCAAATGTTTCGATCGTCGTTTGGACATTTCGTTCTGCTCTTCCGGAGGAGTTACTATAGAGTGGAGTATTAGTACGTATGGCGGAAACAGTGATTGCCTCTCATTTCGAGGTCCGGTTCCCATCCTCCCGAAAGTGGCGGATATTCAACCGTAATCGCGGTCCATATGAAACTGCTGAGTTGAGAGCACTTCAGCACGCGCGTTAGTGCCTAAAACAGTGAACCGCACAGCGACTATTGTTGGGAACAGATTAATGCCAACTTCATTTTCTCTCCATTCCTCCTCCTCTCCATTATTTCCCACCTCTTCCCAAATACCATAATCTCAAAATTAGAGAAATTGATTGCCGAACTGACAGATTCAAAATGTCCTTTTTTCTCGTACAATTAGGGATATGAACAACGGTAAATATATCCAATATGAGTGTAGCAATGATAACATTGGTAGATGCATGTTGGTATAAGGAATTGAAGCTAACCCAACTAACAGCATGTTTTTGCATGTTTACTTTACTATTTTTATCTTTATTTAAATAGTAAAGTTTAGAACAGTATATTAATACTAATCCTTCTAAATGCATGATATGTAGTGCATTTTTGGTGAGAATTCACCCCCTGCCACACACCTTTATAGTGGCTTGCAGGGTATTATGTAGATGTAGATACCCACCAATCCTTCTTGACTCGAATGCTCTTATTGGTTGGACGACCTATCTAACGATGAGTGAGATCAACAATGAGTGAGAACCTGTGCAACCCGATCAAGCAATGAAATATCCGTAGCTGTCATGCAAACAAGATCCTACCACCTATTGTGTCTCTGGTGTGGACCGAAAATTTGAAAACAGTTAAGATGACGTAAGGCCTTGTTCCAAAAAACGTTGGACCGATACGCACCGCTAACGTTGTTCACGTTATGGCAACCAAAATTCAAGTTCACCATAAAAGTTTTAGCATAACTTTTCTAAACATTTGGAAGGATAAATTGGGAATTTGTGAGTAGCTGCTGATGGCATTATTGACACACCTAAAAATTAAAAAAATCTTAAATCAACCAAAGAGCTGATTTCTCTGTCCGTAAGGTCACTTCTAGTTAAATCTGCTGGCGGAAAACTTAAGGTTGACACTTCGGTCTCAGTGGAAAGGAAAAATTTCCGAACGCTTCTGATCTTGTTTTATGAGGCGTGATGAAGCCTTTGGACTAACAGCACCCCGAACCAATGGATGAGCAAGAGTTTTAGCCCGACGAGGCGGAAGTCGTCTGTGTCTGACAGCATGAGGACTACACCCCGCAATTAGATGAGAACACTCTCTTGAAATAGTTGTCACATTTCATTTTCAGTGACCTACGCAATGCAGTTGGCACATTATAATTTATTTTGATTACTAACGGGAAAAGTGCTATATATAAAGTTCTGAGACATCAAATTCTATAAAATGTCATATGGGAATATAAGATTCCTATCTTGACGTCGTATTTCATTTTGCATTTAATGCGTTGACGTGAGGGTCCAGTGAAATAAAACCGCAAGCTTTATTTGAAAAGATGAACATAAATCTCGAATTATGAGTTCAGAATGACGACAATCTGAGCGTGCGACAGGCGGGCTGAACGACGGCTCTCCTAAGAGCTACAGGCAGCGGCCGACCGCCCGCTTGGCCAAAAAATCTTCGATTCTCAGCACGTCCATAGAAAATGTATCAATAGGAAATATATTTTCCGTGGTAATTTATGTTTCCACATAAATTTCGTAAGTCACGCCGATTCATTGCGTTTCTATCAATTTAGAGTTGTTATTGTCGTCGAGCTATGAAAATAATACAAAATATTGTCCGATAAAAAATTGTTTTGTCTAGGAAACAAGTTATTAACCAATTTTTAAACACTTAAAACTAAGTCGTCTGACGAGGGAACCGAGTAACAAAACAGTTCAGTAGGTGTTCTTGTTGGAATTGGATTAATTCCAATTTTAATAAGGGTAAGGGATTAATTCCAATTTCCATTTCTCTTACCTTTACCAAGTCTTGGGATAAAGGTCTTTAAAACATCTTAAATATGCAGCATATACTGAGGCTTTCTCATTTTTCTATCGTTTGACAAAGTTTTGAGTGACAGAAGATAAGATGTAAAATTGCGGGGAAGTGAAATCACGGCGATAGCAAGAGCATTTCCGATAAAAATTCTTGCGAGTAATTTTACGATGGAAGCAATAACTTCACGGTGTTCGTACTGAGCGACGAACGAGTCTTGAAGGGACAATATGCCTCACAAAGAGTGAGGAATGATAGTGTTCAGTACCTAATGAAAATTCCCAGTACCCGACTGAAATACCTGCCATCTTCCGTTGGCATAATATTCTTCATCCTATGATATTCGCCCTGAAATAAAACGCATTCATGAATCAAAATTAGTCAGAATTCCTCAACTCAACAAAATTTGACAAACTGACTGCAAAAAAAGAACTTGATAAACTTTCCTCATTTCACCTACTGAATCATCAAGTCTAAGGCTTATGTATTTATCGAATTTTATTTATTGCCGAGTCCAAATCATGACAAATAACCTTATCCGATTGTTGGCTAAAATGTATGAATTTTTACTGACATCAAGGTTCCAGTAAGTAGGACGTTGGGCTGTGAAACCGAGGCACCGGTTTCAAACCCAGGTTTTACTTTTAATAATTAACAATTCACAGTTGACTTTGTGGAAATTCAACCTTTTGTGCTGGTTGCAGCGGTTAGATCATCTTCACATAGACTAATAGCTGAAACTGGACTAACCGGTGTAGTGACTCTTCAAATGAATATGCTATGGATCACACAAGGTTTCCTTTTCTGTATAATTTTGAACCCAATGAATTACCCCCGGCGTCAGAGACGGCTGACATGTAATACATCTTCTAAATTCATTCATTATCATCAAGGGTCAGCAACCCTTAAATTGGTTTGACGCAGCCCTCCACTCGATTCTTCTACCGGCCAACCTCTTCATATTAACGTAACTCCTATCTTTCACGTCCCTTACGACCTGTTCTATGTAACTCAAACGACGCCTGCCTTTTCCATTCTTCCCGTTCACGTTTCCTTCTGCGATTGTCTTCATCAGGCCATCGTGTCTTAAGATGTAGCCGATTAAGTTGTCCCGTCTTCTTTTTATAGTTTTCAGCAGACTTCCCTTTTCTCCCACTCTTCTTAGGACTTCTTCATTTGTCATTAAGTTGGTTGGTTGGTTATTCAGAGGAGGCGACCGACAGCTGAGGTCATTTTCGCCATATAGGATAGGAGGATAATTGGGAAATGGTAGGAATTTTCAGGGAACGGAGGAAGGGTGGAGAGAAACTCGGCGCCGGCATTAGCCTACTCTTAACGAAAGGCGCCAAGAGGACCACGGCTTAACATCGCATCCGACGGACGGAGTACTGAACTTGAAATGTCCTCCACTAGACACTCAAGTGGGGACCGGTTTTCCACTGAAAAATCCGCCACTACCGGGAATCGAACCCCGGCTGTCTGGATGGGAGGCCAGCACTCTAGCCACCACACCAACCCGATCCCCATTTGTCACTCGGTCGATCCATTTTATCCTCATCATTCTTCGCTAATTTCATTATGATTCAATAATCGTTCCATTAACTCGGACCATGCAATAGCTTCACTGAGAGCAGCAATATGTTCAACCCTTGGGGTGGCTGGATAGAGAGGCAGAGACCTTTCGCGGATGAGCTAAGGGAGACGCGAAAATAGAGCAGAAATTGCTGGAATGCACGAGAAGGCTTTATAGGCGTTAAAACAAACTCTTTTCGCAAGACGGTCCCCTCGCCATTCCGACTCCACGTTACCCGCTCAGATTCGCCCCTTTGTAACGCGATAGCTCTCCGGCAGCCCTAAAATCCGACGCCCCCAAAACACTCATCGTCCCGAGATCCCTACTCCGCCCCCGCGCGCCGAGATTCTCGACCCGCCCCCCTGCCCGCGGGGGCGTCGGGTCGGAACGGAAAGGAGACCGGCGGCGCTGCACTCCCACCCCCGTCTCCGCCGCCCCCACCCCTCGACTCATCCTTCCCTCCGAGGCCCCCGACACGCAAAGGGTAGAACCTCGGGGGTGGCGGAAGGGCCGATTAGCTCCCTCGGGGGAGGAGGGTGGGAGAAAGAGAGGGGGGGGGGGTTATTTCCCGAGGGCATCGACTTCCACATTTCTCCCTCTTCCAATATCAAGGTCTCGAACTCGGGACTCCCCCGGTCGGAGGGACAACGACACTCATGAGAAACCACCGCAGTCAATAGCAGTGATTATAGTCACAAGAGATATAATCGTACATTGTTCACTCCATTAGCCGTTCGGTGGGAAGATGTGAATATATTTCAATAAAAACAATTAGGTTAGTTTTATCGGGAGCAAAGAGCAAAGAAACTCGACGTCTGCATTAACCATCTTTAAACGAACATTTTAATAACGAAACTGAACTTGAAATTCTCTCTATACGGATCCAGACCTTAAGATAGAAGATAACAAACTAGATAAATACTTGAGACCACATTCCAAACATGATAGAAAATTTCACAACAAAGTTCACATTAATTCACTTTACATTTCAACTCCTGTTTTTTTTCTTCCTGATGTTCTTTAATGCTGCCAGATGTTTATTTCAAAATATATTGAATTGGACGATAATGATGGTATAAAGGCAACAATGGAAGAATTTTAAATTTAGTGTTTCAGAATAATGACGAATGAAGAGACCGAGTAATTAACGAAGAAATTTTCAGCGAAGCGAGATTTAAAACTATATCTCGTGATGATTTTTAAATGAAAGCAGAGCCTTGCGGGTCAAAACAAGAAAAATGATTGTCTCAAATTATTCCATTGAAGGAGTGCAAAGAAAACCTCCGGTGAAAAACATGGATGAAGTAATAATGCATATATATTTAAAAGAAGAATTTTGCTATTACAATGAGATTAGCCTGCCGAATAATAGAGCAAAAATTTTCTTTAAACTAGTCTTACGATTTAAAATCAGTCAAGATGAAGAGCGTGATGAATTAAGTTATAATAAGGGTGAAATGTAATAAAATTATGGGTGATGCGTCCCCAAAGGCAGGAACTTAAGGCACCAATGAAATTTGAAAATTAAAAGGATTCGTTCAAAATTTTTTACGCCCGAAATGATGCCTTTGCACTCCGGGTACTGATTGGCTCAGCGGGTCAGTTGTTCATCCATAAGGAAAGAGTTCATAAGACAATTGACTTGCCTCGTCCCTTTCTCCGCAAAAGAGTAGCTTGAGCGAATTCCACTATTATTTTTTAACTAGGGCTAAGTACCTGTTCAGCATAAATGTTAAATCAATATTAGCTGCCTTGCTAGAATTTCCTTTTCCGCATGCAAACTAGAGGTAATCAGAATACATCATACGTTTAGACATACGTCAGTCATGCGTTTCCACGGCTACAGAGAGAAAATGTAAGATAATTATTTTCCAATCCAAGTATGTGTTTGTTTCACGTATTGTTGCTGAACCAATTTAAATGCCAACAATAAAAAAGACAATATATCCAAACGTTTCGATAACCGTGAGAGCCCCTATCACACATATTCCTGTAAAGTAATGTTCGCTATTTGTAATTGTCCCATGGATACAGAAAGGGTACGCATCACCAAAATAATGAATGTGGTCAAAGTTAAATCCCAATATAAATGTAAATATAAATCCCAATTCCAGCAAAAGCTAGGAAACTTCCATAGCAAAATTCATAGCATCGGTGATCTTATGCACCGAATCTAATCACTGTCTTGACATACGAGAGGGAATACGGTGTCCTTAAAGAAACCCCATGAATTCGAAGTCGGTGATCGCCGAATGGAGCCGAAGAAACCGTCAAATCGAGAAAATAAATTATTGGATTAATAGCGACCCTTTCACTTTCATCCTCATCCTCCCGCACCACTCCACAAATTCTCTAACCTTCTCTCCTCCTCCCACTCCAACGCTTTTCAAAGCCCTCCCCCTCCAACCCACTCTTATTTCACCGCCTCCACACTTACGCACGGTGTCGTTTTTCTTAAAGGAAAGCATTTAAAATGCTTCCAGCATTAAACTATTCTGAAACCCTTCAGTGTATCCGTTCGCTCGTACCCTCTCAGCGTCCTTGGGTCCATCCCATTCCACTTTCTTCCCAACTCCTTTCTCATTCCCTTTCCCTCTTCCTCCCGACTCCCTCTCTCCCGAACAACCGTCATTCTCTTCATTGCCGGCGAAGAATGGAACGATCGCGTTAAATGGCGTGTAGGAATATCGGATATTATTCCCTTGATTCGTTTTTCCTTTGAGTATTCCGCTGAGACAGCCGTGAAAACGGAGAGAGGAAAGAAGCTGGCTTTCCAACGAATGATTGCCCTATATTCCGAGCCATTGCTTGGTCATAGCTGTCATAGCCAATGATTATTTGTTTCTGAAGGTTGGATTCAACACTTAACGGGGTAAAATGGTATGCTCTCCAAGCTTTTAACTCCAAATAAAAAGAATACCTACTTAAGTTAAATTACAAACAATGATCCATGTTTACCGGATCTTCATGCGAATGGATAAAAATGTCGAAACACACTATAGACATTTGTAAGGTGAAACAGAATTCAAACTTCTACATTACCTTACATGGAAAAAATTGCGATAAAAGCAGACTAGAATGTTTTTCACTAAACATTTGTGAAATAGCCGGAACAAGTTGGAGATGCTAACAATAATTCGGAAAAAAAACTGCCGTCTCAATATTATAATTTAACTCAATGGATGCGCGAATTTCCATTTTTATATATTAGATGAAATTTCAGTGGACATTTCATCCATCATGTACGTTAACGAGTTTCACTTTGATGTATATTCGTATGCTGCATTCCCATTTCTTATCTTCCGCGTGACATGCATTTTGGTTAATGACAAATGAGAAGTTATGGATAAAAAGATTGGAATAATTAGTGGGCGGTGTTAATATAAAACTAGCTTTACTTCGCCAAGCTTAGTATCCCAGGAACCTTGCTTGAAGGCATTATTAGAATGAGGGAGACAGAATGAATTACGTTGACGTGTTTAAATCGCCGTCGGGAAAAGCAAAATTATGCGTAAAAATGTGCAATAAGTTTTAATTTCAAGTATTAAATCCTTTCAGAAATGTAAGCCGAAAAACGCTCCAGTTTCACTAGTCTTTTGGCCACAACCCGCATCGTATAAAATTCAAAAGATAAGAACATTAATCTAGCATTAAAATAAAAACTCCTCATCAGGTTTTCCGCTCATGATAACCCAGGAAAAAAAACATCGCGAGGAAGATTTATGGGGACGATAATGTGTTGGAACCAAATATATTTCCGACTGATGTACAGAATCCGTCCTCATAAAAGACACACCCGTATGATTTTAAATGCATGCATGAGGTTAAAATTTCAAGGTTGGACATAGTAACAATAGGGATCAGTTCTCTCCTTTCTACAATTGCATTAGTAAAATAATGATCCCGATGCCTTGAAAACATTATTTGACCGCTCGATCATTATCATCTGTTTCAGATTGACTATTTCTCTCTTTTGTTCCAAAGACATTCCACTCAGCGGGCTTGTGGATATCATGCGTGAGAGCCCGCGGCTAAGTTTTAAAACATATTGAACAGTTTCCACGTGATGGAGGGCTAGGGTCTAGCCACTTAGAAGTTCCAATCTCCCGTCACATCACCGAAGTTAGGCAACGTTGAGCCAGGACGGTTGGGTGACCCTTCTCCATATCTCTACTGCGATGTTCTTGTCCCCTGTCTGCCAATGGAGGGTGAAATTTCAGTCGTCACAATGGTCTCAAAAGAATGTCCAAGTACCTTGGGGGCTCCAGACGGCACTACACACCACTACATTATACAATTTTTTAACCAAGAGATGGAAAATTCGCACATCCTTATGTAGATTGATAATAATGAGAGCAAATTTCAAATGGTTGCAGTAAGAACAGTCCTCGGTGGAAACGAAAGAAATAAATGGATGGTAAATGCGATGAAACTATTCTGTTTTCCTCATTAGATTTTTTATCTTAGGTTAGCGCATTAGGTTCCGTTACGATGGAATTGAATAATGTTAACGGCAATTTTTGATGAGCAGGGTAGCAATATTAAATATTTCAGGCAGCGTGAAAATTTGTTTACCCCAGATACAGAGGCACTAAGTATCCTTTTTGGTGGAAAGAAATACCGACAAAGGAATCGCTTTTCTTTGTTTTCATCGATTAATATGTTTTCCCCCACAGTGTATCCATAATCACTTGTATCTCTTTTTTTCAGCAACAATGTCAGTCGAAGCAGTCCGTTTTTACGGTGGTCCTGTGGGGTTTAGAAGTGTTTTCTGTTTAATCACGAATACTTTTCGTATGATTTCAAGCAAGAAAATGTAAAGAATAGCTTCTCCAAGGATGTTAAATCTAATTAAAAACATTAAATGGCGTTTTAGCACTTAAGAACTCTAAATGTATGACTTATGAATCTGGGATGAATAAAAATGGCGGGAAAGAACACGAACGGAACAGATACTTCATTATTTTTAAACATTCCCTCCTCTACGTCACAATCTTTTGACCATATCATATTAATTATCGCAGAAATGTTTTATGTTGCCAACGAAAGAGCAAACAATTACAGAAGAAAAACCTCCAAGCATGTCGGTAATTAATTTCTCGCTCAAGTAGAGCGTTACATTCGAAATAATTACTCTCAGACACGAATTCATAACGCTGAGTTGAAAACACAATGTTGCAATAACGAAGCCTTGTTGAAGTATAAAATTTTACTCGCATTGGTGATGAGCAAGCTTTCTAAATTCACATGCAGGTTTGGTATTCCACTGCACCTCTTGTCACCGTGCCAGGCGAGGAAAGTCCAATTATGGGGTCATTAATCATGACACATATTCATAACCTAATTAAAACTGAGATCCAGCTTTAAAAATATTCTATAATGAACGACAGAAAAGACAAACAATTAGCGGAAGTTTTAAATGATAGATGAAGCTCGAAGTTTTTCCTACTTGGTTGGTCAACGAAATTTTAGTACCCTCATTCCCGTCGAGTACCGACAGAGACTTAAACATTATTGTTGATTAAAAGGATGCTTCGATTTTGCAGAGTAAGAGACGAAACGCATTCAAAAAGGATAATAATTAGCGGCCATTCGAGGTTGACAAAATCAATCAATCTCTTTCCGAACGGTGTCATATATATTTTAAATTCTGAAGTAGATTAATCGTCTCATGAAAAATCTTCTTTAAGAGCGGCAGCCTCGGGACAAAAAATTGCGATGGAGGCTACTAACACCAAATTCTAATCATAAATAACGAGAGACGACTGATTCCGCCGTTCTAATTCGATTTAAAATGAGTAAATGGCCCACAATCGATAAAATGGAGCATCATCTTATGAACTGCTTATTTGAAGAGTGCTACGATTTCCGATCATTAAATCCGTAAATTTTGTAAACCCATAGATGAAAAGAATAAAAGTTGTACGTCATTCCAGAGATGATTCTGCTTTTGTGTGTTGATATCACTTTCGTAATTCAGTTTTAACGCACGTTTTTACAAATCTATTAAAAATTCATTAAAATTCCTTCTAGTATTCTTACACTTATTTATTTCTACCCCATTTCTATTTACCTATTTCTCTTTCACATGCTAACAATATTTATTTTGCATTTATCTACACATATTACTTACTGGGTGAGCTTAATCGAAAATTTGGAATATTGATGAGCGAATGATAGCGATGAAGAGCGAATGATATCACTGTGTTCCGATGGCATATCAAGAAAAAATAAACATTTATTATTTAAAAAAACTGTCGGAAAAATCAATTTTCGCTCCATGCTTTAATTTGGTGCAATAAAGGAGAAATATCGCAAGCGCGAAAGAACTATTTCTTTGGGCGAGTAGCAAAAAGCTACGAGCGCAAAGTCATTGATAACAACGTCTTTCCACTACTAGAGAAGGAATCGTTGTTGAGTGCAACTCCCTGTTTATGTTTACTTACAGTGGTTTCAAAAAAACTAGCAATTTATCAAAGATGATTACACTTCTATGAATGAACTCTATAGACTTCAATATGACTCAGGGGAGACGAAGTGACAACTTTCCTGCACGCGATAAGCAAGCATTCTAAAACTTAAGGCTGTCACGTGATTAATCAGGCAGCGCTATGAACGAGATTAAATGGACTAGTGGGGCCATAAAAAACACTCAAATCGCAACTTCATCTGCCTTAGTGTCATCTTCCGGCTCGTACATTAATTACGGGCCTAAACGACGCAACGTTGTTTGCAAATAAAGTTTTGCCAAATCGAGGCCTTCCTCTAAAGCTCATAAATTTGACGAGGGCTAGGATCGAATTTCCGCTTCCAAGTCTAAATCAAAATGAGCCATGGAAGGGGCATTTTTTTTACGGCAATGTTATTCTCGTAGACAGATTCATGATAAGCAAAAGTTATAACCACGGATATATACGTATGTCGGTACGATTTTAACGCGGATCTCACGCCGGCAACCTTGTTCGAAAAATTACATTGAGTATTCAACCACAGAATCTTTCTAATACCATTATAGAAGAGTCGTAAAATTGCGATACAATTTTAGCAAATATGCTAACACATTGTTGATTATTTTTTCATTGAACTAAGTGTTTTCCAGTTCCCACAGTTGGACTTACAGGTAAGGGAACGAGAATGGATAGGAGGCATAAAAGATTCGAGGTTTAAGTGGTATAGAAAAGGATATAGTGGTACAGAAAAGGATAAAATTTGAGTATTTTTGTTCTCTTAGGGCAACATAGCAATCCTATGATGATATCAGAATAATAAGGTGGTGATTAGGAGCTATGATATGTTAAGGGCTGTAATGAAGGAAATTGTCTTGAAGTAAGCGAGGAACAAGAGAAACGAGGAGAGGGTTTTGCAAGAATAAACGTGCTAAGTAATCTATTTAAGCAGAGGGATGAAACTGCGTAAGTCAATAGCCATTTACAAGGAAAATCGTACCAGGAATTTTCCACTTCATATTACCTTCAGTGTGCAAAAACCGTGTGAACGTGAGCATATCTGTTTAAATTGGGGCCCTAACTCCCACTCAAATTCCCAGGCGTTTTAATTACGACCGCAAACGGGGATTCCTTAACAAGAAATGAGGGAGGAAGCTTCCCGAGTGTATTCTTCTCGGATTCGCAAGATTTTTCTCGACCAGTCGCCTCAAAAATTCATGAGTGGCCCTCAATCCCTTTGCCGGCACCGGGGATCACGACTGCGAGGCGATGGAATGAAACGTGTTTAATTCGCATACACCCAAGTTCACGGGAGTGAGCTCTCACCAACGAATAAGGAGTTGGAAAATCACCAACCGCTAACAGCCATCAACGATCATACTGGTGCGACGTAGCTCTCAACTCGATTCTTCAATCAGCTGATTGCATCGATATGTTTGTTCCCTCTTAGACCCATCACAACTTCCTTCACAAGCCTCATTTAAGGACTTCCTATGCCATTCATCTCATTCCCTTTATTCTCGACGTTAATCTTGTCTGAAGATATGTCCGATAAGCTTTTCTCGTCTTGTTTTTAAAGTTTTCATCAGACTTATCTCTCATCCTTGGAATTTCTATCTTAATTACGTATTGGATTAATTTTATCTTCATCGTTCTGCAGCATAGAACTCCAAGAGCTGCCAATTTTTGTCTTTGACTATGGTTGTTAAAAACAACCAAATTTAGCCGTAAAATACGTTCCCCAAAAGCATGGTATAATAGTAGAGAGGAAAATGAGATATTTTCTTCCTTCTCCTATTTCACAATGGGGATTAAGTTAGTTAGAGTTGTGGTGACTAGAGTACTATCTTCCGTTGAACAAAGGCCTAGCCACGTTGATATACCGGTTCCCGTCAGATCACCGAAGTTAAGCAACGCTGGGCACGGACGGAGGTTGGATGGGTGACCCTCCTCCATGCCTCTACCATGGTGCTCTTGTCCCCTGTCTGCGATCGGCAGGAAGGTTAAATGTGGGTTGGAACAAAGGATCTGAAGAGGTCTAAGTGCTAGGGGGGCTCCAGAAGGCCCCCGCCCACCCCTATAATTTACATTTACAACTATTTCCCATCCCGAGTGCCCTGGTTCGAATCTCGGCAGTGGCAGAGATTCTTGTTTCGTTGGTAGTCGGGGAAATTCTTGAGAGTCATGTGAAGAGCACTTAAAGTGCAGTGATTAATATAGTTAGTCCTCATATAGTATAATTAAATAATAGACCGTGGACCTCTGGGCGTCTTTCGCTAACGGAAAACAAATGTCGACGCCAGGTTTCTCTCCAACCTCTTTAACGTGCCCTGAGGAATGAATTCCTGTCCCCATCCAATGTCAAATCTGTCCTAAGAGATGCAAATGGCCGTAGATTCCCATTCTTAATACTTATCACTACTGCTCCTATCTCATTTCCTACCCACCCACAACCCAACCCAACTTTCTTGCTCATCCGCTGAAGCCCCTTCGCTTTATCTTTATCGCCTTCTCGTGCTCCTATATGAACCCCAAGGTCCCTCCAAGAGGAGAGGTGAAAAAAAGTCGAGCCCCCGTAATGTCCCCGAGTTTTGTTTTCTCTCTCTTCCCACCATTTGCGCTGTCTAGCCAATGGTGGTGCAATTTTCAATATTCAATATCACCCATCATTATTGGAAAACTATTTTGTTCACGAAGATGAATCTCTCGGCGATAACTGTGGCATCAGTCACCAGGTCGTGAATATTATGTCCTTTGAAAAATGCATGGAAATCTGATCATACAATAAATTACTCCTTACAGCGTGCTTTCGGTTTCATTCCCATAAAAATCGGGTAATCATCATCATTGGTCATCAATCCTTAGATTGGTTTGACGCAGCTCTCCTCTGAATTCTTCTATCGGCCAACCTCTTCAAATCAACGTAATTTTTCTATGTTACATCCTTCACAACTTGCTCCATATATCTCATACGAGACCTGCCATTTCCATTCTTCCCGTTCACTTTTCCCTCGAAGATTGTCTTCAACAGGCCATCATGTCTTAAGATATGGCTGATAAGGTTGTCCCGTCTTCTTTTTATAGTTTTCATCAGACTTCTCTTTTCTCCCATTCTTCTTAGGACTTCCTCGTTACCTACTCGGTCGATCCATTTAATCTTCATCATTCTTCTGCGGCACCACATTTCGAATGCTTCTACCCTTTTCTTTTCCGCTTCTGCCATTGTCCAAGCCTCACTGCCATAAAGAAACATGCTCCAGATGCACGTTCTGATGGATTGTTTCCTTACTCCTACGCTTTTATTTCCAGCGGTAAGTAGATTCTTCTTTTGATAGAATGTCCTCTTTCCTGAGCTATGTTAGTTTTGACCTCTTCTGTCTTGAAATAGGGCTTGGCCTCTTCTGTCTGAAAATCGGGTATGTCGCCCTTAATTATAATTCTCATTACTATTATCAGGTATTTTGTGAGTACATTCCAATGCGTATAAGTATTTATATTAGAATATTCGAATCTTTGTACGCTTCACGTTCTTCCTCTTGAGGTGATTTTACCAGTGGATTGTTATGGATGTCAAATTAAGCTACCTAGACTAAATTATGAACACAATGAGAGCGATATAATAAACATTCCTAAGTCACAGCTTCAACCAATTAATGGGATGAAAATTCATACATTTTACTATACCATTTATCCTGTTAATGTTGCAAGACTCTAATGTAAAGTAATGGGCGGCCTATAAAGTTGATTTTTTACGGACTTAACTCTGATCACGGATCTTTCTTACGTGAATCGTCATCGGTATCAATTACCTTAATTCCTCTGGAAGTTCAAAGCTCACAATGACCATCCAAACGACTAGTTCTACCTTCCGAAAGTGGTTTTATGCAAAGCATCACATAAAAGTTTAATAGTGGTGACCACATCATCACTCTCCTCAGAGCAATTAAAAATAACGATAACGTGAGCGCGTAGGTTATGAAGATCAGTTAAAAAAATTCTATCTCAAGTCTTGATATTTTTATTATAAAGTGTTTTAAATAAAGCATGTTATTTTTTCTGAAATTTTCATATTTTTGGTGCTATTTTTATGATGGCGCAGAGATCAATATCATCATCAACTGGTATTCTGCAGGTCCCAATCACCAAAGCTGTCTCCAATTTGTCCTACCCCGGGCCCCTTCCTTGATTTTTTGGAACCCTCCTCTTCTATTCGATCTTCTATTCGATCGAGATCAATATTAGGCTTCAAAAAATGTTCCATTAAATTTAGCCAGGTCTGAAGAAATCAGCAAGAATGTGGAAATGTTGAGGCATAGGGCTATATTCAGAATTTCAACTGCAGTCTCACTTCTACCGCTAACGCCATTAATTCTCTACTAAGAGTCGAATTGTGTGCAGATCTATCTGAAAAGGTGATATTATTTCTTAGCATGACGCTGAGAAGTATCTGTACACCGCTTTGAACCATACCGAGGAGAATTTTTACACCAATTTGAGCTCGTAATAGAGATTTTATAACCTATACAGTAAAAGTAAGGCTGTAGTTGAGATTCTGAATATGACCCTTCACACCTCCAACTTGTGAAAAATGTAATATAACTATCTTCAGCACTAAGTAAAAACTATGGAAATGTCTACAGCGAATTCACCATTATATGCTGGTGTAATTAGTTTAAGGCATGATGGAAATCCAACCATGTCGATTTTCTGGAAGCGAAAAGTCAGAGTTGTCGATGGTCGTCACCTGGTCACCCACCACCATTCACCTCCCATTCTTCACCCTCGTCACTCACCCGGCCCGTCTTAAGATAGAACTGGACAGAAGTGATTTGTGACCTTTTCTCCCTCCGCAAAAGTCTCCGGCGACAGGTCGTGGTGACTGATTCAGTTTCTTTTATCGCCCCGTGGTCGATAGCCTTGCGTCAAAGATCTCCGCCGACCACGCATGTCGCTGACGGAGTTTCTTCTCCCCTCCCGATCTTTCGCACCACATATGTTGTTAACTTAATCCCCGTCTGTCGATGGTTCTCTCGAGTTTTCTGAGACGTTGCCGATTCATCGTTTTTTCCACGCGATGTAGAACTGAGCAGGAGGCCGAATGCTAACAGTTTGCTGCAGAAAAGGTGAAGATGCAGAAAGTGATTTATGAACAACAAAGATAATTATTAATGGTGGAAATAATTCTTGGAGGACTAAGCACGTTTATCCTTGCACTTTGTGGGAGAAGAAATAAAGTTAAATGGATTTTCTCGGACTTCTCTGCCTACCAGCAAAGTCAGTGTAAGGTAGTTTCGAATTCAAAAAGTTAGTTCATGAAAACTGGTAATGTCCAAACTATCTAATCTTAAATTTCAGGTCTTTATCAAATTAGCCAAAATGATTAATTAACAATCAATCTTGAAAATCACCCTATACTATCTTGGTGCCTGAATTTCTTGATTTTTCATCAGATACGAGTCATGAATCAAGCGTAAATGCTGAAAGAGTCATCAGGAAATAAAAGTGTGGCTTATGGATAGTGGTGTACCCCTTCTCACAGTAACTTTCGGATAATTTTTTATTTGATTTAAGCACTGTTTTCTAACCTGTTTACTTCAGTATTATATTAGATTTTTGTGTATCTTATCGGAAAATTTCTTTCGAGTATTTTGGGGCATCTGTACCTATACTCATTCAGCATTGTAGTCCATTTGATTTTTATTCCAAAACTTTAATTTCATCCGATAAATGAGTTTGTGGGACACTACATTACAGCATAAGAAGCTCCGTACAGAATCAAATGGCTGCTCGCTTAAAAGGTTCGCCTAGTGAATAAATAAAAATAATCATTCCAATTCCCTGCTCTACTGCCTGCAACTACCGCTCCTAAAAATCCACGATGGGACAGGACAAGTGCCCCTATTCACGAAGAGGCAACAATCACTAAACATCCTCATCATATAGTCGAGAAATGTAAACAAATGTAAGTTCAATGCATAAGTCACTGTAGTGGTAAGAAATAATAAGATTTCAGTATCATCATCAATAAATCACAAATAGAATTTTTTGTAAATTTTTCATAGGATCTTTGGGTCGCAGTAATTTCTAATGCGGTGTGAGTTTCATCTCATTTCACCAAGATCTTCTCAGTGGAAGATTTTAAAGTGAAATGTAATAAACTTTCTAACAGGGTATGCATAGCAAAAACAGGCCCTGGACTCTCAAAATATGTCCAAAATAAATTTTGAACTAACTGTATAAAATTCATTTCGATGGAAAAGAATACAGAGCCACTTATTTCTGGTGCGGAAGACAATCCCTTTTTTTTCAATAACAAAATTGTCACTGATCAACGAAGAGGGTTCACACATCAACTGCCCAAACTAGCAAGACGATATAAATTAAGACAATAACCGTGAAACTCCTGATTAAAGTACAAGATATTAGTTAAACTCGTTCCCGCAACCATCTTTCGCCTTTCTTCAAATCCCACCCGGTATATCCAACCGAAAAAAACAAGCAATGTAATGGAGAATCTTTTCCATGCTTCGACACCCTAGGAGGGGCTAAAAGAGAATGCAACAAAAAGTTGAGATAAAATTTTATGAGATAGCATAACATAATTCCGTAAGACTCCTTTTCTCCGAATGCTGTACTCAAGCGACGATATTTTTAAAATGAGGTAAAATTCTTACAGAGAAACGGAATGAGGTTTTCATAATGCCTCAACTTTCTGTTGTTACAACTTGGCTGGATTTCATTCAGATGTCAGCTTACTTTTTTCTAGCGTTTCTACTCCCCATTGTCTCATCTCATCCTTCTGACGTCCTGCGTACCTGTTTGAAGCAAATCCTTTCCCCGCATCCCTGAGGCAAATCTTCTCTTGCGTCCGCAAACGTGAGTAATGAGCGTGCATATTATTTCCTCCCTACATTTCAATTTCCACCGCTGTGTCCAGCGACACTCTGTGGCTTGCTAGGTCGTTCGTCAAGGACTCAATGAATCTCGGACACTCCGCTTGGTAGTCTAAAACATTTTCCGACGCTACGGTGGCACTCAATTAACCAAGAGGACTCCGGTTGATAATTAAAACAGGTTTCAAGTTTTTGAACACATTCATTTCACTGGCTACTTTCGTGAATTGACTTCTCCCTCATCATCGCGTGTCCCGCACTTGAGCGAGAACAATTATCCTACGGAAGTCATTTAAGCTTTTTAGCAAGCATTAGCAAGATTTGTAAAGGGACGGTACGATAACCTTATTAGCGTAACCAGTATATTAAATGAATAAAATTGGGAATCATTGTCAGATCGCAGGGTGAAATTTAGACTTAATCTCTTAAACAAATGTCAAGACCATATTTTCAGTGATGATGTCAAGAATATTTTGCCGGCCCCAACATACTATGGTAGACTGGACCATAATCACAAAATTAGAGAAATTGATTGCCGAACTGACATATTCAAAATGTCCTTTTTTCCTCGTACAATTAGGGATATGAATAACGTTAAATATATCCAGTACGGGTGTAGCAATGGGTAACATTGGTAGCTGCACGTTGGTATAAGGACTTAAACTAACCCAACTAACAGCATGTTTTTGCATGTATGCTTTGCTATTTTTATTTTTTTTTAAATAGCGTAGTTTTGAACAGTACCTATACAAGTACTAATCCTTTTTTATGCATGATATGAAGTGCATGTTTGGTGAGAGTTCACCCCCTGCCACACACCTTTATGGTGGCTTGCAGGGTATTATGTAGATGTAGATCTAGATGTAAGCCAAATGAGTGCGATGCTCAAAGTGGAAATGTATGTAACGGTCACGCGGAACCGAAGCCCGAGCTGAATTTTGGCCTTTGCTCATCGCGAGGTCGCCACCCTCCACACCCCTCTCCCCCGTCACCCAAGAGGACAACCGGTGGAACCACCCCTTCCACCACCACCGACCATCCACCTCCACAGCACGTCCCAACAGTCACCGCGCGTGACCCAAAATAATTGCTCCCTGCCCCGAGAACCACTCCTCCCCCTCACTCCCCACTTCCTCCCCGTTCCCACAAAGTAGCCGCCTTCCCGCTTACCCTCCCCCTCTGCCCACAACGCACCCTCTCTCCAAGGGCAGTCCGAATTGGTCGTCGCACGACAGGCGGTTCTCCGAAGCACATACACCTTTCGCGCATACAATAACCCCTCTCACCGAATAGCCTTGGCTCGATTTATTCTCGATGGGCGAGAGATTGATTAGGGGGCAGAAAAATACACACATTCCCCTCGCTTGCTTCGCCCCCCACCCGATAGGCCCGGTTTCAGGGGGAGGGGAGAGAGGAAAGGGAGCCCCTTCCTTTCCCTATCGCACATCTCTTATCTCAATACTCGCAGGTGTGGAAAGGACGTAAAATTCATAGAAATCTCCGGATTTTTTATGCCGTTCTGACCTTTGCGAAAAAATTTGAATTAGTAATTGCCTCAAATGACTCTCTCTCGAATTCTTGATGGACTCCTCAGGTCTCACGTTGTGAATTTCATAGTTATTTTATTTATTTATGAGGTTAAGGGCTCGAAGGAATCAAAGGGTGAGGCCTTGATCCGAAAAAAGAAATATGCATGTCTAAGTTTTCCGGTTCAAGGCAAAATATTTACTAATATATATCGCTTATATCGCCACGGCGCATCAAGGATTCCACGTGTATGTATCCGGCAAACTGCACCGGGAGTGGAGGGAATTACACCAATAGTTGTTTTTCAGTCAACTATAACGAATCACCTAATTGACGTCATACGAACGGCACACATTTTCTTAAAATACTCTTGAAAATTAATGCACTGCTAGAGTGAGCGCTTATAATGTAGACCTGGTTAAGAAAATGGAAATGTCTCTGACCGAAAAAAGACGGAGTTCAGACCTGCTTTTAGGTTATATTGACTTTTATTAAATTTAGCGAGCAAAAATTTTTAACGGATGTGATTTTATGTATGAGCTTGGATCAATCAATAGGAGATTATACTGATAAAGATCTCACCGGGGGTTTTTCCTACACAAAATTTGCATTCAAATATGGAACATTATTTTTAGTGTTTATTTGCCTTAATTTTTCCAAGTCTACTTCAAGATGACGATGCGCATACAAGCGGTATGTTGATTTAAGCCATCGTTTTATATGTTGCGTAATGTCCTTCGAAATTGAGGGGGTGCAGCAGTAACAGACATTATACCAGAGGAATACATTATTCGAGCACTGTTTCTACCCCAAGGCATTATCGGGTGAAAATTAGCATTTCTCCCGCCCTTACTGCTTCGAAATTTAGTTTGATTTTATCTTATAGCTTTGGCAGTCTCATAGAATGAGGGCTCCATCCCTGTCTTGGGCTATTACTCATCCTTCCATTCTTACTCTGGGTCTGGCATTCTTATCTCTGGCGTGTCGCCCAGTGAATGGTACTCCACCTTTCTTCGAGAAAAATCCAAGGAATCCTATCATAACTTCCCTCTCTTCTGATTATTTTGGAAGTGGAAATGAATTACGACGATGAAAGTAATCATTCGGATATCTCTCCAAAATGATGTCATGTTCACGCTGATTGAATTTTATGTTCAGGTTGTACACAAATCTACATCTACATAATACCCTGCAAGCCACCACAAGGGTGTGTGGCAGGGGGTGATTTCTCACCAAACATGCACTACATATTATGCATAAAAAAGGAATAGTATTAATATAGTAGTCAGAACTACACTATTTAAAAAAGATAGAAATTGCAAATCACGTTGAATCACATACACGTACAACTGAATCCAAAACCAAAGATATACACTCGCAACGAGTTCTTTTTCCATGCATCTCAAAGATTTTTAAGATCGAAAATTTTAAATTTACTCTTAAAGAAACGCTTCCACAAGACACTGAAAGTTTTTATAACATTATCTCCAATACTGGTTATCAAACTCGTATAACAGAAAACTAGTATGGTAGATCTGTCAATAGCCATATTAGAGTAAATTTTAAATTTATGTATTAGTGTTTATTTACCTTATTTTTTCCAAGTCTACTTCAAGATGACGAAATGCACGTAAGTGGCATGTTGATTTTAAGCCTAAATTTTATAACTATAAATTAGCCTACATTTTTAAATTTACTCTTTAACCCACAGAAATAATCTCCCTTTCAGAGAATACAAAGACCTAGTATATTTCAATTACACTTGATTGCTGGGAGTGATTAAAACTGAGATTAAAACTGATGGCTTAAAATCAACATACCGCTTGTATGCGCATCGTCATAGAGGTATCATACTTTGGGTTGAAATTGTCAGTCAAATTGTCAGTCATAGGAATAATTTACGGCCTTTCGTGTTTTACAAGGGACAACGAATTTGCGGTATAAATGTCATTAAATTAAATATTGCGATTCCTTTTTCATATCTCCCTACAGAAATGAAATTAAAAACTTTATTCCCTGCTGAACACAGATATACACTTCATAGGTATTCTTAAAAAAATACTATCCGCGTAATAAATTTTGAAGATAAGATTTTTTTTTCCTTTTGCATATTTTCTCCGGAGTGTAATATGCCGTTCCCCGCCTAGAAACACCCCATACCGCTTATTTACGATAAAGCGAGCGCACTTCTCGGAGCCAAAATAAAAAAAGATTAAAAAATGCCTTCGTCGTATGCAAATGTGAATGAACTCACGGAAGCTAGAGATATCGTCCGGCGGAAAAACCCGAATACATTAGGCAATTGATTTTTTCGCACCCCCTTCTCCTTACCTCAGGCTTGGTAGGCTGTGGCAGAGGGAGAGAGGGGGGGCCTTCAAGGTCTTTTCGGGAGTGAAGGAGATCCAAGTGAAGAGGGAGAGGAGGAGGCAGCGCTGTCGGCAGGCCCACGAGAGCAAGGCGCTTGCATGTTTTGTCCCGCGAAACCGGCGCCAATCTTAAGGGATCGGTCATGCACGGGCATTCTCGCCACTCGGGCCTCCTCCGACTCGTAACTCACGGCTCGAAGGAGGAGTGCAGGAAGAGGGAAATATAATTGAGACGGAACGGTGTATCTCGGGCTCACTAATCGCAACACGGCGCATTAAGTCCACACGACGTTTTGTTAATGGTCTCCATTCAAAAATGGGAAACAGCTTTTTCAAGAGGCGGGAGTTATTTTATTTCATTCCAATCCTTTGGAGCGTTTCATCGACTCATGAAAAACTTTTTAGAGCTCTAAAAACGCTACGCTTACAGGAATAGGTGGTATAGCCCGGTAAAGAGAAAAGAAGTATGAAAAACTTTGTGGCAAATTGATTTATTAAAAGAGATTAAGTCTTAATCGATTGCAGTGAAACAAACGTGATCGTATCATTAAAAATGTAGGCTAATGTGAGAGATCTAACGTACTATTTTTCTCTTAGAAGGCTACGAATTCGATTATCAGTATCGAAAATAATGGAACCAACCATGAGTACCATTTCGGAGCATTTCTAGGACAAAATTCTGCCCATCGGATGGGGTGGTTAATAACCAATAGCCTTGCATATAAATATCGAAGCTCCATTTTCTCCACCCGTCCGTCATACCCTAAAAACAAAGTTACAATCAAATACCAACCATTACCAGTCAAAAATGGCCCTTCCCGCCTGTCGCCTACCCTTTGATGGCCAGAATATCATCTGCATACAATATGATGAGAATTATCTCCCAGGTATATTTAGTCTTGCGCCGTTTCTTGCTAAATCGCAATGTATAAGACCAATCTCCATATTATTTCTATGCTTCGTGTTACCTTAGCATGTTTTATAAAATCATGAAAAATAATTTTAACAATTACAAATAGTTTCTGGCGATCGATATCCTAAAGAAGTACATACGTGAACTAGTATTTCATTGTGAAGTGATCATGCTTCTGGTTTTCATACCAAAGAGTTTCAGCGTTTTAAAGAGAACGTTTCAAATTACGTTCAAAATCATTTCACGGTGAAAATATGCCAACAACTGGTATTTATCCGATTGCAATTAATGTTTTCGTGCTTGTTTCTCTAAAATTCTGCGTATTTTTTCTGCAAAAACGTACCTCTATTAGGCTATACTTCAATAATCCAATGTAGGAATGGTTGAGACTCCCATATTATCAATGCTCATTTCTGCTATATCATATCATCAATGCTCAAGACTCCCATATCATCAATGCTCCTGCATCATTTTTGATTATAATAAAAAAGATTGTGACGATACAAGACCACCGCGTTGAGCGCTTGGACTCAAAATGGTGAGGGAGAGGGATTACGACACATGGGAAACAAACGAGCTCGTAAATGAAGAATGCGTTATCAATGAATTTGCTATGGCAACGGGCACGTCACAACTGACGCCAAATGACAAATGAAAAATTGGATCCAGAGATTTTTCGAGAAAGGTTGAATAAAAAAATATTCATCTTTCCCTACTTCATCATTTTTTGCGTCACCACGGAACAATTTCTATTATTATGCATGTAATGTAACACTATGACTTAATTTGAGCAAGAAGTTAGTTGGACACTGAATTACAGCCCCGCACAAAATCTAATGGTTACCCGCATAAAATGTTCTTTGCATAAATAAATAGATATCTCTGCATAAATAAATAAAAATGCAGGAATCATTCCAAATAATCAATAAATACATATGCTGATCATCAAATGAAGCCAAGAAATTACAAATCATAATTTAGAAACGGTTTTGGTTAGGCGTTTTAAGGAATCTGAATGAAAAATACCTCCGCTTTCTCTCAATGGTATTTCTGCACGGAATCATACGACCGTAACCCATTTTTCTTAAGTTCACCAATCCATCGATTGAGGTGAAAAATAGCCAGTAAAAAAATTTATTATCAGAACATATGGATAGAAAAATGGTTATTCTAAGGCTGGAGAAATAGTAATCCACAGTGATATTTTATTTTGAGCTTAAGTTATCCCGTATAATCCGGTCAAATCAATGTGAGACATCTATTTATCGTGATATTTATTACTGAGTCGATATTTTGTATTCGAGATAATCTATATCGATGGATTCAATTTAAAATTTGAGCCAAACGAGTGGAATCTAAATAAGCCTTCATATTTTTACAATATTCAGAGGGAAACTTACTCAGCAAAACGACGCAAGCGTTTTGTTCGCAAGTACAAATGCACTCGGTGAAATCAATGGTATTTCTTAGGAGGAAACCGACTCCTTAGAACATATTCACCCTAAAGGATAATTGCGCAGTTATATAGGATTGTTAGCGGTGGCCACTTGTCCACTATTGAGGAAAGGCACCAAGGGTTCACGGTTTAAATTTCCTTCCCGCAGTCATGTACTTGGAAATATTCTTCACCGAACACACAAGTATTATTGCTCGGTATGCTCCCAAACAAATCATTACCTTCGATTTAACTTGAACCCGAGCCATCAGGATATGAGTCCAGTTCTATAAATTCATCACACATCCAAATCACATTGTGCTCTTGTAGGTGTGAAAATCGGTTTTATTACTTACGTTAAGGCATTGATTTGCTTAAGTTAAAATGTAAAAAGCTTCCATGGATGAAAATGCGCTAAAGATTTAATTAGAACATTCCCCAGTCTTGAATATAAATCCACGATGCACTAGCGATTCGACTTAGATCAGTTCTCGGCGAAAATCCGATTGGGGTGCTGAAGAGCTGGGGGGTCGATATTGGTCTCGAGCCAGATGGTGCGGGACCCAAGGACGAGGCTTTGGCACCCGCGCCCCAGGGGAATGAGAAAGGTTCAATTGATGATACCTCCTCCTCCTGACCGTCGATTTTCACTTAGTGGATTCACCGGGAGCTCGAGGGAGACTCTCGCTCGGAATCTCCCTTTCCTTTCGACGTATTCGTATAACCTTCGCTGTCTCCATTCCACTTCTTTATTATTCTTTCCCTTCTAATCATCATCTCAGTGCTCCACTGATCATATGAAATGTTTATATGAGAATGAAGGGCTTCATCCTTTACCAAACACGGCTCATCCTCATTTCTCTTTCCAGCATAGCATTTTTATCCTGAACCGTGTCCCAAAACTTCTCCTGTATTTCCATCCTCTTTCATCGACGTTGCCGTTTCAGTGCCGTACAATTTCACACACAATAGCTCACTCTCCTCCAGTTTCATCTTTCCTGCACCAACTCGAGGTCCCCGTCATCCCTACTTTTCTGCGAGCGAACGCCGCTTAGGCTTAAGCAATTTTCCTTCGAACATCACTGGTACTGAACGCAATTTCCTTAGATAGTAAGATATATGTATTTTACTTCCAAGAAATAATTATAAAAACCTTGTTATAGTTAATAGTTGCAGGCACCTTATACCTATAAAAACCTTATTCATGAAATTTTATATTTATTTGGGTGGTCTTACGGGTATTATCTGTGCAAAGATTCACATTCAATTTACATAACCCTCATATGCAACCAGCTTTTTTCAACAACATTCTAACCAATCGTATGCCTAAATTTAATACTAATCTTATCTTAAAAATTAATATGCGAAAGAAAAAATATTTAAAATAATTAAATAAAAATACAAAATCATACTTAGAATTATGGCTTGCAGAGAAAACTCAACTTCGGCACATTACCGAAAAAGTACCATCGTTCCACATGCTTTAGTTTATGCCTCATATCTTTTTGACTGCTTTTGCTATCCATGATTATAAAATCGTATTACTTTAATTTCATTGTGGTTTATTTCTTCTTCCTATCTTTACCACGAGTTTTTAACTCATGAAGTCTCTCTGCTGACTAGGACTTAATCGACCGCAAGCCCTACTGACTTAATCAACTTTCCTCCCACCTTTATTCCTGCATTAAACTCATCCCACGCCTTTCTCTTCGTCTTTTCGGGACATAAGTTCAAAAAAGCCATCTCGCATGCGCCGCGATAATGCGACTACTAAATTGCAGTGACGGATGACACACCCGTCGACCGACCGCTCCCGCTCTCTTCCACACCCTTCTTCCCTCCGCACACACCTCTCGCTTGAATGGGACCGCCCATCCCCCCCCCCTCCTCCTCCCAGCCACCCACCTCCTCCATACGTGTCCAATCGCGCGTGGTCCTTGCGTGGGACGCAGCGAGAAGGCGGCGAAGGGGTGGACGCGCGTCGGATTCGACGGGGAGGAAGAGAGTGAGCGGGTCGGAAGAGGAAGGACTCGGGAGGGACGGTTGGGGGAGTCAAGGGGGCGCGCATTAAACGGCGTGATTGTCGCTTCGCTCGTCCGTCGGATGCGGTGCCCAAACCGCTCCCTCAGTGGGTCACAGCGCGCTCCTCCGGGGTCCCACCGGTCGATAGGGAGTGGTGGGAGGGAGGAGGGGTGTGGGGGAGAGGGTGGCTCACAGCTCCCAGAGTCCACCGTCGAATACGTGTGTGTACTGAGGCGAGGCTCTCCACCTTTGTCGAAACGAATCGTCCGTCATCCTGTACCAGAAGCAGTAGGTTTAGGTTTTTAAGGTTCTCACGCTGTTGAGATAATTTTTCAAATTTTACCTAACTTGAATACCTGAATCGGAATATTTTTTTGGCGATATACTGCTGCATACTCGAGAAAGACGTCCAGAGCCTAGGTCAGTAGAGGCTAGCAGCATTACAGGATAACAGGCAAACGGATCCCGGGTGGCCTGCGCACCTGCGTTATATACCCTCCGAGGGGTGGTTTTCTGGGGGGGGGGGGGGGAAGTGGGGAGAGTGTAATAGTGCACTCTAGATACTATACAATATACACTATAATAGAGCACTATAAGTATAATAGTGGATCCATTAGCGCATTTCATTTGGAGCTAGCTAATGCCGACGTTGAAACCGTGGGGATTACTTCAAATAGGTAACCAAGGAGTCACGTGGTACAAACACGAATTTTTTGTAGGCTTAGTGTGTCTAAATTGCTCGTTACAACATGATTTATCGAGTTTTTCTCTCGTTACAATATCATTTATCGTTTTTAATTGAGTTTTTCTCACCTGTCTCAAATATAGAGCCCCCAAACGATATAAATTACAAGTGTAAACAATGACTGAGGTTGTAATCAGCGGTTTTAACACACCAAATTTGCCAACCATTCGTGTTTATACCACGTGACTCTTTGGTTACCTATTCGAAATAATTTCTAAGGTTTCAAGCACAACTCCCCAGGTTTCTCTCCACGCTTTGTACATCTCTTATATTTCTACCTGTCCCCGTGTACCCGCCAAGCCTTTTCACCGCAAATTATATAAATTATCGGTTGTCGCCCCAACAAAAGTTACATCCAATTTCCACTATATATTACCCTCGATACTCATCTTCCCCCAGATTCATGTCTGAGCGTCTCTCGATGCGACTCTCAATGTCAAGTCGTACCCATCACCTCGCTCCGACAGGCCGCGCTGACCACATTGGATGTCCGGGATCTAGCGCCCCTCATGAATTGGTTCCATCCGCCCATTCACCTACTTGCCCGAAGGTAGTCGCTCCGAGGGGGTTACTCTATTCTCGAGTTTTAGCCCCTACATCGATCGGTTCATTTTAGGAGTGAACCTGACCTCACGGCCAAACGGATCATGATTGTGACGTCAGGCTGAATACTAGGGTCAGGCCAATGATCGGATCACCATTGTTCGATTGTGGCGTCAGGCCGAATTTAGCGCACCGAACCAATCGGCCGTAAAACTACCGGAACGCTCGCAAAATCCTCGCCCGGTCTTTCTCCTCCCGAGGGAAACGAAGCAGGGCGAGAGGAACGCCCACACGCCAACCATCGGTCTTCTAGTACTATTCCTTTTACTTTAATCTCCGTATTTTGCTCCTTTTTACCTCTTTCCATGGAACGGAGAAGATACAATAGGCAGAACAGAGGATAAATGAAGACGTGCAGTGGATAATAGTGTGGGATTTTACATTTGAGTAAATAAGAAGAGAGATAAAAAATGGCTGGAATAAATCACTTCGGACCAGAATAAAAACTAAAGACCGTTTTTGAGGTAGAAACCTGGGTAGAAGAGGAAGAAGAAGAGCAATTATGTAGGAATAAACATAGGTGAGAAATGTGCTGATGTGATGACATAAGTAGTGTTTGGGGAAGAGCAGTTCGGAAAATGTGAAAAAGAGCAGGATTTCTCAATAAAATCCCATGGTTACGATAGAGGAAAAAAACAATTGTATTCACGAATATCGGTGGGGTTGATGAGAGTCTTAATGAGCAGGCTACAAGGCTCATCAAAAACTGTGACTGGATGCTTTCGTGAGACTCACGTTAAGGGACAGTTCCTTTCCGCATTCCGCCTGTTGGTTTCCCAAAGAATATCTGGCACACAGCAAATCACACATTTTGAGTACTTCAGTATTTTCAGAGAGGGTCCCTTCCGTATATCTCAGAGTTCTCGAACCGATAAGAGTAGTCCAACTTTCTGTCATACTGAGCTACCACGCCATTAACTTATTCTAAGACTATCCATTTCCATAGGCAACACAATGATATCACTGTCCGGCAGACCGCTTAGGTTACCGATATCCATTTCCATAGCAATTTTTAATTACATATAGATTACTGCATCCATCTCAAAGTTTTTTTAAATTTGAGATGGGTTTCCTAGATTCTCTTTGCAATAGTTAACATAATGTGTGGTGGGGGTTACTTTTTAAGGCACTAACAAAATATATTTCTCAACGCAGCTCCTATTAACTTTAAAAATGCAAGTATAAAATTCTCGTAAATTTAAAAGATTAACAACATGGCTGAATTTCAATTTAATTTTTTTCATTATTAGCGCAAACCTCACTTCTATGAAGCATAGTTGACGTAATGAGTCAAGTTCTACCACAACGTCTATCAATACGAAAACGACATCAAACCGCATATCGTTTTCTTCGCGAGTGAGTGTTCTTTACCAATGAAATCAACTAACGCGGTGTGAATTCATGAAAACACTACTCGTTGTTGCAATTGTGGTGATGGCATTCCCTTGTTGATACATTCCCGTTCTCTTCTATTTAAACAAAAATAATGGAAGTGGAGTTACACAACTGTAACTAATCCATGATTATGTTTACGAAAATTTGAAGAAATTTATGCAGATTTCTAAATAGTTTTATGCATTTCGACCCGAAAAGATATTCAGTTCTGAACTAAACGCACGCATTATACTAAATTTCCAATCCTAATGCATTTCAAGTGTGGATCTTTCGAAGTACGTCATAAGTATATTTCAGAGGGCCAACAAAAGGGAAGTAAGGTCGCTGCGTCAGAACGAAATCTTGCCTTCGAAACCCCAACACATCCGTAGTCGATAGTCGTGCTTCGTTATCGTGCCTTCGAAGTTACCAAAAAGTTTTCAAGATTCTAGAAATAGTGAGAAAAATTGGCGACCTGCATGCGGAGATACTCTCAAAATTCCAATTACGAAGTTTATTTTTTTCAAAGGAGGCTTACCTCCGAAAATAGGTCATGCTATTTATTCCTTTAGGGAATTAGAGTCGCCTTTAGAATAAGTTAATATTACCCACTTACAATGCATCTCAATATTCGAAATCTTTTGAATTCTGGAGTATATTTCTGGACTTTGTTTCCATAGAATTCATAACTAATGTGGTGACACTCATTTGCATCCACGAAATTCTTCGCAACAGCAGCTGAAATGTTCTTTCTCCATTAAAATGATATTATGCACTACTTCGAAAAAGGCAGGACTTTACTACCTATTATTCATATCGGGTATGTTCAAGTAATATCTACTTGATATAAAAAAAATTAATATCATTCAATGTTCATGATAATGATATTAAGGTGCTCCTTCATGATGCACATCAGAATTTAAAAGTGTTTACCTTCCAACAATATTTACATCACGCCGTGTTGGCCTTTCAAGACACTCAAGTGGAATAAAGATACGATGCTTCATTAATAAGCGATTCCCTAAATTGTTTAAAGTTATGTCGATGATATTAACGTTTTTTATGTGCAGCATTTTGTATCGAGGGGTTTGTATGTCCACAACATCCTCTGACCTCCCTATGCCTCGATAAATGAAACAAAAACATTCGCCGTCTTCATTTCGTCAGTATACCCACTCACTGAAAAGTTTCCATTACTATATGTTTATCACATTCCCCCAAGTGTATGTTATGTTTCACAAGTATTTGTAAAATATTTTAGCAGTGTGTACCTCGTAAAATGATAGTTAAAAATTAAAAGTTAAATTTCGTGTTTTAAGTTGCTTTCTTTACCGCTTGAATTTAATGAAGTTGGCAGCGAAACATATAATATACTCGTGGTTACAAGGAATATGCTTGTAAACTGGAGTGGAGTCACTCCCTGATACACACCATTTTGGTGGACTGCAGGCATAAAATCTATAGAAGCACAGAGAGGAGGGAGGGGGGAGGGTCCTCAGGTGGGACCGAAGAGTCGAGAGGAAAAGATGCATACATGCATGTTGGAAGGGAGGAGACGGAATGAATTGATAGCATTCGTTTGCTCAAAGGAGGATGCCTAGCACCATTTAAGCAAAGCGTCAAAACACAAGGGACGAAACGAAAGAGATGTATCAAATGAAGCCAGGACTCGCGCGACGTAAATATCGCACCAGGCTATGAAGTCGCTCCCTGCCAACTCTCCCACCCTTCCTGTGGTTTCGTGGATACTGTGGAGTTGAAAGAGGCTCCGACGTCGCGCGGTATTCCCCTCCTCTGCCTCAGAGGGCCTTTTTCGACCCCGCGGCCCTCAGGCAAGCGGCACTGCTGCATCAGAGCGAGAGAACGAGGAGAGAGCAAATGTTTTTTGATCCGATTCTCTCGAATACGACCATGTTCCGCTGGAAAAAAAATCGCATCTTCGAGAGAGGGAATGGGGGGTTAGACACCCTTTGAAATCCCTCCGCAGGGCTCGCCGCGGCGGCCACGGTTACCCCTCCTTCACCGCCGATATTTGCCCAAAGACGGTACTCGGGATAACTCTTGTGGCGCTCCGCTATTGACCCGGCGGGCTTTGCCCCGTGCGCCTTTGTGTTTCGGGCCGGGGGTGGGGGAGGGACCGGTTACAAAGAGAGGGGTCGTGGGTTCCAACCCCGCTGTCCGCCGGCGGTCGCGGCAATACTCAGCAAAGGCGGTTTCGAAGGGCGTGGAAAGTGGGCAATTACTCCTCCAATGGAGGCGATAACCACGAGGAGGAGCAATAAACGCAAAAATCTCTTTTCTCCGCGTTGCAGAGATGTCGATTCCAAACTTAAAAGGTCGAATCGAATGCCTATCAATCCCCTCTAACGAGTAGTCGTTCGTGAAAGCTCAAGGAAATGGAGAAACACAGCTTTCACAAACTACATGCAGGCACTCAGAAGCCATTAAAAAATGATTCAAAACCTCAGTAAACAGAGTGTCGACGTTCAAAATAATTAAATTCGAGCTCCGAGAAGTGCCCACGATCAAACTTAACGTATTTTCTCGCAGTTATATACACAAACGCAAATTTTCGTTGGAGATAAAAATCATGTCTGAATACGTGTTCTTGAATTCCCGATGTCGCAGGGCTTTAGATAAAGTATGTCAGAATAAATCTCAATGAAAAAGATAATATTTCATTATTTAAGTTTTCAATAAAAAGGGAATATTTCCTTTCATATTATTCATTAAATTTTTCAGTTAATAACATTGCCAATGCATGAATTGGTTGATACCATCCAGGTGCAGACTCAATGTTTGTTTTTTTCGCTATTTTTTTACATTTCTTCTTTTTACCCTCCATTATTACCACTTCAAGATTGGAATATATTTAATAACAAGAATGAATGTAATATTTTTTATTTCATTATTACCCATGATCATCATAGGTTCAAGTCTACTGTAGGCGCACGTGATGTGGAGGAAGGAATCCAAGGACTAGAAGAAAGAAAATTTCGGAATTCAGGCGTTGCAGTCTGGTTTCCGCCTACCAATCGCCTTCAAAGCACCGGCGCTGTGGGCGACAGCCGTTCGTTTTCTCTTCTCTCCATTCGGACCAGCCGCGGCGATACCAAAAGGAAGAAACGGAGAGGTTTGTGCACGAATTTTCCTCCTCTAGAGTTCCAAGCAGTTGGTAGAATTCCGCCGAGGAGGAGCAAGCAGGAACGAGAACTTTCGAGTTTTTTTTACCTCCTTGGAATGGCCTTGTGATGAAAAAAATAAAGATTTGCTTCGAGGGCGAGATAATACAGCCAATTATGGGGGTCCTGGAATTCTTTCTTCACTCCCACCACCACCTTCGCGTAACGAATGCCCTCCCCCCCACCCGGCCAACCCCCTCCTCCCCAAGTGTGGTTCCAAACCCTGCCCAACCGAGTTTTCTCTTTCCTCTAATGCATGCCCTCGAGATTTTGTCGCCGGCGGAAATGAATGTTCCCTCGCTCCTCCCACCGTGTTTTGTTTGTGGATTTTTACTCATTATTCTCCCGGTACGAGCGCACGCCCACTTTGGCCCTGGCTTAGACCCATCACCGCGCTTTAATTCCAAAGTCTTTTTATCGTTAGAAGTAAAGAAAAAGTAGTCGTAAATATTCAGCAGCGCAATGCCATTAATTTCGCCAGGAAGCATTCCAAAGGACCATTAACACGCTAGTGTAAATAATTAGCTCAATGAAAAGGGTTGAAATAATAGGTATTGAAAAGAATGTTACCATCCTCATCTGTCCACCAAAAGTATTCTATAGTGCACAGAAATAATAATTAACAGTGAATGTGTTCATTGGGGTATGATATTAATTTTCATGCGTAGTATCAGGAGTGTGAGAGATTGAAAAATATGATTTCCCACAATATTGAAACTTAGCTAAAGATAACAGTACCGTTTGTCATCACTGGCAAGCAATATCAATTTTTTAATCAAAAATCCCTGCAAACAGATTTTTCCTGATATAAAAGAAAAATCCTAATATTATACCAACGTATTCTTTGTTCTAAAATTTTCATTTTCGTAAAATCTGTGGCTTCTGATAAATAAACGTACCTATAAACGTCTAGCAACATTTATAAACATGAGAAAATTTTAAGTAACTAATGAAAATCATGTGCAATACTGGTATCTAATAGTTCTTTTCAGCTAGGAGCAAGTTCCGTGGGGATAAGTTTGGAATGGTAACTAGAGCACTGCCTACCTATCACGAGGGCCTGAATACGAGTTCCGGCTGGGGCAGAGTACTCTGTACGTCGGATGACACATAAAATCGTGGACCCCTGGGCATCTTTCGTTAAAAGTAGGCTGATGCCAAAGTATTATTCCATTATATTCTTCCATTGTTCTCGATAAAGTTCCTCCAACATTCAACGACCCACCTATCCCGAATGGCGAAAGTTAACCTAAGCTGTTGGTCGCCTTCCACATAATACTACATCATCTATAAGTTCCATGAGGGTACTGAGTAATGCAGAAAAAAATATCACAACTTTGCTAACATTTAGTAAAATCAACGACTTGAGATTGAAAATTCTAATTAAATTCTTTTAAATTAGATACCTACCACACATTAGGTGCTTACATTGAGAATAACGAGGGCTTCAATTATATTTGTGAATATTCGGATATACGCTTTTAATGTGAAAATTAACATTGAATACGATAATTCTGCTTGTAATGCCTTAACTCATAATAGGTAATTCAAATTCATTAATACATTACTCAAATCCAATAAATCGATTTCTTCAGTGTTTGCATTCAATTACAATAAGAAACTAGACTTCCGTAAAATCTCTCGAGGACTGCTTAAATAATCGTAACGCAATTACCAAAGGAGACCGTATAATCACTCATATCTTCTAAAATGTTCGTAAATATGCAAAGGATAAGATGTGTTATCGCGAGCCGATGACGGAAATCCATATCTGGATTCCAATGCTTTAAAAAACTTTGATCGAAGGCCGGTGACGGCGTTTGAAGGACTGTAGTTTTCTCAAAATGAGAAGTCATTCGGGTGGCGTGCGACAACCGAGACTCCTTAAATACCCCTCTCCCTGCCTACGACTCTTGGGCAAGGCATACGGATGATATGAGAATGCTGGGGGTGAAATGGGATTGAGCAGCCGTAGGGAGATGGGGCGAAGTAATCTTGAACGAGAGGAGATGCCGTAAAAAGATGACGTTTGACGACGAAAAAAAAAGCTGGCGAGGAAAGTTCCACTTCGTGCAATGCTGTTTGAAGAAATACAGGAGACGACACGCCTCCATTTTAGGAAAAAATTGGAAAGGATCTTAACCTCTTCACCGCTAGAAAGATTGAACTTTCTCGAGGATAGGATTATAAAAAGACTGTGATAGAGTCTCGAGTGTCGTGCCGTGAGACGATACCCGTAGAACGACCGTAAGCATTCAGAGAACGAGCCAGGGGAGGACAGTTATATTGCTTCCTTAATACTTAGAGCAGGGCTATGCAAAGGGCACTGAGAGTAGCCTGTGGACTCGGGCTAGCGATAGGAGGAAGAGAAAAGAATGTCTTCAGAAAGGCGTGAATCACTCTGGCTTCTTACTTCCCTCCTCCCACCTCGAACTCTTTGCGAAATCCACGAAGGCAGGTCGGTTTTTGCTTGCCTTGAGTCGATCGAATGTTTGGTTCGGGTTGAGATGCTTGCTCAAGATGTCTGCTTACATTTTCCTTTTCGAATGAGAAAAAAACCCAACTTTTACCATATAAAGGCAGAAATTTCATTCTAACTATAAATAGATCGCGTTTTTGCACAAATATATTCTTGTTTCCTGTGATATATCCCGTTAATCTCCTTAGAAAGGTCGTCGTAGACAGGAAGATACCTCCTTGTCGGTTCTTTGCGGCTATCTACTGGAGCAATACATTACAGTGGTGCAGATTTCGATGTAGACTAATCTAATGGATGTGAAATGAGCTACCTCACTTGCAGTGTAAGACACAAACCATTGACACTTTGGTTTGATTTTCATTAAATAATTTTAAAAGAGAAACATAGCGTCATTTCAAGTGGTTTTGCACTGCCAGTTGAAGAAACGGAGGTGAGAGCTAATGTCTCCTAGACGGATAATTCTAAACGCTCGGAGCATTTTTCCATTCTACTTTCACAGCGAGGGTAATGATAGAAACTCGTTTTAAGATGCATCAACTGCTGATATGGTATTGCAGCATATAACTGATTCTAAATCTAATGAGTTATACGAAATCCATGTACAGATGAGAGCTAAGCTCACGGCTGACTCGCTAATGACCTGACTAGTGTGTTTTGCTGATAATTCCGTATACTACAGCAAAGGCATTCGTTGTACTAAAAGAATAAAGTTTTTATCGAAGATAGCTCTTGTAAAAATACTAAAAGTTAAATTTAAAGATGATAATCTCAAAATATCTCGTGTTTTATTCACGATGAAACCAAAATATGGGCGGTTATCTCGCAAGAGCACATTCAAACCGAAGATTGGATTATGCTCACTTCGGGTCAAAAGGGGAAATATGTTGCAGCCGATCAGAAATTGAATTGACGTTGGAAAAACTCTCCCAAGAAGATTCCCCTATGGGGAGAGGGTTCCTCGCCGTCACCCGAGGCAGAAGCGAGTAAGCCCATCGTCCCCCACTTTTCCATACCTTTGTAATTTCAAATGCGTTTGGAAAATGTTCTCTCGCCCTCTCTCTCTCTCTTTGCATTGCCAAGTAAACCTCAGAGCTCTTAAGCAGAGGCATGTATTTGACCCTGTCCTCCCCCTCCAGCCTTCTTCCTTTCCCCCTCCTCCCTTTGCACCCCCTCTCCCCCTTTGGCGCCACAGCCTTTCCTCCTCCAGCTCGTCCTTTCGTCCTTCGAGAAGCTATAATATCGGGAATGTAAATTTATTCCCCGCTTTCTCTCGGATCTTTTATTTGCGTGTCCATTTTTTCCAATAGCGCATTAAGGCAGCGGCGGTGGACACGCGAACGAAAAATCAATTCTGGCCCTGTGGAATAAGACTCTCTCAATCCTTCAATCCCCGCCCTCCCAATTCCCACCCTTCCGTGCGCGATATTCGTATCACACAAGAGTCGGCACTAGATACGTTTAATTATCGAGTCATTACGCATCTCTCTATTTTTTTTCGAGTTTCCGAACACACAACTCTCACTGATAGGTTACGAAAGTCATTATTCCTCCTTCACGTCTCCCCTCGAGGTATTATCCGCGAAGGTCTCGCGTGAGGTCAGTCTCTCTCTCTCCCTCTCTGCTCTCGCTTCTGCCGACACGAAACATAAAATCCGAGGGACGTATTCCCTCCCCCTGTGGAAACACTTCCACTTGGCACGCATTTGGCGGCAGAGTATTCATTTGCAAACGAATTAGAATCGTGAATACATCGGAAGCTCTTTTTGCCGAGGCAAGATGAAGAGGGCTTATTCTGTAATAGTTAGAGCACCTTTCTTACACTTGCTGCGATCTATTTCACAGGAAATATATTGACCGAGCCTTCATATGTACATACAAAATATTACCCTATGAAAGTATCCACTAAATTTATGAATGTTCCACTGTGGCTTAGTCACCAAAAAAATAAGATCCCGCCATTTTGCCTAGGCGATGTGAGAAATAATTTCTTTCACTGATTTTTCCTAAGCCTCTAAAATACCTGACCCCGCATATGCGTGTATGTTACCGATTATATTTAAACTTCTTTACTCGAACACAGGATAAAATTAATGCATTATATATTTTCTCTACCAAACTAAAATGCATTGCTGCATAAATATTTTAGTCATTTTATTTTCTGGCATAATTTTTATCTCACTGAGAAGTTTTTGTACACAAAATATATTTTTTACATGCTAAAAATGGTATTTTCCTTTGTAATTGCCATTCCTTCCTTCTCTTAATGTATTTTCAAGAATATTTTTCTAAAAAATAACATGAAAATAATTGAATTCTTTATATAAATATTAGATGTAAAACTCCAAAAGTGTGATAATTAAATAGATAATTCTGTTAAGTAATATTATAGAAAAATATTAAATCAAACTGTAAGATCATAGCTGGAGAAAGAGAGAGAATTGTTTTGACTTGCACTTACTCTCGTAATTTATCTCAAAAATGATATTGGATGGTTTTGTGGTCTTTAATTGTTTTTCTTTGTATAAAATACAAGTTGATTTTCTTGGTATTTTTTTAATGAAAACAGTAGAAAACTTATAAAAAACGCCGTCCTTTTATAGCTCATTAACTATGTGACATGTCAAATCCTCAATTCTACGGAAATTTTAGAAGCTAATCTCCTGATAAGTTGTAATCGGGCACATTAATCTACAAGCTTCACTCCCGGAATTAAGAATTTTTCGGAGAATCCACGTGAGACAATTTTGTCGAACCCCATAAAATTTCGGTCTCGTGCACAGTCATCGAAACTGTAAAACCAAACAGACATTAATTATTTATGTGGCTATGTATTGTATCTGTTTCAATTACGTTTGCCAACATTTTCACTTTATACTGCTAAAGCTAATTTCATTTCTTCACTATCGATTTCTCCATTCTATTAACATAGCATAGCGGTATTTTTCATGTATGAAAATTAGACTCTGATGATGTGGCGCTCTGAAATTTTTACATTGTGAAATTAATGAAATCAACTGCAGTTGTCAATGCTCTTGCGATGGCAACCAATTAAAGCATTTTCCCATTCAAACCAGTTAACCACCGATTTTTTGGGGTTAGTGACCCTTCTTCGCTTCTGAACTCTCCTCACCTTTCCCGTTTGGGAACAGGGTATCATTTGGTTCTTTGTGCCAATATCTCATGATTCTTGGTTATTTCTGCGGTTCCAATAAATTTCACGGTCGATTTCTGAATCTCCGGGGAAAAAAAACGTTTTTGAATAAGGAATATCATTATGAACACTTTTGGAGCTAACCAAATTTTAACTCATGACGCAATCAGCGGCTTGTGTTTCCCAAACGTCTTCCGTATCGGTTTAGCATAAAGGTCAAGTCCCAAATATCTGCCGGAGTTGTTTGATATCATATGTTGATTAGACGGTCTGTTGCTACAGCAACCAAAATATCAGCATTCATCGTCCTCATCGATTCACGACTCGGATTTCCAGTGCTGCGCACGAGAAATTCGTTCAAGATTATTGACATTCTAGAGTTCATCCACACAAAAAAGGGATTCTACCAGCATTTATTTCTAAAATGTAGCGTATACCAAGATTTAATATGTCAGCAGTTTTTAGACGGGATAACTGAAATATACGTGTCACAATAAAAATTACCTTCTGTTCCTTTCTACAAAATTGGAATATATTCCGCATGACTACTGAGATCAGTTAAAACATAGACGATGTGGCATTCCGCTGAGGCTCACTCATGAATTGTAAAGCAAATTATATTCTTGGTTTTTAAACTAATTCTACTATGATGCTATGCTAGTGGCTGAATTATCATTCACAAGATACATCAAAATAAAATAAAAACCATTTTAAAGATAGCTTTTTATGTGGTCACTGGTTCCACATTGAGTGTTTTATGTAGAGACCTTCTAAAACAGTACTCTGCTGGATGGAACGGTACGTAGTTGTGTCCTTTTCGTGGGAGCAAGTTTATTCCAACTCAGCAAAATTCTGATTCAGCTAAAATGAATGCAACATTTCTACCTCCACTCAATACCGATCCCAAACGACAAAAAATTACCTCAAATTTTGGCCGAGTAGCAAGGTATATTTCAGTCTCGGGTTCTCCAACGGCTAACATTATATCGTATTGCACCGGCTAACCTAAAATCTTAAACCGATGACAAACGCACAGTATCCTTGTCCTGGGGGTTGTGTTTGAAAATATTGGGATTATCTCGAATAGGTAACCAAGGAGTCACGTGGTATAAACACAAATTTGGTGTGTGAAAACCGATGACTACAACCTCATTCATTGTTTACACTTGTGTTTTATCTTAGGGGTTTAAGGTCGAGACAGATGTGAAAAACTCAAGTGAAAACAATGAATGAGGTTATAATCAGCGATCTTAACACACTAAATTTGCGAATCATTCTTGTTTATACCACGTGACTCCTTGGTTACCTATTCGAGATAACCTCGACGGTTTCAAACACATCCCCCAGGGTGGGATTCAAACTTACGACCTTTTGGTCATCAGGCTGGAGCGTTACCGAGCTAGTATCCACCGCTGATGCTGTTGGTCGTCTATCTCTATTAACTCCTTCTGAATGAAGAATTTAAAGAAAAATTCGTTCGGGAAATTGTTGTTCCCCAGTAAGATAAATCCCTAGAAGAATTCACTTGTAATACCACAGAGTTGGCTGTCTCTGTTAATTACCAATAACAGCCAACCACTGTCACCCAGCCATTTCCTTTTATACTTAAAACAATGCACACCATTTAACATTAATTCACACTTTAAATCGTCCAATTCCCAAAACAACACAAGTATTTTTCAAGTATTCTTATTTCTGGTAACGTAAACCTAAACCATTCTATTCCTAAACTATTCTATTCCCATTATACCTAAACTATTCGTAACTCTAAACCATTTGAGGCCAAAAATAAAGTAGATTATTACTGAACGATAAGTTTTATCAAGCATATCACAATTCTACACAACTGTTATTATGCACAACTGTTATTATGCATTATCTTAACATTTACCACCGATGCTCACCTGGCATGAATTTTCCATATTTGGCGTCTAATTCCTAAGACCTTGGGCATCGCATTCATTTCAAATGCGAGGGCATCGAAACGGTATGTGAAAAGCAGTTGTCGGGTCAGAATTAAAGTCTCAGCAAGGGTGGGTCGGGGGAAATGGTACTAAGCGCGGGGAGTACGGCGACGGCCGCATGGAGATATTGAAAGTTTTTTTTAAGTTCGAATCCTGGAGTGCGAGGGTGTGGGAAGTACTGCGGTCGGCAATGGAAGGGAAATAGAGAAAGGGGCTGTGACGTCATCTGGAGGATATCGCTCTGAAAACTGATACCAGCCTATGGCGTCATCCACCGTTATGGAGCGAGGGGTTGGCTGGGGGTGGGAAAAGACAGGGAGAAGGGAGGGATGGAAAAGGGATGACGTCCTTGGGGGAGAGAACAATACTCTCCATATCGAGCGAATATAACGCAAGAAAATAGGAAAATCCGAGCCATGAGCTTCCACTTCACTTAAATGTTCGGTTCTCCACTGTACCCATGATTATGGTTCCCGCGACCGGAAAAGACTGTTACAGGTGTTGAGGTAGAGGCCAATATCACGGGGCTCCTTTGCACGGACCACACCACCCTACGAATCCCGTGGGCGACCGCTGGAATATAAATGAATCAAAGCGCTCCTCAAATCGCTTGCTGTTTCTATAGAAACACCGATAACCATATAACGATTCCAACCTTGCTCCGCAGGTTTCAGTCATCTGAGTCTCAACATAATCAGCGATTACCGTATCACCCACCCCAACAGTGTAAAGGCCGTTTTACACGGTCATTGATACTGCGCAGGCTGTTGCGAGAAAACTTACGTAAGAAATAATGCGCCGTGTAAAGCGACGACTTGCGAGGACAGGCAGCGCCACTGCGCGAACACTTGCGAGAAAAATAGAACATGTTCTAATCTGATACATATGTTCGCGCAAGTTTGAAGTTTATTTTTCTCACTAGATGGTACAGATGTAGCGGCAACGAACTGCCTGGGAAATTCTAGCAATTAAATAGGTTTTTGACAATTGAGTTGGGCGTTTTTGTTTGCACTCAACTCCTTGGGTAGTGCAGTAATGATGAGCTGGGCGATTAATCACGAGGAAGCTTAAATTTCATCCGTAAAGGAAGAACTCGTTACCTTGGTCCAAACCGTTCGTTCGTGGTGCACATTTTGGGCTAAGTATACGGGACTAGGGTCTCCACTATTATGTTTGATGGTATTATCATTACTGAATGGTTTATTGTCACTGACATAAGGCATCGACGATTGCACCATGTAAAACTGTCTAACAAGCGTCCTCGCAATTTTCTACGTCACGGACTTTCACAAACAACTGCTCAAACGGAATCAACATCAACTTGCGCAGTTTCAATGACCTTGTAAAACGGCCTTGAAAGAGTGCCTCCTTTTGTAAATTTGCTCATTGTCAAATCTTAATTCTTCAAAGGGGCCAATTACAAACTGTTTAATCCCATTTTTCATCAATGCATACCTTATTACTGATGATAAAAACATTATCACTCTGCCATTTTACATTTTTTTCCATCTCTTATCGCACGACCAGATCCAGTGACGTATTACCGAATGGTCAGACCTGGGCAGTTGCCCAGGGAATCAAATACGCCGTGAGTCTCCTGAGGCGTCATCTCCAAACCGAAAACTAATGCGACGCAGGCACGCCGGGCGCTGAATATGCTGCTAAGCGCCTCAATTCGCTGATGGCGCCCGGACGAAATCAGTCCAAAAATGGTGGCCGGGCCATATTGGGCCATATAATTTGGTGCCATATCGTTTCGGATAATTATTTGATGGTGATTCTCAAAACATTTTTCTCCATGCCCAATACATTTTTTTAACCTGCCCTGAATATACAACTTATAAATAAATATTTATAAGTTGTATATTCAGGTATAATAGTTGTATAATTTAAAATATTTAAATAATTATTTTAAATTATACAACTTTATGCTGATGTAAGTAGATCAATTACACATGAAAATAATTAGGGCACTCTTGTAATATGGAGTTCTCTCACAAGTGACTACTTATCTAAAAAACCAGTATTTTGCTATAAAGCATGATCTATGGTGCATTACTGCATTAATGGCCTTCTTGCAAATGCTTCTCCTACAATATTACTTTGAAAAAAATGTGCATTTTAACTACATGTTATAAATGACTTACTCTTAATAAATTGGACCGTATTCGGTGTAACATGATGGAACAGCATTTCAAGGGTTTAAAGTAAACTGCACAAGGTGTACTCTCCACTTATTTTTTGAATGGTAAGATGGTATATTTAAAATAAGTGGTCAGTACAACTTGAGAAGTCTGATTTTAACCCTTGGCTTAACCTAAGTTGGATATAAAAGTGGCAGCGCAATAAATTCTGCAGCACCTTACAATGGTGTAATTTCACTTCATTTTATATAAAAATATGTTTGAAAAATTAAAAACCTAGTAAAAATCTAACGAATCAAATTCAATGTTTTTCCTTCTTTTGCCTACTCTAATTTGCCCGATTAGGAGATTACAATACACCTGTTTAAAGCGCTGAAACGTGCTATTGCGATAAACATTGAGAATATGTGCTCTTGAAGAAGTGAAGTATCACCAAGTCTGGATACTCGCTCTTCTACTTTTCATGTACCGGTAAAAAGTAATAAAAAAATCTTATAAATGGAAATTTCTAAAGTCATAAGATTAAACTTGGGGTTTTAGATGATTCAACGGCTAAGGTTATACCGCAGCGTCTAACAAGATCTTCATCAGAGAACAAACACAACTTCCATACATTGGGCGGGATCAGAAACTTTGACCTACGAGGAAAGAGTAATATTTGAAATTCATCATAAAAATATTAGTTTTAGATTATATGATTATCAATACTTTCATATCGCCTTATACTTGTCTAAACGCGTTATTTTTCGGATGCGAGCAATCGCTCGTTGTGAAAACCGTATTATCCAAGGTCTAGGAAATGCGAAAGTATTTCTTTAGAGCAAGTTGAATCGGATAAGATGAATACGTAAGATGCCATCGATGAACATAAATTTCTTTGCCATCGAGAATGAAAGGTTTAGGGCTGAATTAATTTCGCATTTCGGTTTAGGGTTCACTTGGCACAGAGTGGCAAATCATTCTCGGAGTTTTATGTGAGTTGTGGCCACCCTGCGATTCTCTGCACGGGGGAATCTATATGCCGCCACGAGAGGTTTCACGAGAACCACCCCAGTCAGCCCCGTTGAGGAGACTATCCCACCTCACGGCACCAGGCGAGATCCGTCGCGGAAGCCACGCCCCCATCTGGAGCGGGTGGCTGTCTCCCTTCACGCCCTCTCCGACCGACGTCCGGCGAAACGTCGATGAAGAGGACCGGTGTTCGATAGATTTATGGCCCCTTCCGAAGGGCGCGTTGGCGACGCAGATATCCGCCGTCCTTCACCCTTCCCCCCCCCCCCCCCCTCCTATCGCTCCATTCCGGTGTTGGTGGCTAAGAGGGACGCGGGATAGCGGTCGTCCAATCTTTTCTTCTACCCCTCGCTTTTTCGCAGCCCTCCACTTCCTTTTTGTCTCTTTCCCTCTTATCTGCGGAGGAAATATCCGTGCTCTTTGTGGAAGCGTATAGAGGGTGATGCCTAGAGAGGAACGGAAGAAAAAAGTGAAGTGCTCTGCGTGACTAAAGGATTGAGATTGAACCTCGATGCGAACAATTGTTTTTGTCGGGATGATATATCGACGTGACGATTATTATGCGCTTCATCAACATATAATAGTCGTTAAATTTAATCATGCCAGTTCAGTATTGCGTTCAATTATGCCAAATCGACTTTAATTGCTGTGAACTCCATTTCATCGCTTGAACCGTGGTTAATGGATATTGATAGTAAATTTCAAGTCATCAAAATAATGATGTAGAATATGTTATTATACCGGCTCATGAAGTGCGATACATCGGTCTCCTTAGGTTTTCTTTATCGCTGTGATGGTTACGAAAAATATAGAAAATTCTGCACTGTTCTGGCAACCCAAATGTCGTGGGTTTTAATCCTGATGGATGCAGGGATCGGATTGGTCTGGTGGCTAGAGTACTGGCCTCCCAGCCCGAGGGCCCGGGTTGGATTCCCGGCAGTGGTGGATTTTTCAGTAGAAAACCGGTCCCCGCTTGAGAGAGTGGAGGGCATTTCAATTTCAGTACTGGGACGTTAAGCCGTGGTCCTCTTGGCGCCTTTCGTTAAGAGTAGGCTAATGCCGAGGCCGGGTTTCTCTCCACCCTTCCTCCGTTGCCTGAAAACTCCGACCATTACCCAATTATCCACCTATCCTAAATGGCGCAAATGTCGGTCGCCTTCCCTAAATAACCAACCTACCAACCAACCAGATGTAGGCATGGATTTTGTCTTCATCTTAATATCGGTCCTATGTCTTTAAATTCGTCTTGAGTCACGTTATACCCTGCGATATAACCTGTGCTGTACGAGCTCCTAAAAACTTAACTCCCACTGATAAGGAGATGTTAACGGCGCCGTTGCCGTCGGATGGGGAGGCGATTGATGGGAAGGAGAAAGGATTTGCTCATTGAAGGGCAAGGGAAAGAGAATCTCCTTCCCCCTTCCTGCTCTCCCTCAATCATATATATGAAAATAAAGAAGTCATGTGCGTCAATCCCTCAGGAATGTATGTCGCATTCCTCTATTTGGTCTGACCAGCAGCCTTCATGCAACCTTCAGAGTGCCTTAGCAAAGAGGTATTGAAAACAATTATGAACCTGTAGAGTAGAATTTGACTTATAATTAGACATTTTTAAGCTTCTCCAAGTGCAAAGTCCATATCGTAATCTCTAATATAAGGTTAATTCTAAGATGAACACGACATTTGAGACCAAGTAAGAGTTTGAGTTTAGCTGCATTTTGAGTTTAACCCAGTGCCTTTACGTACTGGCTGCCGAGGCCGTTATAAATGCTTTATCCGTTGTGTAAGAATAATCAGTTTCATGCATCATTCGCAAAATAAAAAGGATTCGTTATCAGGGAATTGGAGCGGCATCGCCACAATGCCTCATGAGATGTTCAAAGCATAAGATGAAAAACTCATGAGCGTTTTACACTGCATTAACTGCAACTTTTTTGCAGCGGTCATATTATTCAAATCTTGACTCGTAGGAAAAAGAAACAATGGTCAAACCATGACGTTCATTTTTTCTCATGTAATTTACGCTTATAAAAATGCTGAGTACTACCACATGTTGTTATCGATTATATCGAGGAAACAAGATTAGAGAGACTGCACTATGGATAGATTAAAAGGTTCAGTCATTCAACAAACATTAGAGATCATAATAGGAGTAATCATATTATGCAGGTGGGGGTAATTTTGATGGTCTAATTTGTGGTACTTATGAAAAAAGTTTTAAGCTCTATTCAAGTATCTCAATAACATCCATGTATCCCTTATGTAGCTGATACTGTAATGAAATTTAAAACAAATTCTTGATTATTTAGTAATCTTTATACATTCTTTCAGAGTTGCCCATCTTTTAGATGCATGAGCCTGGCCTAAAAAACGTTCCCAATTTTATAGTACCTCGGCCAAGGAAGAACATTCGTTATCTTAAACCTTCTTTAGAAGAAACGTGGTTTCCCTATGGTCTCTACAGAAAATCGTTGAATTCGTCTTGTATACTGCCAAAAATTTAAGGATAAGTTTTATAAAATTTTAAAAAAAAGCATCTTCGAAGTGACTCAATTGACGGTGATTCTAAAGTCAATTGATGCGAGCATGTAGCTCCCAACGCGGTTGCTTTATGCTAGCGTGCACATCTACTAAAAAGTTAGCCCAATCCAAATGCGTCAGTCGAGACCGACAAATAGCGAAAAATATCTTCGTTGGATGGATTACTCGTTATCCGAGGTCCACTTTATTTGACTGCATTAACTTTCCCTAGCTCCGTTCACACTCTGCTTCGTTCCATCCCTTCTTCGTCTCCTCCCTTCGTCCTTTCCAGTCGCCCATCCCCGCACCGGACTATTACTTAATTGGTCGGCCCCGTCGATCGTGAGCGATCTCTTCCTCGCCATTGCAGTCGTTTGTTCACCCGCCTGTTATCCCCGTTATCCACTCCACTACCCAACCGACGAGGCTTCCGGTCGAATCACCGCAGTCCATCGAGGCCCGTCTCTCCATGACCTTCCACTCGGACGGAAGTGAGAGAGTGCTTCCGAGGGATCAGCAGTTTATTAGCAGCACATCCATTTGGCGCTTGCGCTGGAGGAAAAACTGCTAATGCAAGCCGCAACCTCAGTCATTCGTTTTCTCCTCCCTTTACATCCACCACCAAAGACCGTATCATATCTTAATTTTGTTGACGGACGGAATGGCCATTGTAATTAAATCTTTTTTTCCTTCATTTCAAAATGAGAAAATTATTGACCAAATCCTAATACTTGAGAGACATTAACAACAAAGGGAGAAACTTTTAATGCATAGGAATACCTTCATATAAAGATCTCCAAGCTCTAAATTAACATTGTCATATGCATGCTATTGTGATTCAAAGCGGAAACAAATTGTTTTTACACCATAGAGGTTTAACGCCTGCGGATGCAGCAGACTACGTAATTAATATCAATGATGACAAAATTTAGAATATCGTTATAACACTAAATCCGCCTTTCGTGGGGTAAAGCGGTTTATTACTTAGCAGCAGTACTTCTGAATTACTTTAGAAATTATTATGTTTCCATGAAAGTTACCTTAACTCATAGTATATATTACAACCATTTCACGCATACTAAGATTCACTCTTTTCCTTATCAATAATTTTGATTAAACGTGAGTGTCATTTGGGTACTAAAATAGCGAGTGATATTTCAGGCTTCTTAAAATGTAATTTACTATTTTCCTCACAACGCCGAGTTTCATTTTCATAATAACTCCAAGTGATAGAGAAAATTGATTACCATGAACTTTATTGTTTCAAACAAAATCCTTTATAACTCAAGTGTTCAATGGTCAAAGATACTTCCTAACGGACGACGTTATGAATCAGATCTAATAACCATCTCTGTGTACAAGCGAAGTTTACTCATCAATTTTACCTGCGAATATGGTGACCACACCAGTTTCGGCATGTGCCTGGGTAAGACTCAGTACTGGAGATTTTCTTGGGTAATACCGAAATTTTTTCTGGCCAATAAAATAAAGTTTTTCAAAAAAGCCACGGTAAGGATGTTCCTTATCTCGATTTAAGTCATAGAAAGTGTTACCGATGTTGAAGTAATAACTAGAGTTATACTGGTTAAAACAGCTCTTTAATGCAAGATCTACACAAGCACAAGGAAACTAGATGTTTTACGAGAGTTATTATGCAGAATTTTAAAGCATGCTGAAGATTTCATTAATTTGAGGGACACAAAAAAAAACATTTTCCTCTACAATAGATATCCATAGTGAGAATTAATTTTTTCTAGCTTCACTGCATGTATAGACCACCTTGTGGGTGAGCTACGATGACTTGAAATACTCGCTAGATCCTAATTTTGCGGGTAAAAGTCGTCTAATATCCAACCAAATCACAGTGTCTATCTGGAGTGTATAATTTGAATTGCATCACGATGTGTGTACTTCGTTAGTCTTGGAAAACAGAAGTTACCGAATTGATTTGATATTCTGGCACTATTTGATCGCGATCGCGGAACCATCGAACGTCAGACCTTACTCTGCTGCATCCGGATGTAGCTTGCATGCGATTGGGAGAATCACTTGGATTACCTTCTGCTTGCTAATCACCACAAACTACCGTCGTCTGTCTACGTGGCGTAACTAATTGGATAAACTGAGGCTCCAACTAGGCCACGGAGTTTGGTGGTGGCTTTTGAGAGCCTCCCTTAAATCTGAGTGTGCCACTGGTTACGTTTAAATATGCTTTTTTCTAAATAATCTGTACAATGTGCATATGGTAATATTTAAATTCGCGAAAGTATTTGTCATTTTTCTGGTGTCATGTGCCCAAGCATCAGGTACTTATGGTCTCATTGCTTAGCTGGATATCTTTAAGCAGTTACGAAGCATTCTTTAAATTATTCAAAAATTTGTAAAAACATACTTTTATTTATTATAATTTCACCATCGGATGGTTACATAATGGTGCTAAAATCATTGTTGCAATGAGGTTATTTTACACAAATGAGAGAGTGCATAAATATTTTATCGAGTTTATCTTTGATATGAAATTTGTCCACAAACGTCTCTGAGGAATGGCTACAATCAAGCGGATGCAAAACAAACCATATCTTCTTGACGAACTAATTCAAAAGTCATGGTAATGACTTTAATTGGCGTTATTTTAAGTCTTGCATTATTGAAAAAAAACACTAATCAAGAGACTGATACCAATTATGATAGTAAATGATAATTTTCTATTCCATAGTTTTGTCTTTGCCTTACGAGAGACAAACTATATAACTTTATGAAACCTTATAACTTTATGATTACCTTAACTTATTTTACACTGTGATGAGCTTATGCTAATGTGGAAGAGCCTATGGAGAATAGTAGTTCAACAAAACTCCCAGTCGTTTCAATGAAATAAATTTCGTCTCCTGATACTTAATTTTCGTGCGGAACATCAATCATATGGACTGTTTTTTATTGACTTGGTTAACGTAGCTAAGAGCTTAATGATGATTAATATTCCAACGACAAAGGTAATTTGGCACAAAAAAGACAAATATTTTGTTGAGGAAATGGTTCATTTAGACCGCCTTCTTGGCCCTAAACACACCGCCCTATTTCCTTGGACGGGGCGAGTGCAAGGGATACGGCCGGTGGGGAAGGGAAAAGCCAAAGGGAGGAGGAGGGGAGTGGGGTGAGGGTGGATCGAGGGGCGTGCTTTTCGAGATGGGTGGGGGTATGCGAGGGGCCGCGGGAAGAGGGTGGGCGGGGGGGGGGCACATTCCTAGGCGGAAGGGTCGGCCGGTGGAGGGAGGGGGTTGGTTTGGTCTTGGAGGTTGCTGGAAGGTCGGCGGAGTGGAGGCAAGGAATAATGGTGGGAGGGGCTTTCGAGGAACACGGAGAAGGCAGCGCTATGGCGTCCTGGAATGTGATTATCGTCATTGCGATTTAAGAATTGTATTGTCAACGTCCTTATATTACTTCGTTCACGTGTTGCGTGCTCGATTCGAACAACACTGCAACGCATAATACATTATTTACATTATTAATTACATTACAGCTGGTACCAAAACTTCCTCGCTCCTGAAATTATCGAAATCAGAAATTCTATCTGATTTTTGGTCTAAGGTTCAACTAGCAAATTATAGGCATTTGTGTACTGTATATACTAACTGACCAATTAGCATTCCCTCTTACTGACTCGTATTGCATTTAGAAAGGAAATGTCCCTTGAATTTCCCTCGTAGATTCAATATATTTATAAATTCTTGTCACACTAAATATTGTAAATATTCAATTTGTTTAAATATAATAACATGCCTCACTTGACATTGCAATATGTGTATCATTTGTGTTGATAAAATATTTTGTTTTTTTATGCAAGACTTAAAATAATAATCTGATTTCTCACTGTAGAGGGATATTTTCTTCTCTTTAAAATATTTCATCCATTCAAACCTGTTTTCATACAAAACTGTCGGTTTTGTTTGATAACAATCCCAACAAATTGAACGAAATATGAACAGGTACGCGCAAATGAAAACGGACTGAGCTGCATTTTACTAAGCTAGCCCACTACTATATTTGGCATTTCGTAATCGTATCGCTAACCACATGCATGCCACATACTAGCACTATTATTTCCGACTTGTGTCTTCTTCCACGCTTCTTGGAACGCTTTCGTTACTTGCGCGGCGCATCCATTCCACATTCAACCTCCTCTAAAACAGCACTTTAAAATGTTTCCAGTCCGTTTTCAATGCTTCGCAATATCCCGCGGCGGGATGGGATCGGGGGCAGATGAGGGCGCCTTTTTATTCGCCGCCTTTGGAGGCACCCCCTCTGCCATGACAAGGCAATAACTTAAGGCCACCCTCCCTACAAGCGGGAGGAAGAGAGGGGGTTGATGGGGGTTGGCCGACTCTTCCGTTGGAGAGGTCGATGGCGGGAGGTGTTGAGGGGGGGGGGGCAAGGACCGCCCGGAGAGTGGGCCGGCCCTGGAGCGGGGCAGGGCCGGCGATGGGGCGCGGGAGGTGTGGGGGGGGAGGGTGCATCCGGCGGAGCGTGGGGCGGGTCGGAATAGGGCGCAGCCGGGAGGAGATATATCCACAGGGGGAAACAAGGGAGATGACGACAGCCGGAGAAGGGGCGGATGGACATGTGTTCGGACGGGAAGGAGTAAGGGAATGAGAATGCGCTAGGCTGGCACACATCATGGTATATTTTTCTTATCACGTACCACAATAATTATTGTACCCTAATTATGTACGGTTCTGACCGATATTTTACCTTCAAGTGTAAAAATGAATTCGCTCCGGCTTTTCGTCCCTCGAATTCTGAAGATTCCGGCGATATGGTGTGGAAGTGAAACGTGACAACATGGAAAGAAAACACGAAAAAATCCACAAAAATAAATTTTACTACGACCCAGATTTCAATTTCAAATTGAAAAATAACTTTTTGCAGTAAAACTTATTTTTTGGATTTGGCTTGTGTTTTCTTTCCATGCATTCGTACCTCATTCGCGAGTATTAATTAATAGAAAAATGTACGACTAAAACTAATATATATGTGATTTACACGTTCTTCAAAATGGCTACCTATTAAAATAATCAAGATAATATTGAAATACTGGTTACTGGTGGATAAAGGCAATAATCAAGTAATCAAGGTAGTATTGTAGTATTCACCAAGTAATATTGAAGTACCTTTGGTGGAGAGAATGATGTTGGTAGGATAGAAAAATTATTCAAGTTGAGTTGCTATGGGATCAAAAAAATAATTAAATCACACCTCATTACTCAATTTTGAGCAACATTTTCATTTCAAGAACATAAATGGAATAAATACACACAGTGTTAAGTAAACACAGCTATTGCATGTAAAACTATATTGATAGATAGGTGCGTATGATTGATGAGTAAGCATGATCTTACTTTGTATCTCGGTATAGAATTTCATTTCGTAATATATGAATGAATTATCCGGCGAGGTAGGTTAACAGAGAAAGCGCGAAAAATAGGAAAACAAGGGCATTCTGGAAATTTGTCAAAGGATTGAAGGAGAAATCATATTTGGCATGAAGGGGACGAAATAGGTGTAGAAAATAAATGGTAACTTTTTATTGCACCGTTAATATCTCCTATTTTCACATCCCAGCATGTAAGTGAAACTGGTAATCCATAAAAATATTATTTTTGTACATTGAAGACAACTGGATAAAAAGAGGCGAGGAGTATCTACTGTAGGAAAATTTCATCGAAAAAAGGTTAGAAACTAAAATTATTTTGTTATTATATTTCAGCTATGATAACAATTGGTTAAACGTCATATAGGAGCTCATATGTGTGTAGAGAATGGACGAGAGTCAAATATCCAAAAAGATGCAGAAAAGAAGAGGAAATATTGTGACAAAGGTGGTGGCAGACAGACAGGATTTTGTTTTAACTTGATGGAGTGGGTCAGAGATAGATAGAACATTTAACAATCTCAATTAGAATAATGGGTGTACGGTGGAAATATAGTATAAGCAGGAAGACTGAGCTGTGGAGAAAAGAAAAACAGGGGCAGTTACATTCCCTGGGGGGGTGACAAACTTAGAGGGTGTTTTGCGATAAGGATAGAAAGGTAGTTGATAAGGGTGTGATTTCTTCTTGAAAAAGGGAAAATAGAGTGGAGAGGAACGTGACTTACAGTCACGTAAAGCCAACGATGCCACGAATTTAACGTTATACCTGGCGGAAGAAGTATTGCACTTAAAGTATCCTCCGCACAACATCCAAGTGTGGGTTCGGTGATAAAATTCTGAGACAGACGAGATTAGAACCCGGTCCCTCGGGATGGTAACTAGTACTATATGCACCACACCAACTCTAACCTCCATATTAAAGAGCTGTTTTCGCTCACTGAATTTTCAAAAGAGAACAAGGTTGCAGTTATCTCCAGCAGCTATCAAATAACCCTAATGTTTTCCTCCAGTTTTGGTGGCATTATTTCAATCGCTCTTGGGAAAGATCACATTTCATTGTTACTATCATCAAACACACAGAATCCGTTCAAGAGTAGCTGCGGCGTACTGTGTCACAGGTTTCCATGATCGCATTCACCATTAAAATTATTATGGCTGAGAGTAACAGATTGAAATAAAAGTAACCGTTTTTTGATGAGCAGGGATGTGGATGTTTTTCACAACTCAAATTTTTCTCTTTGAAAAAGTATAAAATTTTCAGGGATTCATAATTATTGGAACTAAGCTTTTTTAACACCCCTTTTCGTCCCCTTCCATATACCTCTTGGTAAATGTGGTTGCATTATCGCCAGGTCCAACTTTCCACCCTCGGATATCATTTCACCCCCACTCACTCGCATACTCGTTTGAGCGCGAGAGAGGATCGTAAGAGATGGAATGGACGTCCTGCCGTTGCGGAAAACCTTGCGAAAGCGCCTTCGGAAAGCCGTTGGAGCCGCATACATCATTCGAATTTCACTTCCCCCTCACAGCCTCGCGTGCCCACGATCCGAGGGTGATAATCGCTTCCAACTAGCACAATAGTTCATTTCGGCGGATGCGAGTCAAGAGCGCTTTCGAAGTGCTTTGTCCGCTCGACAGAAACGGTCGGCGGACAACGGTCGGCACGCGGCCGGGGTGCGAAATTTCTTCGTCGCTTTGACGGTCGCTCCGCCGTGAATCACGGCCGACACGGCGCGCGGCGCAACGAGTCACGGGACGGCCGTTAACAAATGAACCGTGCGCACTTCCTCGCTCAAATTTCAGCTCGACTTGGAGCTCGGTTGAGTTCTTCAAATTCTTTGTATTCAAGCAAGCCTCCGCTAACCGTTCCTAAAATCCTAATAATGACTGGGGAGAGGAATTCGAATGACAACAATAACAGTCGTCGAAGTTTACTGTCCTGCAATTATTATGGCCATCACATTTGCATCCACGGCACTATCCCATATTTGAGAGCATATCGCGACTATTACTTTCACACCTCATAGTTTTGCTAATATCAGATCAACGATGAAGTACAGGGGACTTATTCGCTCGAAAAAGTCCGAGATCCTATTATTAAAGTTTAAACTTGGAGCTAACTTCGCTGATGACAATAATGAATATCGGAAACTGAAGGCCACGCAATTCTCTGGTCGACAACGGTAACGTGCTGATTTGACAACTCAAAAAGCATGGATTTGGCTTCAACTTAGGATCAAGATCTTATATTACATGCGATATAAACTTATCCGTTGGAATTCCTGAAGTCCTAGTGTATTACTCCCATGTCAATACAAAATAGGAAACATACCAAGGTACTACTTTGCCTTCAGAGAGAGAAAATTAAGTCAAGCCCGTTCGCAAATTCTGTCAGGCCTTAAAAAATTTGTTCCAACAAGGATTTTTCTGCACTGACGCATGGATTTAAGTCCGGCCTCTGCATTCGATATGAATATTCAGCGCGGGCAAACGGCGGCAAGCGATATCCCTTGCACGAAACGTGCAACTAGATATATTTACCGAAATATTGAACCAAATCCACAGGTTATATATGAAATAAGAATAAAGCACCAGTTTAAAAATTTTCTATCACGAAGATAGCTTTCTGCTAGAAAGATTTCTAGCAGAATCACGAAAAATTTACGTACTACAGCATTCATGTTTAGTCTATTTCAAATACATCATTTTCTTTAGTTGCTATTCATTTAATGGCATTATAATTCACTGTATAACCATTATTTACAATGAATAGTTCTTTCCAAAGATATTATCCGATTTCCTGCGACCTCATAAAATGTCCCGTGAAACGCTTTATCGTCGAATACGTGTTCTATCTCGATCTTTGAGTACTTACAGAAAAGCTCTCGTTTGTTTCTCTCATTGTTTCGAGGAACTAGTTTTCCTTGAAATCATTTTTCTCTGTAACATTAATGTTACCAACCACGGATCAACTTCTCTCCTTTTCATGCCCAGCCACTAAAGAGTTTTAAGTGATCTTATTTGTGACAACTGATACCCACACACAACCGTGAGTTTCCAGACACGACCAAGTGAATGCATGAAGAATGTTTTCATCTCACTACTCGATGAACATCACACTCAGAAAATTTCAGCTCGTTTATTTTCTCACTCTTTCCTAAAATACATTTAAAATAACCACGCGCAAGTAGAAGTGAAGGAAAATAATCAAAAACATCATACACACTCAGTGATCCAACCCGAAGGTTGGTTGTGATAGGTGAGAGTAGAGTTCACCCCGTACTAAGCCAATGGCGTGTGAAATTCACACATTCAGGGTAGGGAGGCCAGTTCCTTTCCCTGTGCCACCTGCAATTTCCTACGAAGTTCTGACACGTAGAAAATCGAATCGCGATGATTTTTGATGGGGGTGTCCTAAGGCTCTTGCTCAGGATTTGAACCCGGGACCTTCCGGTCATTAGCTCAATGCTCTACCCACTAGGGCACCACGACTCCCTAACATCCCAAAAACATGTATGATCGTTTTCCATTGATTTACTTGAGGGCTTCAAATATGCATAAAAGGTGACGAAAAGTCCTAAGGTATCATTTAAATAATTAATTCTTTGTGAGCATGTTAAGTGGATTACATATTACTTATATTTAGGCTAATTATTTTCCGAGACAATTTTGTAGTCTAAATTTAAATTTTGCCTGTCTTGTTGTATACACACTTTTCAGAATCTCAAATTAGACTGTGCATTTCAGCTTTAACAATCATTACCTCTTACTCAGGGCATTACCATTTTACGAGTATATTTGATAAAATGTAAATAAAATACGTGTTTTTAGAAAATATTCGTCATTCCCGTAGAACATTTACACTTGTTATCTACGCGCACTTCGCGTACTAAAAAGGTGAATTCTCTCGTGACTATTTCGTACAAAAGAAGCTCTTAAGCCCTGAAATTCGAATAAACTCTTTTAAGTCCTTTCCAAGAGATGCCATATTTCTCCGTATTTGAAATCACTTGGGATATGAGCATGAGAGATATAGTGTTCCCTCCGTTGTCGAGTAGGACAAGAGTCTAGAATTTGATCTTCCAAGTTCAAATAAACATCAGTCCAAGTATCAGATATTTAGGGCAGTCAATTTGAAAGATCTGGATCCTGCTAAGCTCCATCCAAAAAAGGGAAATATAGGAATTCCCCTAAAATGTCACGAAAACGTTAAGTTTTGGAGCATGTGATCCGAGTATTGCATCAATACTGATAGTTTGAAAGAGCTATTGGTATTGATGCGATAGACCTCGGTAAATTTGGCCGAACTAACAACCTGGATGGACTGCAGAACCAGCGAGTGATTCTATCTCCAATCACACCGAGGCCTATGGTATGGATCCTATTGCATGCATCCAATGCATCCTTACGACTCTATCTCCAAAGTACAATGCCCGAGGCTCCTCGAAGTTCTGAAACTCTAACTGTCGGCTAGTCTCCAAGCTGCCCAAACGACGAGAAAGAAATCATGCCAAGGCTCACCATCGACACGACTTTTTCCCCAGGAATGGAAGTCCATAATGATTTCATTCCATTTCTCCGCACACCCTTGCGCTCCCTGTTCTTCGTGCGTTTCCGACCGTGCGTGCATTTCTTTGTCGAAACCCTGGCTTATTACAGAGGAGGTGGTAAGGGGGAAGAGTAGGAGGAAGTAAAGGACACGGGAATAGGGGACGGGGCGGGGAAAGGGGAGAAGAAGGAAAGGACTGGAAGTCGAGAGGGAAGGAGGAGAGAGAGGAAAATTAGATTCCATCGGAAGAAGGACCAAGAAGAAATAAAGGCCATCCCAATTCTCCAAACCAAAACATTTCCTTTGCCTTTGACAGAGGGAATAGGGAGAGAGGGGACTTGAATGGGGCACCGTTGGCGGGGAAGGGGGGTGGAGGAGAAGATGGGGAGGGAGGGGAATGGTGGGAAGGGGAATGGTGGGAAGGGGTCCGACGCGAGGTGGGGGAGGAAATTGCTTTGTTACATGATGCTTGAAGTCCATTCTCTGGAAAAATAGAAGACACGGAGTGCGACAAAGGAAAACCTCAAAAGCGTTGGCGGGTGTGCGAGGGAGGAGAGGGTGTTTCAGAGAGAGAGAGAGGTTGGAGGGGGCGCTGTGCGAATCCGCTGCACTGCCGACTGTACTTCCACGCCAGAGAGCGAGGGTGTATTTGTGGAATCGAAGGCCTGGCCACGCTGCACGGAGGAGTATTTGCACTCAAAAACCGGTCTAAATTATTTCATGATTTTTTACGCAATGTGATCCAATGAAAAACAATTTTTGATCTTAATTGGATGTTTATTTACTAAATACCCAAACTTGACACGAAAACTATTACAATATGTCTTTATTCAGTGTCGGACTGTTGGTCGAAATCTTCGTCGTCATGTTAGCCTTCTTCTATAGTTTCGTCGCTATCATTTGCATCTAGAGGTAAACATTGAGGTAAACAGTGCGTGTAGGAGTGTGGTGGTAAAGAGGTGAAGAAAATTCATGTATTGCAAATTGTTTGAGACTTTTGTGAGTAATGAATAAAACAGCTATATTGCAACAGTTTAATTAATTAACATTTAAGTTTGAATGAATAAAAAACGAAATGGCGGATGAGGGCGGACAATGATATTGTGTTCAACACTTGTCATTAGTCCAAATTTCATGTCTGTAAATGTAATATAGTTCGACAAGACCCGACATGTAAATAAAAACATTGTTATCTCATTATTATGAGGTAAAAATATACCCATAAAAATACCACATATGGTAGGTACAATGTAAGCGATAACTCAATAATATTATGTTGTAGGATAAAGTACATACCTTCCTCATCCATACTCAAAGGGTGTTTTTCATCTAAACGTATCCACAATAGAGAGAGATATAAATTTCACATACGAGAGCGCACGAACTTACTTGCGTTTCCTATTGTCTTTGTTCCGACTGACTGTGCAACAATAGGCGTGTGCGGAGTGGATGGTATTGACTGCATATAGACGGTCCGTTTTTCGAACTTGAAAATTAATACGTTTGAAAAGATTCTAACTTAACTTGGTGATTTTGACTTTTGACCTGTTTTTGAGGGCAAATACTCCCTATGTATTCCTTCCCCCTTCGACGGCCCTTCGACAGAGAGGCCCCGGGGCGGAAGCACACCGAGAGAGTCGGGCCGATGACGTTGACGTTGGGAACGAGAGTAGTTGAATTTTTTCATTTCACGTCTCATTGGGTTCCGCCGGAAAGCTTTTTATGCTCACTTAAGATGGCATGGAATATAACTGGAAGAAACCGATTTGGCCTCACAACCAACAAGGACTGGGTTCGGATCCTGCCCGGAGAATGGATGTCGTGTTCGCTGCATTGAATAAAGCGAACTAGATTTGACGATGTAATAGAAGCCGAGCAGTTGTAAGGCATAGGAAAAAAATTATACCACTAATAATCATCGATTTTTGAGGTTATTTTCATGACTACCCTAAGAATCCTAAAGGCGGTTTTACACGGTGAGATTTTTTGTGCAAACGAATGTTTTTAACCTGAACAAAATTGTAAGTTTGTCTTTGAATGGAATTATAACAGTTCTATTTTCCGTTCCGTCATTCAGACATTCGCACAAGCGTTCACACATATTGCCGCTTTACACTGTGCAATTTTCTCATACAAGAGTTTGTAAACGAAATGTACCACGTAAAACAGCCTTTAGAGGCTAAGTTAAACTACGTATTTTTTTGCAAGGGAAATATCAAATAATTTTATGGTGCGGGACCTGGTCTACTATAATGAAAGATGCAACGAAGTTCATAGTTTAAAATAACATTTTAGCCTAGTTAGAATCAGAAAATATCTCAAAATATCTCCGTTGAATTTCAAGTCTGAAGAGAAGCCCCCGAGGGATAAAGTATTAGCGTCAACACAACGAGGCTTCGGGGAAATGACAATATAGATCTCGTTAATCAGGCGATACTTCGCCCTTGTCGTGCCACCTTAACTTTAGGCATCTTGATCTACGTAGAGGCTACTTTGGAACGGTTCGTCCTCTTCAGTGTGCCAACTGATGCCAAGTACGAGTGCTAAAGGGAATAGAGGCGACTGAAAGAGGAGAACTGAGGAAGTATAATACGCGGAGTTATGCCAAAGGAGGAGGAGCGATTTGGAAAAGAAAAGGGCTAGAGGAGAAAGCGCTATCATGTATAACATATACTTTATCATCTTATGCCTCTATTAAATACAGCAGGCATTGAATAAAATACTGTTTAAATACTGTGAAGAAGTATAATACGCGGAGCTAAGCCAAAAGACGAGGAGCAATTTGGAAAAGAAAATGTCTAGAGGAGAAAGCGCTATCATGTATAACATATAATGACATATAATATATAATATCATGTATAACAATTTATCATCTCCTGTCTCTATTAAATGCAGCAGGCATTGAATAAAATATTGTTTAAACCAAGATAGAACCAACTACAAAAAAGCTGCAACCGCGACAACCTCCCTGACGTTATGGAATGCAGAAATATATGAAAGATTTTAGATGTACCATCATTCTAAAGACCTTTTAAATTTATCACAGTGCCGAACTCAACCACAACATATTATATCTAAATATAATGGCCTCATATGCGTCGAAATCATATTAAATCAAAGGAGAATTATTTAAAATCACCCAAATATATTCTTTCTCTACGTTTTTATGCTGGACTCGGGTGATAGTAAACCTTACTGCTCGATAAAATGAATTCCTGGTCCGCTTTCGACTTTACAATGTAACCATGTATTATTTTCGCTCCAATTGGTTACATCCCTTAAAATTTCAAATGAGCAGAAGAGCACTTCCTGCGACACTCCAAGTCTCTCTCTCTCTCTGTCTTGGAAGATGATTCGGCAGAATGTGAGAGTCACGCCCATTAGGGCCAGATGAGATCGGAAGTAAGAGCTCTGCACTATCTCCCACCGGAATGCAGCCGTAGTTATTATAATTGGGCGGAAGGTGCCAGAATTTGGAGGAGATTTTCGCGCCATTCAGAGCATTGGGGGATAATGGGTAGTAGGAGCCGCTAGTGGAGTAATTCATAAAGTATTCCTCATTTTCTTTCACTCGGCTCCTAAAATGTGAAACTTTCGGGGAATTCCAGTCGCTCTCGGCATTTTCTGCCTCACAATTAGATTTTCTGGACCCAAACTCCCCAACTTCTTCACTCTCTTCAGTTCTCATTGCTATTACATTTATCGAATTCTGACATCTAAATCCACCCCAACGATGTAGGTTTTGGACGATTCCTTCAAAATTTCTGGAACTTCTTTCACGATGAGAAAACTTTTCCATATGCGTTGCTAGTTCTTTTCCGTCTCTCTCCTCTCAGTGCCACTAAAGTTGAGAATCAAGAGTTTCAACTGGGAATATTCCCATTCAAGAGTCCTGTGTAATTTGCATGCCCAGCAGGAAACATTATAGTCCTTATACATCAGCAAGCACATGAAAATTTACCCAATAATAACCCTAGTCGCAAATCGAAGCAATTAGGACAGCCGAGGTAGCCAAATCAGTAACATACTGTCCTGACAACCCCAAGGTCGCCGTTTCAAATCCCACCCTGAGAATGGATGTTTTGTTTATCTTAGGATTAAGATCCGATACTAGGTGGAGCGATATTATAGTCCCCGTTGAAGTATCTATAACCCAATACTACTTATTCATATTCATATTATTTTATACAATCCTGTCAAATGCAAGGCTTCCAGGATCAATTTTTGGCGTAATCATATCAATATCATACATACAAACATGGAAGACGAAGTTCACGAGTACTTTTTAAGACATCTACGACAGGATCAATGAAGTTTATGATAGCCAAGACACATAAGGTTTGTTAATATTCTATAAAACCGAACAGTATTATTAAGATTCCACATGTAAATGTGTAATTGTAAGAACATGATTTTTCGCTTTAAATTAGACACAGAAGAATACTTGAATCGCTCCATTTTTCTATTTATAAAATGGAAGAAACCATTTTTTCATTCGCTACCATAAAATATTGTAAGTCCAACGAAAAGTCGTGTCCCGAAAATAAACAGTTGCCCACAGCTATTTTCGCAGGGATAACGGGAATAAAAAAATACATCTCCGAGGAAGCCGAGATGCGCACAAGATATCGTAATGCCTCCGACGATCAGGCAAGGCACTCTTAAGAAACCGTAGTTCTCTTGCATGATGAGAAAAAAGGCGCTATTGCCCCATAAACATCTTTAGTTTGAATTCCGCTTGGCACTCGAGAGGAACAGGAGTTATTGGGGTCCAAGTTACGTGCCGTAAGAGAATGGAAGAAAAAAAACAGAAATGTATTTAACGACTCCGTACTTTATTCCTCTCTACTCGCGAATAAAATGGAAGAACGAACCATTCCACTTGTACATTTTTTTCCGCTTTCAGTTCCTCATCTCTTAACACTTGCACTTCCCAGGTGATATGACAGAGTGTTTGACTACAACCAAACTGATGCAGATAAATTCGTCTGGACAGCAATTATTCACAATTTAACGTGAAATGATTCCACTCATTCATGAAGCGCTAGCTTACACCTGGTAAATACTTCATTTTTAACCATGCGTGGTTTAGACAATACATAGAAACATTTCAGAAGCCTGAAGAAATGATGTAAAGTGTATTAATAAACTGAATAGCCATGCCGCGCACGATGAGGTGTCATAAATAGCTTATCGGAGGCTTAAAGTGTAAATACATTGCAACGAGTGAATTGATTTTCAGGCGTGATTTCATCGAACAGTTATCATTATAGGGACGAAATAAAATGACTTGTAATATCCCCATGTATGATTATTCCTCTTTTTCTATCTACTACGTTGTTGTTTACCCACATAACCAATTATTACATTACAAATATTTTGCGCAGACTATACTGAACTCCGGCTGGGTCTCATCCTTGACTCAAAAGAGCTGTGAATCATACCTCACGGTTTTGAGTACCTCATAGCCCGGATGAAAGGGATCTAGGGCATTTTAAAGAGGGATTTTCACGTGCCGTGACGATACAGCACCTAGCTATCATCCTTGACTTCCTCCTCAACTGCCTGCTAGTCAACCTTCCCCCCATTAGAACTTCGCCAGACTTCTTCCTCGCTCTTCGCGGGAAAGAAAGCCTTTCACGTTTTGCCTTTTCCCTGAAGGCGTCAATTTTTTAGCGACCCCACTCACTCCTCCCTTGACCTTTCCCCACCGGCTTTAACATGCTCCATCACGTTAAAGGGGGTTTGTTCGTGTGAACTCCCGAGCGGCGGAATGCGTATTGGCGAAACGCCTCTCGCTATTTCCGTAAACAGGTCGGGTAAATATTTGAAGCGAACCCTTAGTTTCATTCCTTAGTGTCCCTTCAGGTTTCGTGCAAGTTGCTTCTACCTTTATACTTAAGAAAAATCATTTTGTTATGCCTGAATCTTCCATGAATACCTCATGTCCAACTTACACCTCGCACAATGTAAAAAAGTATAATTTTAATAATCTCCAACATTTTATTCCATGCATAGCATCCAACCAAAAATATTTTATAAAATGTTTGAATGTCATCACGTATTGCGTTGTATTGAAATAAAATCCTTTTTTTAATGGGAATGTACTTATTTCCTAATTGACCCCATTTAAATGAACAATAAAACAGGTATAATTGTTACTATCAATATGATTTTTTTCTCGTCCATGATGGATAACTAGTGTGGAGTCACCTCCCGCCACACATCTCCCTCGTGTCTTGAATGTAATGAGACTTTGTAGATTTACATCCTCATATTTCAACCGGTTACAATTTCAGCACTATTGAGAACGATGAAATTTACGCTCGATAAATGCGATACCTAAACCAATCGTCGCTGCTATTCTCAAAATGGAGCAAAGAGCGTCAAGTTTGTTTAATCTAAATACACCACCGGTTCAACGACAAGACTTCCACAATTTAACGCGCAATGAGAACAGCAGATTCACGACGGCAAACAAAATAACACCCTCATATAATTTCATTCGGCTGTTTCCTTGGCCCTCATAGAAAATTCAAGGAGTTACGATACTGAAAAAGCTCAAGAGCACCACAAAATGTACTAAAGGCGTGGTTCTGTAAGAATGGGGTAACATTTGAAGATTCTGGCGAAAAAAAAGAAGCATGGGACGCAGATTTTTTCTGTGGTTTTCTCGTCTTAAAAAAAAAACAAAATCCGTGGATGAATGAGAGAGGGCGAGGGAGTTTCTCTTTAGGAGAGGAAGGCGGAACGGGATAAATAAGGAGGTCCTGAATAAAGAGAACTTTTCCTTTTTGCACGAAGCAATTCCTCCTCCGAGTTTCCTCCCTTTCGCATCCCTCCCTTCCCTCTCTCCCTCTCCTCCTCACTCGTCCAGCGTCTCCTGAAAGTGCGACGACGAAACCACACCACTTGACTCTAATTCTCGGACGCGGGGTGGAGGAGGGACGGACCTCCCCCACTCCCTCACTAGACACACACACAAACACACAAACACACGCAAAAACACACAAGCACTGACGGGCAGTTTAATATAACTCCGCGCGCTCACAGTCCGGTAGAGGCTGGGTCAGCAGTATGAGTTGTTAGCGACAAGACTGGTTAAAGAGGTCATTTTCACGATTAAAGATAGGTAGATGGTTAGGACGAAGCGAGATTAATGAAGAAAGTGTGATAGACCAGTAGGTAGAGTGATGGGTTTCTGTCCTAAGGTTATGGGATCGTTTCCGGGAGAGGGCATTTAGACAAGTCAAGTTAATCTTAAGCTGTGTTATTTTATCTAGAATTTTTTGGAAAAATACAGGCGGAACAGGGTAATAAACTGCCGTCCTTACCCTGATAATTGTACTTCACATGCCTTTGGGCTTAAATCACTATTTGGTAAGCAAAACAATAAACAACCAGACAAGCATTTCTGGGTTTAACGCATTATTTTTAGGGTTTAATTTTAATGAGGCAGATTAGAATGTCACCAGGAGTAAAAATAAAGATTAATTTGTTAATAAAGAGAGATAGGTATTTGGTAAATGTCGGATTTATTGTGAATGACAGAGTGGCGGATAAAACTGCGACGTGGGCACTAGACTACTCTACATGAAAGGTGGAAATGGGCATACTACTCACTGTCACATCAGACTGACAGATTACTGAATTTATAATAATAAAACACTTAAGTACGGTTGTTCACTCCCTTGAAAAATCTCTACAACTCATAACCTGAATCCTCAGAAAGAAGAAACAACAATCAATCCACCACACCAACTCCATCCTCCAGAAGATAGGTACAAACAAATGAGGTAGGCATTATTTTTAGGGAAAGGAGAGAGTAGTAGGGACGTAAGGGACTGATGAAAGTAATAAAAACGTTTTTACCACCCCAACACCGTACCGAAATTTAAATGTACCCTTAAATATGACACACATGGTTAACTACCGCTGCGTGCATATCACACTTATGGTTATAGATAGATCATATTTAAATAGTAGTACACAACATAAATTCCTTTTTTATATGGATATATCCATATAAAAAAGGAAGTTATGTTGCCGCACCCTGTACAATACCCTAGTTGCCTATTTTCGTTCGGATTTATATCGTCGATTATGTCTTGAGGTGGAGGGGAATTAGGAGCAACGTAGTTGATTTAGAGTGATTATATGAGTAGTTGGCATAAAATCTGCAATGCAAAACTCAATTTTTTGAAAAATACATCTGTAACAAAACATTGAGCAAAAAAATAACTTAAATGTACTCATCTTTTCCTGATTTATGCTTAAGTGGTGTTCGAATAGTTTTTAATCCATGAAAGTATAATGCACTGATATACATAAGATCGTATATTCAGGTTAACTACAGACTACAGTGGTCTGGTCCATTACTCCGGAACATACCTTTCATTTACAGCGTCCTGCTGCCCTTCCAACATTTCGTAGATCCCGAATGGGATTGCCCAGTGTCCATCTCGACTCTTTCATTCGCGGAAGCATTCCCGGAGAAAAATCTTCCCACGTCCCTCCGGACCCCTCGCTTGAAATATCTGCGCCATTCTGCAGTGTCCCCCGGGCTAATATAAGCGCCCTCCACACCCCCTGCCCATTCTCCCACCTCCGTTAGACGTAGCGCCGAGAAATGCTGCTTACGTACAGTGCTTGTCTCTCACTTCAAAATGCCGCGGAAGCGAAAAGTCGGCACGAGTCGACCGTGCATCATCGTACGGGAGAGCATTGTTCGGCCACCGAAATTGAAAACATCCTTCGTGCATAAGAGACGATTGCATGAGTATTTATAGCACTGGGAGAACGAATTGATAATGAAGACATTGAAACCACAGTTTCAGAACGTAGCGGGGTCACGGCGCAGTGCCCAAGCTTCTTTTCATTATTGTCGCGGACCGCACTGGAAAAAGTGTTTGGTGGATTTCCGGCGATGGATGAGCCTCGTAAACTCGCAAGAAAAATTGATGGGAACCACGCCCTTGGGTCAGTGTTTGTGAAGGGAATAAATGCGGGAGAACTCATGTGTGTGTGTGTGTGTGTGTGTGTGACCAACACGGCCCCATGAAGGCCACGTTGAGGAAACATTGAAAATAGCATCACAGTGAGGGTACTGCAAGACATACTTTCCAATAAGGAAATATATTTCTTGCGAACGAAACAGGCGCGCGTTAATTTCGTCACGTTTTTTTTTCAGTACTTACTCGTCCTCATGATCCTGATAATAACACACAGAGACCTATGTAGACGCTTATTCTTCTCTTCACAAACTAATAGTTCGTGTATTTATCACTTTAGGACAGTTATGAAATGATGCATCATCATGAAAAAATTCATTGGACTAACAAGATTTTCAAATTTCACAACCTTGGTGGGGCACTCCAGCTGTAAAAGCACAGAAACCCTCCAAAATCTTATAATAAATTAGTCATTAAAATCTATTCCTGCTGTGGAAGTCAATTTTTAGCCTGCTTTCAAATAAGCGTGTAACCACGTTCAATAGTATCAGGCTCAACTAGGTTTCCACCTACTACCTGGTTGAATTTCGTAAATGAACTTTGTTTCCTTCTACAGATTTGTTTACTTGGTAGGACATATTTCGACACATCGGTATCATCATTAGGTACCTGGCATGTCGAACCAAGAGAATTAATCTGTGGAAGGAAACAAAGGCTGCATTTAATTTACGAAGCCTGTAACTGTTCGACTGGTAACATGCTGAGCATCCATAACCACTGCTTACATCTCGAAGATGCGTCTGGGTGGTGAGGGTAGAGCTCGCGAAGTATTAAACACAGCAGTGGATGAAATTATATTGGCTGGCTGGCTATTCCTTTCCTGTGGCACATGTGGTTTACCGAGATGTGACTCCTAGAAAAGCATGCCTCCAAGATTAATCTGGGTATGTCCTAGAACCACTTTCGAATTCAAACCCGGTATCTCCAGTCAGTAATACTACGCGCTATTCACTGGACAACTACAATACAAGGGGGTGGTAGCGATAAATAAGATGTATCTCTATCATATAAAACTAGTACAAGTCCAATTATTTCTATGAATCCATGAAGAATCCGATAAATTTAACTCTAAGTATTAATTCAGGCATCGGATATTGATTGCAGAATTTCCACAGAAAAAATAAATCACCCTGAACAGGACTCAAATCCGTAATACCATGCATTAACCACCCTGTGTGTGCTTTAGCTAGATAAGCCACCTAGGCATTTCCTTCTTTAAGATTTCTAGGGATTTTAAGGGATGTTGAAACAAACTGCCGAACATAATACGTCACGGAGTATCCGTAATCGAGCGCAATGCGCCACCGTTCATGTGGTTAAAGCCAACTTTATTCAGTAAAGTGCTTACTTAGGACAAATTAAAGGATTCCGAACTAGCCGCGAAAATCCTAATGGAGATATTTCCCATATGGGAAATGAAATCTGGAAGCCATTTTACTCCATAATTTCGATATATGACGAAGGAGCTTCTCCCGAGCGTTTCGAAAAATCAAGTACGAGGCCAACCGAAACTCTTCTGAATCAGTACCGACGAGAAATGACGACACAACCACCCCGCCTTCCCTACAAAAGGGTGTGACAAATAGAATAGGGAATGTCCTCAGAAGATATGACATCAAGACCGCTTTCCGACCGCACTGACAGATAAAATCTTTCTTGATAAAAGTGAACGATAGGACTCCATTGCGAATTGAGGGGGTCTATGAAATTCCCTGAGGAATATGTGAGAAGAAATACATCGGAGAGACCGGACGCAGTGTCAAAATTTGGCTGGAGGAACACCGATGGGCCACTCGACTAGGACAGACATCGAAGTCGGCAGAGGCAGAACATGCAGCCCTGGGATATGAGATTGACTTCGAAAAAACAAAAGTCATCGCAAAGGTCAACAGATTCAAACCCAGGCTGTACCGTGAAGCCATTGAAATAATAAAGGATAGAGAAAACTTTACTACAGATGGTGGCCTCCAAGTAAGCCACACGTGGAGGCCCACACTTCACAAACATTTTTTAATGACTTCTCCCTCCATCCCTCATCCCCCCCGACCCACCCACCTTAGATACATAATGCCCTCACCAGCAACGAGGACCTCATATCCCTCTGAAGAAGTGACCAGCAGAGGTCACGGAACGTCGGGGCAATACCTGAATCTCACGCGCCACACCCGAGTAACATACGTGGGACAGCAAAGGCTGAATCCTACAGTAACCCTTCCAAAAAAATCTTTTGAGATATTTCACCATTCCGAATCTCACATGACCTTCGAATCTGTGACCTAATCGGGTGACACGCTACCTGCTAAATTACAAGTGAACCTAGCATATTGTCCAGAAAATTAATTTCATAACTTACCAGTAAAAATAGGGCTCATTTCTTCATCAATCCGTGTTAAGACTAGTAGCCAATCTTTTAGTCGCATGTTCCCGGTGTATTCTACGTGACAATTCTTCCTCTGCCACACACTCTTACGATTGGATTATAAGATGCTTCTTAGAGTAGAGAGATACCTTTCCAATGTCCAGCCCAAATCAACTTTCAACATTTTCGTGAAGGTTGACAACGAATGGTCTTCTATGCGTCTACAGGGCAAATACCTCATGAACTGTCACTATTTGAAATACTACGAAACTGCAGAGAGTTATTTTCTCCTCCAGTAGTTGGTTTATTTTCCCCGCCAACCCTCCTACAAAAACGATAAATTCACTCACACAACAACACTCACGGCATTCGCACACGTTCCGCAGAGTTCCAAGCGACAATAAAAGTCCGATTTTTTCTGGATGCTTCGGACGAACATGGCATTTCCACGCTGACGCGGAAGTGCGACAAGAAAGCCCCTTGTTACGCTCACGTGCCGCTCATCCGTCAAACTGACCAGCCTCGTATTTCAAGCGGTCCTGCGGTGGCAAGTCTGCTGCGACCACCTCGACCTCCCCTTGCCCCGCCCGCGAGGACCCTTCCTTTGCCCACGGCATCGAAATTCGGGTGCCGCCGCATTGAATTGAGCATTCCTGCGATACGCATGTGAGTGCGAGAGGCGTCCGGTGGAAATGGTTGGCCTCCGTCGGCTATGTGGTCGTTGCTGGGGTAAACACATACGTGAAATAATGGGTCAAGCGAATCGTAAACTGGGATTCGTCAAAAGAGTACTGGGTAAATGTGACGATCATGAACGAGAAATCAGCTGCTTTTCCCTTGTTAGACCTCATTTGGAATATACTGCCAGTGTATGGGGTCCCTGCGAAATCGGTCTAAATAATGAACTTGAACGTGTGCAGCGAAGAGCGGCAAGATTTGTACAGGGACGATAAATAAATAAATTTAATTGGCTCTAGGAGCATATCCTTTGGATCTTATGTAAGTACATAAACGATAATTATATTAGCGTAACCAGTCTATTAAATGAATTAAAATGGGAATCATTGTCAGATTGCAGGTTGAAATTTAGACTTAATCTCCTAAATAAATTCCAAGACAATATTTTCAGTGATTATTTTAAAAATATTTTGCGAACCCCAACTTAATATGGCAGACTGGACCATAATCATAAAATTAGAGAAATTGATTGCCGAACTGATAGATTCAGAATGCCATTTTTCCCTCGTACAATTAGAGGTACGAATAACGGTAAGTATGTCCTATCGGAGAGTAGCAATGGATAGCAATGGTAGCTGCATGTTGGTATGAGTATTTAAAGCTAACCCAACTAACAGAATGTTTTTGCATGCTTGCTTTGCAATTTCTATCTTTTTTAAATAGTGAAGTTCTGACTAGTATATTAATACTATTCCTTTTTTATGCATGATATGTAGTGCATGTTTGGTGAGAAATCACCCCCTGCCACAAACCTTTGTGGTGGTTTGCAGGGTATTATGTAGATGCGTTGTCTCAAAGGGCGGAAGTTTCAGGGCCGCTCACGCACGGGATCGACGCCTCGGCACGGTCATCGCTCACATGGTAAAATACCTCTTTTTCGTCCACGGTTCAATGGGGTGGATTGTTTCGAGGCATGAACTGGAATTTTGCCCAATCCACTGCAGCCGCATGAACGAAAAAACTGGTGTTCGGATTCCACCTGAGCGATTCGCATTCAAATAAACATTCGTTATGATGGTTAATCCACGCCGTCTAGATCTACAGAGACAAAAATCAAAATTGATTGCTCATGCTCGAGCTGCGTTAATCGTAAAACGAGTGAGAGATCAAGCGCGGCATTAGTAACCTCTTTGTTATTCAAAGCTATTTTTTTAGGGGTTTACATTGCCAGAAAACTACGCCCATACGAATTATGCGGTGTTTCAATTTCTTCAGCTAGGTATCCTAAATTACTTTCACAATGCATACTATCGTTAAAAATCAACCGCAGTCATAATTTCGCTCCTCATCCCTAATGAACATCTCTTCTTCGTTTCTTCCAAGGGCAAACTTGAGTAAAATTGATCTTTTAATGAGCTTAGATCTAAAGAACATGTTAAGATCAGGAAATGTACCTTTTATGATCTGGAAAACCTATGAGAGCCTTTTACTTCCTGTTTATTTGCCGCCATACAATGACCTTAATACTCAATTATTTATATTTCAGATACATTTTCTCTCTCTGTGTTGTATTTTTCTCTCTATTTATGACATCACCATCATATTGAGTACTGTGTTGGGACCTGACATAACTTAGCAGAGACATTGGAAGTAGTGAAAGCTAATTATCATCGTAGTCCTTACGTCCTTGTGTAGTTAATTTGTCTGGCCAGTCAGTGAAGAGACAAAAACACCGAGAGACTCAAAATCTAGTGTAAAACTTGTTGAGACTTAACAGGGAGAAACAATGGCTTTTGATGCCAAGGAGAGAAGTAATCGATGTCAACTGAAGACTTATGAGAAATACAAATATTTTGGTATATATTGGAAAAGTGTGAGGGACTGATCAATATGGAAACAAATAAAAAAATACGGAGAAAACAAAAGAATTATGAATTCTCTTTGGAAATAGAAATCGGTCGATGCAGCATGAAGGAGAAAAACTTAGCGAATAGTATCTTTCGTCCTTCCTAGGCAAGACGAGGCACAAAAGTTCAATCAGTGCAAAATATTTCATCCAATCCATAACTTCGTACCGTGACAAATATATAATTTTTTCCAGTAATTATGTTCCAAATGAATGTGCAAGGTACCGTAGGATTGCCACCCTTGACCACCGTTGCTTCCAACGGCAGCAGCAACAAAGGGGAGGACGAACCCTAGAGTGGGGGGAGGTTGAGACATTCAACCCACGGTCTGAGGCTCCAACCGCAAGCCGCCCTCCGGTTGATCGGAGAAGAGGTTTGGGCTTGCCATCGGTCACTTCGGACCCTCGACCACCGCCAAGGGGGAGGGGGGGAGGCAGTAGGAGGGGGGGAGGAAGCGAGTCCGGCGTTTTCGCCAGATGCATGGACACAAAAGCCGTCGAATCGACGCCACATCCGCCCGCTTGGACGTCGGCCGGAGCGCAATCAATTTGCCACACCTACAGTGCAATTGCTTGCTTGAGGCATCGGACGGAAACACCCAGGACTCGTTTCTCTTATGTATGAGGCGGAAGTGCACAAAGCTCAGACATTTATCTTGATATTTTTCTCACACGAAATACGCAAAATGCATTAAGGAAAATAAGAAGCATTCAATATACTGCATGATTTACATGCAGAGTATGCATGATTTATTTGCATGTACATACAAATGATAACAAATTTGAATGAATTTAATGCTATCAGCTTATTCCATTGCAAAATGGACAAATAGAGTGTTCTTTAAAAATGAGTTTCTTGAACAGAATAATTACATACTGTAATTAAAGTGTAAGGAAAAGATCAATATGGAAACAAATAAAAAAATCCGGAGTAAATGGAAACAAAAGAATTATGAATCCTCTTTGGAAATAGAAATCATGCTTCATCAACCGATTCTTTTCACTTAGCTGGGACTTAGAGGGAATAAGCTGATACATGTCAGCGTTTGGTTGAGACTGTCATCATCTACTTTTGCCTAAAATTTTCATGCAAAAACCATTGGATTTTTAAAGTATATATTGAGACGAGTAAAATAATACCCATAAACATAAGTCAGTTTTTCAATATATTTCGAAAAATTAATATTTCTACAATCATGTTTCAAGTATCGGCGGACAAAATGTGTCTGAAAAACAAGAAGATGATTTCCGCTCGTTACAGATCAAATACTGAATCCCTTGTTCCAATCTAATGGAATTTAAATTACACTATTAATATTCCTTGAAAACTTAATAATGACAGACTAATTAGCCTGAAACCAAGGAATTACAGAATTATTTCTTGGAACGCGTGCTCAACAAAACTACGGAGTTTGCCACTTGCCAAGACTTGTGCAGATTACCCGAGTAAGTTTTAAAAAGGTTATTCCACTCTCAAAACGCGTGAGCACCGGCCGTGATTTTTCGACGGAGAAGGTGTCCATATAAGTTGCTTGAAGTTGGACTAGCAAAACGACGACACTAAAATAAACACTTTCGTCAACCTTTTGGGGGCAAAAAAAGAAGAGGTGAGCAGACGCGTGGATGAAGTAAAGAATTGAGCGTTAGCGAAGAGAGAGAGAGTTGGTGGCGGCGGTGGCGGCGCCTTGAAGGCAGTCTGCGGAGTTCAAGGAAAAAAAAGAAGAAGCTCCGAGTAAGGCATCCTCGTGACAGCATAAAGCGGATAATAAAGCGCGGAAGTTCTGAGAGAACAAACGCTGAATAATAAAAGAAGGGAGATAAAGTCGAGGTGGAAGGGACTCGGGGGGCGAGTGGAATTGGAAAAGGGCGGCGATGAGCACAAGACGATGCCACCCTCCGTTCTGGAGGAGGGGCGGGCAGGAGGGCAACAGGGACAACGGGGGCAGAGAAGGGGTCCACCACGATCCCTGTCCCTTTCTCTCCACTGCCCCCCTTTGCGCGCACCTCTATGAAATTTTTCTGCCACTCTTTATTTATCTGCGTATCCCAAACAAACTATAACCCTCATGTTCAATTTTTCGTAACTCCTCAAATGAACTATAGCAAATATTCCACAGAGAAAAAAATCATTCGCCTTGACCGGGACTGGAACCCGGTACGAAATTCAATAGGGTGGTTGCCTTCGTCAAAGAAAACAGGATTCATTAATTGCGATTCGGTCCCTACCATAAACGTATTCGTTTTACGCACAAAAATTTACGTAACAGGATACGTAACAGTAGACGAATATTTAAACGTAGACGTAATTTTATTTAAACGTAGACGAATATTTCATATGCGAGGCATAGGAAATATTCGTTTACGGAACTTATCATTGTATTTCACTGTCCCTCATCTCTAGTGAATAAATACTACTGATATCCTATGAAAACTATCAAATTTCGAAAAGTATCCTCCGTTAAACATGCTATTAATAGTCGTTTTATAGGCTCCACAGGGCATCTTGCTCGTTTAGTCCCCTGCTACTGCGAAGCATGGCGTGAAATTCGCGTGATTATAGGCCAACTTCACGGTATTCTTATCAAAATGAATACTTATTATAAATGAATGAACTAAATAAATAATTTTAAATAAATAAAAGTAATAATAAATTAACTTAATAAATATACAACTAGTAAAAATTAAACTAGTAAAAAAACTAGTTAAAATCGAACGACTTAGAATACGTGTACGAGAGTTTATAAACTTTCGGTCAAGACAGTAAAAATATATTAGGAAACTATTAGGAATGCTTTTCGTTGTGGATCCGGCCAAATTGTGAGAGGCGTGAAACGGCTGCGTGAATCCTCTTTCCCTCTTGGGGAAGATTGGGATTGTGGGATTGGACGGGGGAGACGCTCGGTTTTGTCGTCAAGGAGAGCGGGTGGGCCAATCGGAATGGAGGAAGACGGAACAACAAGGAGGAATGGGAGGGGATCGCTTTAAAGGACACTGGGAACGGCAGCGCACAGGCAAACACACAAAAAAACAGAAAGGCATTAAAATGAGTCGAGGGAGGGAAGGTGGAAGCGGCGAACGGTGGGTTCACTTGTGTGGAAAGGGCGCGTGATATGCACAGGGCAATAAATTGGGGGAGGGTGTGGACGAGAGGTAGGGGAGGAAGGAAGAAAAGAAGAGTTCTCCTCGAGAGTGGTGAGGGAGGGGGTGGAGGAGAGGGTGGGTGACGGGCAGAGGGAAATGCGTGGAGGGCTGTAGGTTTCGGAGGGAGTCCCACTCAAGTATTAAAGCAGGGAATATGAAAAGAGGGGCAAGATTGAAGAGAGGGGAGGGTGGAAATAAGGATTTATGGCAGGGAAGGGGAAGGAACTGAGGGGAGGGGGGGATGTGGTGCGAGGGCGAGCAAGGGTGGCAGCAGTCAGTGTGATGGAGGGGCGGGGGCCAGTGAGAGAAGAAGGCAGTGGTGTGTGTTATTTACTCAAAAAATAGCGTGGTAGGAGTATGGAGCCGATTTCTCACCTCGTCCATCCTCATGAGGCATTTTCCTCAATACACCAACCGTAATGTGGTAGAGATAAAAGTACGACATCAACGTTCAACTGCTTTTTAGTATTTTTTACTTCAACTAGTATCGCCGTAGTGTAGCAACATCAGGTGATATTGATTGATATCAGAATGAAATTCATTCTCCGTGACTTATGGATACTTGAAAGTCAAGGCATTTGAGTTATGTATAAAGAGGGGAACGAAGGATATGGGTGTAATGGAGGTTTTAAAGTGGATATAAGGTATACGTATCCTTTATCTCTAGTACTAAGCCTTCACGAAGGGCTAATACTGCATTTCTGCCTGCTACATCATACCATTGATCATTTCGTATTCCACAACAGCGGCGTCATTCCAGAGAGCAAGTCCTGGTGGAAAAGTCTTTTTCCGATTTTACTTCCAAATTCTTTTTACTAACCTCAACGCTGAAAACTTGGCAACATGAGCTATATTCCTACATAGATTAGGATTAATGTTAAGAATTCCGAGCTAACCGTATTAAAATGAATTTTTATTTTTCCCAAAAACGTATAACTGGTGAGAACATATCCACTAAAATTTTTTCATTCGATTATGTTTACACCAATACAGCGATTTTACTTGATATATAACTTGATTATATAATTTCCAAGGCCAAATGGTACCCTTTTTACAGTTTCAATATATCCGTACAAAGTGTTTTTAAACTTAAAACGGGTGTTAATCGATAGCAGTCAATTGATGGTCCTCCGGTAAGAAAATGCAGAGGTAGGGAAAAAGTTAAAGTTTAAGGAACGAATCCACATCCATGACAGGTGGTAGAGTAGTTATTCATGACAATTAATTTGGGTGTTTTTAACTACATCTCCGGTGGTAGCGTGACGGTGAATAGTTTAGTAGTCAATAGGAGTGCGGAGTATTTCCGATTCTAGCGCCATGAATGGAAAACAAATGAAAACGAAAAAGCTTTTTAGCTCTTCCTAGCTCTTACTAGCTTTTAATGCTCGAGATCCCATGGTGCCTCAATCAAAATTTTTTCTACGACGATTCGAACGATAAAACAAAGGCTGATAATAAATTCTCGTCTTTCACAGTGAAAAATGCTCAGTCTGACTTTAATTGCAGAGAGAGCGAACGTAAGAAGAAGAATCAGAGTTCCACTACTCGCGAGGAGAAACGTCGGCGAGGGGCGATTATTCAGCATCTATTCCGCGTAATTAATTTCGTGGAGGGGTTGAAAGTCAAATACAAAGTTAGCGCCTAATTGTCATCGTGCAAAGGGGAGAAATAAGATGGGGAAAGAATAGTCGGAGAAAGGTGAGGCGTATGCGTTTTTAAAAGGGACTGGGGATAGGGATAATTTTAGGTGAGGGAGAAAGAGGGAGGAAGAGAAGTGGTGCAAACTTGGAAAGTGTGGGAATTCACACTTCCGAAAGTCAATGAGTCGCACAAATGAAACTCGAGGAGCGGCGGAATGGATTGGGTTTGAGAGTAAGATTGCGCGAAGGGAGCGAAAGAGAATGCGCGAACGATCGGAGTTCATGGACTGAGTTCGCCCGCATTAGTGCGAAGCAGATATTCTTACAACCCTACGAGTGATGACACTACGCTTGCGCTGGCACGATTATCTGGGCCTCTAAAGTCGTCGCGGATCATCCGATTAGGAATGTTATACACCAGGGAGGGGACGCAAAGAGTTTCGATTACTTACGTATGCTGTTTGACAAACTTTATGCCTACGGAGGGGTGTAACAGGAGTGTAAATGCTGGGGAAAAAGGAGAGGAGGGACGGTGGGAGAAGGATACTTGTTAAATTAGTGGTGGAGAAAGAGAGGACGAAAGAAGATGAATGAATCATCAAGATGAAAGAAGTTGGGGAGGGAGGATTAGGAGAAGATATTCATGGATTAGCATTCAAAGGAAATCAAGAATGATGTTGATGGAGGACGACGGGGTGGATTTGCGATGGGAGAGCTCGAGTAATATTGAATGCGGAATGTAATTCTCTGGCTTTTTTCGCGCAGAAAAGGGAAAGGTTGATGACAGACTTGCCTCGGAAGACGTTAAGGTCTTGAAGGGTTCAAAGAATCATGATTTCTGCTGAGAGCATAGCTCCCTCAGCTTTCAAATTAGTGATGTTTGGATTTAAGTGGGTTGACCGGCAGCAAAAGGAAGCAAAGCATTTGAGATAACTCTCCCTTCCATGCATGACAGAAACTGTTTTCTCTGATAACTTCCGTAAACTACTCTGCCAATAAATGTAAGGACCTGAGCATCCAAAATAGTCAATGGGTTGTTCTTTGTGATGATTTCTCGTTACTAGTACGGACCACATAGCATATGCTGGGTAATTTTAATATCTATGCTTTGTTTCTTGCACAACGTTTTCGACTCCATTTCTACATTGGTTGATAGAATAGGTTGCAAACTTATTTTAGAAATCATTTTATTTACCGGAAATATCTATCCAATATCGTTTTTTGAAGAATGCACTAATTGTTAAAGAGTCCCGACGGGTTGCTCCTATTCTCTGACCTAGCTAGCAGTTTATTCGATGCAAATCCCTGAGGGAATCGAGTTTAATGGCTAGATCACTGGCTTCCCCTCCCAAGATTTTGGGTTTGAATCCCGGCTGGAGTACAATTTTCATATGTATACCGCTCTCCACTTGGGTACTGTGAGGAGAGCACTTCAAGTTCAGTACTCCGGATAGGAAGCTAAGCCAAGAACCCCATTGACACCTTTCGTTAAGGGTAGGTAGGCTTATGAGCTATCTTAAATAGAGCAAATGGTCTTAGGTGTCGGTCGTCTGCCCTTAATTAATTGATAACTAAAGTCTATGATACATTGCACAATAGCCTTCTCTTTGTCATTAAAGCCATCTAAGGTATTCAATAGTTTATATCAGTTTTCTTCGCCAGGATTACACGGCTAACGAGATAAGCTAACGAAACCACTTTTTCTAGCTTATCTACTAGAGGAAAAGTCTGCCTAGAGTTTCTTAATTGTAAAAATATAGTAATCATGGTGCCGTCACAATGTGTGTTTCTGACGCATTGGTGGTTTATAACAGCACTCTAAAAAATCATTGACTTTCCTAACCAGGTCTCTTGACAGCTCTCACATAATCGTTAGATCCAGGAAACTGTAGGTGTCCACGTCTGCACGAGAGCATTGGAAGGCGTTTGAGATTTTCCCGCTAACATCACAAATTAATTCAGGGTACATTATCAAAATTGGGCTACATAAATCTTATTTTATCTAACCCACTAAAATTCAATAGATTCATTTACCAACGTATTATAAATACTTTTCCAGTAATTCCAGATTCAACTGAATTGATAATAAATTGAATCATAATTACTCCGTTTCTATAATTCATCAACACCATTTTCATCCATCGATATCTGCGAAAAAAAATATATAGGTACAACTAAATATGTCATTTTCACTAATTTATCAGAATTATTGTGCGCTGAATGCCTTTGCATTATCACGCATATAATTATTATGTGTGATAACACAATGTTACATTTCATTAATCAGATTTAACGATGCACTGTCTATAAAATTAAATTCGCATTAATTATAAGTAATTCCAAATTTTTTTCAGGATATTAGTCATGACTTATTAAACGGGGGTGCATCAAGTGTATGACACATCACAGTAATGCAAGTTAATCACTAATTTCTATCCGTTCAATTCCGCGTGGCGCAATGCATGTCGGGGTGAGAGAGAGCCATCATGTCTCACCACCCTTCCTTGGCGCTCGGGTCACTCTCTATGCGACCGATGACGAATGCGATTCGGAACTTTGAGACGCAATACGGAGAGGATAATCCGAGGCGAGGAGTCGAGTGTAGACGGAGAGAGAATAAATGAAACGATAACAAAAGGAAATAGGGACGAAGGTGGACGAGACATGATGAGGGGTTTCATCAAATGGTTCTTGCCGTGGACGGAAGGGGGCGGGGCGGGAGGGCGGAGGGAAGGTAAAGGAGAATTGGAGGAGGCGTAGCCGCTCCATATTTCTGGATCCATCTCCCTTCTCCCGCTCATTTTCGTTGACCGTGTCTTCCCCCCACCCTCTCCGAAGAAAAAGAGAAAAGAGTCGAAGCAGACGTGGGGAGGATGAAGGGCACGATTGAATTCGTGGGAGAGGAGGTTGAAGAAAGAGGCACCCCCTCCACCTCCAACCATCCCCCACAATCATACCCCCGCCCCCGGAAGGGAAGGAGGGGAGAAGGAGACGGAAGAAGGGCAAGGGAGGGAGCAGGAGAGGAGGAGGAGGAAAAAATAACGGAAAGGAGGTTCGAACATTGATCAACGGGGAGTTGGAATGGTCTAAGTTGGGGAGAGGCACGGCCACGGTCTCTCTCCCTCTTTTTACTTTCCCTCCCTCCTGCCTCAACCCCTTAGGAGGGGATGGGGGTAGGGCGCAAAAGGGAAGGGGTCGCTCGAGAGGAAGGGTTGGCTCGCGGGGAGTCGGGACCGCCGCCGGGGTGGAGAGACAAAAGGGGTTCTCTTCTGAGTTTGACTCACGGAACGCTGAGCGTCCCTCGTCTCCCTCGTAACGCAAAAACGTCTCCGAATCGGGCCAAACATGCCATCCAAATATTACACCATGTCGATCTGATTGATTTTTCCGGGGGATCGGATCGTTTTGCGTGCCGCAAACATGTCACGAGCGAGATTCGAGAGCTTAAAGATTTTCTTTTTTCTCATGAAGTGTAACGAATAATGTTTATATTAGACTAGGACGAGGGCTGGATAGCTTTTCTTCCCCCTCTTAGGCTTAATGAATATTACCGCACCCGTTGTCGAGGACTGTCTTAAAAATACAACATGAATAATTGGTTTTAGTAATTTATTCTTATCAGAACTATCATAAAGGACATCCTTAGTGGAAACGCCAAACTCACAGTAAGTCCTTACGAATCACCTCACTGCAATAATCTTATTTTTTTAGCTATTTCACATAGTGATATTGCCCAGTCTACAGCCAAATCACCACCACCAGCTATGACAATTTCTTTGTTAGCCAAACTATTGCGATTATTGGCAAAATAAAGTACTGATTTCCCTTCAAATGCTATACCAGCTAGTGGAGGTCAATTAGGTCTAAAAGAACAGCTGCCTGACATAGTATATCATTCTCATTTGTAAATGAATATTTGACCATCTTAAAGTTATGCCATCAGCCTTTTTAGCTAAGACTAATTGAAAGAATAATTATTTAGCATTAATAGGAATTGAAGCATCAAAATGGAATAACAGGGAGCCATTTAATTAACATATTTCATGACGCAGAGAGGATATTCATTCGTTATTATAGATTTCAGATTGTATCCCGTTATTGATCTTGCATTGGTACTTTTTTTCTTACCGATTATTAAGTTTTGATTAATCCTGATATTTAAGCCTTTATATCACCCCTATCATGAATCAAATCTTCACATTAGCTAACAAGAAGTGTTTACTTTTCTCCCGTTAACGAAACTCAGAAACCCGGTTTGCAATCAGTTTCCTTCGAGGGCAAACTCTTCTACAGGATCCAAAACCCATCCTTTTTGCGGTCAACTCGGATCGGGATCTAGAAACCATAGAGGCTGGAAGGTTGTTAGCACGATTAGAGTAACGGAAACAAATTCAAATCACACGTGTTTTAACCTGATATTTCAAACACAATTCAACCCACACGTTACATCATTAGGGCAGACAGAAGCGACAAACTAAAAAAAGATTGACTATCACACCGAGAGAAACAAAAATTGCTTTTTCCAATCGCAAACATTGTATAACCGTTTCTAAAACGTAATGAACCACACTTTATTGCTAATTCACAAAGTATTTTCTTTGGCAAAATGCCAATTTTCACTGCCGGCTGCCTACCACACCCCCTTGCTGCGGTTCGCAGGGTGACTTGCAGTCATTTTGCCCTTCCATTACAGCCCCCAGAGAACAAACGAGCTCCCGGGCTCTCGCAACATCTTCCCCGCTAAAGGTTCCTCGGTGGCTGGGCGCGATCATTGATTCCTAACTCACGTTTGGAACTCCCTCTCTTACCCGTGGCACGAGGGACGAGGTTTGGGGAGAGAGGGAGGGAGCGAAATATGGAACGGGGCTGGAAAAGGAGGTCAAGGATGGGAGTAGGAGGGCTGGAGGAAGGCAGAAGGGATGCGAGGGGGAGAGGAGGGAAGCAAGGATTGAGGAAGGAAGGAGAAAAGGAGGAGAAAGGGCAGGGCGGAAGCCGAGAGGGCAGGCGAGCTGTCTGAGGGGGGCAAGGACGGAGAAAAAACTGACAATCGGATATATGTGGAGCGAATTGGATTCGGTCAAAGATTGATTGTAAAGCTGAGGGCTGATAGATGACCGGATTGGGAAACAAAAAATGACCCGAGTGGAGATGAAGGGGAACGAATAAAGGGTTCTAAGTCAACGGGTAGGGGGCAAAACAGTCGAGGGCTAATGGCGCCCCAAAAAAAGCGTGAAAACCGAGACGAGGAGAGGTGATATAATCTGAGACGCCCGAATATACTTTTAAAATTACCTTAATATTATGATCTTCTCATTGATAAGACAAATTTGCCAGTTTCCATTGGAATGCAGAAATGTCAAGACACACGGGATCGTAAAACCACGAATAACTGATCAAATACATGTCATTCAGTACACGCCGCTTAAAGCTGTTTAATGGACAAAAATTTGCATCTTGACTTTAAAGTCATACTTAAATTTATTATAACGGTTGATAACCATAGTATTTCCTTTTTACGGTGAATATTACTAATGTTCAAAGCATAGTGCATTTTGACGATTTAATATTCACACTGTTACACCTCGGGTAATATATTTGCACTAAGAAAATATAATTTATATTTCTTAAAAGATTTTAGAACTGATATTTCTTATGATGGATATCACATGATAAATATCAAATGTCGTGGCAGAACTTAAGATTCAATGAGTTTAATCAAAATTGATGACACTTTCAATGAGCAATTAGTTATCAAAATGAATGCAAAGTAGTTCTTCAAACTTACAGAAAATGTACAAAATGTTCCAGTCATCGGGTGCTTAAAAAGTTCAAGTTTTAACTAATGTATGTCATAACCAGTGTATGAATTTTGTGAAAATTTTTATAAAAATCGAATTCATTTAATATCATAAATTATCATAAAAATGATCAATTATCCTACACATTCCTATGATCAAATGCATTCCATATTATAGTTCATGCCAAATCACAAAATCGATCGTCATAATGAATCATTCGATCATACCCTTAAAAATATTCCGACGACATAATTTCCACTTCACAATCTCCTCTTTAAGATCTACTACAGAATAAAAATAGTTGCGTGTGGTTATATAACCCAAGTATAGACAAAAGGTTTGCATAAAACAAATCCATGTTTTTGAGAGCACCGATTGATTGGCATCACTTCAACCAATGTACTACTAACTTGATGCAAAAGTTGTCATGAACTCTAATTTATGAATTTCATCAGATATGATCATCGGATTTTGTTCGGAACCGTTTATAAATCAAATATTAGTAATTCAGAGGTGGCATATAAATTTTCAAACATTTTCTTCTGCCGCATCAAGTTATTCAAAAATCATAAAAAACATAATGACAGAATTTTTCGTCTAATTATACTAATTAAACGAACTGAATCTCAGCATTTCACCAAATTGTTATTTTGCATACGCTTGCTAATACCTATGAGACCAACATATTCTGACTGGAAATGAAACCACAACTACAGATTCTTTCCGTCACAGCCACCGTCATCAAAGCGTCACCAGTGCTCCAAAACAAAAGACGACGCAACGTCGTCGTTTCTCACCACAAAATGGGTTCATCTGCGCGCATCTAAAAAAACAATGCATTGCCTTCTCGAAAGACTGCTCCGCTTTTATTTCTTTATACGCTAAAATAGCGTCGGCAGAGCGATGAATTTGGTGATTAGCGTGAGCTCTTTGCGCTGCCAGAGGGGAGAAAGATTTCCACCGCTCTCGTACGTCATGTGACTGCTTTGTCTCGTCTCTCGCGTAATACCCTCAGAAAGCAAGTGGAATGTGCTGCATTTGCACATCATGGTACTCAGTCCTTTCATAAAAAACTGTTTCCCTCGTATGGCAGTGCGACGTAATTTGAGTGGACAACATATCTGAACGTACGCTCTGAATAAGTGAAAACGCTCGCTTCATTTCGCTTCTGACTCTTATCTTTTATTTATAATCTAAATTTTCAGCATGTTCAGTATTTTTGTCATCATTAAAATATGATTTTACTTGAGCATATTAAGTACCTTACTACCTTAATTTACCGGAATAAGTCCTAAATTATGAGAAACGTCACATAAAAATTAGAGTGAAATACCATTGAGAGGAATGTATCTCATAACTGCATCTTATTGTTTCAGGTTTTGAAAATATGTTCACTCAGATTTTAACCATGTCAACGAGCATGAAATGTACGTGATTATTGAATACAGCAAGTAAGAAGAATATTAAAATATGCGACCAAAACAACTCGGGCTTTGTGCAATCGTTGAAGTAACACCACGGGCTCTGTGCAATCGTTGAAAGTAATTGATACTTATTCAGCCCCACTTTAAGGTATAGCGAGAAGTAAGAAGAAATTAATTTTCTCCATAATTTTTAGAGGATGCGGAAAGGAACATTGGAAACGTTGAGTGATTACTTCACGGCTCAAGAAAATGTGAAACTTGACCTCGACAGCAATTAGATACACCCGTCGCATCGTTGATATAGCAAGAAACTACAGCATTGTTCGAGACGGCTTTTGGAACACAAGTAAAATGTAGCATGTCGAGAAAGCCAAACTCAGATAAGATCTCCCCATGGGAATGAATAAGCGAGCGGGAGATTGGGAAGGGGGTAAAAATATTCTGGGAAGAAGTGTACACGAATGACTCCGCGAGTGGGAAACACGAAGATAGATGACCGGGTGGGCCTGCGTGCGAATTAAGAGATAAGAGGTCGGCGGAGTGTGGAGTAAGGTGGAATGAGATTTTAAAAACGGGATGTTGTTAAGGGTTAGGCAGAGAGAAAGGGAGATGAAGATGGGTGGGAAGAGGTTTGGGTGGAAGTTTTATTTTATTTTTTATAAAGGTTAAAAGGTTGAGCGCGGCGAAGAAGATGAGCGGTTATGGGTGAGAATATGAAAAAGGCAAGGGATTAGAGAGCGTGGACAAGGGTCGATCGGGGAGATAAAGAGGAGAGGTTTTGTGAATGGAATTGCAGGGAGAGAGAGGAAGGGAGAGTGTGTGAGGGAGGGAGATGGGGAAATAAGGGAGGAGAGGCGTGGGAGCGGAGGGAAAGAAAGAATGAAATGTCACCCACTCTCCAAATCTTCGAATTCAACCTCTAAAATATGGAATTTTAAAATCGACATAAGGGACGGCTATTTCAGTATTAAAAAATTATGATAAAACCTAAAGCTTAAACTGTTTTTTGCCATTCAACGCGGCAGAAAAAACGCATCCCTCAGTCAAAAGCATTTTACGACCAGCGCAATAAATGGCATTTCACCTAATTCCATCGTTGGACGGGATCTCAGATTAACGTCCCTTCAATGGGATGAATATAAAACCTATTTTTGCCAAACTAAACTAAAGGTTGCACATTTACTTTTCCGACAATGAGCAATTGTTTTTGTAATATGATCCATTGTGGTGAGCTACGCTCATGTGCAATTTCTTTGCAACTTCGGCGCTGTCACCACTTGGAGATGATATGCACTTTAGTCTGCGTAGTTATACAGCTTCGAGTAATTAAAACTCCAAAGTACTGATTATCAGAAAACTTAACAAAAACTAGCGTAATTTTGGATCTTCAAGTAGGAATTGTATTTATTTAGTTAATTAACAGAAGAGAGAGTTATTGGGTGAGAAAAAGCCTGACTACGACTCATAAAACATTTAAAATTTCTATAGTACGTAAGTACAATGCTTAATTATTAGCGTAGATCAAATTAAGTTAGATCTCAAAGTATTCGTGATTCGCAAGATTCGCAGTACTGCTTTCCCAGGGGATAATCTGAAACATTCAATTTACCACTAAGCCTTTACCAAATTAACTAGTCGAATCTTAAATTAATTTAAAGGCATGTACATTTTTTCTACAAAATTAAAACATATTGGCACTTTTTTACAATGGCATTCGAGACAGGAAAAACCCTGAAGCAGCATCGAGATGTTTATTGATCTCATTACACGAAGTAGATAGGGAAATGCAGGACCTTTTAAAACCTAAAGAATCACGCACGCGAGGATTGTCTCTAATCCACAATTTCCCACCAAATCCTCGAATACAATCCCTAATTCAGGAGAAGAGAGTTCACATTAAGCCCTCCGACCTAACCTATCTATCTTCTGCCTAAGCACAGAATTAAACCTCGCAATCTCGCGCGGGAAAAAAGTTTAATTTGAAGATTATGCCGCGTCGCGCGGGGGTGGGGGGAAGTTCATGTCAGTTCCTCCCGCCACACCCACCCTTCGCTCGCCTCTCTTTATTTCTCACCCGACCTCTGTCCTTGGCCACCGTTCCTTTAAGAAGAGCACGAGGGCTCCACCTGCTGGGCGGTTGAACTTGCCTCACTTCCTCAGAGTTGCGACTGTAAAACAGCGTCTTAGCGACGGAATGCATGGAGATTACGCCATAACAGGTGAGGATTTAAATAGTTCGGCAGGGGGATTGGCCGATGAGTGAAGGAGTCAGCCATACGTAGCAATGGCGGAAAGCGACGCAACAGCACACGCACGATCTGCGAATGATTTCACTCGCTTTCTCTCACACACAGAGTTTGTCTTTTTACTTCGAATCTTACAATTCATCAATTCCTCCCTTACTATTTTCTCCTTAAAAGCGGGATGAAATAAATTATTCATTTTGATGAACGAAGTTTGATGGTACATAAAAAATAATAGCTACGAATCACCCCAGGAGAAAACGTAGTGCTTGATCCAGCTCATAAAAATGTACCATTATAAGGATTTTAACGAGCCGTATTGCGAATTTTATTCCGTTTCTAACTATATCTAGTGGTATTCAATTGCAACATTGTGAAAAATAGAAAGTAGGGTTAGGGTCAATGGTTTGCTTTATCTCCGCACCACAACAGAAAAAAATTGAAACATTTATACAACTTAATATCTATGAAAGAAAAAATCCCCGTTTCAAAGTTGTAGAAATCTATTTATTTTATACCTTAGAATTAATCAAATTTAGCAGTGTAGAACTACCCAAGCTAAGCAAGAAACGAAATTATTGGTTCCTCTATACCTGCCATATGGAAATAAGATGTCATTTCAGTAGGCTAATGTTTAACGAAGTGTTTACTTTATTAACTTTAATTACAATTAATTACGGCATGTAAATGTGTGCTTGCTATTTGCGAGAAAAGGAAATTATTACTGTGGAATGCTACAATTAGAAATGGGCCCATAAGGGATTTTGTGTTTAATTCAACTGTGCCAGCTTTCTGATGTAAAAACGTACAAATTCCACTTGATTTCGTTAGAATTCGTGGATTTTAATTTATACCAGCTTACCTCAGGATTCTTTTAAAATGCAAGACCCGTAGAAAAAATTCTAAATGATATGCAATGTCACATTGGAAAATGGGAACGACCGTCGATTTATTTATGTTTCAGCATTCTATACATTTACGAACAATTACCTGATTTATGATTGTAAAGTATTACGGGCGAAGACATGTTTTTAAGCGTCATGAAAATATGCGTCTCGAAAGTTGAATTCACTTTAATATAAAGGTAATTGCCTAATTAGCATGGCTCAATATTTATATTATAGCCTTGCGAAGAGGCTGTAATATGAAAAAATTCCATGGCGATGGAAATAAAAAAAAGCTCTAACATTTCATAAATTTCTTTGAAAAGTTAATATTTTCATTTGATCGATTGATTTAGATAAAACAATGGAATGAATTAAAATATATGTAACTTTTACTTTGTTTTATAGAACGCAGGATAATGTATTTGGGTTGTCAATTTTTTTCCTGAGTCGTCGGGAGAATACGAAAGTTCCCTGAACATTTCAGGCCTCCAACTCTATTAAAAATGCCCAGGAAATTGTCACAATGAGTTCTGTAACTTTATATTTATTAATAATTTTTACGCTTGAACGTTTCACGACGCAACATTTCAGATTCAAACGAACGCCAACATATCTTTTCGTGCCAGCGACGAGCCTGTCAGAGCACAGGGACAAAATCACCTCGTCTAAATTTCCCCCGAGCTCTCTGGGGCCTTGGGTGGGGGGAAGAGGGGGAAGGCGAGGAAATGAGGCGCGTGTGGCAATATATGAAGGCTCGCATTTTCCATCGCCTTCTTCATTTTCGCCTCTCGCAACTCTGAAAGAAGTGAAGCGGAATGAGAATAAGTGCACATTCTGGGTATCAGGCGACGAGGAGCGAGCTCTGCGAAAAGTCGCGGGGGTTTGGGGGGAGGTTTGGAGGGTTTTGTCGCGAGACGAAATGCAAGGAAAGAGGGTGGTTCGAGGGATCAATACGACCCTGATCAAAGTAGGGCGGCTCTTTTAAAGACCTTAAGCGATTTATTTGACTTGCGGGGTGGGATCGGAAGCAGAGTTAGGAATGGCGAGAGGGAGAATACCACTCGAGAGAAGAAACGCTAAATTGCATTTCTCGGCGGCCGCGGGGGATGAAAGGGGGTGCAGGGCAACCATCGCCTAAGGGGCGAGAGCCACTCCCGAGGCAAGGGTGGAGCGGTTGCTTGGAGCGGGGGACGGCAGAGCAGCTTGCACAACAACGTGTGTGGCACTATAACAATAGTTTTCAACAATTAATGTGTGCATATTAATTTAAAGATGATTTATAAATAAATGAAGATTGAATGTCAGACCCATAGATACATGAAATAGTTCCATATACGCAAAATACACATCCACAATGCAAACGAAATTAAGTTAAAAAAACCACAATTCATGATTATTTTTCCATATTTTTACTATCTTTATTCATTACTTAAAGTCATCTTCAAGGCTAGTATCTACCACTCCCTGCCACACACCCTTGTTGTGGCTAGCAAGAGGAGTTGTTTGACTTCTGAAATTACTAATTTAACCTTAGGTAAGGTACTATTATCATTGAATGTAATCATTTTTACTTTTAATCAGGGAATGTAGAATTTAATTCAAATTTGTCCGGGACATCTCAAGAAATGATTTATATAGCATGACCTATATCCTACCATGTGCCGTATTTTCGTAAATATTTCATAAATATTGATAAATGCTGTGTTATTAGCAGAATAATGTGTTATATTCGTAGGCACAAGACTAGCTTTACAATCAAATCGTACTTTCTAACGCTTGGCTATACGCTTTATATTTTACTTTTAACAATCGCTTGTGTTCTTTCGATAGCATCGGAGGTGTTATCCTCTCAATACCAATAAATGTAGACTAATGTAGTTAATATTATAAATTCAACTCCTGCTACTTTAATTTATCATGCTAAGAGCCGCAGAAAAGTTGATGAAAATGTTCGCTCCCTACATAATGCCGCGCCTTTATGTATGTTACATGGGTTGAAATAGGGGTAGTAGTGGGATGAAGTATTTGACGCCCGCACTGCCTGGGGAACATCGCAGCGTCATACTCATTTTAATCACTAGGTTAAGCCTAAGACAAATATAGCGTGCGTTTCAATGGTGGGATTCGAAGCCTCGACCTTCATGTCACAAGGTCAGTTCACCACCGTCCTGGCTATTGCGGCCGTAGTTGGAGAGGGAGGAACCGGAGTTTGGGGCGGGAGAGGTGATAATAAAGGGAAAAGACTCCAAACGAAAACTTCGCGGATCTGGATATTGCGAAATAAGCAGGCAACAAATGTGCGACCCCATTTAAAAAAATGGGAGGGGGGGGGAGAACTGATTTCAGGCGGTGGTGCCTGTTGGTGAGGAGTGTGGGGGAGCGGGGAGTTGAACGGGGGGCCTCTGGGGGTAAACCGGGACGTTTTGAGTGGGAGGGGGAGAGAATGTGGTGCCGGGCTGGCAGGCAGGGGGTGGGGAAGGAGAGAGAGAGGGGAAGGGGAAGAGAGAGTAGAGTGGAAGAAGGGGCGCAATTTCGGGTGCTCCATGGGTCTCTCCTAGGCCTCCTGCGACTGCCACCACCGTCAGCTCTTTCCTCACCGCCACCCCCCGCCGATGACCGAATTTTATTCGCTGCCCGCGGAGTTGCTTTTCGAGCCGAGCTCAGCAAGCAGCGTCCGCTCAAATCGATCAAAGGGCGGACGCCTCCCCACATAGCAAATACTCCCGGATGGGGCCCGAATAATTCTTTCTTGCACGCCTTCGGGCCATTATGAAGTGGAGTGGCCCGTTCGAGGATTGTTCCGGGACTACAACGACTGTAAACCAAGCCTCGTCGCGATCGCTGAGCACTGATCGTTCGATCATGCTTATAATTCAGTACTAAAACCCACCTTTGTAAGCAAGCATCACAATTACGCGGTGGGATTTGTTGGTTCTCATGGGAAGCATGGAAAATACGAGTAAATGGTTATAAAAATCATCGCGGCAGCTAGCTAAGAAATCATTTAGTCTAGAATTTTCGTCCATCTTATTTAAGTTAAATACAAAAGTGTAGCACTAAAATGAGGAGGTAGAGAAAAAAACTTCACTAATTAAGTTCATTAATTTAACAATCAGACACCTCAATAGGAATATAAATTCCCATTTCCATCATTTCTCTTACGTAACTTGCTCGAATAAATGTCATTTATGTGGAAGAATGGTAGTTAACAAGGAAAGCACAGGATTATTTCATGAAAAACTAACGTTGAATTAGGTACTGAGAAAAAATGTAACATGCCGCCCAATCATTAAGTCTAGCAAAAAAAGTGCGCCGATTAATTTAAAGTAGAAATTCACTTTTCTCTAGTTCTCTACTGATTCCTTATTACATGTAACTAATTAGCTGATTTTTGTATTCCATTTTGGTGAATACTTGATGTCATATAAAAGTGGTTTCGTACACATCATACCCTATTGCTAGTCACTTAACATTAACAGGAGGCAAATCTGAATGCGTGATACAAAACCGAAAAAGATAAATGCACATACAAATGACGTTCTCACTCCTCGTGCCTATCGGATGGTGCATTAGCTTAGAAAGCGCTTTGATGGCGAGAGTTTAGATAGAATCAGGTATTTGTCACCACAAACCCATTTATTAAAGCTTTTTGCATAGACTTAAGAGAAAACTGAATCATCACCCTGGACAAATAATGCAATGGTTAACATTTTATTCCTATTGTCTATTGTCAGAAGACAGAAAACGACGAAAGAGCAATATCTCAAATGGAGACCTGAGTAGTCTTTCGTGGACTCCTTCCAGCCCAACTCCAAGTGAGATTTATGCGCCAACCAAGGGATGGGAATTGACGGAGGAAATGAATGTGAGATATAGGGAGGAGCGCCCCAATCGGTATCCCGGGCGAGGAAATTGACCACAAGTCTTCATTTGACCATTTGTGATTCTAGCGGAAATTTTGCAACACTCGTAATGAGCAGATATGGGACCTTATATGCATGGAATGAAACACTGCGATTGTCCGTTGGAGAGGGAGGCAAATTCAATACGGTAGTTTCTTGGGAAAAGAAAAAATCGGTGGGAAACTTGCAATTGTGACAAAAGAGGAGGGTACCTGATGATGACGCTAAGCTTTCGAAATTAATCGTACCATTAAAAATTCATTGGATTCAAACATAGCTGTTTTTATCTATAGCTGTATCAGTTCCTTTCGGGAAATGCTGCGTACGATTCATTTCGTGAGGAAACCTTCAAGCAAAAATAGTCATTTTTACTTATTTAAAAAAAGAGCGGATAGAGGATAGATTTAGGGTAAAGCTGCGAATAAGCGTGTGTGTGAAAATGCTTGGAATAAGAGGAATATTGGGTGGGAAGATGATGGAGGTAAATAATGGGGAATGCAGAAGGAATAAGGAGTGTGGATGTAATGAGGAGCTTAAAGAGGAGCACCTTGAGGGGAAAATGGAGTGTTTTGTGGTGAGGAAAGTCATATTTAATCGGACTACGAAGGCAATTTAAGACGAGGAATACTTGTATCATACGTCTTGTGAAGACGGAGAATCACACGAGTCCGTTAGGAGTCGCAGTGAATCAGTTCAGAAATAAACCATCAAGATCATCATTCACCATAATAATTGAATGCACAAAAGCGCGCAAGAAGAGATTTTACTTTCCCCTTCAAGTTTTTTTTCTATTCTTCTCCGTTTGGACAAGTCCACCGTGCCCGGCGATTTGCGCGCAGGCCGGACAACCCGCGCCCCGCGATTTGATTGCTTCGGCGGCCGCTACTCCATTGTTTCCTGCACCCACACTTTCGCCTCCCACCTCACCCTCTCCCTCCATCCAGCTTGCGCGAGAGAACGCATGCGCACTGCGCCATCTTCCCTGCCCGTTTGTTCTATTTGCATGTGTCTGGAGAGCGAACACGCCGGCGCGCTAGTAGGTACAATACTCCGGCTACGTTTGGAGTAGCTTGGAGGCGAAAGAAGACGTGTGCGACAGTTGGCGTGGGATATGCGGAACTATGTCTCAAATTGATTGGCCCCGCGGTCAATATGGCTGGGCACCCTATAAGGATGTCTGGTCTATTATTTCACATGGGAAATTCTTGCATTCACTCTCCTAAGATGGCTATGTCATGCAAAATACGGGTATTGATTGAAATGTCACTTCGTTATATTTAGAGTTAATTCCTTATAAGAATAAAGCAACGTATACTTAACGACCACAGATGCTGTATTTCCCTGCAAAATTAAGTAAAGACTAGATATTTTGATACATTGGCAGTTGTTGGAGCTCGCAGAAAGCACATTAGGGTTCGAGGTAAACCCTTATGGATTTTCTTCCGAACCATGTGAGCATAAAAATGCCTTAATTTTTCGCACGTATCAAATCTTTTCATACCTCAGCTGGATTATTTGGCAGCTTGGCCTATGATGCGCATGAAGAACTGCTTGTGGTGGGTGGGGAGGCTGTGAGTATTTGGAGAGATGGTTGGGAGGGGAATGATGTGAGAGGGGTTGGACTCGGTTCCTCTCCGGCACCGATCCGTGCGCGCCCTCCCCCGGAGAAAAAGTTGGAGAGATTCATTAAACGCGTGGCTGGGGAAAGAGGCGACTCAGGGGAGAAAATGACAAAAGAAGTGTGCCATATTTTTGCCTAGTCAGGTCGCAAGCTGGGAGCTTGTGAAGCGCTCGAAATCCGCTGGGGAAAGGCACGATTTCAGGGACAGAAAGAATCTAAATGAAGTCGTGGAAGCTTACTAAAACTCGGGAGGGAGGGGGAACGGGAGAGCACGACTGGAACCCGTAAAAGATCTCGACTGGAAACCCTCCCGAATGAAAAGACTCTGTATAAACGGACTTCTGCATTGCAGCAAGTTGGATGCATTTCATGCTATTCCAAAGAGTAAAATTTTGAATAGATGCTATGAAAAGATTGTAGCAAAATTGTTATTGATTTGATGTAGAGTCTACTTTCTTAGTATTCAATACAGTATACTTGTCAGGTTCAAAAAAAGTCGGCAAAAAATTAGAATCAAATCGAATTGTGATTCATTACAGGGTAGGAAGAGTTCAATTTAATCAAAGTTATGAAAATAAATCTCGAGACATGTGGGATCAACCTAATGTCGGAGGAAAGTAATTTTCAGGTTAATCATTGTGAAAGTGATTTTCAACGCATTCAAGTCATGTTTCATAATTATAATGGTTTGATCAAATGAGGATCGAAATGAAGGAGTTACAAATAGTGCTTCTCTGAAACATTAATTATTCTAATTCTATACGAATAAATACTCTCAATGAATGGGTAACTTTGAAATACAAGATAAATAATATTTATCCACTCTCTGTTTACCTCTCTTGGCTAACTAAAATGAGCAACTGTCCCGTCCACTTGAGATGATCCACCAAGACGAGTTTCATTATACATTCTACCGAAAAACAAGTCAATTTGTTGAAGCGGTAAATTTCACTTGCCACTTCAAATAGGCACGATTTCACTCATATTGTTTCAAGTATTTAGTTGCTTGTGTGAGGCCCACAGTTTTTATTGGTGGATTGGTGTCCATGGGCAACCGCCACATGTGGAGAGAGACAGCTTATGCGCAGATACGTCGGAGACCAGTGAAAAGAAATGACTGTCGGGAGAGAATGTGGGAGGATGGGCGAGAGGAGGAAGAAATGGGGAGCTGGAGATGCGAGCTGAAGAGATCGGAATGGTCAGTGGCCTACAATGCGAAATTATCGCGGTCTGTGGCATCGGTGCCCACTTCCACACCCTCACCCGAGCGCTGATGACTTCAACGATGAGAGGGAATTGTAATCTGCGTTGAGGGGGAGGAGGGGATTCTGTCAGAGCGTGATCACCACGGATAAATGCGAGAGAGAGTGAAAACTAAGTTGATGGCCATTTTACGGAGAGGAGGAGCTCGTACGAGGAGGTGTCAAAAGACAAAAAGAGGGGTGTAACGATAGTAGTGAGGCAAAATAATTCACAGCTCAGTTCCATTAATGGCTGCGATTAGCCTAGGCTGGCTAAACACAGGGGAAAAATAGGGTTTGCGCAGAATGGTATAACGAAGAGTAAAGGTAAATTTATTTCTGAAATACAGTTAATTCTTTCGAAGGGGTGATTAAGCGGTTAAAGCATCAGCCCGGAAGCCCGAAATCTGATGCTCTATTATCAGAATGGTCAGCAGAACAATTGTCTGTCCAAAATTTGCAAACCCCTACCTTTTCCAATAGTGTTGCGTTTATGACTCACCAAACCCTCTCCTAAATTCTAATCTTTCGTTCGCATTATTGCCGTAAAATCTAATCTAAACTAAACATGTTTACTTTTACCATTCTAAAAACTTTTCCTTAAATAAACACACCCTTTTAATGTTCATTTTAGTCTAGTTAATTAGTACTAAAATTACGGGTAAGTAGTCAGTAGGACACTGTGCTGCGGATTAAGAATAAAATGCAAAACAAACATATTGCATAAGATGAAAGATGAGCATAGAAAATATGGTAGATTTTATTGAAACGGGGCAGTGAGAGGCAAAGTTCAAATAAAATGTAAAATCCCATAGATTAATATATTCATAGACAAAAACGCCAACTAAAACCCTATTACTTGATGCATTATTCATCACAGATAGATAAGAGTACAAAAATGGGTGAAAAGAGAAGGATATAAATAATATGCACACCGTCAGTTGACAATCATCACACAAATGAGTTCACACTCTTTCAATGACTGGAATTACTTCGTCAAAGATTAAAACTAACATGGACGAACGACAAAACTTTTCAAGCTCATTATTTATATTTTTTTAGTTTCTTGCAATCAGTCTCTAGTCATATCATAAATTTTAAATTCAGAGTATCGCTGGCTAAACTTTTCAGTAGATTCCGCGATCAAAAGCACAGGTACAGTCGAAAATAAAAAGCCAAATCCGCCATGGACATGCACCGACATTTTGACCCAATTTTTCCCAAATAAAATGTTATAAGTGGCGGAGAGCTTTTAGCTTTGTGACATCGGGTCGCGGGTAAAGAAATCTGGGGCCCGCTGGTGCGACAAAGCGAGTGTACGAGGGGGGGGGGAAAGGGGGGGGGGGGGGGGGGGAGGGTGCATGCGTTGACCAGGGAGCTGCACCTCTGACCCGGAAGGTGAGGGAGGGGTAGGCAGGGATTTCGCCGGGGTCAGGTGCCGGGGTCAGGGGAGGGGAACCGGCTGGAAAGGGGAGGGCCACACATGAAGAGGACGGAGTGGGTGGGGTGGAATTGGGAGGAATGGATCAGTATTGACAGTCAAGGCGAGCGGATTGCGGACTGGTTGGCTCTGGAGGAGCTGGAGGCGAGATGGAAAGGGGAAGGAGTCATTTGGACGGGAGGATGAGCGCTTGTTCCAGAGTGCACTTATGGTGAAGTGATCTACAGGATGTTCTGGTAGCTCATTGAAAAGGAGAGGAGGGAGGAAATGGGCTTCTTGACCAATTCAATCATGATCGGGGGAGAGAGTATCAGGACCATGATGTCAACACGCATATTTTCCAACTCCCGCAAAGGAGAAATCACTTGGCCCCACTTTCGAAACCAACGCCTTCGTTACCTAATTTATCATATTTAAGTAAACTCATCCTCGATATGTGCTATGCAGATTGATCGTTGATGTAACCCGTTTCCGACGGCTCCTTTGCCTCCACTTAAAAGAAGATGTAATTATCGAAGGCCTACCTTTCGAAGAGTGGTAGAAGTAGGTTTAAACATGCTCCAAACGGAACGAGAAGAATCCTCATGTTGCTCCAAAATCTGATACTATATCACAAACGTTACCTTATGTTGATTCTAAGACTCATTATTTCTGTCCTCAATGTGATTCGAAACTTGGACCTTCCAGTTGAGAGGTCGGGGCGTTAACAACTTGACTGCTTGGCTTCATGTCAATGACGCGAACATTCAGACAGCTGCATTTCAATGATGAACAGATTAATTATTTTTCGATCGCATAAAAGTGGAATTTCTGCTGACTCAACGGGGGCAGTCTTCTTGCTGGGAAAACTGAAGATTACGGGCAAGATGCTTCTCATGACCTGGACCACGTGTATAGGCGTTTTGCAATATTACGTTTTTATAAGAAATAACCTGCAGAGTTACAGAACTTTGAGTTAGTATTTCATAAATTTATTTCATTATATATTTATATGTGAATTTTGTTAATCAAACATACGCCATGAGCATTTTGGAAAACATTTCTCACCAGTTTTCGTAACTAAGTAATGAATGTGAAGATCCTCAGACCCTTTTTGTAGCAAAGTACTTGGGATAAAATTAGAGTAAATGAATCTAGTTGCATATTATTTAAGTTAGTATTTCGGCCAAGAGTGTAAACCATATTCATTTTAACTTTGATTGTAAGGGCCTGTAAGTGCCTTATGAAATTTGAACGACGACTCATCAAAACGAAGAATAACTCGGTGGAGAAGCCCAAATTAGGATTTAGTAATCGCATGAGAAAAACTTTGCATATCATTCATCAAACAATTTTCTCTGTGTACTCCAAAATTCAGCATTAACTAGTTTATATTGACTTGATATAAACTAGCTAGCATTTTGGCTCGCACATACGACACAATCTTTTAAGCGAACTGACGCGAACACACCTAAAACACAATTCAGATAAAAAAAGAAAAAATCTCCAATTAATAAAGTATTTTCATGAGCCGAGTTGTGCTGTGAAATGATTTAATCAACAACGAAAATCAATTTTTTGCAATTTTATCTGTTTCATTCTTTTCGTAACAAAAACGGGACTCTCAAAAGCAGACTAATCAAGAGTTTAAGTCGCAAATTAAAACAATTTTTTGTTACAAATAATGGAATTTTAACGAGATATATGAAAGTCAAATGAGGATAGCACTCAACACGTGCTTCAATCATGACCTAGGTACTAAAATTCGGTGCAACGTCAAACCGCTGAAGCTAATGGGTCCAAATTTCATGCCGCTGACACATGAAATTCAACTCCGATTTTCGATTTCAGGCGAGGAAAAATTATCAGCTTCGAATAAAATAGCTTTGCTTCCAACCCTGTTCAATGTTCAATAATTGTTCCCTGAAAAGCAGCCTGGTGCAAATATGGGACTCGGTAGCACGCACCATTGCAAGGGATTCGTGCTTGGAGTTCCAGAAGGGAAGATAGCGGGAGGCAACAAAAGCCGACTGAAAAACGATTCGCATAAAGGTAGAAGGCTGTGCTATCATTGGCAAAGAGTTATCTCACGGACACCACCGCCTCCCTCTCCCCATCGAGAAAATCAATTAAATGCTCCTGTTAGCACAATGGAAAAGACCGAGCGAAATATTTTTATATTTAATTCAAATGCATTAATACAATAACCGTCAAAAAAGGAAACTCTCTCGCACAAATTCATCTTCCCAACCACCTGACCTCTCGCCCCTGCATCTCGGCCTGATTTCTATCTATTACCGCACGAGAGGAGGGAACAATGAAAAACTGAAAATAAAATGAGCAAAGGGTGAAATAAACAGCTTTCACGACCTCGCTGAAGCAATCATTTATTGCAATAAATATGCCGAGAGTTGCGAAAAAGTTGGCAACGCTCGTTTCGGGGCACGGCCGTTCCGGGGTGGGGAATGCAAGAAGGGGGTGGTGGGGGAAATGGAGGGAGGGGGGAGAGGTCGCTGCTTACGTGGGGCAGTAGTGGGAGGAATAATCAAATTCATCCCGGATGTGGACGCGGGGAGGGGGTCAGTCTATTTGAAGTGTGCAGGGCACTCATTTAACTCGGGCATGGAAGGGTGATATTGTGCTCTCTTCCAAGCGCAAATATTTGTCAGTGAACATTATTAAATTAGCAGCACTTTTATCACCATCAGTGCTCAACTAATGAATATAGGTTCTTTGATATTTCTTGTCTGACCCACCTTATTCCTCTACTGCCACCTAGTGTATGCATATACTATTAGAGACCCATAATGATGAACTCTGCATATACTTTACCTTCTCTCATACCCCATAATCCCTCATACGTATCCTCCACCACTCTATCTTATCAACTCATATCCCCTCAATTGAATAATATCTTTTAAAAAATTGACACCTCTAGTATAAATTAATCTAATTTTGTAAATATGATATCAAAATTTCCACATTAATACACTCCTAAGGCGTGAAATACGTGATTTTCACATCTTTAACTACCATTAAAACACCAGAATAATTTTCGTATCTCTTATCATTAAAAAAAACTTGATATGCAAGAAATTATATTCACCCCCAAAATCTTGCAAATCTACCTTCTGGAAGGAAAACTGATGCGAATCTCCAGGGGGTTCAAGGAGCGATACGTTAGGATACTCATGTTTCGTTGTGAGGATTGCCACCCGTGATGCGAGGAAAAGGATCTGAAGGAAGAGCTGGATTACAATCCCATAGCGTCATCCTTTTGGCAAAATGGAAAAAGAGGATTGGGAGATGAGGAGAGGTGGGAGGGAAATGGGTTCGAGGCACGAGGGAGATCCTTGGAGGGTAGGAGTGGGAGGAAGGGGTGCGGTTCTAGAGGTGAGGGAAGGGCATGCGGTTATGGAATTTGGAAGCGCGGATCCTCCACGTAGGCAGAGTTCCAAAGCGCAAATCGCACACTTTACGGCACCCATCCTCTCCCCGGGTCATGCCCCGGGCAACGATGAAGGAGTATTGGGGTGGGCGAAGGGGGTGGGGCAACGGGAGGGTGGCTGAGGGTTGGCTGGAGGGGGAGGAAAACGGAAGAATTGGCGAGAAAGGTGCGCGGGAAAAAATCAACGACCGGGAAACGAGATTAAGGGACGACATCGCCACCACCAGCCAAAAAACCGCGCGGTTTTCTTCCGAGATAAACTCAAGAAACGCGAGGAATATACTATCTATACACATAATCGATGACTTAAGCCTTCATTACCACAAATACAGCAATCTTTGGGTAAGTAATCAGCTCCCCTGCGGTTAAGGGTTGGTTAAGGATCTTAAAATAAAAATGTCAAGGCGGTGGAGGGAAGATGCATCTTGGAAACGTCTTTTAAGCGTACTAATTACGAAACCAAGCTGTTATTGCAGTAAAAATTGCAGTAATCACTCAAAATCTGCTGAGATTAGCTCGGTGTTATGTCTCGCCCAGTCAATAATATCTTAATTACTTGAGGCTGAAAGGGAAAGAAACTAAGGAATCGAATGAAAGAAAGTAGGTTAGCTGTTGCAATTAGATTTTCGGATTGTTGTGCGTAAAAATCATTTTTTACACTATAGTTCCAAAACCTAGAATATATTATCAAAGTTATTCAAATTTAAAAATGGGGAGGTTCTTTAAGGGTAGAATTAATAATATTCTGGCCTATAATGCTTGAAATTCTGTCACAATTTAAGAATATCCCCAGGATATATGAAGACCGTTAATATAGTATTCTGGCTTAGTGGCAAAAGTTGCAAGAATTTCATTCAATTTTACATTGTCCCACCAGTCGCTCTGAACCAAATGTGTCCCGCTAAAAGTCGAGGATAATGTACCGTATACCTATTCCGTAGAAAGAATCCAAGGAGAGACGAAAAACAGGTTATCAAAATATTGCAGCCATTATTTCAGCTCCCTTTTCAATAAATAAACTACGGCGAATTGAACATAGAAAAAGAGGGGCCCATGGTGCATCCAAAAATATATTTCTAGGCTTACACTATGAGATTTCTGCATTCTCAAAATCATTATTTGCTTTTCCACACTTTTATTTCACAGCGATTGCAGAATCTAAACATTTTATTTGTTAGGTTAATATTTGATGGCTCTTACTATCAATATTCTAGAACAAAAGGGTAAGCCTAAAATATTGGCAGCGTTACTTGCAATCAATTAAATGCTCAAATGGAATTGAATGCCGGTTACATATTTAAATGTTTGATGATAGGAGAGAGGAGAGATTCAGCGTTCGGAGTTTTGGGGGGATATGGACGAATATTTAACAGCTGGATTCGAGATAAATGGCAGCAATGGCGAATTTGTTGGTGAATGAAATTTTAAAGTAAGATTCTTATCAAACTGTAATGCTTTCAGTGATTATGCGCAGCAGTCACCGAAATAGGCATATGAACTAAACACTTTGAAAGCGATGCGACGGTAAATGCAAGCATAATGGAAGGCGAATGGAAGAGGCAGAGGAAATACGAACAAGGATAAAGTGAGAGAGGAAGAGATTCACCAGTGGTGCGTGCGAGAGTGCCCCTTGTGCACGTTGCTGCTTGTGTGTGTGTGTGTGTGCGCACGCTTTAGTTAAAGTAATGGCCGCGTTGGGCGCTTCGGCCCGGAGGATGATAGTGCGGGTGGGCGGGGTGACGAAGAGGTGAATTTTTTAAAATAATCCCAAGATTTGGGGCGTGGAGAAAAAAAGCCTAAGTGGCCGTTAAAAAGCGATTAGCTTTTTTCTGTCCCTCCCTCTGCCGTTGAGCTAAGCGATCGGAAACTAAAATGTATGCGAATGGGAGGGGAAATTTGAGAGATGCCGCTTAAGTTAATGGTTTCCCTAAAGGGTAATTAACGTCAGGTTATTTCGAACTCGGAAAAATATCGCCACTGAGGTGATGGGTGCCTTAAATTTCATTCGTTTCAGGTTAAAAAGAGAACATTACTTTTCCTCCTAGGTTTTAGCTTGAGGCATATGCAACTTCAATATGCACGCAAAAGTTATCAATTTTCAGGTCTCGTTAAAACTATAAATCACATTTGAACAGAGAGACACGTCAAAATGAAAGAATTAGCTCATGAACAGTAGTATTATCACCATTTCTCACTCAAAGTCATTACGATGAGATCGTAATACAAGATGAAAACTAGATATAAACAAATTACGTACTACAGATAATTTGGCGCTGAAACCTCTGGTAGGAAAACATTCATAGTAGCGAGGGTTACCATTGCAAGCTCAAAGATCTCTGGGAGATATATGGTAAAATAAATATTCAGGGGAAAAGATAACAAGAAAGGAACTTTCTTTTGGCAGTAAAATTAAACCATCACAGAATTATTTTTATTGTCAAATTATTTTGAAATCCGTATAATGAAAATAGAAACAGCTGAAATGTCTTGACTTTCAAAAATTCTTGAATATAATCTCCAAAGAACTGTAGAATTTGGTTTTAAGACCCTATAAGTCCTATTGTTTTATCATTTAATATCACTTGACCCTTAGCATGAGATACATGGAACAGGTTGTGAAGGATGTAAAAGAGAAGAATTACGTCACAATGAAAAGCCTGGCCGATAGAAGAAGCGAGTGGAAAGCTGCGTCAAACAAATCCTAGGATTGTTGACCAATGATGATGATGATGATGACTTTTAGCTTAATCCTGATATAGAACCCATGCCCTAGGTAGGATATGAACCCGGATATTTTCGACCAACGCAGCTGGATAGGTCACCTAAATCACCGAAAGTATTATTTTTATTAAAGTATTCTGCACATTCCTTATGCGTACTCGTTTCCGCATTTTATCTTACAATAAAGGTTTCACAGCTCACCCTTAAGTAAGGGTATCCGCAGGAGCTTAGGCCAGACCAAACTACTGTCTTCGTTCATCTTTGAATGTCTTCGTAACCGCTGGGGAGGTTCACAATAGAGGCACGTTCCGGGAACAGAGAGCAACGTTTATTCTCGCGTAAGAGACCTCCATGTGGGGGAGAGGGATGGGAAGAGGGCGAAGAAAAGGCGCTCCAAAGAGACAAACTCTCCGACGTTTCATACCCCGCCCGCACTACTTGTTTCGTTCCCTCTCCTCTCAATGGGTGAAAAATAGGTCTCGGCCCCTCGGACGCTCGGGTCTGTCGGCCGGAGTTTGTTTTGGCGACGGCTTCAAAATTCGCAAGACAAACAGCGGGGATTAACTTTTCCCTTTTTCTTCCACTCCTTCCTACCTCTGTGGGGCGGGGGCGGGTGAATGGGTGCGGGAGAGGGCGAACAAGGGCGACTCGAATGACAATGCGGGGTGAAACCGCGCTCTGCGAGGAGCGGGCTCCTGAGGAAACAACGCGACCGCCTTCCGAGACCGCGAATTCGAGGGAAGGAGGATTGCAAGCGTCGCCATGCCCTCTCCCCCCCCACTCTCTTCTCCCGCCAGCGCCGCGACGCCAAGCTCCTCACTGTCTCGCCGCTGTAGGAAAAAAAAAAAAGTTTCTGCGGTCGACGTTTTTCGGGTTTCCCCGCAAGTCACGCCCTTCCACCTCCCACCACCTTCCCTAAAACCTTCCCCCTATGCCCTTTCCACTTCACGCGGAGACTACCGCTTGCAAATCAGCTCAACGGATTAATTGTCATCCGTGGCGGAAGATAAACAATGACGGTATTCCGTGTGAGTGCAGCATATCTAAATTAGGTTTAAAATTCGCCGCCGCTTGCAGAAAGAAATTTTAGGGGCTTCTTCAAAGGTTTTGCTGTCAAGGGCGGCATGGAACGGACTTGCTGGCTTGCACCTGCTTCGAAAGTTGAGGATGCAGTAATTGCAAAGCTCTAAAAAAAACTCCTCTCCTTTCCTAGAGAGGCATGCAAGTAGTTTTAGGGTTTAGTCAGCTATGCGATGAATTTCGATCAGGGGTTCGACATTTTTGCCCACTGAAAGAAATGCAAAATATTAGTGACAGGACGAGGATAATCTCCATACAGTGGCAGAAGCAGAATCCGCTAAAACTAAAGCATACTGAGCCTAATTCATTCCCCTGTAAATCATAATATTGCCGTCGTTTGCAGGTGTTGTTAGCTCATAAAAGAAAATGGCTGCCTAGAAGCAGATTCTACCCCTCCATTCTTTGAGTACGAATTGTGCACCATAAATCCAAGAAGTTGATAAGGAAATCCAAGAAGAATATAATTACATCATATTACCCTTTAATTTTACGTATGGTATGGAGAAATTCCTTCGCAAATGCAGAGAACACACCAGTGGTTATGGGAAATATAATATTTTTCATTTTAAATGCATATCACCAACATTAGATACATATAGCCATTTAGTTTCCATTGTAGGGTTACACCAGTTAAGAAACCAATATGTTAAAACATATTTGCGATTAATCTTTTTAGCATGGCGAAAGTTGGATATGAATTTTCAAGTAAAATCAGACTTTCTAAAGCCAAAATAGGTTCCTAAAGAGTCTGTGCGATTGTTATTTGAGAGAAAAATTCATTTGTCGGCGAAAAGTCACATGAATTGGCACATTAGTTCACAGGGTATTCAAACAAAGTTTTAATAAGTCTAGCATTGCATTCGGTTTCATTCCGCTAATAATAACATTATTTCTTCCAATTTTTTGGGATTCTAATGCTATCACACACAAACTTATGTAACTTTATTTGAGTTGGGTTAAGTATTATTTTAAAAAACAATAAGGGAAAACGAAAGATGGACACTTCAATTTTAATACATTGTTATTATTATCCAAAATGATTACCCAATAAGTATGATGTAAACATATCAAAGTACATTTTTCCAGGAGCAATACGAAAAAATTATTTAAATTTTATTTTCAGAGATAGGTTAATTTGCTGTTGCTTGGAAAATAAAATGTTAAATACTAGCTCTAGAGAAGATTGGCCTAAATTTCCAAGACATTCTCTCTCTGCGTAAGAGCATAAAAATATACGTATATTTCCCTCAGGTGCTCAATCTCTGTGTGAACTTAGGCAGCTCCGTATTGGCATACAAAAGGATACATCAGTGCGTTTAACTTCTTATGCATTACCCTGTTTTCGAGCAACAAAACGAGAAAAGGATTGAAATTATATTGAAATGCTAGACTAATTTGCTCTCCAATGCGTAAGAATATGTTAAATATTGCCATTTAGCTGTAGAGGACGTTGAATTAAATTTGCAACAAATTTCTCCATGCCACACACTAAGAACAATTTTTTCCGAGCTGCCCCCAACATCAGAGGTGAAAGGAAATAAAGCATTTAAAGGAAGAAGGAAGGCACCACATGTTTCAAAGAGGAAACCTTTTGAATTATGATAAGAGGTGCCGGGACTCGCAACACAAAATTGACCTATTGCCACTGCCGAAAGCTGGAACGAACCCGATACATCGATAAACGCGAGAGAACGGAAACTTTACATTTTGTACCTATAGAATAATAAGAAACACTAAAATGTAAAACATCTAGAGGAAGCGCAGGGAATCATGAATTTCACGACCCGGGCATACACCACACACTGACTCCGTGGGCAAATTTCCAGTCGAAGGATTTTAAGGATTTTCTTTACACGGGGCAAGACCCAAAGGGCCTTCGAATGGTGGGCGGGGCGAGGACAGCGGCGTAGAAGGGCAAGGAGAGGGTTGCGGTGAGAAGTCAGTTTCGGTTGGCATGGAATGAGGGTGCAGGGTAGAAACATTGAGCGAGATTGCCGGAAAAGCGTGTGAGAGGAACTTGCTTTAAGAGGATAAGGCATGAAAGATTGCCATAAAGGAGAGAGGCGCGATAAACAAGGAGGGAGGGAGCTTGGGGGAGAGTTCAAGGGGGAAATGTTAGGTGAGGCGAAAGGTTAAGGTTCGGGGTTGGTGGGAAGGAGGGGGTTAGGGCAGAGGAAAAATGGGAGTTCTCGGACATCGTCGATTCACACGCGAAACGGAAAGTGCTCCCGCCACGTTTAGAATGGGTCGTTGAGATGGCTTAAGACCTATCCACCCTTGAGCCACGTGCTCGGATTCCAGGAGGAAAGAAGAGTTTGCAGCACTACCCCTGTCCTGACACATCAGCCGAGTGAAGATAGCTCAACTTAATGATCAAGTTTTAGTTTAGTTATTCAAGGGAGGCGAGGGTAATTGTAGGAGTTTCCAGGGAATGAAGGAAGTGTGGAGAGAAACCCGGCGTCGGAATCAGTCTACTCTTGATGACGGGTGCCAAGGGGAACAAACCTTAACGTCCCATTCGACGGGCGAAGTACTGAACATGAAATGCTCTCTATAAGACGCCTAAGTAAGGATCGGCTTGGCACTGAAATATCCCCCACAGTCGGAAATCGAACCTGGAACCAAGAGGTGGGAGGCTACTACTCTAGCCGCCACACCAAACCGATCCCCCAATGATATTGTAAATAACATAGTGCTGGAGAGGAAAATCGAAGAAAAATCCTCTCGAGGGAGACCACGGGGCATATACCTAGGATAAACTAAGGGGGATGCTGATGGAAAGAATTACATGGAAGTAAAAGAGATGGGGCATGGAATATAATGAATGTCTTGAACCAATAATGGGATTGGATGACAATGACATTGAGGACAATAATATTGCCGTGGCGTCAACCAAGGAGGTGAGAATATACTGGAGGTTGCATCGCAGCTGATTTGAGAAGCTTACGGCAAATTTGGTATATACATACGATATATGGGCTTGCTAATAACGATACTCGTACGGATGAAGTTGTTTTCTCCCGCAGTACAACTAAGAGTATCGTGAGATACAGAATAGAATGCATCTTTAAAATTCGTCAAAGTATTAGAAGGAAGTACGCATGCATGCATGAAACGAACGCCAAATATTTAGTTAAATAGGTGATATTCCAACCATTTGCATTAAATAGATTTGGGAAATTAAATGACGCTGCTGTGATAAAATTTAGGTTTACAATTTCATTGTTATATACATTTTAGAACTCATGCAGTCTCAATAAAAGTCCGTATTTAAGGAGATATTTTGTACAAAGTAGGTAGAGTCTAATCTTTCCCAAGCACCCCATTTTGTCCTCATTTATTTTTACCCACTGACTAGCATTCGAATACTTCCTACAGGACATCCTAACCTCCTCGGTGTCAGTAGCACAAATAACATCAGAAGTCACTATACACTCCCCGATGACTGATGCGTGTGGTAACCCTGATGCCTTTAGCAACTCCCTTCGCCATAATCCACCCCCACATTCGTGCCTCCCTCACAGCCTTCCCCATCCGTTCCCCCACCCCATTCCCGAAGAACTCAACCTCCGAATCAGCTGAGAGGGGAACGGCCCTGGGTCCAGAGACGCCGAGAACGTCTCCCGATTGACGGAGGAAAAACGAGCGGGTGGCTGAGGGACTTTTTGCCAAAAACAGCTCCTGGCGACGCATCACGGCCACCGCGGGTCTTTTGAAAGTGATGCGTCGAGATTTGTGGAAAGTGAAAGGTTTTGAGGGAGGGAGAGCAGTGGGGGATGAATGTCGTGGGGGTGCGGGCGGAGAGAAGGGGAGGGGTTGGCGAGACCAAAGAAGTGGGTGAGAGGTGAGGTCGGGAGGGAGGAGATACGAATGAAAGGAACAGGGGAGAATCCAACGGGAAGTGGAAGTCGCTTAGCGACGTGGGGGACTGAGAAAAGACCCGAGATGGATGGCGTAAGACTGGCGACAAAACAGCCTCTCATTGCCCCGGGATATAATGTTGAGGGAGCTTCTCTCGGGAGTCAGTTTTTCTAATCAATTAAGGCACCATTCTATCCTATTGTCCGGACTTAGTTGTAAGTTGGGACCACAAAAACAAGAATCTTTCAAGCAAGTCCGTATATCATTATGGCAAAATGTTGTTGAAACTTTTTATCGCAAAAGTACCTTATTAGTAAGTGTTAAGTTTCTTTTAGAAAATTTTCTATATTCGCTAACTTTTGAGGCTCCTTTCTACATTTTTATAATGAACTATGCGTATGGCTATGCCCCCCTATCCGCCTATGGTGGTAAAACCCTCATAGCTCGCTCCGACTATGCTTATCTTTCGGTATTAAATCGACACTTTTATCCCAATTATTTCTTATATGTCTATTTTCCCCATGAACATCTATGAGGGTCGACAATTCTTTTGGCCATCAGGGTGAAGGTTTTTCAAAGCCGTAAAATTTTAGCAATTATGGTATAATTAATCAAAATTTTCATAATCTTGAACAGAAACCATTATTTCATGACAATACATAATTTAATTGTTTATGGTATTCCCATTTATATGGTTTCCCAATTTTTTTGGGTAAATCAATACTAATTCAAGTATTGAAATAAAATAAAGCTAGATGCTTAAAATATGATTCTACTGCGTTTTCTCATAGGAAAATGTAAACATGTGTTTGGTCAAATATGGGACTATCAGGTCAATAAAATGTTGCTCGGAATTATCGGGTTGATGACATTAAATATTACTGATGATAATTAATGAAATACTAATGTTAAAGTTTTGTGGCAATTTTTTTCACGAAAAATTCTGAGTGTTGCATATAAAGGTTGAACAAAAACGTGATAGTTTTGAGCGTATCTATTTATAGTGCAGAATAGGTTGATATATTTGTTTTTGAAACATATACTAAAATATTCGGTAAGAATGGAGAGTAATGAGTGAGGAGGAGGATAGGGAATTTATGATGGGCAGAAAGAAAGACGAACGTGGAAGTGCAGGTGTTCATGGTCTTGGAAAGGTAGTAGATTGAGGAAACAAGGAGATGGCAGGACATGAAGGAGGTTTTAAGGGGTGAGAATGTTTTTAAGGACGCGATAGGGGGAAGAATGTTGAGTAAGAATTTTGAGAATGTTGAGGGAGGAGAAGAATGGGTAGTTTAGATAAAATTATGACTGGTAGGAAGTATGCGGAATTAAAGAAGGTCAACTTTTGATAGGTAGAAGTCGTTGGGAGATATTTTGTCCATCAAAGCCTGCCTTAACCGAGGGAATACTATTAATATTGTAATAAAAATAGTTTTGACCAACTTAAAAGTTGGTAAACTCTTTTCGATTTCCCCTATTTCATGTCTTTCAGGGAATTTCAAAATTTCCACTTTTGCTGTGCTTCTATTTTCTCTCACTCCTAGCCTACCGTGCTCCGTGTTGCCATTCATTCGTAAAATTATTGCTGTGACCACTCTTTCTCTCCTCTTTTCATCCACTTTCGTTACTGGCAACGTTCAGGGGAAATAATAACGAAAAGTAGAGAAGAAAACGTAAAAAGAGAAACGAAATGAGGCATTAATGATGAGCCTTTGGGAGCGGAATGAGAGAGAGGCAATGAAGAACTTGGAGGGAGTGGAGATAAGGCGGGCGAGGGGAAGGAAAGAGTACGAGAGAGAGGAGAGGAGAGAGGAAGGAGGGAACATGGGAGGGAGTGGAGAGTAAACAAGGGTGAAAGGTGGATTGTTGCGGCGGACACATTCAGAGAGCGAAGCGCCCAAGAGGCACCATTGAAAAAGCAAGGGGCGGAGAGGGATGAATGGATGGCAAGACAGTTTTTCTACGAGAGAGAAGCCAGCCTTCCCCCAAAAACCCTCCCCTCACCCTCCCGGCCAGAAACGAACCCCCCCATCACCTCTCCTGGCCTCTCTCCCTTCCTTGATGCGGCGAAGGTGACTGATCTGCGGCGATACCCTGGCTGGGTCCGTTCCCTGCATAACGGAACCGATCGTATTCACCACCCTGTCCCCTTACTTCTTCTGACGGCTCCTGCGACACCTACCATGATTCTGCTGCACATGATATAATGGTTTTGACTCTTCAAAAGTCACTCGCAATCGGTCAGTTCATGTGACCACTTACGGGCTTCCTCTCCAAAATTGCATGAATGCATTCAATTATCTTTTTCAACTACCTTCCGCTGAACTCCCAAGAAGAAGAGGAATCCCTGCGAGGAGAGATTTTTTTACTGGATTCTCTCTCATTTTGAAGGAAACCCTTATTGAGGAAATGATATTGGAATAACATTATATCATAAAAGGATACCTTTGCATTGCATAGTATTAGAAATACGCCTTTATGAAATGAAACTGCAAAGGTTATATTGTATCTTCCAACCCAGGAGTGGGGGTTCTGAGGTCTTTGTGATGTCTAGTGCGGCCTTTTCTAGAATTATCACACATGATAGGTGTTTGAATCAGCAAGACGCTATGTGTCTTTTGTAATGCATGAGGGAGTAAAATCGGCAATCAAATAACTTCTAAACTTATTAATTATTCTCCTTATGAAGTTCTGGGCATGTATGTGGGCTTCAACTACTAACCTTAAAAATTTAAACACCGTTACACGTACGTATATGTATGTTACGCATAGGGCAGAGTGGGGTCAAGCGTCCTCTCCCAGGGATGAATTTTGTTGGCATAGCAACTCAATACATTTCCTCCCTTTGTGGTGTAGCCTAAAGAATTCTGAGGTAAACACAATATACGGCCGGAATATAAACGGCCGAGGAGGGATTCGCACCCGCGATCTTTGGACGGTTCGTCACAGATCCGGCTACTTTGGCGGGTGCGATCAATTGGACGACTTCCACACTAACCTTTCGTAGGCCTCTTGTGTGCTGTATAAACCATTTTAGGAGAAAAACCGATTTTTTGTTCGATCTAGAAGAGGAAGCTAAAATGAAGCTCTTGTGTGGTGTTTCGCCCAACTTGATTCTCGTAGAATTGACGGACAGTCATGTGGACGATATGACGGGAGAGGAAGGTGAGCTCCTCGTATATCAGGATGACTAAGACAAAGGGCAAGTATCTACCTCCTGCGCAACAAAAACCCTATTTAATTCCCTCTTATTTTAGGTGAACATTCGTGCTATGTATAATTCATAACAGGATGCATAATTCTGCTTTCAGAAACACTTGTCAAAATACTTACTACTACCGTTTACACGATAACGAGTTGAAAAATATTTCCGCGTACTCATTCACCATGAATTTCGGAGAAAACAACATTTTATGGGAATCTGCATATCACCGCGCATGAAACACTGGCGATCTCACTGCGGTATCATAGAGCCTTAGCACACCAGATAAAATCTGTTTCTCCCATTAACTCACTGTCGTGAGCAAAGGAGACTGCCAAGTCATGATACCAGTGAACAAATGCGTTTACTGCAAGCCGAATTCATCGTCATCACACGTCATCGAATCTCAAAATGATTTAACGAAGCGTCCCACTCTATTCTAAATTTGACTCTCCTATTTTCCTTTTCTCTTTAGAACTGTTTTAATAGGAATGCTTCAACTCAAGCCAATAAGGTTACTCCATTTGTGCTTCAAAATTTTCGTGGCATTCTTTCATGGCATTTTCCTTAAAACCTCTATGTTTAGCCATTTGGCGGGCATCATTCTCCTGAAAAACACAGAGTAAGCGCAGCTTACTGTTCCTCAAGGACCAAAAAATGGATGCAGGACCATTCCATTTTCATAGAAAGACTTTGCAGATATATGGTTTTGCGCGTAATTTAAGTGTTGTAATTTACGAGCGGCAAGAAAAATTATGAACTCAATTATGTCATCTAAAAGAAATTTATGCGCACTCAAAGTATTTTTAATTCAAATCAAAACCAATTTCACTTTAAAAACTTTCTACGAATTTATTTATTTCCTTAGTAAACAAATATAATGTAAATACGTTTCTTTTTTGTTCTTTGCAGATGATTTTATCTATTTTGATGTCCTTCACTAAGACAAATTCATTATGATGTACGGTCACAGATTTCAGCCAGACAAAATGAATATCACCTGTTTATGCATGATATTCGAATTAGCATACTAAACTGATATAAGTACAAGTCAAAGTCAAGAACCGATGAAGAAGGGTTCTGAGTATTGATCCGTGTTTACGTGGGGCGAATACAACACTGTGGACTCAGGGTTCAATAAGAAATGAAAACTGCGTCACCGAATAAGATCGAGCGCCAGCCCTGCGGAGTGGAAAGCCAAACCCGTTGATAAATCGCCTTCCTCGCGTGTCTCGAGGGAGGGAAAAAATGGAGAAAAAATGCAGTCGGGGGCAGAGGGAGATGGGAGACCGAATGAACTCACTCACCCAGAGTGGCCGCAGCAGACTGATAAACGACGCTTCGGATTACGCGGCAATGCCGAGTCGGCTGCTGGAGTTTTTCCCGGCATCATTTAATTGTGACCGAGGCCTTAACTCCACTCCTGATAAATTGCGAGTCTGTGCCGAAAATTCATGCGTGAATCAGATTCGTGGAAGCTTTCCAATTATTCACTAATAGCTTTCCAATCCCTCCCAGATTTTACTGTAGCAAACTGAGAAACTTAATTGGGCAATTGCACATAAATCAGACCTGTTCAAAACATATTTTTCAAGTCGTTTTCGGCAGGGAAAATATATTTTATCTCACACAGAATGAATAATAGGTTCGTCAATAAAATCGTTCGAAAGCTAGATTTACTTACCTTAGCGAAAGATGCAAACCGGTATATTTTTATACGTAAGGTATGCAAACCGTAATAGCGTGAAAAAATAATGAATTCAAAAGATAGCTCAGTAAATGTGTTTCCTTATTTGAGCTTTTAGTCGATTCCGCCTAAGTCCTGTTCACTAGTATCGTTAATTTAGTATTGAAATGAGGGAAGTCATATGTACCCCATAGATTTCAACGTGGTGCTATGAGATGAGAAGACAAGGAAAACAATGTAGAAAACTATTAGAAGACTATGATATATAATTTCGTAGTGGTAGTAGTTATTCTAAGGAGACGACCAATAAATAATTTCATTTGCACTAATAAGAGTAAGTGGGTGATCGGCAAGACAAAGAATTTCCAGGGCACAAAAGAAGGGTGGGAAGAAACCCGGCGATGGCGCTAACCATTAACCTACTCTTAAAGAAAGGCGCCAAGAGGTCCACGTCTTAACGTCCCATGCGATGAGCGGAGCACTGCAATGGAAGTGCTTTCCTTAGAACACTTAAGTGGGAATGGGTATATTGTTTAATCAAAGTTTAGCTATCACTCATATTTCTGTACAAGATCAAGATAGTAAAGACTCAAAACTTCATATTTTCCATCACGAAGATAGGAACCTTTTATTTTATTTTGCAAAATAATATTCTTCTGCTGGACGCTGACTCCATCGCACTCCTTCCGCATTATTCTTTGTTTCTTAAAATTTCAGATGCTGATTTAATTCCAAAATAAGTTTTTTCATACAATTTTAGAAAATTAAGTAATTAGTAACTTATATGAAACCATTCCACATAAATACTCTACTCATTAAATCATTATAAAATATATAACTCTCTTGGAGTTGATACCAATAACCCCGATAGTAAATTAATAATAAAATTACTAATAAATCATATTGAAGTCTAATATGAGCATAGAAATTGTAAACAAATCCCTACCATTAGTTACATTTATCATCACATTGATTAAGTGAATTAATCGACAGTGAATGGTGTGAATTGACTATTAAGAACAACACCTGAATAATAATATATTAGAGTAATATTTTTTCGTTTGCCTTTACATAACTTGATGAAATTAGACTAAAGATAAAAATGGAATATGAAAATCGGTTGGGCTTTCGAGCTGCGGGTGTGATGAAGATTGAGAAAGCTTTACCCGGTGGATTAGAAAACAAACAAGGATGTGTTTGGAAGGGCAGTGGAAGAGAAGAAATTGAGAGAGGATAGAATTAGAGGATGAGACATGTAATAAAGGTCCATGGGGTTCTGGAAGAATATGATAATAAGGAATATGTTAGGATAGCGAAGAGGCGAGGCACGAGAGAGAACGTCTTGAGCGTAAGGACGAAAAATGCAAATAAGATAATTGTTTTCAGAATTGATCAAATAGACGTGGGAAGAAGAGAAAGCAGTGGAGGGCACAAGGAATGGGAGTTTGTCTTAGGGTAGGTTGAGGAAAGGTCAGCCGGAGAGGAGAAGCAAGAGAGGATTGAAGAAAGTTGGCAAGAGACCATTCGTCGGAGAGGGCGACAGCGGGAGAGGGGTGCGGGGACGGATGAGGGAGAGAGTCGAGGTCAGCGAGGGAGGAAGGTCAGGGGGCAAAGCGTGGAGAGGGGAGGGCACGCAGAGCAAGGCCACGCGTGCGGCCCAGCCGAGGGAGTGGAAGGCAAGCTGCGGCCGTGAAGCTGAAGGGAAGGACGTTTTGGGGAATAATGAAGCCGGGAGACGATAAACGGGGAGAGCTTGGAGAACGAGGGGTGGAGGAGCAACAGAGAGGGGGAGGAAAAGGATCTTGCCAAGATCCCGGGGATGTGAAACTGAATTTAAGAATGGCTAGGGGAATGGAAGTTGACTGTCTGAGGACAAAAAAAAACAGTTTTCCATAAATTAGGATAGGGATATGCGGCTCAAGAATGAACAAAAAGAGGGAGTCCATTTCTTTGGCAATGGATAAGGTCATAGGACGATGGAATAATAGTGGTAGGAATGAAAGTAGATGCTGAGCTGCGAAAAGGGGCAGTAAAAAGGACACCACTAATGACCCGTGTTATAATTTGGGAAATAACGGATGGAAAAGACTGCGGGGCAGAATCTCTTTTGAAAACCAAACGATGGAGAAGCGAAAGGTAAATGCAGGAAGGGAGGAAGTAAATAAAATAATGAATGCCATTTTCCAGACAGGAGAACAAAACGTTTTTGATTTCAAGATGATATATGGGAAAAAAGGAAGTAAAATCCCAATATGAATGAGTATTTGAGTTGTTTGGGTGAAATCAAATCGGAATTATGGTATAATCACCGATAGTCATCAATCATAATATTGCTTTGGTGCAGCTCCACGCTCTCCTCTTTCATTGGCTAAGTTCTTGGCATTAGCGCATTTCCTTCTTTTTTAGTATGTATTAAAAAAAAAGATACGTAAATGGGGATATATGGCCGGGGGTGTGGAGAACGGAATTTTAAGCAAAAGGGAAAAAGAGAGGATGATGGGTGTGTCTCCACAGCGTCCAGTCCTTCGTTCGCAGCAAGCAAGGCCTTCCACTTAAGTAGCGGTGGGACACTCGCCCCCTCCCTCAACTCTGCCCGTCTCCGTTGAACCCCGTTCCCTTCACCCCTCGCCGCTGACCCTTCGCTCAAACCACTAAGAAGATCTGGGCTCCCCAATGGAGGACGGAATCCTTGACGTTCATCCAGGACGCGGAAACTTTTAATGCACTTTCATCATAGTAGAGGGCGTCTCTCATCCCCTTTTTCGCACTCCATCGCCTCCTCTTGAGGGTGACCTTCCTTAAGTGTACTGAACCTTCAGACGGTGAAATACTGCTCCGGTTCAGAGTGAAGATGGAAAAAAGCGTGTGGGATACGCCTCAGCTGCCCCCTCTCTTCTACTCCGAATGTTTCCGGGGCATTTTCCTAAGGGCTGATGCTCGATGCAAGTGCTCTATATCACGGTTTCCCAAACGAGAAACTAGTGGCTGTTTATCAGAACGTTACAATGGGGGCGTTAACTCAGAACCGAAATCGCAATTTTGTGCACGAAATTGTTAGATGGAAACGAAAAAAGAATTTTGGTGAAAAAATTAATCTTCTAACCACAACCATTCACTCATAAATCAAAAATTTAAATAATCAAAAGGTGACTCCCACCGAAAAAGCTGCTGTGATACCATTGATGTCATTTTCCTCCCGTCCTTGACTGCTCTTATGGGAAGGGGAGGGAGTGGAGGGGGATTCTGGGAAGGTCTGCTCGCACAGATTCTGTCGTAATCGCTCCCATTGGGAGAGCCAGCTGTGTCCCCCCATTTGCGATAAGGCGAAGTAGCTTCGCGGGCTCAGTTGTGATTGGACGAAGTCGATATACGTCAGAGGTTGCACCACACCCACTTTTCCGAAAGGGTTAAAAACTTCAGTTTTTCGCCGCTTATAACTCGAGAAATAATTGACGGATCCAAAAACGGAAAAATACTGGTCTTTTTATTTTACAAACTCTTATCATATTCGCCAATAAAAAAATATGGTAAACGACCCCATTGACAAAACTGTTCTCTCCACTACCGTTAAAAATATTTGTTCAGGGTAATCTCAAAGAACAAATCCATGACGAAAGAAAACCCTATGAAAATAATTGTAAAACCAGAACCTTTGCATTATACAGGCGCCCATATGGAGAGTTGTTTGTTGAAATAGTGCTGAACCGCGTCTTGTATCGCTTTGGGTGGTTTGAGAAAGTATTTTATATCTTGATTGAAGCAAATCAAACAAAGATGCTTGGAAAATACACCGTATGATTGACTAATCAAAGACATTCGATTGACTTATTTTAAATGAAGAAAATCTGAAAAAGGATCATGCCTAAGTATATGTGTAAAATTATGTTTTAAATTAATCATTCCAATAAGTCTAAGCACTGGGTAGAAATTCCTTATGAAGAATTCGAGAAAACATTTGACTCAACGAATTTAACAGAACACAAGTGCACGGCATAGCCTCTGATAGCTAATGATATTTTGCAGCTGCTTTGAAGGAGAAGCTGTTGCTTCGTCCAGCTAGTGTGACATTTTCCACATATTCAAGCTTTCTGTGGAATAAAGAGTCATTTTTTAGGCGTAAAAAGTGACTACTATGACGCGGAAATGGGTCTGAAAGGCATCTCATTTCCTTTTACGACAACTTCAAGTGGGATCGAGCTGGAATTTCCCGCCGCTTGCCAGACGCCTTTCGTCCCGCCCATCGGCCCAGTCTGAATGAAGGGAATAGCTTCAAAAACACCCGAAGAGTGGAAGAAATAAAATTCATCTGGAGATGTCCGAATAACAACCGAGGATGAAAAAACGGAACGAGATTTCGCGGGAAGGAGAAGAAAAATTCCTTGGAGCACATTACGATTCTTGGCATCGGACCGAGCAGCTAGGAAGGAAGAACTCGTCCAGCCGGGAGTTCATTTCTCCTTTGCGACGAATTTATATTCACGACTCTGTCTTCAACATGGACGCAAATGCACATGAGGGCGAAGTGGAGCCGGTCAGGACAAGGAGGAGAGATTCAGACTCTCCCGAGGGAAGAGATGTCTCTCTCCCTCACTACACAGCCTCCCCTCTCACACTCCAGTTCTTTCCCACCCCATCTTCTGGTGACAAAGAATTACTCAATACCCAGAGAACCTTCATTTTAAATATCACTCCACTCCCATTCCCCATGCAGCTAGTGATTCATGCACACCTTCCTCATGCCTGCACAGGATTAGGATAGCACTGTAAAACATTTAAAGGGTTTATGAAATTCGATTTCTTGAAAAAACTACGAAACAAAAAATACTATGCGCAAGCATCTCTTAAAGCATGCTCCTTAATCAGCACCGCGTGGTTCATTGTTGCCAAGGAACCCCATGGAGACAAGTCCAAAAATATCTTGTAAATCTTTCTTCATGACATCTCATACCTCTGGGGCCAATTTTAGACAACAAAAAAAACTAAAAAGAATCAGAAGAGACTCATTTGTTTAAAAAAAAGGAGATTTAAGTGTCGTCCTTGTAGGTGAATAAATATTTGAATTAGACTTTTCAAATGTTTTGCTTATGATGTCCTCCGTCAAAATAAAGCTTAAGATTGATAGCATTCACGCAAAACAAAACATGAGGTTGCTTTGTAAATATGAACTTTCAACGAAAGGAATTAGGGGCACAGAAAAACGCGAAGGTCTTTCTCTTCAGTGATATTCAAAAGAGTAGTAATAAACATTTTAATGAGTTACAAAATCCCTCCCTTGACAAGTACCTTGATAGAAATAAGGCTTGTATTGTCCATTAGCCCATAGAACAACACTGGCGTGAGGAATGACAATAGCTTTTAGTTTCTTCCAGAAAATTTGGAGAGGTTGTTCAATGATGATAGGTATTTGCACTGTTAAGGAAACGTAGGGATAGGAACTTTTATGAAACTGAAGGCGTAGTGGAGATTGAGTGTTGGTATTAATCTACACCTAAAGAAGCGTCTGAAGAAGGAGAAGTTTAGCTCGAAGAAAGTATTAGACTACTTTCATCGAAAGAACGCCAAGAAGTCCTCAGTTAAACGTCTCATCAAAAATTTGACCTACCTTGAATTTGCTTTCCAAATAATTTTTAAACCAGGACGAGATTCCACTGAAAAATACCTGCCACTGCTGTGTATTGAACACAGGGCCTCAAGATAGGAGACCAGCGTTCTGACAACAACATAAACTTAATCCCGGCCCAGGCCGGAGAACCATAATCCGGTAATAATGGCTGGTATTAATTTTAGCTGTGGCATTACATAAACGTGAACTAATACATAATATTTAAATACCATAGGGTTTTTATAGAGACCTTAAATTTATCTAGGGACCATTATTAAAGCCTATTATCACCGATAGCCTGCTCATACGAGTTCCTTAATACTAATCAGAAAAAACTCAGCAAAAATTCATGGTTGTTATCCAATGATATACGAGGTGTAAAGTTATAAATGTTGAAAGAAGTAACAATCGCTACACGCAAAATGTAATCCACATCCAGATGCAAGAGAAAAACCAGAAGGATCTGAATAGGCTGGCGGTGTCTATCGTTTCGCGGTGGTCACCGAGGGTTAATTGGCGTATCGCAAGAAAAGTCATCTACACCTTAGTGATGACCAACAGAGCATCACAGGAGCGTATGAAAGGGAGCGTTAGACAATAGCTCTCAAAAGAGGGTGAAGAGGAAAAATGGAACCCAAGAAAAAAGGATAAAAAAGATGATGAAATCTGGTAAATGGTATACATAGCATATTTTCGAGGCGTGCGAGAACGATCGCTACAACTTGAGTGAGCCCAATTTATCTCCCTTATGTGACCCTACCCATCTCTTCTCTGCATATGTTATCTGCTTGATTGTGCAGGGTGGGCTCGAAAGGCACGTCTTTGAATCACACAAAGTTCCGTCCTGCACCAAAATTGCTCACACGATCTTCGACCCCGTCTTTGCAACTTCACTTCTATTCCTAGGCTAACCTTTCGGGGACATTTGTGACCTACGTTTTTTCCTCTCCGACGCAAATTCGAAACATGAATTTTCCTAAAAGTTGAATTTTCCTGCAAGTCAAACTATTCATTCCCACTGCCAAAGGCCAGTGTTGGAACAATTTCAAATGCAATGCAGATATATTGACGCACAACTGCCATTTCTACTCGAAAACGGCGTTGAAAAATCTTGCCTGCTTTTTTTTTATTTCGGCCTTTGGAAGAAAAGTCTATCTGCCCTTTGGCGTTTTCCTTTCAGAGTAGGCAAAGCCGATGTTTTTTCCGCACGTCCTCTACTCTCGAAGAGCACTTTATATCCCATGCTATCCTCCTATCTTTCACAAAGCAAATGGCCTCAACTGACGTTTGTGTCGTGTATTGAACGCCACTATAATCTGAATTTATTGGAAACGTTCTCCAGAAGGAACCACGGAGATACAAGCCCAGAATTTACAATTGAGAAAAACCCATGCTTTGTCACCCATCTTCGGTGTGACCACGAATCATCAAAAGAATATAGCAGGGAGTATTATTATAGCATTATTTTTTTAATCATGAATACATGAGATTATATTAGTCATTGTAATGCCGCCAAGTGAATTAGATCCCAAACTATGAAGAAGGCCTTGATTAACAAAGACAAAATGGATAGCGCATGCATTTCTACAAGACTACTTAATGTTAGCTGTGATGTCCCTCATAATTTAATGGCTCTAGAATACAATGATCATATGATTAATGGTTGTATGTAGTATTGGGGAGCTCGTTTTTCTAAGCTTGTTCGCTTTGTTCTCTTAAAATGGCTCCAATGCGCAATGTTTCGTAAAGAGCGTCTGTGCATTGTAATATCCACAAAAAATATTATATTGCCAACAAAATCTGCTTTTTTCATGGTGCCTAACGAGTTAGAACTATTTATCGTCTTAAGAAGATTCATTTTAAAAACCAAAGATACTAAATAGAATAATTAGGTCGCAATTTGTAACCTCTCTGGAAATACGCACAGAGTCGGTATTTAATCAGGTTTGGTTATTAATATTCCTCGGAGTGGTTTCTGTTCCGGGAAACAGGCCACAAGTATTCTCATGCGGTCACCATACGACTGTGGAGGACCGCGTCTTTCCGCGCGGAAATGAAACATTACCCGTCGTGGGCAAGCCGAGAAGAGTTGCACACGGTGAGTTTAACTTTCCCTTTCATTTCGCCACGCAGACACAGCCATCCCGCCCCTTTTCCACCTCCTCCCCCCATTCCTCCACCCCCTCGCTCCTGACCCTTCCCTCCTCGCGTCGCTTTTCGCATCCTCATCTTCCTTCCAGCCCCTCCCCTTTAACCGCAAACCCCGAAACGTCCTCCCCTACTCCCCCGTCTTACATTCTCCCCCCTTTTTCGTTCCACCCGACCTCACCACCCCTACCGCTTCTTACCCCCACGCCCTTCCACGCACCCCTCAAACCCTGATGTCCTTCCCTCACAACGCCTTTCCTCAGAGCTTGCACATCGGCGCAGGGAGCGAAGGTATGACTTCTTTCCGGGCTCCCTACACGAACCGAAATTTCAATAAAACCTTTGCCAAATTTACGGCCGCTCTTTCTTAGGGCTAGTAAAGTACCCTTGCGTTACAGCCTAGAAAATTAGGCCACGACTTTTATATCATATTCGGTGCTCAACATAAATTATTATGAAACCTTACGAATATTACACTCCTATTTCAATATGAGTTCCTCTCTCTCCCCCAAAGTTACGATCGAAGGAGTTGATCTGATTGCATACACTCGAGGTTTCAATTTCACAATCTTGGATATTATTTGCAGGAAATGGCTTACAGATTGCAGGATCCCACGATGATTTGTCCACTTTCTACGATCCACTTTGTCTAATATTTTATAACTTGCCCTGAAGCTTCTAATTTATTGTGTTCGTCTAAAACCATTTAGATTTAAGATTCTCTATAATTTTTAAGGGTACTAAGGAAGAGTATATTCCTAATCTCAAATTTCCTAAGAAAGGTGGATTTTAGAGTTCAATTTTTCAAGCAATCAGTAATTAGAGGCTACTAAATCCATCATTAGAGGAAAATGTTAATTATGTTACTTACTAAGTGATCCACCGAAGGATACGTTTGACAGGCTTGCCTCATGAGTAAGGTGACCAGACGTCCCGCTTTTAGCGGGACAGTCCCGATTTTTAACAATTTATCCCGCGTCCCGCGGGGTTTTAAGAAAGTCCCGATTTTTAGAAAGAATACACGACAAGCTAGGGAACGGTGGGAGAACGGGAAGGGAATATGCGGTTTTCTGCTTCCATGTAGCTATTTCACCAGGATATGAGTTTTATATTACTTTTGTAAATTTTATGATGTTAAACTTTAATAATGAAATTAATTGTTGAGAACTGATTATCAGGAACTGCTTATCAAAGTTCGCCTTGATCAGTTGCTAATATTCGACCACCATTGTTTGGACTTAATGAACAGTCGCATTTTTGGGTATTGGCAGCCACGAAAACATTTTGTAGCTGTAAAATGAAGAGAGAACAATTCGTACACTTCCACAGATTTTATTGTTATGGCGACATGTTTCGCTAGCGATCAGGATGGGATGTATGCGCGTTTTTTTGATTTCCAAAAGGCGTTCGAAAGAGTTAGGTGGGACTAGTTAATGGAAATATTGCGGAAGATAGGAGTAGACTGGAGAGACAGGAGACTGATCCGGAATTTATACATGGCGCAGAAGACGCAGGTGAGAGTAGCCGATGGAGAATCGGATTGGGCCACAATACGGAGGGGAGTTAGGCAGGGCTGTCCGTTATCGCCGGTACTTTTCAACATAGGTACACTCAGAGGAAATGGTGAGAGAGACTTGGGATGAGCTGGAGGCTGGAGTAAAGGTTATGGGGAAATTGATAAAATCAGTGAGGTTTGCGGATGACCAAGCAAACTGCTAGTAAGCCAGTTTGCCCGTGGCTTGCAAAAAATGCTGGATGCGTTGCAGGGACAGTGCGAAAGATGCGGGATGAAGATAAACCAGAAGAAAACGAAAGTAATGCGATTTTAAAGAACAAAAAGAGCCAGTATAACGATAAAAGTAGGAGGTCAGAAGCTAGAGCAGGTAGAGCAATTCAGCTATCTAGGTAGTGTGTGGGAAGCAAAAGGGTATAGCAGCCTTGAAGTGAGAACGAGAATTGCATTGGCGAAATAAGCTTTTACTCGAAGGCGTGAACTAACGACGTTGAGTAGGGAAGTGAAGAAAAGACAAGTGAAAAGTTTAATATGGAGCGTTGCACTATATGGGGTGGGAACGTGGGCTTTGCGAAAAGAAGATGAAAATAGACTCAGGGCTTTTGAGATGTGGGTGTGGAGAAGGATGGAGAAAGTAAAGTGGGTCGAAAGGAAGACGAACGATGAAGTGCTAGAATTGGTAGGAGAGGAAAGAAATTTGATAGATGAAATTAGGAGAAGGCAGAAGGTGTGGATGGAAAAGGTAATAAAAGGGGATGGAGTTTTAAAAGAAGTGATTGAGGGAAGAGCGTTGGGTAAGCGGGGAAGAGGAAGGAGAAGAACGGGTAGCTTGGATTGAATGTTGGTTGGCAGGAGGTACGAGGGGCTGATGAGGGACATCGTGTGAAATTTAGGGGGTGGGAGGAATTAAATGTCGATTTAAACCTACCTTCACCGGTAGAATACTAATAATAATAATATAGACCAAATTTTTAATAACAAATAACAATTACGGAAGCACTGTATGAAAGTAATATAACACACCGTCATCATTCGGGAGTAAAGAAACACTCCCCGATTTTTAGCCTACTTTTACTATTATATTTCAGTACGGAGAAAGAATGCAAAAATAATTAAAGTAGTTACCAGAGATCACCAAGTTGAGGTACCTGCACTATGAACTCCCCCGCCCACACACCCACTTATAGAATAGAGGAACGCATTTCCTTTATCAGATTATATGCTATCGAAAAAATAAAAAAATGGTCTTTTGTAGTACCAGTTGGTTTATCTGTGTGCAAGTATTCGTCTTTAAACTTTATTTTCATTGAACATTAAAGGTCATTATCGATTTTATTTTTTAAGTCAAGCAGATAAATGTAAAACTTACTCACTATATCACAGCATGAACTGAGACTAGGTTTTGAAGGTTGGCATTTTGGTTCTGCTTTCTAGAATTTTCAGTATTTCTTATTGTGTCTCGTTGTTGCGGATGCCAATGAAGCTTGGGTTACCTCTTTTACAAATATTTCAAAAGCGCAAGCTTTTGTGTGACAAGGACTATTGCGTTCCACAGTTGCGCGTTACTCAAGTAATTCTCGAATTCTTCAGTCGTGAGTTGCGATAGAGCACGAGTCGGTGTTCTCGTCCCATTTTATCAGCAGCTTGTAGTCTTCTGCATCAAATTTAAAATCTGTTAACTCAAAATCCCACGATTTTCGTCGCACGCGTATTTCTTCATGCCTCCAAGATTATTTTCCACGCATCTCTTCACACTTCCTCCCCATTTTCAGTAATCATTGGGAGGAGTAAATTTTCTGACTGCTCGAGAAAACAATTTCTCTGAATAACAGGATCAATGACTCTTTTAAGATCTACTGGTAGATCTTTTGATCAATATAATAATTTCCATAACTGTACAGCACCGTCGTGTATACAATGGTTTTTTTTCACTGAAAACCAGACAGGTGCGTATACTTTTTGAATGACACTAGATTTTATAAATTAGGGCATGAATTTTCTTTGGACACGTATAGCCTCAGTTGTCGGCTGGCCGTAGTGAACTAACGAGAATGAGCCACATTTTTTGGAGTTTATCTGGCCAAATTTTCCGAGCAAAATCCTTTGAACACAGCATTAGAAATTTCCCGAAGATACTGCTGGTCACTGCTCAGCAATCTCAAGTCTTCTTCGTGGGACAATTTTGTTGGAACTGGATCGAATCGTATGATATCAAGAGTGTAGCAGTCTTAAAGGGTGGAGACAATAGGTCTTGCAAACAAATTTGGACCCTTAGTTTGCCCGTCTAATGTTTCTACCAACCGCCGCAGTGTTACGTCAATCAAGTGTAATTGGCAAATAGACGTCTTGTAAGGGACGTCGGAGTTTTGCTTCCAGCAAACGGATGATGCTTTCTTCCTGACCTGTATTCACTTTGGTGCCATGCATCCAATCACTTTTAAATTTGAAAGTTCAATATTTTCTTTCGCAAAAAATCAAGAATTGCAGTTGTGATTTTTCTTGCAGATCCTCCTGTGGGGGAGACAAAACCGAAAAATTGTGAGCCTGGCTCTTCAACAAACAAGACATGTTCCTCCCTAACCTTTGATTGATACGTCCTCTTGCATATTTTCTCCAGTTTAATTGTTTCATCCTTTCTGCCGTCCAAATACAGATCTTCAATTGCATTTTTTGATTTATCTGTCTTTGCTTTTACTGAATCTAGTATCTTCTTTTTCTGTCTTCGTAAGTAATGCCGGTCCACTACATTTCACCTGTCTTCCGGAGTTTTGAGTTTTGCGTCGGATACAGTTGCGCTGACGATCATTGCTGCTGCTCTGAGGGACACGTCACCGGTACTTGCACATACCTCCGCCACAGTTGGCAATTGAAGAGTCTTTGCCCCGAAGGAGGTCCAGGTTGATTTTGATTCCTAATCGTATGAAGAAGGTTGAGGTCTAAGTCGGTTAGTTCCTCGTCGGTTGAGTTTTCTCGAGATGTAGCAGTAAATAATTCTTGATGCTCACTTTTTACCTCTTCAAGAATTAAAGATTTTGAGTGGACGCTCTCCGACGATCCTCTTCTGAGGTTTTTCTTTAATCGTCGAGTTTCTGAGGCATCCAATCCACCGGATACCATCTTTCGTTTTGTCATTTGATCCCTCAAAAATTCCGCTTCAATTGGGAGAACTTTATCCTCTTTCTAAATTTACACTTGCTAGTTCTTCGGCTCTGACAGGCACAAATATTACATAGATTCTGGGAATCATTTAAAAATGCATTAATTTTTTGTCGATTTCGCACCTTTCATAGGCTTGCTTGCATTTTTTCTTAAGCCGTAGTACGTTGTATGGTGCCGTATAATCATTTTAATCACACCACGCTCCGGAATGATTGGAATAGAGGTGTGTCTCCAAAGTGCGGACACTTTGGCCACCAGACTACTTGATAAGCCGTAGGCTCCCTTCCTGCGCTTTCATATCTCAATGCGTCACGAACATAAAAAAAATATTTTACCACTTCTTTAAAAGTCGGTAACGTCAATTCGTTTATGTCGACGAGACAGGAAAAAAAGTTATAGTGTGTAGGGTTATATTATTTTCATACAATTCTTCCGTAATTGTTATTCCCTGGAAATTGTTTAATTATCTACATTAATGACACCAACGACGGAAGACGCATCCGTGATGAGTTTTGCTGCGTTCGCGGCGACCGGGCAGGAGGCGCGAGTCGGCAGGAGGCGCGCGAGCGGCCTTCTGACCGTTGCGCCGCGACGCTGCGTGGGTGGTGCATAATTATGCGCGGCCGCGCACTCAAAATAGACAATTTGTGGCTTAACGGCTGCAGATACGTACAAATGGACGAAATTTTTGCCCTAAAGGAGCGCAACTCGGCAAAATACATGGGAAACCGCTATAAAAACATGACTTTTTCCATTTTCAGCCCCCCTCCCCATAAATGGCCACGGCGCGAGGGTCTAGGGTTGACCTAGAGGCCCCAAATTTTTCTGTCCTCATTTTGAGTTACTTTGACAACTTTTTCCAGAGGGCCAAGTTTCTCCGCGAAAAATCGATTTTTCCGATCCGCCCTACTGTACATCTCAACTTATTAAAGCCATGTATGAAAAAGGATTCAGCTGTGCCCGTACAAAAACTGAGGCAATAGTTTTAAATGTACTTTATCCATTTACGGAAGAGGAAGTTAAAGCTGATTTGAATGAATGTAACTTTATGTCATTATCCACAGATACTTCAAACCATCATGATTTAAAATTGGTTCCAGTTATGGTGAAATATTTTATGCCGTACGAAGGGGTTAAAATCAAACTCTTAGAATTTAAGGAGCTTCCAGGAGAAACTGCAAAATTGATCTCTAATCATTTGAAAGAAGTTCTTGATCAGAATCACTTAAAACATAAAGTTATTGCCTTTGGTTCAGACAACACAAATAGCATGATGGGCGGGTCAAAGCAAGGTGGTAAAAACAATGTCTTACATTTATTTAAGGCAGATGTTGGAATAGATGTAATAGGAATAGGGTGTGTAGCACACATCATTCACAACACTGCTCAAGCAGCAGTTGATCAGCTCCCTTATGATGTTGAGGCAATGGTTGTGAAGATATATAAACATTTTTATATTTATACTGCTCGAGTGGAAAAATTAAAAGAATTTTGTTTGTTTGCTCAAATGGAATATAAGAAACTGCTTGGATATAGCAGTACACGTTGGTTAGCATTACTACCAGCAATCAAAAGAATACTTGACATATATCCTGGCTTACGTTCGTATTTTCTGTCTGAAAATGCATGCCCAGTTGTCATTAGGAGTTTTTTTTTTAATTTCACAGCCGAATTATGGCTACACTTTTTAGTGATTCAATTGAAACTATTTAATGACACTGTTCTTAGAATTGAAAAGAAGAATATATCTTTAATGGAAATAGCTGTTATCCTGACCGATTTGAGAAACCAGTTGGTAGAAAGACAAGAAGCCAAGTTTGTTGGGACAAAGGTGTCAATGATGGTTGAATCACTTAAAGATGAAGGTGAATCAGTATCTGAGACATTCTACGAAACATTTAATACTTTTTTCCAGACTGCATTGAATTATTTAGAAGAATGGACAGGAAACTTGAAATTTCTTTCTGTGCTTGAATGGACACTACTTAGTGCAATTCCTAAGTGGGAAGATGTTTCGAAATCGATGAATTTAGTTAATAAATATCTTAACATTGCAGTACATCCAGTTTCTTCGGTAGATGAAGAGTCTCTCTTTTCTGAATTCTCTAGACTTAAGAAGTGCTTAGAAGAAAAACTCAAGACAGATGAGTGGAAACAAAAGTCTTCAAGTGATAGATGGAACGAAATTTTTAAAAATTTTCAGGAAATGTGTATACACTTCCAGTTCATGAAGTTAATTGTTGTGTTTGCTTTCTGCTTACCAGGATCTAATAGTGACATTGAACGTGTCTTCAGTATCATGAACAGTATCTGGTCAGAAGAAAAAACCAGTATGAAATTGGATACAATAAAAGCAATAATGAAAATTAGAGTAAATTCTAAAGATGAAAGTTGTAAGTCATTTTTTGATAGTCCTGAAGAATAAAATTTTACTTAAAAAAATTCTTTCATCTGAAAAATATCATAAATAAAGTGTGATTTTTGTGAATTTGAATTGTGAATAAAAATCTCTTTGAAAAGTTTAATAAAAAATAATTTCATAAACATTAAAATGAATTAAAAATCTTTTTCCTTAATATTTGATTTCTTTTATTGTTCTATTGAATTAAAAATGCTTATTATATATACATTCCTATATTTATAATATACTAAGCTCTTACATATGTAGCAGCAGGAAGTTGCACCAATTCGGGTGCTGGAAAAGTGAGTTGTGTAGGTCTCAGAGTGACAACTATTCTAACGCTTCACTTGACCAAAGAAACATGTACACATACATACATGTAAAATTGCCTATGCTTCAGGAGAAGCGGCAGTTTGTCCCGGTTTAGAAGATCAGAAATCTGGTCACCTTACTCATGAGGAGACCTTAGGAGACGTATACCACGGTTACATATTGTACTACGGTAGAGAATAGGACCGATTTATATTTTTGAGCATGTAGTCACTACTTACGAAATTCCATTTGTGAAAAATCTTGCATTGCTGATAATGTTATTGTCCTTCATGAATGAATATTTTTTCAGTTGAAATCACCGAGCACTAAAGACCGCAGAGGGGCTGAAATCGCTTTAACGCCGGAGATATAGGCATTTTTATATTCTTACGCGTTGTGCGTGCGGTATAATCGAAAGGATGAAATGTGAAGGTTTAGGCTGGATAACTGAAACCCTTCATCAACAACGCGAAGGAGATACTTGGAAGACATCCTGTAGGATAATCATGTCGTTATGTACGCTATACATACAAATCTTAAATAACATTTTACGAAGATGAATTTGTTAAAAATATGCAGTTTTCAAGTTGTTTCCGAGCATTTCGAATCCCTTTTTGTACCAATCAATACTTGAAAACTAATATACCAATGTTTTAATATTATGCCCTAGAAAAAAGGCCATAAGCATACTAATTTGAATATAAGTAGTTACTAAACCTTATAATTAACAATAATTATAGTCTGTCCAAACAGGGAAGGCGGGTAAGAGATTAAGGCACAGCTCGAGAGCCCAGCAATAGCCGGGAACCTGCTGTCCGCCAAACAATAGCCGCCGGGGTCCGGTCGAGCGCGTGCGCTATAATGAGTCCCGAATCGCATTCCACTCTGAAAAATTATCACATAAAAGTAAGCGTCATTTGTAATTTTTTATTACAGTTTTGATTTATACATGTGATTTCATGAAAAAAGAGTCTAAACACGATGGAGTTATGTCAATTAGTTAAAAAATTGTATTTTGTACACAAACATATTTGTTTTATTACAATAAATTGTTTTTATTCGATTAGATTTGGTTTTAGTAAAAAGCAGTAAAAATATTTAAAAAAAGTAAATAAGTAAAAGTTAAATAAGTTACATAGTTAAAAAAATCAAAATGCAATTTTTTGCAACCACTAAGTGTTACATAACTAATTGACATAACTACGTTGTGTTTAGACTCTTTTTTCATGAAATCACACGTATAAATTAAAACTGTAATAAAAAAATTACAAATTACGCTTACTTTTATGTGATAATTTTTCAGAGTGGAATGCGATTCGGGACTCATTATAGCGCACGCGGTCGACCGGACCCCGGCTATTGTTTGGCGGACGGCTGGTCCCGGCTATTGCTGGGCTCTCGAGCTGTGTCTTAATCTCTTACCCGCCTTCCCTGTTTGGACAGACTATAGGTCATGAACGTCGGTAAGTAATTTCAGTAACGCTGCGAAAAGTTATATCGAAAAATGGCAAGGAGGAGTGACTGCGTGCCAATGAACATGGAGGAAGACGTTGGCCGTGCGGAAAATCGCAAGGTTGGAGTCGGAGGCGGTAAATGAAGGTCAGGGAGGGAGGACGCATTTGCTTGCCTCACGCGCGAAAAGAAGGGGACCCGAGGATATTTGGACGGTTTGCTCTTGCGGCGGCTCTGCGGTGGTGGGTTGGGTGAGAAGGGACGTGCTCTGGGAACGGCACCTCGCTTTCAAACCCACCCACCCACACTCCCACGCGGGCAAATTCCGCTGCTTTCCCTCTTCTTTATCCCACAAACACCTACCCCACATTTCCTAACTACTTTTGTAAGCCCTCATAAATGGTTCCTGGAACGACTACGGATAAAACAAAACCACTGGCACCTAAGCAAGTCCTTAAAGTGACACTACATGGAAATTCGCTGTCGGTGCTACACTAACATTTCTGAAGGATGCTTAGCCTTAGCTTGGTCACGCTTTTCTTCCTCAATTTGAATAGATTATTTGGTTCAAATGGTTTTTACGCAACTTGCGGAAGCAAATGTCAGAAATGGAACTTCTGCACACTATTAAGGTTCAAAAAGTGCATATTTTTCAGTAATTCATTCTAAAAGAGCTGCAATAATCCCTTCGCTATACACTTCTGGGTCATGGTAGTTTAGTGAATAGATCACTGGGCCACGGACCGGAGTGTTCCGGGTTCAAACCCGGGTATAGCCTTTCTGGACATCCTAACTTAATAGTCCTCGTTACCATTTTCTGGCTTTCGGAATTTCGTGAGAAATCGTAGGTGGCCCAGGAAAATAAACTGGCCCCCCTATCTTATTGCATGATTGTCACACGTCAATGTCTTAGTAAGAGGTGAGCTCTATCTTCTTTTATGAAACCAACCTTTGGTTTAAACACCAAGTTGAATACCCTTCTTCTGGTTGAGTGTTATAGCCCAATAAAAAGTTTCTGAAATCATATTTGTTGACTATACCCGTATGAAAATTCTATTTTTAATTATAGAATATAGTATTTGCAGTAGCACTTGGCCGTGACATTCAATGAATAAATGGGAAGCACATCGGAACAAAATAGCTAAGGTTAAATTTCTATTACAGGCATAAAAACTGGATTTTGGTTGGAATTGTTTGAGACGTAAATTTCATTTAAATTCGTGTTGTTCCCTCAAGAATAACTATATTTTTTTATAATATAATGGATGCCTTGTGTTTATGGTAGTAACCTAGGAGATACTTAAATGTAGCCAACAATTGTCTTGTCAGTAAGCAAACCATGCACTGACTTTTATGGCACCCAGATAAATATTACCGATCCGCGACCGTAGGGTTGTGGGAAATGGGTGTGTATCAGTCCTTGGCCCTGCAACCATTTCTTCCCTCCCATCTTGGAACTCTCCCTTTTGCCTCGTGAAAACCCCTCCGCCCCTCTTCCTTAAGAAGTCCCCAGGGATACAGGAGCCCCCTCTCAACTCGCTCAAACGGTTCATCTCTCTCGCTCCTCCGGAACACAACACCACCCCGCCCCGCACAAAACTCCCCATCCCCCAACTCCCCCGAAAGCCCAACGCTCCCCGCGCCCTCCCGCCCCACTTCTCGCCCCCCGTCTTCATATCTGCCGCCCTAATCTCCCACCCTCCACCCCCTCTCCCGCATGGCCGACGGGAGCAAAACTACTCCCGTCCTTCCCTTCCCTCCTTTCATCATCACGGAACCCACTCACCCCTTTCTCTCTCTCTCGAGGAGCCCTCCTGTACAACCTACTTCGTCTTCAGCTTGGCCTAAGGAGAGGGATGAGAGCGCATACTCTCGACACACCAAACCCATCCCACGAAATCCTTCAACCTTCCTTTCCCCCCACCACTCCCTCCTCTCCTGCCAGCGCACACTGTCATGTAGTTCACTTCGTCTCTATTCTAAAAATGCTCGTTCCCCTGCTGAGTTTTCTTACGGACGCCAAGAGAGTTATTTTACGTCAAAAATGCAGAATAAGTCCATCACTTCCCTCACGATGTGTCTGTCAGAAACTCAATAAGATTGCAAATCTTATTGAGTTTCTGTACATGTAGTCTTGGCAATATTCCAGTCTCAATTCTGCAATCGTTACGACTGCAGTACTCAAGGAAGTTAATTCGATTTTTTTATGCAACCACACACCCGAGGTAGGATAGTGGCTTCAAAAGATGCTTCTTATACTATATAACGCAAATATAATTCTGAATCATGGTTTTAATACTGTCAAATATCATATTTAATCACTTTAGTGAACGTATATTTTTAGAGTTGTCCTGTCATAGTAACCTTAGTATTCTGTAGTTAATTTCAAAAATGATTTCAGAATGCTGCTTTCTAGTGCTTCGAATTTTACATTTATATTTCGATTAGGTCTTCGCCTACATATTGGCGTTAGTGTTTCATGATGACATTCGTGTGCAAAAATATTCCGTGCATGTGGAATGTGAGAAGTCAAAGTATATCAACAGTGTACAAGTTAGGAAAGTAATATTTTGGAGTGTGAACATTTTAAGCATAGAACTAATTAACTATGCAGCTGTAAGCACTGAAACATATAGCTTATCAATAGAGTCCACGCGGATGAGGTAATGAATATTGACATTTTTTTAAATATAGCTTCCCACGACTAGAATTCCAAACTTCAATACACACTTCACGACAATTATAATGAAGAGGTTTGTCTTTTAAAAGCACATTTTAATCCTGACGTTAACAACAATATTTTAAAGCTAATAATCCTCACGAAGAAAAACGCACGTGAAGGTTTGTTTGGAGAGTAGATCCCTGCTAATTTTATTCTTTAATGCGTGAAAACTGTCGCACTTTGAGAATATATTGTAAATATTCTTAAGATTTTATTTGCACATTAAATAATGTTAATAGTATCACATTCATCGCCTCTGTAATTAATACGGAGGTCAAACCCAATGCGCTCCTTTTGCACACTCTTTTTCCATTCCCTGATATTCCTCTAATTCTTGTGGAGAAGCATTCCACATTTGGGCATCCAAGATCAATCTCTAGCGCCGCGGAGACACCTACGAGGCTGTCTACGTGCCGCGGACGAAATGACAGGGAGGATTTAATTCCCCTTATGAAGCGGTCACCTGAGACATGTGAGCGTGTGTGTAAGCGATGGGCAGAGGCCCTCCTTAACTGAGAGCTAAGAGGAGGCTGAGCAGTGATGAGGGTGAGCGGTAGAGTGTGTGCGGTGTTCGCTGGAAGGACACACAAGTAGCCCTCAGGGGTGCATGAAATCCATTTTCGCTCCCTCCGAAGGTGTGTCCCGCCGTCGGCGAAATAAATGATTGCTCCATCCGCACTTTGCGAACCGTGCCGACCGACCTCGTCTCGTCAATTATTTGCCTGCCGCGATGCGGGGCCGCGTTCCGCATAATTAGGGCGTCTTGCCTCTTCCGGGAGAAATGGCATTCACTCCACGAGGAGTGATGGCCTTGAAATGAATCTTAAAGAGCCCTGTCATGGTATTTATCTCTTGATCATGTACCATTTAGCTCGTCAGATCATAAGGGCCTAGATCATAAGGGCCCCATTAATGATTTAAAATTATCTACAGAGGCAGTCATTTTCCTCCGAAAAACTTGTAATAATTTCTTTAGGCAATCCTCTTAAAGAACAATTTTTTAAAAAACCGCTGTTGTTAACGTTGTACAAGATAGGGGAAATGCAATACATTTTTCAAATCCTTGAACTATTGACAAATAGAGAGGTAATCCTCTCAAAGAACAATTTAAAAAATCAATGTTACTGTTGGACAAGATAGGGGAAAATGCAATAAAGTTTCCAAATCAATGAAACTATTGATATATATGGAGTTCCTAGGGGTAAACGATTTATTTCAGGGCATAAAGTGAGTGAATTGAATGTTTTTTGTGCATAAAAGTTGGATAGTTCTCATTTCCAATGAAAATCTAAAATTGCATCGTACAAGTGATTTCCATAAAGTTTGATTAAACAGAATTTTGTTGGAAAGGTAATTTCTCTGAATTTAATCAGAATTTAAATGTACGTTTGACCGTAAAAATTCCAATTAACAATGAGTAGAAATTTTTTTGACTGAATATTAATTGTATTTCTCCATTCATCATGTCCTATTTGATTATGGTTTAGAAGAAGTGATTGCACTGTTCTCTTCGACGATATTACTCGTTTGACATTCCTTCATTCACTTTCTCAAAACTCGACTTTCAGTTGAAGTCAGGTGGAAGCTCCCGTAGATTCAAAAAGCGTTAAGCCTGAAATTCCGTGAATGGTCACCAACACAAGCTTTGGTATGAATGCTTTATTTTTCATAGGATTAGGTTTAGTATAAATTTTGTTAAATTATGCACTGTAAACTTAGCAGTTGAATCAACGATCCTATTTTTACAAATTCCACAACTATTACTTATGGTGAAGATTCTAGTGGATACCACTGCTGTTGGCAACGGTGGTGTAAGCAATGGAGTGTTGGGGACGGGCTGAAAATTGCTTGAATACTCCTACATACATTTCTGGAGGATTGGAAGAGAAAGTTCTGCGTAATTCAAGGAGACCGCCGGTGTTTTCCGGTCTCTCTCGTTGGAAGCGTCTCCAAAAGGCGCCACCAGGTCGCATTTCTTCCGCCTAACCACTGTCTCCCTTCACCCCGTGTCGTATTCTCCCTTGTCCTCCCCCGCAATCCCCACCTCCTCCGACCATTCCACCCCACTCCCTCCTACCCCCCTTAAAAACCCATTCCACACTTCCTTTCACTCTGGGAGAGGAGTTGGCGACCCTCCCCTTCCTCAAAAAACCGCGCTTCAAAGAAACCCCTCTCCCCCCCTCCACTTCAAGTCCTTCCCCAATTTCTTCCCCTCCCCCCTTCGGACACACCCCCTCCTTCAAACCGTCCACATTCCCTCTGGGCCTCTCTTCTCCTTCCACGTTCTTTTTACATCCTCCCCCTTCTCTCCCTCCCCTCCTCACAGGCCACACCCTTCCTCTTCTCTTGCTATCTAATTCATCCAACTCCCTTCTTTTCTTGCACCTCATTTCTCTTCTCCTTGCGTCCCTTCGGCATTTCAATGCTAAATCAATGCAAACTGATTCTTAAAATTCATTTCCGCGCCGAGAAAACTTGGTGATGACAGTCAATGGGCATAAATTAGTTTCACTTGAGACCTTTTATCCCTCCCTCCTCAAATAAATGTCAAGTCATTAATAATGTTACGTGAAGCAGATTGGGATGTAGTTAAACCATTAAAAATGCCGATTAAGAGTGTCAAATTTTCAAATCACCTTATAAGGACACAGTTGTTATACACATATTCCTTTACCTTCCCGCACATTCAATTTTTCTGTGCGAACAATCCCTATTCTCTGCTCACTACAGAATCGAGAGAAAACTGCGTACTATCAATAATCAAGACGGTCTGAACACAGAAATAATAATATCCAACTTGACTTGTCACCAACTTACGTATTATATTGAATTAAATTTTCAGTGATGAATGCATTTCAGTAATATAAAACATTCCAATATTGTATTTCATAATTATTTAATAATTTACAGTGAAGGGTTTACTCTATATTTTTACGACAGTGGCTCAAAAAAAAATTTAGCGCTCACTGAACGAAAAGCTACTGCAATTTTCCAAACTCGCATGAATTTGTTCTAATATTTTTCCAAACGGAAGGACAAACTATAAAACAGTACTTTTAAAATACAATTCGAAATATTGATAATTTTGCCAAATATCCTAATAAGGGAAACCCGGCATGAGTAACTAAACTAAGCGATTGATCTTCTCTTGAACCTAAGTAAAATACTTTCTGGATGCTATATTTCCAAATCTCCATTCACCCTCGAAATATAAATGAAAAGGGCATTATTAGAGAAAGAAATTCCTTTAGTTCCGCAGGGAATTTCTCTTTTTTCTTCATCCCACACAATCGCTTTGGTAGCTCATATTTTGTTTAATGTTTTCTTATTCCCCGTTATGTGTTACATAATTTCATAGACTTAAAGCACGTGCATGTGCTAGCATGTTTCCAGCGTTAATGTATCATTTATATTTAACGTGTTTTATTTTAGCCGTAATGGCATTCCGACGATCTAATGATTACATCAAGTTCAGTAATAGACCTTCGAGATAAAATATCCGTCAATTTAAGGGCAATTCGATCTATTCCTTCCCATTATGCCTTTTTCTTGCATTTTATTCATCCTGTCTCCTCCTCTCTTATTCCCCGCCCATTTGTCCCTCCTCCCTTTTCCCAAAGCCCGACATTTTCATGTCGTCAATTTTTCAGAGCCGCCCAGCGGCATTCCACCCCTCCCTTCTTTCCATTACCCACCCCCATCCTCCTCCTCCTCCCCCATCCATCCAATTCTCCCGTAGCCACTCTCCCCCCTCACCTTTCCCCCCCACCCCTTCGTTTCCTCCCCTCCCTCTCTCTCTCACCCCCCCATTCCAGCTCATCCAGTTCCCTTTCCACCCCATTTCTCCGCCCTCGACCCCACGTCCCAGCTGACCCACATCGCCTAGACCGTATCCCGAAACTCTGTGCCCTCTCTTCGGGTCCTTCGTATTAATTTTTACCGTCCGAGGCGGCGCAGTGCCGTGAGACTACGGGGTCGACGCAGTTCGTTTAAGGTCCTTCCCTCCTCGAGTCTTCGGGCTCGCTTAAAGGAGTGCAGCCTACGGATTGTGGCTGCACCACCGTCTCTGAAAGCCTGGTTACACGATACATTAACACGTACGAGTTAACGTGTAAATGCATGAACGCGAGAATTAACACAAAAATGCACCGTGTAACCACACCAAAATGTGCAAATGAATGAATGCGTGAACATAAAATAGAACCTGTTCTAATTGGTTCATGCATTCGCACAAGTTGCGCTGAAACCATTCACACAAATGTACATGAACCCGTACGTGTTAATGTATCGTGTAACCAGGCCTTGAGATCGGGTGCTTTGCTTCACTGCATGTGTCACTTTGGTCAAGCAGATCTAGCCAAACTATGTTGGTCGAGGTCCCGCAATTCTCGAAAATCAGAGTTTTAATGAGCTTAGATAGCATATATTCAACAATTCTTCTATTTCATTCGAGCATTTGAAATCTAATGCATCCACATTGGGTCTTTTACGGATATTTTTCAAACTAAGGGTTAAAAGAGCGATTACTTTTATTCGAAAGGTGTAGTTATGTAAATGGGTGGATGAAAGACGAGACAAATAAAGGAAAATGCTAAGAAACTATTCACGAGCAAAATCAGAGCCAAAGATCTAGCCAAGAATTATGTGAGTACATATACAATTAATTATTCCATAGCGTAAGAGATTACAAAGTGTTCTACTTATGAGCCGGATTTGAATCCGCGAGCTGTCCCTTCGAACAATGTATGATTTCAGCCTACCACATCTATAACTCAGACCAAAGGTGGCACAGGGGAAGAAATGGTCCTTCCTACCCTATTGAGTGAATTTAACGTCCTGTCCTTTATGAACTATACTCTTATCAAAAAAATCAACCGGATTTTGCCTTTCGCTCTCTATTTGGCCAATATCGTCTTTTAAAAAATAAATAACACATTTTATTCTTCGCTTAGAATTTCGCAATATTTTCTATGCATAATCATAATTGACCATTATATTTTTTGCAGAAAACGATATAGATATAGCTACATGTTAAAATGGTTTGGTTTGAGTCGACTATACAGGGTAACTGAAATGATATTACTTAATTTCAAAATGCCGATGAACCTTAAAGAACCGGGAGCTTAAGAAAAAATGTGCATTTATCCCTCTATATGCGACAATTTTGGTTCTTTGACAAATTTTCTACGTATTTGCACACGCTTCTTATTTCCATTTAGGTTCTCTTAACTATGGTGGTTTCCAGCGATTGACATCTAGTTCCATGAAAGAAATCCGAACCCTTCTATATCCACTTTCCTGCGAACACTACTTGTCCCTTTCTACACGAACATTAAATTCTCACACAGATTGGGAAATTCCATCAACTAGGTCTAGCCTACCCAACTCGAATCCTCACGACCGCGTTAAGCAGTGAGTGACGGCGTCAACCGACGCAAATATCTCCACAAGACACCCATGACTTCCGCCACTCCCAACGCGATACCCGGAGAGAAGGAGAAAGGAGGAATGGGAGGTCTTAGCGTTCTCAGTTTCGCCCGCGACAAAACCCTTTTCCCGAACGTTCCAGTTCTTCCTCACCATCTCACCCTCTTCATCTCACCACGCTTCTCACTTCCAACAGAGCCCCACCCAAACTCAAGGACGGGGCTTCCGCGGTTGCCGGGCACTTTTCTCCACTTAGTGCCACTTCTTCGTCACGGGGTCCATTCCATTCCCTGAGACGCACACCCCAGATCCTCTAGCCAACCTCACCGCCCCCTCCCCCTCCAACCCGCCCCCTTTACCCACCCCAAACCTCTTCCATCCATGCAGCGCCTTATTATTGTCAACCTCGGGTCTTCTCCTCTTAGTCTTTCCGCAGTTTTATTCTTTCTCCCGCTCCACCCTAGCACTTTGAAAACCTCTCACTCTTCCGTCTCGAATTTCTTCCCACCTCACCCACACCTAAACCTGCCTCATTTCCCTCTTCCTCGTTCGTTATGCCTCGGCTTAGCTCTGAGGGCCTGGCTACATTCTATCGGTCTCGATGTTTGTTTGCCTTGGTTTTACCCCAACCCCGAGATGATAATGCCAAGGCAAGCAAGCGAGATGCAAGATTAGAGGAGGGAAAGAAGAATATTTTGCGCAGAAGAGGTGCGTGACGTATTTCCTTTCAAGTTGTGCCTTATCTTCTGATATGACTGAGGACAGAGCCCTTGTTCTTTTAAAACTGCTTACTACTAATCATCCCATTACCCACCGCAGAAGAGCTCTTTCATCATTTTTCCGTTAATATTTTGTACACGCACAAGCATTGCCATTACTCTTCTTATAGCGGTCTTTCACAGAAAATACCCTTGCCAGCCTGCAAACACAGTGGGACGGTGAGTTCGGATTCTACCTCTACTACAAGTGTTGTGCTGACTGGCATTGTTTAGTACAGGTAAATATCATGCCAAAAACAATGTGCAAATCGCAGAATCATTTGACGGTACAAGTGAAAATGAATTTTAAGGCAAATATTTTATCTTCTTTTTTTATAGAAAACTTTAATGTGCATCTTGTCTTACTCATCGGAGAATTTACAAAGTTTCATTTTTATAGAGAATAATTTCACAAATCAAGATCACTTTTTTGTTAAGTAGACTGTTAACGGAGACCAAACTTAAGGTAACAGTCTTGCAATTGAATGCAACTGGGTTTGAAAGTAAAAATAAACCTATTGGTACTTCAGAAGCCTTCAACCCGGAGTTCAGTCTGGTAAGTGAGGATATATTTAACCGATTACTAAGCTCAACGGCAATTGAAGTCCACTCATTAGGGCCGTGGATAGTCTTTTCCCACATTCTAAGTGTGGTTTTCTTGGTATCTAGAACCAAGAAAAATAATTCGGCTTAGAGTTAACTAACGATATGCATAGGGAGCGGATATGAATCCGAATTTCGGTTTTCCCACATTTGAATCCGAGTACACAGACAAATAACCAAAGTATCCATCCCATTTTCACCCTTAAGACTAACGGCACAAAATAGAGATGATGCTACATTGACTGGGTTGGTGTGCTTTATAGACCAAATAAATTGTAAGTGCGACGGTGTGAACTCGTTTCACCGAGGTTCCTATTTAGCGGCGGTTTGTGTGGATAAGCCTGGAAGAGCGTGAGTCATTGATGTGAGGAAACCGCGTTCATAATGTCAGATAAATCATTGCATCATAGCGATTGCGGAGGTAGGTAAATCGTGCTCGAACGACCATTTGTCCAATTTCCCCGTGGTCGCGAAACCCGGAGGATGGAGCCTCGGGCAGAGAGGTCTGGCAAGGTCACGGAAGGACGAAAGAACCAAGGAGTGCATATCTCTCCAGTCTCGGGTGGTGGAAAGAGAACGCCCATGTTATGGACGCTTCTGGACCGTATCAAGTTTCGTGGCGGCCCACGCATTCCCTCCCACGGCAATCCAGCACCAGAGTGCGGCCCACGCGCCTCTGCCGCCGAACCCATTCGCCACCACCCTCCCCTTATCCCTCCGTCCAGACCCACCCCCACCTCCCACTCCCCCACCCCTAATGTGACTTCCCATCCCTCTCCGTTACCCCTTGCCATACTCCTCCCCCTCTTCCAGTCTCCTTCATCCCTCAACCCCCCTCCGGCACATCTCATTCCCGTCCCATGACTTCTTTTGTTTTACCACCCTCATCGTCTTCCACAACGGAAGAGAGCCGTCCTAAATGACCTCCCGTCTCCTCCCTCCCTCCGTCACTCGCTCCATCCCCTCCCGAGCCTTCTCTCTTCCCTCAGACCTCTTCTTCCACCCTCCTTCCCCCTTTTCCCCTTTCGTGAGGGTTTTCCCGGTTGGTTGGTAGGTTATTCAGGGGAGGCGACCGACAGCTGAGGTCATTTGCGCCATTTAGGATAAGGCAATGGTAGGAGTTTAAGGGAACGGAGGAAGGGTGGAGAGAAACCCGGCGTCGGCATTAGCCTACTCTTAACGAAAGGCGCCAAGGGGACCACGGCTTAACGTCCCATCCGACGGACGGAGTACTGAACTTCAAATACCCTCCACTAGGCACTCAAGTGGGGACCAGTTTTCCACTGAAAAATCCGCCACTGCCGGGAATTGAGCCCGGGCCCTCGGGATGGGAGGGGTTTTTCCGGTGGCTGTAAAGTGGCGCCGGGCAGTCAGCTTCACGGAATGGCTCAATGTTCCGTCACTGCTGCATCGGGTTTGGAGAATAGCGAAAGCCGTTACAGCGATGTTAGTAATAGAGCTGGAATCCGATTAAAGAGTATCATGCAACAGCTTCACTTCCTTTCCCTAAAAAGTGACAATTCTCCGAGGCACCCCTATTGGCGCCCTCTGATAACCTCCTCAGATCTCTCTTCCTACAGTGATCTTGAAACTTCACGAATATAATGTCAAATCTGATTGTGGCAGAGTATTCTGCGTTTTAGGTTTATATTAATCTTAGAACTATTGTCAAAATAACCATCATCGCATGCTTCTCGACTAAGTCTAACATTAGAAAAATTATAATGGCTTATAGTATGAATGCTGATCGTTTCCCAAAATTCCATTTCTCCAAACTATTTTCCCATCACTTCATCAATCCATTGGTTTAGAGCATATAGCACATTATAGGTTTATTTACCATCTTAACTTTCTGCAACAGAATGATAATAAGAGAGAATAAACTCGATGTAACAACGATTTTTCACTTATACTATATTATGAATTCCATCCAAAACACAAATATTTTCCCATTATCCAAAAGAACGGCTTATTGATAAATTGATCACAATTTATTTCCCCTCGAGAAAACTTGTTGACCAAAGTTCATGAGCTGCAGATAATGAGTTTCTAAATGTATTCAGAAACAAGCACACCATTTGATTGTCAAATTGTCAATCTTTATCGAATTTTGTTAAAATGGGAATTAATATTTATTCTATTATTGTAAAGGGGGAAGGAGGAATATGCTCATGATAAACTATTTGATGATAGTTCATTTTTCTACTTCTTTTTAATTTTATTCGTCAAAGAAGAACTACATCACAATGAAAAGGTTGGCCGATAGAAGAATTGAGTGGAAATCTGCGTCAAACCATTCCTAGGATTGTTGACCAATGATGATGACGTCGAAGAAGCTTCAAAATAACTAGGTATGTACATTTCACAACACAGTTTCAAGTTTAGCAGAGGCGCCTTTTTATTATTATTATAACTAATGTAGAGAGATACAATGTTGGGTTGATGTGATCTGTACAAATTGAAGTGTCCATTGGCACCTCCTAGGTCTTTGCTAAACAGATATCTCGCTTATCATTTCTGAATAACAGTCATGACATTCTTATTAATTCCAATACAATCGTCTCAGGAGTTTCTTTAAGAAACACAACTCGACAATCGATCCATAGACACCATCACGGAGTAATGCTTTGACGCTTTAATGAGCGCTATTTCTCAAAGAGCAAGTAGTTGATTTAAATTGCTCTCTCTTGTGTTTGAGTGACCTTCAAGTACAATCAAATATTACAATGCTACGGTGCAAATTTTAGTAATCCGTTGTTCCAAGCTAAGCGTCGCTCAGCGATTGCGTTCTTAGACAGGGTGAAAGTGGATACTGGGGCAAATTTCCTGGAAAGTCTCCGTTCATGGCATACTAGTGTTCTCCCTCGTTCTGCTAGCAAAGCGATCGAACCACCGCGATCGACTACACCAGTGGTGGTACCCTTCCTTGGAATCGACCGAGGGAAAATTGGATTTTAATCTGACTCCATCGGGTTTCGGGGTTCCGAATTGGGTGGACTCATCCAGAAACCAAATGAACGCATCTGTGGGTGTGTGGGTGTGTCTGTTTGGGCCTCGGATCCCTCATCTGGGACTCCCCCATCCGGGGATGCGACGGCGCAGCGGGACAAAGGTATTCATCCGACGCTGACACACCCTCACGGCGCTGACGTGCCGATGACGTCACTCACGCGTGTGTCTGTGTGACGTGGTTGCACCGAGTACGGAGAAAGCTCTTGCCTTCCACTGAATCCCATCTTTCCCCAACCGTCACTCCCAAGTTCCTCCTCCCTTCACTCCCCTCCTATATCCCTCTCTCTCTCTCTCTCTCCCAATATCTACTGCCCCACACAAACACTCGTCCTCCTAACACCTTCCATTTTCAATCCACCCGGTGGGATTCAAAGCGGACGCAAAAATCATTCTCTCTCGCTTCTCTCGACTCCAACCCCACTGCAGCCGCCCTCGCCCCTTGAACTCTGACCCCCCATCTCCTCCCCCGCACATCCAAGAGCATACCCAGGGCACGTCCGGAGCACGAGACAGGATTCCCCGCGCTTCCCTCCACCCTCCGACCCTTTGACTCATCTTTCCATTCGATCCCCCGGTCCATTTCCTTGATTCCCATCTCCTCGTCCGCGCCGCACCCCGCCGCACCCACCACCGCATAACCTGCTGTGGTAAGGTTGCAAAGTCGCCGGTGACATACTTTCACACTCGGGAATACGCCTCTCTTCTTGTTTCCAACATAGAAGTAGATACGAAAGCTAGAGTGATCGAGTTAAAAGAGGATTTTTGTTAAGCTACGATTACGAGACGCAGACGTAATATATTTGTTGTAATTCCTGCAGTTATGGCTGGCTTTCATCTTGAGCATTCGGGTTAGAATTTCACCAAATGGTAGGTTGTTTTCAGAAGAGAACATGGCCCTTCATCAAAACTGGGTGAAAAGCAATTTATGTTCAGTATATATCTGGTCCAATGGAAGAATAAACTGCAGGCTCCAAAGAGTTTGTCGTTAAAAATGGGCTAACGTGAATTGAAAATACGTTCCACTCTTCCACTTCTCTATGAATCCTACCTATAATTCTTACAATTTCTCCAAATCTCAACACTTGAAGGCATATATAGCCTCGGATGTCGATCACCTTTCCTGAATAACTAATATGGCAGTCGATTACTTCACAGGAAAAATAAATTATATAGGTAAGTATTTTACACAAAAATATTGTATCCTATAAAATATTATATCCTACACCATGAAAATAAAAAATTCTAAACGTTACAATTACAATAAGTACTAGACGATAAAGCACATCGATTGTTCAAGTGTGAATCGCACTTAATCATGAAAAAAAAGTTAAATTGCTTTAACATTATACTGATCTCAGCCATTTTGAATAGTTTTAAAATGGAAGAACACTGAAGTAGTCGACCACTCCTTGAATTAAAATTTAAAAAATGTATGACCATGACATTTTGTACTCTATCCTTGGTTTAAGCAATCAAAAATGTTGTTCCTCAGAACGATTAAACGAAGCGCTTCTCATAAACTTTGATCAGACACAATGGGACACTTTCCATTGTGCAATTATTACCAAAGTGTTTCAGGCATTCCTTCTACCGGAAGGTCTGTTTGGAGACGAAGGAATATTTCTCCATGCAAGTATTCAGCTCCGCTTTGCTTCTATTCCATCCCAAGTATCCAAACTCCGTTACCTCGACGTCAAAAAATCCCCAAAACCGTCCCTCCGTCTCTACCATCCGCGTCACTCCCTCCCCCCACTCCGCCCTACCGTAGGGCCCTTCCACTTGCGGGCCCTCCACCAACGGACCCCCCCCCGCATCCCTCCCCATCCCCACACGTCGTCCTCAGGGACCCCTTGCCCTACTTTCGCTCTCCGCCGCGGCGAGTCCTGGGGACGAGCGATGCGGGCCCGCGCCTATCAGATTCCAATGCCGCGCAGCTGAAAGGAAAAATAAAGTCCCCCAGGGGGAGCGAATGAGCGTGTTGGAGACAACCCGTGAGAGTACGAGGGATGGAGCGGGTTTTCGGGTTACGCGTCAATGCTCGGGAAGATAAAAGCATGCGGAGGGAGTGACGTGTGTGTGTGTTACAATGGCCGGGAGAGTGGAGACCTCGCAGTCGACCTCGCTGAATGGGGAACCTCCCCCGTCCCATCACCACCAGAAGCGAATCGAAAAACTCGAGAGCCTCAAATGAGATCCTAGTGAACCCCTGGAAAGGCAAAGGCTCAGCTCCAGATAATCGCGCTCAATATACTCTAAAATATCTGTAAGCTCTTTTTTGAAAACACAATCTTACACACAACATTAAGGACCGGCTCAATTATATCTGGTTAGCTTTAATCATCATTTGATGTGGAATTTTAACTTACTGTGACGGCAACCAATATAGTTGGTTATGAATTCTACATCAGTCAGTCAGTTAACACGCGATTTAAACTTTATTTTGTAAAAAAAACAATCGTTTATAAAAATTCAAAAAAGTAAACTATTAAGCTGAGCCTAAGGGAAAAATCATAACCGCACACAATATTGATAGATTAGTCACAAAAGTTAACATTTATTTATAGATTCAATTGGATAAACTCAAATATTCGTTGGACGTCATGACTCACTCAAGACTAGGAAATCACCATCTATTTCTGGAATAGAATAGAATTCTAAAGTACGTCCCCCTTTATTAGCACCTTCAACCATTCTTTTCTCCCACTTTTATCATAATAGGTGATCTGCAGCCCCCTAACTCAAGATATTGAGGCATAGCAGGCTATGTTCAAATCGGTGAACAAAGAAGAGTTAGTTGAATTGCCATTTCTGCAGAAATAAGAGAGAAGAGTGAGTAACACCACTTCTTCGAATGAGGAACTTCGGATGAGCATAAAATTTGTTTCTCGTGAATTCATCATGTACCTGATGTGAATTTTTCCCACCAATGTAAACTTATCAGGCAAACTTTTTTTGCCAACCACAAAGATTATTAAATACCGTTAAAATGTTTCCGGAAACTGACGATAGTCACATGACCTGAAACGCGCTCTGAAGTCACTGCACGGTATAGATTCTACGTTTATAAGGAAAAAGACGCTTATTCTAGAATAAAACAAAGCGAATATATTTTTTTGAGGTATTTAGCGCTCTCTTGATCGAAGCGTTGACTGAAAAGGGATTTAAAAAAGCGCAATCCGGCATTTGTCCTTTGGTTGACTCATTTATGTGGGCATCCTTCTTAAACAAAACAGCGATTGGTTTGTCGTAGCAGAGCTTCTTGGGCACTATACGGGCATTATATAATTTATGGACGCTATGCTCGTTACGATCCATAAATACTTACTACCATACTTAAATAACAGATTGAAATACATTCGTTTATTGCATTAAAAAATGAGAATAATACATATGTATTCGCCAAGTATTCATGAAATAACTCACCTCCTCGTTCAAGAGATAAACAACGCCCTTAGTGATATCGTGCCGTGACGTCATGATTTTAAGATGCCGAGTACGTATAGTTTTTTTAAGATTAATACATTTGGCACAACTGAATTCTTCAGCAAAATTATCACCAGGCACATTGTAGCTAAGAAACTTCACATTTATGATGGATAGTGCATGTTCCCCATTTTCAGGGAAGACTTATATTACATCCCTTCATTAAGTCAGGGCTGAATGTCGTGATAAAGGTAACATAAGTTTATACCTTGGTATAATTCAAGTAATTCTCGTTAAACCCCATTCGCCCATTTCCCATCCTTCTCACCTCTCGCTTGAAGCTCCTTCTGTAGCGGATGTCACTTTTAAGGTAGGGGCATGGGTAGAAATGAGGAGATATTTTCCACCAAAACGAGTTTGAAACTGGAGCGTGAGAGAGAATCATGCAGAGGGATTGGCCGATGTAAAAGACGTTGAAAAAGCCCAAAGGCACAGTAAAAGGCAAGGGCAGATACAAAGGGACGAGGCGACTGCGCGGACGGAGGAAGGTAATGGAATGGCCGGCAAGGGAGAAAAAGATCGCGCCCTCCTCGGATCAGAGATACATTCGTATCTATTAGACGAGGAGTGGTCGGGGCATTAATGGTCAACATCTGGAACTAACTGGAAACGGCTTTATGGATGCGCTAAGTCGCAACGGACGAAATCCAACGACTGATACAAGATTAGGGATGGAAAACGGAAACGGGACCGGCCTCACGAGTTCCACTTTTTCTTGATGACGGAACATTAATGCTTCGATTTTTTTTCTTTCCTCCTTCTTTCTTCGCGGCACGAAATGCAACTCTGGGAAACGAAGCCTCTTAGAGGCCACGGCGAGTCGATTCCCATCGCAACGACCACCACTCGAGAGCTTTCAGGGCCCTCATCACTTCGAGGTCAAAATTGAGAGAGTACGAACGCTTTGGCTGGGAAGCTTCACCTCTTTCTTTTCCTATTTCCCTTAGTTCTCAGTGAAAGGATGGACTCCAAAAGAATATCCAAATATTGATGGGCCTTGACTCAAGCAGCTACATGGAGCACGTGATCCCGAATTCCCACACTCAAATTATAATGCTTCATGACAGCAATGTTAAAAAGTTAATTACAAGTAGGTACTCTTAGTGTATTTGCCTTCACTAGATCTTATCTATTGTTTTACAGTCTGTACCCGTATTTATTGTCACTTCAAACCGAGAAATCAAATGCTCTCCACAAATCACTCTGGTGGAAATTGGTATATCAGTGAAAAAGATGCCGGCAATGCCCCTGCCAGCAATTGAACCTGAGCCCTCTGGGTGACCGGCAAATACTATAGTTACAATGACAACCAGACCCCTCCGTAACTGGAAGGTGTCAATTTTTTATCGAATTTCCAATAAAAATAAAATTTATGAGTACTCGATTATAGAACATTTCTTAATATTTTGGAATAGGTGACAGATGACAAAATTGTATTTGATACAATTTTGTTTTTTAAATCCATTATAAACAAAACAAATAATATTGGAAAAGGAGAATTTATTTTTTAAGTGATTCAGTACCCAAGATTTACTTCTCCAACTAACGAATACATAATCCTAAAATGCACACATGATTCAAACGCGTAAACACTGAAAAGCGGGCACGTTGCCGACCTGGCTATTGCGACCACAAAAGCTTTGCAACATTCCTACAAAACCAATATCGAGCTTTGCAGGACAGAAGAAATGTGTGTTGCTCACTTTTGACCTGGAGTATGGAGGAATTACATAATCGTAACCGATGCCTTCTCTCTGAATAGAAATCATAACGCCTGTCCACATACGACAACGGTATTCGGCACTGAGTCAAGCCTCTGCTCGATGGAGATTGGGAAACGTTAATGGAATGATTGGAGTCCGTATCCAAATACGAGAGCGCGATTTGTCAACTGCCGACGTCGGCCAGAATACGAATCGGCCGTTTTCCTCATTCCCATTCGATTGATCCGACGAGTGAAGAAATCCCCGAGACTGAGAACAGCACACCGTTTGCACCGACACGAAGCTCCCTCCTCAAGGTTCTTCGCCACTTGGCGATGAAGACGTACTTATGGCGCCGCGCAAGGAGAATTTTCCAAATGGATCGCGACTACAATTCCAACCACTGCGGACCTAAGTCCATCGTATTTCTTTTTTTTAACCTCCTCTCCTCCAACCCCTTCCTTCCACCCAGACTCCACACCATTTCCCACCTTCTACACCTTTAAAAGCTGCACCCGAGACAAAAAAATCTTTTGCCACGGTCTTATCCGAGTAGGGGGAAAAGGAGTATTTACTTATAAAGTTTAAGTCAATTCACCCTTCCAGAAGTTCCAAGGACCAATTTCCTCGAGCTTCCATAGTTTTTCTTTTTGCGGCAATTTATTTTCCCCGCGCCGTCCGCCTCCTATACGCTCCCTCCCTCCCTTCGCCCTCTCCACCATCCCTCCCCCTCACGCCCCCGTTGTACTCTCGGAGAGAGAAAGTCGCCACCCACACAGAGAGACACCAGCGCCCGGTCGCCAAAGCAACTCTCATCGCATAACTCTCTGCATGTTTTTCGCCCCTTCTCCCCAAACACCGCAATTCCTATCCCTCCCAACCCCCTCACACCCAGCACCTCTCCTCCCTCCCCGTCCCAACACCTCACCTCCCGACCACTGTTTCCTTGAAGTCTCTTAGTGGGATTAAAAATTTTACACCGCGCCGAGGGAGGTGGAGCGTAAGAAAGGTGGGTGCAGGGTGCCGGTAGGGGGAGGGAGGGAAATATTCATATCCCCAGTCGCAAACACACATACACACACATTGCAACAGAGGGGGCAAAAAGTGCTGTAAGAACCGTGCTTCCCATGGAATTCTCATGTAGCTGATGACAATTAATTTTCGCGCATCTTGTACGATATTTTCTTCTTTCCATTTATCAGCAACTGTTTTTATTAATCGCGTCTCCACGTATTTGTTATTTTGCAATAGAGTGAAAAATCAAGTGTAAATTATAGTTGGTTACATATTTTATCATGACATAAATTGCTAAACGCAATTCCATTACAAAAATAATGTAGGCTAGAATACCACCCGTCAACTATAAAATTTAAAGGTGATTTTTTTGACACATTTACGCATTTCTTTGAATTAAAAATCACATATAAAGCTATGCTCATTTATATTTGCCACCTGGTATTGAACTTGGGTCTTTATGGAACTTTAAATAGTTGTTAACCTGCCCTCCTTGGTAGAAGAAGCTCAGTACTCTTTATAGAGTATCTCAAACTATTTCTAAGTTAGTGGTGGGAGCGGACGGTGTGTTATATGCATGCCTTAACATAGAATAAATCTAATTAATACATAAATAATTTAGGTTTACATAAACGCACGAGGAATAAAAATAACAATTCCAAGTAAGTCCAACCTATCAAGTACTACGTGTCACTTATCAAATGCTTCGTGTAATTGGTAAACCTTTTTTAACTTCTCTCCTCCCATTTCCATTTTGAAACCGTTTTCTTTTTCAGCTGCCGGCATTTTCTTCGCGAGAATGAGCAATAACCTCTTGGCCCATAATTTGCAAGTTCCCGCGTGACCTCCACCCTCACTCTTTCTTCTCTTCTTTCCTCCCACGGTCACCAGATGAAATATATCAGGCCGACACAGATTTTTCACCACCCACTACCGTTCTGCGAAAGTGTTGCCTTCACGAGCGGGTTTATATACTTGGGTGACCATGCGTGGCTGACTCAAGGCTTCCTCGGGAACACGAAATATTTCATAACGACACGGTTGTACTTACGCTTGATCCGGAGCTTTTAAGTTCAACACTTTGCAAATTGCTACAGTTTCGCAATCTTGATGAGGGCTGAGGCTCATTAAATAGTTTATTTTGATAATTTATTTAGCATAACATGGCGTCCTTTGTGTCATTTTCCCCAAAATACGCCACTGCCTTTCGCAGTCATTTACTAAACGCCGAGTTTTTGCAACGCGCATTTATGAGATGAAATTTTCCTCCTCCTTTTTCTCATAACTAAAGAAAAATGTCGTCATTAAGGATGGGGTTAGTTTTCTTGCATACATTATCGTTAATCAACGATACTACGCTTTTTCTGGCACAGTTTTGTAATGAAATAAAAAAACTCTGGTTACTTTCCGTCATTATTTAAAAAAATAAAACTTTCTAACAGTAACCCTCAGTTAAAAATTCAAATGCCATTCAACATTTTGGTGACTCTTTAATTCTAGGTGTTCCTCCTCATAAAGATAAATTGCATAAGAAATAATTTTACCAATGAAGATCTTAATATAATTGATGAGAGCAGATTCATTGAAGAAATCTGCTCTGAACAAATACAAAATGTACGAAATGGAATCACGATTTGTAACAGTTTATTATACTGGAGATTACATAACTTATGAAAGAAACTGTAAAATACAAGAAAATTGTTCTGTAATATGCGACGTGATGGCCTGATGAAGACAATTGTCGAAGGAGAATTGAACGGGAGGAACGGCAAAGGAAGGCCTCGTGTGAGATATATCTAATAAGTAATGAAGGATGTGAATAAGAAGAAATATGTAAATGTGAAGAGGTTAGCTGATAGGAGAATAAAGTGGAGAGCTATGTAAAACCAATCTTATGATTGTTGATCGATGATGGATTACAAAGATGCTATGAATCAATAAATTCGATGGAATTCAGAATAGCCTCATAAGAATACGGGAGAAAGTATTAACCTGGTCAATAATATTGGAGCGTGGTTTTGATTGGAAGAGAACAATTATTGTGAAGTAAAAGCCTTAAAAGTTGAAAAAATTTAATGTTTTTGGCAAAAATGTAATAATTCTTGTTTTCATAAATAATCCTTATTACGGTACCTATTGGGAAAGTTGAAGTTAAGTTTATAAAAATTCAATAACTTGGACTCGGTTTTCTGAAGCCGTTTATACCAAATAGTAATTTTAGACGGCGCCAAAAGCTTCAGTTAGCTCTTACAATTACTAGCTGGATTTTATTTTCCCAACTGGTAAGGGTTAAATAATAAATTTCAATAAAATTCTGTGCTTAACTAACTTATTGATTTGGGCATATTCTTATCCAGCATTGCCACTACAAATGAAAGGGGGAAGTTGATCTTGATTGTCGTCTCGAAAATTAATATCTTGTGACGAGGAGTGATTACTCTAACAGATAAACTTAACATTATCAGAGTTCACAAAAGAGTGTCGAAAAAAAATTCCTAAAGTAATGCTTTCTTTGCAGAGAAATGCAATAAATAGTTGAAAATGCTCTTACGGACAATAGTCTCACGTAGGATATCAATGCAAAAACTGGGTTTAGAATATGAAACTGCTAGAGAATTGATTATTTCTTCACCAAAACTGGTGGCATCTTCAAATGCCGTCAACAGTTCAGCGGTAAACTTTAACATGGTTCCTCAGATGCTCTTCTGGAGCGTCTAGAGGGTTAAGTCACACACTATAACGAGCCATTTCTTAATTGCTGATCCTCCCGGTATCTTATCATGATTTCTTCTCCCGCACTCCATCGCCTCCCGCTTCTTCTCCCCTCGTTTTTCCCTCATTCAACGCACTTCCTCTCCAACACCTCTCTCTCTCTCGTTCACCCTTCCTCCAACCCCACAGCCCTCACCCCCTCGGCACCCCCGCCTGCCTGCTCCAGATCCCTGGCATAATGCAAACCACCCCTTCCTTCCCCGCCAACATTTTGGACCGGAGCCACGTTGCCCTCGCTCTCCCATCCCTCCCCACCCCTCTGACCTATCCCCCCCTCGCCGTTCTTAACCACCCTCCACCCACGCCCCCTTGCCCCAAACCCTTCTCCGACACGTAAACTTCACGGCTCTACCCTCCCTTCCGTACCATACCGGAGTCGTCGTACCTCCCCCCCGGCTTCAACCTAATTCAAACAGCACCCCCTCCCCTTCACCCCAAAGCGACCACCACACCCCTCTCCCCCACGCTTCACATACCCCACACGCCCCCACCCGCGCGGTGTCCTGGCAACCCGCTCCCGGCCGCCGCATATTCTTCTTTTTTTTATTATTTTTACAGCTCTGCCAGAACCACCACTGACCCATTAATTAATAGGAACGAATCCGTAAATAATTAATTCATCTAAGGTTGGGGGTTTTGCCGTTTAAAGTTACACCATGCCATCTCCCAACCCTTTTCTGGCATCGTGTAGCTTCCTGTAAAATTAAAATCTCGGGTGCCCAACAAGATTTTGAAACTGGAGCGCAGACGGTACACGCCGTGGTCATCCGCGGGCATTTCATCCAACCAGGTCGAGAGAAACGTGGATGGCAGAGCTCCGATTTTTTTTGTCAAGCTTTACCACGTCCCTGACGGGCGGCCGAGCCGCGACAGATGGGCCTCCCACGTGTGCGGGCTCGGATTTGGACCACCATGTATGTGCGTCCCGGAGGAGTCTTCACCACATCCATTCGTGCGTGAGCGTACAGGGAATCGTCATATTTCTGTGCTCACATCTCCACTCCGCATAATTTTCCTCCTCAATTTTGTCGCAACAAGAAACACTCGGGAGATGCGATTTCGACTTCCAAAACTGGACTGACCTAAAATCTCGAGAGCGCAAAGGGCCACTACGGCCAAGCGACCTGTGCGCTACAAACCGCAATCGAGGCGGTTGACTTCGTCCGGAGGCTTTCTCAAAAATGTGCAGGGAGGATGTTTTTACCCAGGTCAGTCCACTACAAGATGCTTTTCGATTCAGCTACTTTCTCTGGGGATGGTATGGTTAGACGAAAATGTCAAATTTAATTACAAGATGGATACATCAATGCAGAGGATCGGGTACGCTTCGTGGATAGAGAACTAATTTTTCACTTGCAGGTCGAGTCATGACATTGACAGATTTTTATGTGGTACCTATATCAGCCATAAACGAGAGCCGCGTGAAAGGCATAGCAATTACCTAAAGTGCTTAATTCGCCAGATGGGACATTAAACTGACGAACCCATAACTCCTTTCGTTAACAATGAGCCAATCCCAGCGGACCAGATTTCACCCCGCCCTTCCACCGCTCCCTTTAACTATAAATGCATACGCCCCACCCTCCTGTCTTCGATAGCAAAAATGTGACCAGCAGTCGGTCACGTTCACCGATAATTATTTAATACCAAAATGTCAAATTACGCTCTCTGCGGTGCTGAGCGCTTCACAGAAGAATATGAATTGTTATACATATTGGGGTATTTGGTGTTCGGTCAGTTCACCAATAGACTCCTGAATGTTTTCGTTAATTCTGGCACCTTAAATCAATTTCGTTAATAGCCACTCTTTTAAGGGTGCTTACAAAACCTTCGGTAGTATTTCAAGATGTGATCCACATAATTTGATATAAGAGTACGCAGATATGCTTCCAAGCACGAGGAAGGGATGATTTTAATGGACACCGGGATATACTCTTGTTCTAACCAGTATAGGAGTGGCCCGGCTACATGTAAAATATATATAAAAGGCAAAGATTTTCCACCATGTTTCGGTTTCCACTCTGTAGACAATTACACTGAATAATTTACTGAGAAATAGACTCTTTACTACTGAATACGGTGATCAACACTTCCGAAAAGCATCCCGGAGTGTTATCGTAATAGCTTCTATCAACAGATGGACGGAAGTTGTCAACAGTTTGTTTACTATCATGGTACTCTCTTAGTACGCAGTATTAGATAAAAATTCTAAATGAAAAGGAGAGCGATCATAAGGTACTACGAATTTGATGCCTCTTGAGGCAAGCAAGCGAAAATTACCCATAAGTAAAAATGGGTGCATCTCAGGGAATTCCGAGAACGGCATGGATATAGCAAAGCCTGTCAGTTTTGAGAACATTAATTTACTCAACACAAAAGAACATACTGGGGATGTTCTTCGCGGTATGCCGTGCAGATTGAGTAACTTTGTCCCATTTAAAAGAGAGCATGCCGATATCAGCATGACAACCAGCAAGGAATATTTTCTATCGCGGAGCTATTTTTTTAACCTATGGTAACTTATTCAATTTTTCTCCACTGCGCATACTCGAAAATGAAATGCCGTCAAACGACTTACGTGCAGGAAAAGGATCGCTACCATCAAAAGTTTTTCTTGCCCGTGTAGCTAAGGGAGGAAGGCACGCCGAAAGACGCTCCCCGCCTTTTCCCACGGGGTCAAATCGCGCAGGTATGTCCAGATGACCCGCACTCCAACGATGGGTAGGCGAGAACTCGAATTACTGAAGGGTGGGGAGAGGCGGATTAATGGGGGAGGTAACGGTTATGCCCTCTCCAGACCCTCCACCTCCACCCCACCCTCCTTCACCCCTCCCGACCAGACTGTCTGGAGGAGAGGTGGACCAACAGCGAGCGAGCAGGCTGTAGGGAGTCCGTCGGATGATGGAGAGAGCATAGAGTGCTCGCAGAGGTGCCTACAGGAATATAGGTCGAGCCGGCGGCGGCAGGACCCTCCTCCCTATCTCGGTGCACCTCTTCACCCTTCCCCCCCCCCCTTCCCCCGCGCCCCATTGGTCCAATTACATGAGAGCGTCGGCGCGCTTCAAGTGGCCACCTCATCACGCTTTGTTCTCCATGTGAATCGACGCGTGGGGATGAAGTATTGAAGTGCCAGAGGCGTTTCCTAACCCGTAGTCAAGGTTTGGGCACAAAAATCAGTTTGTTCGCTTCGTTTTACGTTTCTTAGCTTGTCTGCGAAAGCGATATGAGGGGAAATGGTAGGAAAGCAGGAAAAAATGCGATTTTAATTTTCTTTGAACGTACCTCATTGGTCAGTTTGTATGGACACTCTTTCGGATAGTCAAGATATTTGTTCAATTCTGTGGTGTGAGGAAGCGGGGATTAGACCATATCTTAATTGCTTAGAATAGAATGGTAAAGCTACTAAAGCTAAAGTGATATACTTATAAAACAGAAGTCGGAATTTTATTACAGTAGGGTGGTATTCAACAAATTTTTAATTAGTACTGCCTAATATATAACCTAGTAAGAGAAGGGGATATAGTAGTAGTGCAATTTATTTATGGGTGTACAACGGCTCAAGTTATTTCTCAAGGTCTGACTATACTTTTAAAGCTAAGAAGATAAATGCCTGAGGCGGGTTTCGAACCCTCGATTAAATGGATACTAGGACGGCACGTTACCAGCCTGGCTACTGGATTCGTCCCATCCCGTCCACCGCCCGCAATTATACGCATTCTTTATTTGAAACTTCATTTCCAAAAATTCTTTGTCTCCTATTATTCGCAATTTAATTTTCTTCACGATCTTCTACGCAGGATATTCTTTCCCCACTATTTCTTCCCACTCCCCAAGTATAACTTTCCACGCCATTAGCGAGGAGCTCTTTGATGCCTAAAACGTTACGAGGAGGTAAACCTATCGTGAGTGCTCTTTAGAGCCCGATGACAAAGCGGTTGATGTAAAGTCAATCTACTCAAAATGCCACCCATTCGATTATCGATAATGACAACTTTCTCTATCGATCGTTCAATCATGAGCACCACCTTTGTGAGGTACATTTCAAAGGCCCTAGACCATTCAACGTCGAGGGAACTAAGAAAAGACACGCAAGTATATCTTCAGTGCGGTGTAATGAGAGAGGGTGAGCCGTTTGAGCATTACCGGCCACGTTTCTGTCTCGAACGGAAAAGAGAGCAGGGTGCATCGGATATGGAGGCCTTGAGTCAACAATCCGACCGCACAAGAGACAAATGCGCTATCGAGCCCCATCGAGGTAAAAAGTTGGGATTGGAAAGGCAGTTTCTTTTTTTTTCGCACCCGCTCGAGCGATAAGAAAGGACTCGTACCGAAGCGTCAGCGTGAAAACCTAGGCGAGGGGAAATAAATGCGACCGGAAAGATGGCGAAGGTGTTGGCACAGTCCCCAATTCCTCCTCAGAAGGGCACAGTCCTTTCCGCTCATGCATGCAGCGGCGCTGCGGCGATTATACCTCCCCTTCCTCTCTCCCCCCTCTCTCTCCCTTTCCCTTTCCCCCTCCTTCCAGGATAATCACAATTCTCTTTTTCCTTTCCTTTCTCATTCTTCACCATTCGTGTAACTCATGACAAGGAGAAGAAATGGGGATAGAGCTTAAATTCGGAATAAATCAGACTGGGATACTTGGGACTTTCCGCTATTGCAAAATACGCTGTTCAAGGGCGCGTAACAGACTAGTTATAAGTATTAATAAATTCAAAAGAAAATATTTCAATGTTCGTCTTATCTCAAACAACATCAAAATCCTTTGCCACCCACTAAACTTGAATTTGGACCAAGGCCATTGAATTCGAGAAGTTGGGAGACCAGTCCAGGTAGTCCCCGGCTTCCCTTCCGCTTCCATTCCCACCTCTCCCGCCAATATTGCCGAAAATAAAGAAACTACGCACCTTGCTTTCTAATTTACTCACTCCTGAAGTATTCGTTAGAGAGAGAGATTGTATTCTACAGACGTTTATGGCAGCAAATCGCATGAAATTTATTTCACATAGGTACTAGACGTACCACAAGAGGTTTAACCATTGGGCATGTACTCCTTCATCTTTCTCCTTCGTGATAAAACTTCTATGACTCCTGCAAATCAATCTCATCCCTAATCAACAAAAAAAGTTATATCTGAAATGACTACCGTTTTGGAATTCGAGCCAACGAAGGAGATGCGTGGGAAATATTCGGTCGCTGCAGAAGATATATTATAGACTTCCTTCGCGATATGAGTTTCAATCACTTGCGCACGAGGTGAGTAAGCAGGTTGGTTGGGAGAATTCGCGAGGTGGAGGTCATAAATTCACGGAGCTGATTCACTACTACCGAGATTTCTCCCTGTCTCGATTTTTGGGACCGAAAGCTAGGAGGAGGAAGAACCGAATCGAAGACTCCAGGTTTACTGAGAAATAAAAGTCTTCCCTGCCCCACCTCCACCACCTCTCGTCTTCTCCACTCCTCTCTTCCTCTTTCCCTCTCACCGCACCACTTTCTGCCGCTCCCTTCGTCCTTCCTCGCACAAGGCACACAACTCACCCACATCCGACTCATTCTCTCCCCAGCCCTCCCTCGTCCGGACATAATCATTCTCCCTCACTCTTTCCGCGGCACTTCAAAGTTTGCACCAGACTCATTCCGGTCTCCTCGCGTTGCCCACCGCCTTTCCTCCCCTCTCCGCCCCGCCCACACCACACGCTCCTCGAAGCTCAACTGTTCCCACAAATATCTCCCCCACCTTGCTCTCCCCTCCCCGCGGATCATCCCCACCCCCCGCCCGCCCTCCCCCGTCCCTCGTCCCTCTTCCCCTCACCAGCTATCCTCCACGAAGAAAAACTTTCGCGAGAACTTCTTCAGGCGTGCCCTTTCCTGTTTGCATCTCTAAAAATATTAACGACTGAGTAAAAAGAAGAAAATGTACTGTCACGTTACTTCCTGTGTTAATTTTGGAGTGCGAAGCGTCTTGGCGTCTCCTCTAAAATTGTCAGAGCGTCTTCAATTTATCGAACCATAGTTTTGTCACCTCCCGATTTTAAATTTACATTGCTTTTATTGCTGGGGTTATGAGACATCGTGAACCCAAAGGCAAAACGTAATCACACAACCTCGAAATGCCAATGTTATCATCTGGTGTAGAATCTAAAATATTGAATATACTTTGTATAACGTATTAATAAAGGTTAAGTCACCAAATATATAGGAAACTCTGGTTAAATTTTTCATCGCTCAGTTGTTACTTTTACACACTGTATTTTGACACTTGAGAATAAAATATTGCAGGAGGACTAAATAACGAAGTTCCTCTGAAGTGAATTGAGATAAAATGACTTTGTACATCACGACGGAATATTTTACGGTGGTCAAAAACACGTCCCTGAGAATAAAGGGTACAGGCGAGGTCGTCAGAGGAGTAAGCTGGATGTATTTTAGCTTTCCGCTTGGCTTGTATCCGCACCAGAGGATGGGAAGTCCTCCGAAACTCTGCACTGGCGTAATTCCTGCGCTGTTCTTTTGAGACGTTTGTCACGTGGGAATTTCTCTCCGCATCTTGTGGGGTGTCCCTGGTGCTTTTTGGGAGGGGCAAAGAACAGGCGACAAGACAGACATCCAGGCGGCCTTCTCTCTGAGGCGAGGGAATGTGTCGCATGGGACACAGACTCTCAGGGTCCGTTCCTTCTCGACCGACTGCAAACCCTTTTCTCATTTCTTTTCCCCACCCGGAGTGCTCCCCCTCGGAATGTATTCCCAACTCCACGAAAACACTGCATAACGCGTGCGCCGGTGCTTTCGGAGATTATGGCTTGTCCTTATCGTCTGGCCTAGATACATCATCAATAAAAGTTTTTATTTTTTTTTTAAAGGTGAGGTCCAACAGATTCTGGTTCGAGCTTCGAAATGAGAAATCGGTTTTGGCTATAAAATGAGAATTTTGAAGAGAGAGATTCACACGCCTCCTTGAATGACATACGAACATTATCTACGCTCGTATGAAACTGTAATTCATCGTAAAAGCATGTGGGGTTGGAGATGAAATTTTGATGAAACATACTGAAAACGAAAAATCGAATGAACAAGAAGACATTTTTCCGGAATGATATCGAAATCTTTCCCGGTGAACTTCCTAAAAAGGATAAATTTAACTCCAAAATAATATTAACATAGTTTATCCTAACACGTAGTATCACCTTAAATTTATAAATATGATTCATGCACAAAGATAAAACATGCTATTGCTTTTCAGTCTTCTCAAGTTATAAAATTAAGAGTTACTACCAGTGCAATAAATGCATCGCAGACGAAGAAAGAAAGCTGATGGCGTGCCTAAAACAGAAGCCATTTCTCAAATTCCTATCACCAATCTACGTAACATTCGTGTCCGTTAAATTTTGTTTCAGATGCTTTGTAAATCAATAATTCTTTAAAATACCTAGTGGCCTCTACAATGTGGTGAACATTTTACCAGATATATTTATACTAAGCATACCTATACGGGAATAAAGGCGCCGCTTTCTTTTCCGATAGGCTTACGAATTCAATGCCTTAGTGCTCTGCTCGCACAGATCACACTACATCGTGATTGTTACCGTCGCGAAACTCCATCCTCCGCGAGCGAAACTGCTCTAGAGATTAAACACACGAATGCGTACCGTGACAATGATTTTACAGTATCAACGCTCGTGAATCGCCCAGTAAGACGACGTGAGGACACAGTTTGTCGCACCGTTAAACACGTTTTGACACGGACCTCGTAAAACGAGGATCCCCCTCCCTTAGGAGTTCCCACGCCATCATTCTCGAGTCCGAGATCGCGAGGTCGGGTGTTAGCGAGATCTTCTCCCGTAGCCGAGGGGGCGGGTTGATGATGCCGGCGGAAACGACGGGAGTTTCCCACGGTTTGATGGAGGTGACATTCGGCCTAACCCCTACGGAGGATCGCGCCAACTTCAACCCTCGCCCAACTCCCATTAGGAAGGAGTGCCTTCGATGGGGCTGGGAACGTCAACCGCTGCACTTGGGTGAGAACAGACTCTCTCTCTCTCTCTCTTTGCACCCATGAGGCCGGATCGTCGACTCCCCAAGTTTGCGATTGCTCGCGAGATTCCAGTTACCCGGATCCAACTTCTAAGGTGTCCCCGTCTGAATGGATATGAGCTGAACTCGAATATGGACTCCAAGTGGAGGCTTATCTAGTAATTAACATGGTCTCGGCAAAGTAGTGTTAGAGCTCTCTAATTGTACACCAGGGAAGGAGAAGGTTCATCATTTAAAATTACTGCACCACGTTAAGGGAAGAAAAAGTAACAGGGTCGCTCGAGATTCCACAAGAATAAGATATCTTTATAACTTCCCCCGACGGATGCAGGATCGCGGCAGATAATTAAAGAAAATAACTTTTCACTTGAAGCTCTCATATCCAAGCATTCAATCCGTCCTTAATTTTTATTGCCGCCGTTGATTTTATCAGCCTTAACCCGAACTCAGAAAACTCGGAGAGAGCTAGATACTACTCGTTTGAGGAACCAAGAAGCTAATTCCACAAATATGATTTTCACTTCGATAAATGTTCAAACATTTTATAAAAATCCGAAGTTCTCAAGCTTCATACACCCATAAAAAACTCGATAAATGCCGTGATTCGAATCCGGTCGGATGGGATTGGAATCCAGCACCCTAGCCACTAATATTACTCGATCCCATAAGACATATTTTTTTAACGAATCACATTCATATTTGCTGAACTAAAAATTTTCTGAACGAAATCAGTTCGTACGTTGACCTGGACAGAAAGGATGAGTGATTTCAGCAAGTGCTACATATATTACGATGAATGTTGTTTTGTTTATGATAAAATTAGCGGTATTGGATGTATTGAAGAAAGTGGTTGAATGAAGAAAAATTACATCACACTCAGCAGCATGTCGATTGCTGCAGAAACCTCCCCCTCCCTACCCGCTGCCCTTCCTTACCCATCCTAATGCTCTTCTGTCTCCACCCCTTCAACCCAACTCTGCCTCCTACCCATAGCACCACACTCCAACTCCTGTCCCTTCCCCCTTCGCTTCCCCTCTCACCCCTTAAACACCTGGATCTGTGTATATACGGTTCCAAATATGAGTAATATACCTGAAGATCTCACTAAGTGTACGAAGCCCGTGTCGTGACAATAAACCTTATTAGTGGACCATTACAAAGTGTAATGATTTTTTATTCTCAACTTCAGCTGCAGAAGCAGTTGATGGTGTCCCAGACATGGATTCGGCAAGGACCTGCGAGACCGCTTCGCTCGGAGGATTGAAGGAGATACGAGCGCAACGGAAATGTGTGTCGACGGAATTACACGCCTTTCCCGGCCGGCCGGCTCAGGAACACACACAGACACAGTGGGACCCAGTGCCAACCCGTCCATCCTCCGGCAGCTCTCTTTTCCCGAGGCCTATCTGCTTACCGATCAATGGTTGGTGTAAAGTCTTCGACGTCAACGAAGCCTCTGCTGACGGTGAATGAGAGCGAGAGGGAGGGAGGAGAGGGGTGCGGGTGTTAGGGAAGGGCTTCGGGGTGAAATGGAGGAGGGTGGAGGGAAATATCTTCAAAGCAATCCACCATTATCACTAACGCCCACGCTCAGATAGAGGCACCCATCCGACAAAAACCCTTCACCTCACCTCAACTGACGCCCCTTCCCAAACCAACCAATCATTATTTCCCTCGCCCCTCCCCCTTCATCACTTTCCCCTTCCCCTACCGGTGTCATCCGAGCGGATGCATGAATTTGAGGCTTCATTTTACATGGTTGTACATGGGGAGTAAATGGCAAATGGAGTCATTTAGTGAGCCGATATTAATCATTTATAAATATTTTTCTTAATTTTTCGTCAGAAGAATCATTTTAAAGGGCATATGTCAGGCATATGTGATATCCTCCAACTTCGTTCGGAGTGAAGCCCGAGAATCCTTCGCAAATTTTGTGGAAATACATAAAGGTCGCAGATGGTGTAACGTTACGGGTGAGGTGTCCAATGCATGTACTGCCCTATGGCGCACGAAAGGATATCGTCAAGTGGATGGATACATAGGTTTGATTCGTATTCCCAATTCATAATTACAAAATAAACCTAACATATAGAAGGATCAAACTTTCCAACAGGGTTAAAGCTAATTCTAACCTTAGATTCATGGCTTTGACTATCGAAATAATATCTTAGAAATTACTACCAAAATGTGCGAAGTGCATATTGTATGATGTTTAGTTGTAGTATCATGATAGGAGAGGAGTGTATTGATGAATACACTTTGAGATACCGCGACAAGCTTTCGGAGAATGATTGATTTTCGATATTTAAAGACTGAACTTCACGCAGGCTTAAGAAATTAAAGGCAACATATGCTGGAGATAAGTGCACCGTCTCACACTGAAACACATATCCCGGAGATACTTATAATATTGCACACAAGCAATAACCAAAATAAAATAATGTGAGCTTCTAATTTGGCTTAATTGAAAATGTCCGAAAACATCCAAATGGATGACATTGGAAACATTGAAAACATTGGATATTCGGACATTTGCAATAACCAAAATGGCCAAACCCAGAAACGAGCAACTAAGTACCACGAAAGGGTTGAATTGATGGTTTCTGGCGTCACTTTATGGAATTTACTTGCATTCATTATTAATGACAAAATAACCTTTGTATTTCCACAATTTATTCTCTCACATTATCATCAGGTTACCTGATGATGACGTTAATCGTCGAAACCATGGTCGTACTGTGAGAGAATAAATTGACGTTATCATCAGGTGACCTGATCACCTGATGACGTTATTCACCTGATGATGACGTTAATCGTCGAAACCATGGCCGTACTGTGAGAGAATAAATTGTGGAAATACAAAGGTTATTTTGTCATTTAAAATGAACCACGGAAGGGAGTTGAAGAGATTATTTTTCTCTGCATTCTACATTTCCCTGTTAAGTGTTTCATATTTAAATGTTTACAAATGTCCGTAGTTCCACCTCACCCATCAACCAAACCAATATCTTCCTTACGGAAATATTTCGCGAACGAACATTCTCCGATTCCCTCTTTTCCCTCTCTTCCTCTCTCTTCCAGCCCCTCTCCTCTCCCCCAACCCTTCGTGCTCGCAATTGCGCCCCGCCGCACTCTTCCACACCCCCGCAGGGCGCAGACATGGACGCTTGCCGGCGAGCACTAGCATGAGGGATCAAATTTCAGTCACGCGTCCAAGTCACGAGAGAAATGACGCCGATGCGCGGCTCGGAGCACGTCCGCATGGGGCCACACATCACGGGACGGAGAGGGCATCATCCCTTTCAAATGGGGAGGAGGAGGGGTGCAGGGGGAAGGGGTGGTCACGTATCTGTCCGGTCACCGGAGTATGGGGAGCGAGAGGATGGGGGGGGGGTCAGGTGTCGCGGCACTCAAGTGAGTGAGAGAGAGAGAGGCGGGGTTGGGCTTGAGCTCTTCTCCCGCTGGGTGCGGGGAGGAGGGGGCGAGGGAGGCGCGGGGGAAGGGGTGGTTTTTCTTTTATTTCGAACGGGTGCAGGGGTGGAGCGGATCCCGACGCGAGGAATCCGCTCTGGAGCGTGACCTGCGCTCCGGAACGTCCGATTTGCGAACGATCCTTCATTTCCACAATTCTCCGTGCGTAAAACGAATAGTAAGTAGTGCTCATCAACGGCGGCAGAGATAATGGTTTCTCATTACGAAGGATTTCAGATCATCCCGGAGAATAGATTGCGCGAGATTGACTTGAATTTCGTCCCGATTAATGCGGTAAAATGCCGATGTTTCGGCGGGTCATATGTCCTCCAACTTCGTTCGGAGCGAAGCCTGAGAATCCTTCGCGAAATTATGTGGAAATACATAAAGATCGCTGATGGTGCAGCGTTGCGGATGAGGCGTCCAATGGATATACTGCCCGGATATCGTCAAGTGGATGGATACATAGGTTTGATTCGTATTCCCAATTCTCAATTACAAAATAATACCTAAAATATAGAAGCATCAAATTTTCCAATAGGGTTCAAACTGATTCTAACTAAAGGTAATGAAACCACATTTGTTGTGAGACGACCAAATACAGAGGCTAGCCTTTGCCTAGAAACCACTTGTTTACGAAAGGGAAAAATAAAGACGGTGTCGGTAGCAGTAGCCAGAGGGGTAACGTGACAGCTTGGAAACTCTTATGGTCGCGGGTACGAAACTAACTTTGGTTATGATATTGTGTTAGTTCATTGTTCAAGATGTTAGGTAAGACAATTCGATATGCTCAATAAGTAGAAAATGTACTTTAAATCACATTGGTTTGATCCGGATGTAGATTTTTCATTCCTTTCCTCTTTGGTGAGCAGCTCACAAAAATGAAGGGATCTCAAACTTCTAGGCTAATGAAAGTCTAAAAATGCCCTAGGGGGAAAGCAGAAGAAAAATAGTAGCAAGTTTCAGAGATCCCAGATGGAGGAGAGCCAATAAGGTGCCTGCGCCTTAGTGCAAAGGAGGGCGACTCGTCAAAGGACGATGCTGATAGCGCAAGGCTTTTGTTCTTTTCTCGAGCCCGAGAAGAGTGTGCTTGTTTTAATCCCTTGAAGCTTTGAATAGACTTAACATATTACCGCAACATAATATCGGGCTTGGGATGGTAGAACTGCATCAACAAGGGGAGGAAATTTCAAAAATATCCCTTAAATATGGCTTTAGGTTGACGTAAGCAGTTCTGATAAAAAAAGTACCTCCAATTACTCCTTCCAGATAGTGAACTGAAGTTATTTATAAACGTTCTGAAAAGGCATAGTCGATGATTAAAACGTAATCCTCATTAAGGTATTGTACATAAAGTTTATGGTCCTCAATTTCTTTAAATAATGTGCATGTGTGCTCAAAGATGATTAGTTACTGTCAGGAAGGGTAGAAAATTGAGCCAAAACAGAAAACAGTGCCGTTAGTCTTTTCAAACTGAAATGGCATAAATTCATCCCTATTTAATTGATAAGCCTGTACCATCACTTACTATTGTAGAGAAAAAAACTACCATAAGAGAATTTTATAGAAGTTAAAAAACAATTGATGTAAACTTATATTTATCTTTCGGTGTTTTGACTGCACCATAGCTTTTTTTATGCCTGTAAAAGAAAATGGACAATAGCAATATTTTACCCTAGTAGCCTAGAGACTGTCTCATGAATAATGCACTCAATTTTAACGAATAAACGGGATTTGATCTTTTCTTTTTCTTTTTTTTCTTTTTGCCCCTTGTTTAGCATAAAATCCATTCACCTGTAATGACCCACGTTTCTGCACGCAGATTGTAAATCACGTGTTTGCCTCGCTTTGGCAGATGCTCTAGTTTGTCCTTTTTTTGAGGCTAGAATATCGATACTCGATGACTTCCACTTCCACGCGGAATGAGGCTAAGCCCTCGGAGTCGAACCGAACTAGGAACGTTCATTCCTTCAACGCTATATGGGTCACAACCTTGTCATTTTAGGCCATCGGCCAATCGTGAATATTCGATCACGAAATATCTCCAGAAATATTCCATAACGAACCCTGCGACGGCCTGGTCAAAGGGACAACACGCCCATTTCCCATACTCGTGACTTCTCGGTTGAAAGGCGGCGGCGGCGCCCTCTGACCCCCGCATGTGGTCACCCGCTCTCTTCCCCCTCTCTCCTTCATTCCAGCAAATTTTCCGATTGATTATGGGGGATGTCGTAATTTAATAATCAAGTGATCCAAATGATAGGCGGTCATTATTCAAACCATAATCATCGTATTGGCGGGGCGTAGTCCATAATTATACCACTCAGGTGGCCCAGACTCTACCAGCGGTCAAAAAAGGGTTCTGCGCTTTGAGGGAATGTCTCCTATTGCACCATTGAATTAATTCTGCGGTTTTATACCGTGTAAATACGTTCTTCTGCTTTTAGGGTTGATCTCAATCGACCCTTTCACAGTTCAACTCAGTCTGACGCGTTTTTATCAACATACATGTATGTCTCGGCATCACCCACTTCAGCTCAAAGTTTACACTGACTCACTGCTAACGTTCATCATACATCATTAAACCGATTTTATAAATATAGAATGGTCTGTAAGATGGTTATATGGAATGAGGGTACTCGGTTAAAACGTAATCCTTCAAAAAGGTTTGTGTCGAAAGGTGGGTCAACAGTGATTATGAATGGAGTGAACCTTTAGTGACAGCACGGCCAGCACTTTAAGCTACTATGCTTCCCAGGGTTTCCTCTTTACCAAAAATACTTGGTGTTTTAAGTTCCCCAGTGTTAGTCAGTGAGAGCTCACTGACTAACTTTAGCTCTTAATTCTATAGCAATCACATCACCTATAACCGAGGGGATATTCGAACTTGAGACTTATGTATTTCAGCCAGAAAGGCTGATTACCAACACGCTAACAGCGGCAGACCTCCTCCTCGAGTTATCCATTGTTTATTCCTTCTCGATGAACTCTATCTGCTTCACCGTAAAGATTCTACAATATGAAGTGGTGTGAATAACCTAATAATTTCTCCACTCACAAACGAATAAAGCAATATCAGATGTATGCGGAGACCAAGGAAAAACTCTTTATAAGCGCGAGGCAAGTTATCGGAGTAGATGCTCATAGAAATATGTAACGCGAAAATAAATGTATCCAACTGTCGGGAAATTATCGGACTTAAAGCACAGGATGACTTCCTCCCTCACGCTGAGGTCAGGGAATTAAGTACCTACGCAATCCAAAGTACATCAATAGAAGAGGTCATCTTCGAGGGAACTATATAGAATAACGAATGACGTGGCAGTATGAGGTTGGTTAATGGAAGTATTTACTCGAGGCTAGAGCTAATGGGAGAGAAATTCCAAGCGACACGGCTCCATTTTTCAGCCGAGTACGAAGGAAAGTCAAGGGGAAGTGAGGGCGCGTTGGGAAGGTGGGGAACTAGAGTTCCGGTTTCTTACCCCGAGAAAAAGCGTTGGAATCTTCTCCGGTTGAGAATATTTTTCGATGGAATGTCAGTCCCTAAGGGGTCCTGGTGACCTAGTGGGTAGAGCGCAGATCTACTAACCGGAGAGTTGCGGGTTCAAATCCCGAGCAGAGGCCTTTCCTGGACACCCCCACCTAAAATCCTCGCGATTCTATTTTCTGCGTGTCAATACTTCGTATAAAATTGCAGGTGGCCTAGAAAATGGAAATGACCCCATTCCCTTAATGTTCCCTGAATTTCACTCGCCAATGGCTTAGTACGGGGTGAGCGCCTATCAAAAATCAACCTTCGAGTTCAGCACACACTCTTCAGTCCCTACTTGTGGAGAAATCCTTAAGTTCAACACTCCGTCCGTCGAACAGGACGTTAAGCAATAGACCCGTTGGCGCCTTTCTTTAAGGACGCCGGGTTCCCCTCCATCCGTTCTCCATTCACTATCTTTCCCATCCACCTATTATTGATGGTGCAAATGGCCACAGCCGTCGATCACCTCCCTTTCAATGATTACTGCTGCCGAGGGCGCGAGACTTCGAAGATAAATTTCGCGGCAGTCGCACGAACGATATTTATTCATTCCCCTCCCCCGGATGACTTTCGAGGGGCAGGACCCTTGAAACCGCACAGGTGCACGTGCCAGTTTTAGTTAATCCGTCGGCCTTACCTAACCGCCGCGCTCCCCCCCCCCCGGCGCTCATAGCCTCGACCCAATCCTCGACTCCACCCCCTCTCCACACGACCCGCTTTTTTGAGAAGCCCTCTTCCAGCCAGCCACACCTCTCCCACACTCAGCCAACGCCCTTCGATAAGTCGGGCGGTCCGGGGGTGGCGTCGGGTGAGGGGGTGAGGAGCGCACGGGCGAGGGGAGGGCGGGAGAAGGGGGTTGAGGTCGCCCCTAGGATGAATAATAAAAGGAGAAAATAATGATAATGCCATCTCCAAAAAAAAAACCAACATCTCCGATGATGGCGTCCCAAATTCTCCCTCCTGGAGAGAGGGAGATATATATATCTCTCTCCCCCGCTTCGAGACACATTCCTCGCAAATTATTGTCTCCGTTTCGCCTTCCTACATTCATATTTCAGTTCTCTAAAATCGGTGTCCCGCGGTCAGGAGTATGGGGACGCTTGGACGGGTCCAGACCTCATCCAAGTGGGGAAGGGTAGTGTAGGAATTTTAGACGGTAATATTCTTTTGATGCATATACGAAAGGAAAATCGACTAAATAAACATAGAACGATAAATAATAATTCATCTTGCTTATAAATGGAAAATAGGGAAATGGAATTCGAAAAATTAAAACTTGAAACTGTTTCCAGTGTTCAGGAATCGTAAGGGTATATTCAACTTAGTAGTCTAATCTCCTTTAAGAAACCCCGGGAGAGAAAGTATATTGGCTTAGGAATTAATGACACTAGCGTTCTCAATCATTTTATTGTTAGACTCTGCTCTCAAAAATGTCTTCAATCAGAGTTTTGTTAGTGTGGGAGCTTTTATTAATGCCAAAGAATTTCTTGGTTCAGGCTCTACGTGCACTTCCAACTCAATAATAGGGTAGTTTCCTATTATTTTTTTATTGTCTTGATCGAAAGTTTATAACCTCTGGAGTACGTGTTTTAAGCCGTTCGATTTTTAAATGACGTTAAGTATTTTTCCTCATTAATTAAAAAGGGAAAAAAATCAATGGCGCGAAAACGCGACGGCAAACTATTGCATGCCGGTTAATCCTACGTGTGACGTTAAACTATTTCCCCTACCTGCCACCAGGTGGTGCTGCGGACGCTTCCAAATAGACGCCGCACTCCGTTAAGGCTTATGAACAAGTATTGGAGGCATATTTATTCCGTTAATTAATTATAATTAACTTTTATTTATTTATTTAACATGACTTATGCAGTTGATTCATTTAAAATCAGTCAGTATTCCTTTCACAAGCATATCATGTAGTTCGCCTATCGCCGCACGACCTTCACGCCATGCTTCGTCGTAGCAGAAGACACAGCGAGCAGGACGTCCTTGAGCCTATAAAATTACTAATAATACCATGTTTAACTGAGAATTCTTTTCCAACATTGATAGTTTTTACAGGTTAATACTAATAAATATTCACTAGAGCTGAGGGGCCCTGAAATACAACGGTAAGTTCAGGAGACGAATTTTCCTATGCTTCGCAACGTAAACTACCTTCCTGTTACGTCAGCATGAAGGCAGCGCACCCCGCCATTTCAGAGCCTTTTCAAATGGCCTTAAAATTAACATATAATTCTCTAGTAAACTGGGATTTCTCAACACAAACTTTTTGCGTAAATTAAATACATTTATGGCAGGGCACAAATCGCAATTAATGAAGTCCGTTTTCTTTGATGAAGGAAACTACCCTATTATGCTCACATTAATTACGTTTGTAAGGATGAAACGTTTTGGTACTAAACGTTTCGAATAAAATACTCATTGATGCATTGCTACGGGAATTGGGCTAAAAGACGGTATTGTTACCTTATCTACTTGACTATAGCCAAAGGCGACACCTTCACTCTAGTTAAGTATTCAATCTGTCCATATCATCTGCGTTGTCACTCAGAAACTTTTCAAACGCTTCTAGTATTAGATTTCAGCGGCTATCATTGTAAGTGGCTCACATCTAAAAGGGAAAACACAATAAATTTACGTTCTAATAGTGTTTTGCTAACGTACAACCATACTATTTCTAGTTTTTAGGTGAAGTTCCTGATGGAATGCTCACTTTACGTTAGATATTTTATCGATTGATCCCTCTTTGCTATAGCTGGTTATCCTGCCGCCAAAGAAGCTACGGTGGCTGTCCAAGCCTCATGACCACTGCTAATAAATACACCTCCAGCAATTTTCCCGCCAGTTTCGATTCGTAAAGGGGGGAGCGATTGCCCACCTCAGAGCGCTACCCCGTCCTTAAGCAACGGCAACGACTGGCATCCTCTGCCCCTCACTCCATCCTCCTCTCCCGCTCTGCCACACCATGGTGACACTTCCCACACCCTCTCCCTCACCTTCTACCCCTACTACCCACCCACTCCACTTCCCAACCCTCCCGCCCAGAGGGCAAGGAGTGAAATCGAGTGGCGTCCCGCGGAATTGGGTTACGGGGTTTTCACTTCGGGGTGAGGGTCGGATCGACTTTGGGAAAGGGCGAAGGACGAAGGTTGGGTTCGGTGGGAGGGTGGATAAAAAAATAAACCCAGGGGGAAAAAAGTAAAAGAGGCGGACGCCACGGTCGGTGTCGGACCACCGGCCGAGCGCACAATATCGTCAATAAGTAAGAGCGTTGTGGGAGCAATCGAGACGGGGTGGTAGGAATCGATGGCTCGAGCGTGCACTTCGAGTGTGTTTTGGGCAGCAGGGGGTGAACAGGGGGATTTCCCGTCTCGGCATGTGCGTGTGTGGAGGCGAGCAGAGGCACTAGCGTGTAGGAATCCACCGAAGTGGATTCAGAACTATTCACTCTCGCTTCTCATTACTCTCCGAGTCCCTGCGATAACTCCGGCGCCAATAATTTGACGGGAAGGTACTGAAGCTGTCGCAATCAATAGCATTTGAATTCCTTGAAAATAGTGAGAGGAAAAGGTCTACTAGATTGGAAATCGTGCCCTGGTGTGGAATCACAGATGCATCTTTCGCGTTATCGCAATCTTTACACTGTAAAAAGTTGATCTGATTTTCAGTGCGATCTGAATTTAAGCGCTGTCTGGTTGTAAGGCAGGAACACGGATTTAAGGTACGGAAGAGGCAGGAACATGGATGGTTGGTACAGGAGCAGTTGAGCAGGAAGCAGAGGAAGCAGGATTCTGGATGGTCTGATTTTCAGCCGTTCACCTGCCTTATTTTTAGACAAGATATTACTGCTGAAATTCAACATACCCTGTCTTAAAATTGTTGCATCTGAAATTCAGATCGCTTTTGTACCTTAAAATCAGATCTACTTTTTACAGTGTATCGTCAACGCTTACCCCTAAAGTAGCGCAGGGTTAAGAATAACCGTCTATAACATCCACTCCACTGATTGTGATAAGCGATTTAAAGTGCTGTGCGAAAAATAAAGAACTGAGATCATGTTCTCTCTGACATAAGTTAAATCAAAAAATAACGATAGCGCTAAGTGATGAAGATCCATGATCGAGGCCCTGACTTCACTTGTCGGGACACTGCTTTGACCATCACGCCATCCAGGATTCTAGAGATACATATAATTTCCTTTGAGATTCGAAATGCAGGGTGGCCTAGTGATGCGCGCATTGGCCTTTCAATTCTGAGGTCCGTGGTTTGATTCTCAATCAACACGATCGTTTCTCAGTAAATTTGTCTAACAGCGCATAAGTAATTTACTGCAAGGCGATGTTCACCTGAGCTTTTAAGATTCAAAACGTAAACAGGTTAATGTATTTAAGATGTTGCGAATGGGATGGCCTACACTTTACCCATTCCACTGATAGCTTCCAAAGATAATTTTCGTGAAATTAAGCCGTGCCAATATTTAATGTCATATAGCATTTAATCCAATTCGTACACGCGCACATATATTGGTTATACTGGAAAACATGTCTATAGTATATTTCTCATTAATTTCCTCATCTCCGTCAATCACTTTCAGGCCAATGCAGACCAAGTATTTGTGATGTCAAGAAGATAGTTTAACCTCTAGATATATATAACGTGTCGGGAGTCGAGTGTATATTCGTTCGTCGAAGCGTTCGCCGGTTCTTGCCTTCGTCAATTGATGGAGGAGGATCCGGCCCGCGAAGTGGCCAACGGTCATTTCGACAACGAATGCGCTCTCCCCTTCATTAATTCGGACATGTAAATAATTTGATCGAAAATGACGGTGTTCGTGTCGAATGGGATGAGGTGAAACTCTGTCCCATAACCCCGTGGCATTTGCGGAATTTGCGACATTTCCTAATTTTGGCGACGGCCTCTGAAGTTGACCCATTTATTCGGCAACATGCACGCTGATCGAGGGAAGGTTACAATACGGAAGCTATTCACCTCACATGATCGGCTCTAAAAACGTTCACTATCCATTTATTTTCCGGTAAACGGATCGTACCAAATTATTCTCAGTTGCGGTCAAATAAAAAATGTTTCACCTTCTGTGGTGTTTAAACGTTTTTAGAACTATTTTCAAGTGAGTGAGGAGATGGAGCATAGTAGCCAACAGGCACATTAAAATGGAAAATTTGACTACTTGACGTTTCTGACACAGAAGATAGTAACTCACGATAACATTTAGATAAAATATTAAGAGAAGATTTGTTTAGTACAATATGTGTATTAATTTTCTCTACAAATGACCAAAATACCCGATCCTCAAGCGGTAATAATTCCAAAACCATATAGTGATATTACGGCTCTCGCATAAATGCACAACGTATATAAGGTTAGGTTAAGGTTGCATACCTTAGATAACTACAGAAAATTTTCATTACCTTAAAAATGTTCCAGAATTCTAGATCTCGTGGGAAATGATTCAAAATTGAACAACGTTGTACATAGTGCGGCATGAAATGTAAATACGCTTATTGTTACACCGATGTATTTTCCTCAAGGAATAGAAAAAGAATATTAAGGTACCTATAAGTTAAATTATTGTGATGCCGTGGGTTGCATAGGGAAATTTCTAAAATGGTAACATACTCCAGGTACCCACCGTTGAAACGATATTCCTGGATATCCTGTGTGATATATGTTATGTGACCTTATTTATCCGTGCTACGTACTAACAATATCTCCATAACGGATCGTCTCTTCACAATAATAGGCATTATTACAGCAGTTTTCACCTTATCTTCAAGTTATCAATTCTTCAAAGTGATATTCATAGCGCTTATTTAAAGCATGCCTTAGCTACTGGCTGCGACTGTATTTTGATATAACTGCAATTCCATTTAACACCTTTTGCTCTTAATCATCTGATGGCAACATTCTACATGCACACACTGACATACCCTGCATTTTCATCTTACTCATCATGTTCTGCTAGCATGTTGATTTCACACTTTGTATAATTAATATTCATGCTTATAATCAATTATAATAACGTAACACATATGACAGTATGCGTCGCAATATTAAAATCTATCACCAGATACTACTATAAAAATGATCTGATATTCTTTCATCTTTATCGCGTGTCATTGCTGTTCTCATTTTATTAAGACAGTTTTACTCGGTGAAGTTTCCGAAGTCATTTGCTAATATATGAATTTAAAAAACTACGTTCTCATCCTTTCCTGAAACTTCTAGGGAGCCAAAATCCAGTCCCATTCTGCTTCGCCTCGACGCTCTCAGCCACCCGTACGTATTCTGCCGGGCGTGATTTTACCACCGACGACGCACCCACTCACTCACAAGCTCAGGATTAGGGCCGCGTCCTTGCACAATGCAGCCAAGAGAGACTCACAGGGCTGCGGGAGGGCTACGAAGTCGACTCCTTAAAAGAAATCCCGGTGAGGACACCGTTATTGCGTGACCGAATCTTTCACATATTTCCTTGGCTAAGACGAATAGAGTTTTTTTTATGTTTTAAAAATTTGTCACAAAGAACGAGCCTGGCATGAGAATCCTTCCTAGAGGTAACCTTTCATCAGTAGTCGTTGCAAAAATATCATGACAGCCGGAATAGAATCGTGGTGAACTGCCGCAAGTTATGACTATTCGGAAAGATTAGAAATTATCCTGGTCAAGATGGCAAGGAGTGATGGCACGAAAGAGTTTATTAGGCACAGCACAGCAAGGAAATACGATTATAATTTCATTTACTTGTGTTCTACCCGCACCATATCCTCTCACTTGGTCAAAACTATGCGACCATCAAGATTCCAAAATATACGCTTTTTCAGTTCGTTCCTTAATTTCTATTCCTGCTAAGACTCAACTAAGACTTTTACATTTTTCCTTGGAAAATTATGATACTTAGGTCTCAGTATACATACATGTCATCAGCTTACTAAACATCTATTTTCATTTGAATCCTTTCATATATTTATTTATTCTAAACATTTTACATGAAAATGATAGCCAAAATTTGGTTGCAAGAATATATTTTCCTACGTTAATTGAAAGGATTTTAATTTCTTTGATCATGAGACTAAAAAATCAGGTATATTTGACCTAGAATTAAAAAAATTCAGATATCCGTGCATTGCAACAAGTAATTTAGTCATGAATATTAGATTCTCGCCATTTAATTTTTTCTGAAAAATTTCAGGTCGAAATCGTGGTACAACATAACGGTATTTTATTTTTTTAGTAATTCCATGATATGGTAAATATTGGTTGCACGAGAACAAAATCATGGTATTATAATTTTTGGCGGCATGTTTTACGAGCTGAAAGCTCCCCTTACTTTTAGCGTCACCCTTTAGGGCTTTAATCGCATAGCCGCCGGTCACGTCCTACAGGAACCGCGCCTCTCTTGAGTCTCACGGCAGCTCTCGCTCATGCCCCACTAACACTTAACCCTAGATGCCGCATCGGTACCAGTGGAACCCCTCTCGCCTGCCTGCTTGCAGCCCTAACCCACTTCCCACCCACCAGCCGACTCCACTGGGCCGAACTTATCCTGATCAAAAAAGAAAAAACAATGACTCCGAAAAAAAACTCCCTCCATTAATTCTTCTCTCCCGCTCTTCTCTCGGATTTCTCCCCACCCACCTCATCTCACAGATCTTAGCTAAAATTCTCCTCGTGGATATTATTAATTTAAACTGGAAGTGGGGCGTATGTGACCCTTTATATGGGAGTGGAAAGCCACCCTTGTTGGTTAATCATAGTTGCGAAACCAATGCCTTCCGATAAGCGTCAAACTATGAGAATTGATATCGCGATCCTTTAACTGGAGGACTCAATAAGAAATACCCACACTCATTTTTCAAAGTCCTCCTTCGATGAAAAGGGTATCTACTGATACTTTTTCCACCATGTACAGAAGAGTATCTGGTTTTTCATTTGATGTGTAAATTCCAGACAACGCTATAATGGGTTTTTTACCACTACAAAAAATGTAGGAGTTTGCGAGCGTTAATACAGATAGGTGCATGTTGATAACTAGTTAAAGAAATAAAAGAAGAATGGAAATTGACACAACCCGACACAGTACAGACACACGAGAGAACTGGAAAGGAGGTCTTCAACAAGGGAAGTAACTTTTGGTGAGATTCAAGTCGTTATACTACTTTGTGCAGACGAGGTTTACTAGCGCATCCTGTATCACAGGAAATTACGAGGTATTCACAATGAGTATACGTTGCGAGTTTGACTTATCATCCAATCTACTGCATTATTCACGCAATCCGTCCGTAAACCACACGAAAACCAGAGTCCTTTTCCGGATTGACTCCATACACCGATGGCGATCCTTATTCTTGCCACTTTTCCTTGAGAAGTAGTTACATACAATCGGACCCTGTGGCGCCGTGGTTAGGTCCTCGCCTGCTAAATTGAGGGTCGCGGGTTCGAATTCCACCTGAAAAGGGTTTTTTCACCACTCAGGACATGGATGTGTGTACTCTTCCGATGTTAATTGTTGTTAATACTCCGATGTAAAGGCTACAAGTGCTGTTTTCGGTGGTAATGGAAAATTAAAAAAATAATAATCCCTCAACAAACGGTTTGATAAAGTTTCCGCAAGTTTAAAACATAATCGGGCGTCAAATTTGTCCGCAACTATGCCGTGCATAGATGTCGGTTGAGGAGATCGAAACAAATTCACAATTATAGAAATTATTCACCTCTAAGCATGAAATGTAAATGTATCCTTCGTTTAGCACACCTGAACATTGTTCGTACTCCGTTATCCCAGGCCTCCACCCTCAAACCCTGAACGCCAAATATTCAACGCGCAGACCGCACCCATAGCCATGTCCCTTTCCCTCGTCTGCGATGCATCTCATTTACCCTTCCTCAGCCTCAATTCCGGAGGATGTCGAGGCAGCGTTGAGACAGGGGTTTGCATACCGGGACCCACCCAGAGACCATTGTTCCTCCCATCGGACTGAGGCGAGGATTGGCTCTCTATTGCACATATCAACACTGATCGACGGGCGAAAGGAAAAGAGAGAGTAGAGCGGTGAACAGTTGAAAAAGGGCAGTGAGGAGTGGGGCACTAAATTAGGGGGAGCATGGTTTTCCGCGGGAGTTGCCGCTGGTCCCAATTCCATTCCCCACCACTTCTTACTCCTCCTCCCACCCCCTTCATCCCCATCAAATTCCCCGTGAGCTTTTACCCATCATGCTCGGCGCTACGCCAATTTTTCGTGAATCGAACTACGCGAAAATGATTTTTTTTTATGGAGAAGTAGGCAACCACTTTTAAACCGCCCACATCATGTTTTCAATTCTCTCCCAACTCAACCCGTGTTTCTTTCCTTTCATTTCACTCGGCTATCTTTTTTTTTTTCCACACGAATTTTTTCCCCTTTCCCAAACCTTCTATTTCATCTTTTGGTTCGATTGTTTTCGAGCCGAGCTGCTTCGCGGATGCTCGCGGATCCCGCCACGGGAAGGGGGGAGGGACGAGGTGGAGGGTTGGTGTTCGCGGTGGTGGGGTTGGAGCGGGGGGAGGAGGTGAGAAAGATGGCGAGGAGAGGGTGGATGTGGGAAGAAGGGGATGATGCATGTCTCTGAGAGGGGGTGGGTAATTGCACGCCCGTCCTCCCCCCCCCCCTTAAAACGAGCCCATCGATCCAGTCCCCCGCTTTCGAACCTTCTTTTGTCTCTCGCAAGCGGATCACGAGATACTTAGTGGGGAATCAGGCCATGTATGACTGCAGGCACATTCATTGCCACTGCAGGTGGCGGCGGCGTGGAGGGGAAGGGCTTGTCGGGCACGGCGAGGGGGATACTGCGCGAGAGATTCGCTTCGCGTGTGAGTGCATGTGGAGACGACGGCACGTGATTTACTCGCGAGATGGTTGTACGGCTTCATCGAGGGGGAAAAAATTGAGGGATATAAAAGTAAACGGGTGCGGGGGGGAGAGAAGAAAATGAAAATGGAGACGTATTCCACATGGCATGAAATGTTCTGTTGCCCCGCGGAATATCACATCAAGGATAATGAGGACGGGATCGTTAATTACACGCATGTGGGGCCGCTTTCATTAATTTGCCCATCCCCGGGGGGATGATTAGCAGCGCCTTGGGGCACCACAAACCCTAACCCCGAGGTCTGCACGGGGGAGGGGGCTCTTCACGTTTCTTTCCTTGCTTGCTCGAATTTATCCTCTCCCTCTTTCACCCATTCCACTCGCTCAGCTGACTTCGACGACTTGGATCTTGGCCCCACGTCTCCCACGGGCTTCTTCAGAGCTTCACTTTATCTCCTTTCCTCGCATCAGCCACCCCTTCATCCACACCCCTCGGATACTTTCCCACCCATCTCTTCAGTGCCCAGCCCGCCACTCACATTCACCGGCCGTTCCTTCCTCTCTCCATCATCCCTTAACCACTCTCACTCCACGGTTCTCCGGCGCTCTCCCCCAACAAGGACAAATACACATTACCCCTCGTCAGTCAGTCTGTTTCACTCTAAAAATATCTTCCATGAAACCTTTTAACTCTTCCAAGTTGTACGGTTGCAAACGAGTCCGAAAAGCATTATCTGTTCAGCGGCAAATTTACTGCTGTTTCAGGAGGTGCCACTTTGAAGGAAAATGCCTGGGAATGATTTTCACAACCGATAGTAAAACGATTCTCTTCCCTTTGGGGAAAAATTATTGCATGGAGATCGTCATGAAATCGTCGTCGAAGTGAAATTCCCCGCGACTAGGGAGCGTGACGGGAGCGGGTGGTGGCCACAAGGGAGACTATTGATTTCTCTCTATTACCTCCGCTTCAAATAAAATTAAAGCACCAGAAAAGATTTTTTTCACTCGAGTCCCAATGGAAATCACTTTTATTCCACAAAATGGAAACGCCGGACATTACGCAATTGGGGCATGCGAATGAGAGAATGACTTGATACCTATCAACTGGTTTTTCTCATTCTTCATTGTTTTTTGCAACTGGAATTCCCTGAACCTGTTTTCATTTTTAAGTTTGTGACTAAAGAGGTTTAACCTGAGAATTTTTAAAATGATTAATATCACACTTTGATGAAAACTTTAGGTTAATTAAGCAATTATATGGTGGTGGCTTTTCCCAAAAATTATCCTACTATGTTCTACTCATCCATATTTTCTCTTCGCAGATATACTGTTGAAATAGCCATATTTTACGAATATTTTTAAAAACTATTTATTGCGACCAGGATTATTCATTTATGAAACTATCAATTTCCACACGGTCCACAGTAAAAATGATAAAAATATTAACATCGACTGAGTGGTTAGCTAAGAGAACTGAAATAGGTAATTGAATTTATATATCAATGTGAACTCATTACGAACAATGGCGAATGTAACCCAAGTAACAAATAGCATCTGGAGACCATGTCCACGTCAATAAGGGGAAATAAAATGCAGCGGCATGCAGCCCACTACATTTGCTTCCCACTGGAAGGGGGAGAGAGGACTCACACGCGAAAAAAAGAAACATTTGCCCCAAATGTGACTCACCCTATTCCACCCATTTCCCCGAGGAGTACAGCGATTAGTGTCAATTGGGCGCACCGCAATCCGTAAAATAAAGCGAATCATAGGACTTCCCCCAAGAAAGAAAAGGGATCGATCGGTTGTTCGGGGAAACTGCTGACATAAATACGCACAGATTGCTACACGGAGGCGCGAGCGAAGCTCACTCCCTCCCCGTGGCAGCGCGTTGGAATAAAAATTTCTCCCTCTTACCGGCTAAACATTACGAGGTGATAAAAATGGTAGACAAGGAACTGCGACCTCGGCAATCACGACCGAAAAAAGAAATTGACGCGGAGAGATTTTCCCCGCCTCACCCGCATTCTTACCTCCTCCTTTGACCCTTCTCTCTGCCTCCCATAAAAACCTCCTCCGCCCGCACTCCACCGCGGACGATGCCGCGCACCAAGGCACGCCTCTCGCTCCGCCCAATTTACCTTAATAGCGTCACTTGGCGAGGTACTTCCTCATTACTCTCGAACCCTCCCGCACTCCATTCCCTTTCTCCCCTTTCCCCTGCGAATCACTCACTTACCGCTCTGCTTTTCCTCCTCCTCCACCCATCTTTCCCCCCCTTCCTCCCACTTTTCTTCAAGTTCACCACCCTCCTCGCTCCAATTTACTCACCTTGTCCTCCTTTCAGCGACGCTATGCGCTCCGTTGCCATCGATCGCGGGTGTTCTTTCGATTTATCGAAGGTTTTCGTAGCACCGGAATTATTTTTCACCCCCCACTCTCATGGTTTGTGTCAAGCAACATCATTTCCGGGGGTGGATTTTGTTGCACGACCTCTATTTTATATGCTAAGGTAATATTGATGTATAGTAAGGATCGTACTGTAACAAACGCAAATTGGAGCTCGGCCAGTTGAACTACTTGTTAGCGGTCAAATTCTAACAGTACAAACCTTAACAGAATTATACTTCTCAAACTATATTTCATAACCAATAATAATAAATATTTGAGATAAAATTACAAATTAACTATTTTACTTTAGTCCGTACATCAAGCAAAAACCAACGTTAGATTTTTCTCTCCTTATCCCATTAGATCTCTTAAATCTTAGACCCAATTAGACATCTCATTCGGAAGAACTATTAAGGACTCATCGTCAACATTACTGATGGCACTTATAGACGAAAATATCATCGAACAATTTCAAAGGGAAGGAAAATCCTTTCAGTGTTTGGAAAGAATAATAAAATATTGTTATGCTACTATCTCTTCGCCATCTATTAGTCTCAAAACAACCTTGAGCGTCATCCGTTCTTTACTCCTTGAGCCTTGTGCCTACCTGAGCTAAATGACATATCATCGGTGATTATCAATCAAAGATTGCTAAAAAATTCAGAAAATTCGATCGATTTAAACTAATCATATCACAATTCATATTCTTCACTCATACTCATACTCTTCTCGTTTGCATACTACATCACTTGCTCCATACATGTCATCCAAGGCATTCTTTTCAGTTCCTGTTCAACAGCTTCTGCCTCACCAGACTGCCCTCACTAGACCGAAGTTATAAGCAATTAAAGAAGTATAAACATAAACATCTAGCATTTCACGAAAATAAGAACTTTTTAATTAGTTATCAAGGTATCGGTAATTGTAAAATATGGAAGATTACATGTATCTGTAATTATTAAACTGATTTCTTGCGGGCCGAAATTGACTATGGGTTAATATTTTCTACTCTTAATCGCCTATCTTTGACATAATTGAAAAAAAATATATTGATACCTCATATACGTCCATGAATGCATGCTGAGAAAAGTTATAAGCTAAGATATTCAGACACAAGTTGTGTCAGAAATTATTTATTGACAACTTCGTATAATTGTGAACATGAAATTCTTGAATATTACAGGCAAAATTGCAAAAAATATTGCTGTCCACTTACATCGCTGACGGTTGTCTATAGCAGGGCAAATAAGGATCTCCAGTAAGAAAATGAATTCAATTGTTTCATGCTGACGATATGCTGCGTGTTATCAGCTTATAACCTCCCTGCTTTATGTAATCTCTTTCCAAAAGCCAACCTATAGAGACTTGGTCATGACTGGTTGCTAAAGAGAAATTATTTTGAGAACAATTCAGTCACTCGGTGAGCTGTCGAAAGATGAGACAAGCGCATATGATCGTCGTCGAGATTTCCTTCCCGGAGATGGCGAGGAGCCCGCCTTTCCACTGATGTTCCGACTCAGACTTTAGACAGGATGTCCATGAAAATCACACCACCGTCGCCTTTCTCTTTCCCCTCTTATTCCGCTGATGCTTTGCACCGTAAATATGTGGCAATGTGCCCTTATTATTTTTCGGCAACTTCCTCAAACCGCACCCATCTAAGATGACCATCGCGACCCCATATTTACCCTTATTTCCACCATTCACATCCCTCTGCCTTTTCCCAAAAAAAAACAATTCTTTTGATATTGATGAGAAAATTACACCACTCACATCATCACCGCAAGGGAAACACCTCCGAGCGATATTCGCATCATGAATTTCTAAGTCAGATATTTATACCCAAGACTCATTATTTTCACTAGAGATGGGCAGAGAAATGCATTCCATTGAGGCCTTCGATAGGTCTAAGCATAAAAGGCATTTATAGAGGTTTGATTATTTTGACTCTAAGTCAAGAATGAAACGCGATATATTTTCAAAATATATGACAGTTATCAACTCAATGCCATTTAAAAACATAGAAATATACTTCACCTCAAATTCTTTCCTTCCCGATTTATTTGTTGACTTTCTCATATAAATTTTGAGCATTTGACAAGAGAGAATTTGCGGCTGCACCTCGTAGTACATACCTTATATTTGATACCAGTTTTGATACATCATGGTATCTCCTCACAATGTTCATGACTTTCTCACTAAAGAATATTTAATCCACTTTTTCTCGATTTAAGAAGTAAGTATAGTCAGTGGAAACAGGGTGGATGGAGAAATGCAAAATGCAACATTTCTATTCAATAACGTTTTCTCCTTTATTATATAAATAAAGAGCTCCAAGAAGAGTTGGGTCGTGCCATTAAACATATAAAGGATACGATGAATGTCTATTGATATGTATGTTCACGAATTGATGAGATATCCTGGTGTATTTTGTCGCCTAGTGTCATCGTGAATACTGTAAAGGATAAACGTGTTAATCAATGCCTGTCGGAGCAATTCATCCTAGCAACCTCCCTGAATTATAGGAATATGAATGTACTAAAAGACTGCTGACGTCCCGGCATTGTGCAATTTATGGTGGACATTGCAACCCATTGCCGCGAATTGAAAACCCATAACTGCATTTTACCACACGATTAATGATAGATGAATGCTCAGTCATGGAATGACCAGTAATGGGGAATACCCTACACCTTTATACAAACATTACGCCAACGCTTTTGGCATCCGTGATGTTACGATATGGTTCATAGATTTCATGTTCTCAACGTAAACGACGTTTATCAGGATTGAAATGTTACGTGCAACGGGGTTTGGGGGGTAGCCTTTATCTAGCGACTGTCTCTACGTCCATAATTTCGGAGTGATGAAACCTTTTGTCTGTCTGTCCTTCTCTGCAACCGGTCCTGTCCCTACCTCACATTCCTCTCACCCTCTTCGGCTCATTGTTGCCGATCGATCCTCAGCCTTCGCTTCCCCACACCCCCAGCCGGCCACAACAATCGCGGAACACACCCTCGACAGGCGCGCCCCGACTCGCCCACGACCCGAAATGTATCGCCACACATAATACACCCCAACAGCTCCGGCCGACCAACCTAACCCCTTCAACCCACTCTCGGAATGATTCCTTCCCGTGTACTTGCGTGGGTGAGTGAACTTGGCGTGTTCCAGGGCGAGTGTAGGGCACGCTTGTACGCGACACCCTTCCCGTGATCCCTCGCGCTGCATCGCCATTACCGTTTAAACCCCTCAACTCGTTCGACTTCGCACCATCTCGACCACCCCCTCATTACCACGCCCCCGCCCCCTCCCCCTTTCTGCCCTACCATCGCGTGAGGGAGTGCCCTGAAGGGGTCGCGGAAGGGGTGGGCGAGGAAGACTTCTTCTCCCACTCTCGACCCCAGTCGTGGAAGGATCCAAGGAGAGACGAGGGGGAGTGATCACTTCCCTATCTCCCCCAGGGTGAATTTCATACTCATTTTCATTCAATTTCGTCATCGATTTGTTCGCTTTGATCTGATCGTGGTCTCCAGTAAAAGAAATCGAGACATCCAAAAGGGAACGTATTAAAAAAGAATCCCCAATAATTGAAACGAATATTCGTGAATGTTCACGGCTAGCAACCAATTTTGGATTCACGAGTCATCGTTCAAGCAAAATAGAGTCGCGCGGTGATGGAGAGCAAATTTTTAAAAGTATAGTGACGAAACTAACAGATTAAACCCAAAAAATCAGCGTCACGCGGGAAAGAGAGTCTGGAGGCGTAGTGTCGGAAAATATCTCCTGTTTAAGGAGATACTGGCGTTGTAATTCAAGTAGGTTGGCGACGGTGTGAAACATTCTTTCCACTTTTTCCACCTCCTCGTGGATGAATCCTGGACTCTCCTCCCTCTCTCTGCAAACTCATGATTTAATTCCCCACCCCTTCCCTCTCCCTTGTGTCCCCGGCAACCCCCTTCCGACAAAAGAAGTGGCGCACATCCATTCATCCTTCCCCCTGGCCTCTCCGGCATATTACACGTAACAAGGCCCACTTGCCTCGTGCACCACACTCTCTCCCTCCCTCTCCCTGCCGCCTACATGAGGCAACACACTCCGCTGCACGCACACACCCCCGCCCACCTGACAAAGCCACGAGCCGTCGTCACTTCCCTCGTCCCTTGGAAACCCTGAATCCTCGCGTGCCCCCTCGCAGTCGCACACTCGACGAGAGGGGTCGACCCTTCGATCGCGCCCCCGTTAATTCCGCTCTCCACCCCTCCCTCCCTCCCTCTGCCCTTGTGTTCCCACACTCGCTCATACCAACCCCCCCTCCCTCCACTAACAACCAACAAAACCGCTCACTGCCCTCCACTTGCTCTTCGGAATGTTTGAGAGCTCGCGGGCCGTAATGCCGCCTTCGACACCACATGTACGAGCATGACTACATGATGCATCACTTGGTAAAAAGGCCTGATATTCATTTTCAAGCAAAAAACCATAATGTTTTATACTATATAATATACGTATACTATGCGTATACTATTAGCATAGTATACTATACGTATAGCATAGTATACTATAGTATAGGATACGTATACTATGCGTATACTATTAGTATAGTATACTATGCGTATACTATTAGTATAGTATACTATACGTATAGCATAGTATACGTATATAAATAAAATAATTAATAGTAACTTTAGTTATATATACGTATCCTATACGTATATATAACTGTATTTATACGTATATAATATCCTATACGTATATATAACTATAAATAATCTGGTTTTGATTAACTGACCGAGATACTGACAATTCATGCAATTTGTAATGCATGTACGAGAAAAATCTAAATTAGGTTATGCAGTTGAAAACCACTGGACAGTAAATATTGCCTAGAAAAGTTCATCACGATGTCTTTAAAAACGAATACTGAATCAATGATAGCATTAGCACCATCATTATATATATTTTTGTTACTTTTCCCTTCACAATTTGTAAGTAGTTGAAGCAGGCTTCCCTACCGAATCGAGAGTAAATATAGAGCCACGCAAACAGGACGATTAAATTAACTCCCGGTCTCGCTCTTTGCTCGCATGTGTCACGTGAAAGTGGGAAGAAATGCCTACATGCACATACACACGTCCATCAAATCGCTCTCTTGCAGGGATTCTCTACGGACAAAGAAGAAGAATTATCGGCGGCAGGCCTTGGGAGAGGAGCTCTATTACAATCGTTTCCTCAACGCCATCTTATCCTCTGGTATTTCTTTTGCTTCGCTTAAGCGAAGGTCTTGCTTCAAGGAAACTCCGGTGCCACTGAGACCGTGCTGTGTTTCTTGGCTAATTCACGCAAGCAATAATATTTTGTGGTGGGTTTCCAAGGAATTTCGCCTACGACCGGTTCATCGAATACCTCCCACGTTCGCTCAACATTTCCGAACCAACGAAGCGAAACTCCATTCTCACGTGTGGGGGTTGAAAGGACAGCATGTTTTCATTTATGAAGGAATTAGATTCTGGAAGGGTTGCTTTTCGTCTCAAACGCTCTCTATCCCTCCCTCCGCACGCACTCGACGAGGAATGGGGGACGAAAATGGCAACGTGTTGCCCCGGTTCCGTGGTGAATAATTTATTTTTTATCTCCTCCCTCCTCTCTCCATCTCCCTCTCCAAAAGGGCGCACTCCTCTCTCTCTCTCTCTGCCAGTCACGACATGAAGGTCACGTACACGCCGGAATGTCATCTCCTCTGGATCTTTTTTTTTATTCCGTTACTCCACATTCCTCTGCTCTAGTTACCCCAATGTCGCCAACCAATCCATTATATCGCATACAAAGTCGACGGAGTTAGATGGAGAGAGAGGGATGGATAGATGCCACCTTCATAGCTTACTGCCTTTTCCAAATTGATGTCAATCCAGAAAAATCCATCAGGGAAGTATTCTTCTTCAAAAATGCCACCCCACCCGCGAACTACGCACGCTTCGACTTCCCAGATGCTTCCGTAATTTTCCGTAAAATATTGCAGTGGGAGGATTGAAAGGGAAGCATGCACATTCGATCGACATGGGAAATGATTTACAATTTCCCTCCACACAATCCGTTTCAAGCGCGAATGCGGGCTAAAGTTGGAATGAAGCCCAGGCCCCATCTAGGAAAAAACGTCATCGGGCATGTCGGGATGGCTAAGGTCTTGGGGCTGCGTAAACAGCTTGCCGAAAAGGCCGCGTGGCCACTCGCAAATCGAGGACAAACTAAATGCATTCCACTCCGCGAGAAAAGAATTCCAATTGCGATCGAGAATCCCTTTCAATTCTTTCGTTTCCCCAACCCCCCCCCCCCCCCCTCACCTATTCATCCATTTCTTTTCTCGCGGTACCCTGGCTAAAATCTGAATCCAACTTTCCCGGTCTTTTCAAAGTTTGACCTACAACAAACCTCTCCCCCCTCTCCGGTATCCCGTATCTCCGCTCCTATGCCCTCTCCGTTCGTCTACCCTCTCCCCCTGTGGTGAACTCCATCCAGTCCTCACCCTGCCTACTTTCTCCACCCCCCGTCTCACTCCACGCAATCTCATCACCTTATTGCATCCAAGCAACAAGAGAGCCACCGAACCAACCCCTGAGTTCATTTTTTTCATCGTGGGCAAACTTCAATGGCTTCCGTCGGTTGACTTTATTTTTTCAAGAAAAAAAAGCAAGCGATGCTTCCGTCATTCGAAGCGATTCCCTCTCGCTTGTCCCCCCACCGCCCTCCTCTTCTTTTTCCCTTCGTTTCTCACTCTCTCCCCCATCCAACCCCTCTCCCGTTCTCTACCTCCAACTGCGTCCACCACCCGACGTCTGTTCCCGAACCACCTCTTCCATCCCATCTCCACATTGTTCCGTTCCACACTCTTCCACGGGACAGAGGAAGGGTAGGGTAGGGTTTTTTCCCGGCATCCACCACGCCCTCCCGCTCCCCTCCCCCCACACTTACCACGCCTTTCCCCGGAAAGAGTTGCACTCGACACGCGAATAATGCATGTGTTCCGAGTGACGAGAGAAGGTTACTCCCACCACTCCCGTCCCCCTCTCTCCAGATCCACACACTTCACCCCTTCCTGGATAATTGGAAGCCCGGATATTGCGGGCATTTTTCGATATTTGCTCTCCAGCTGGCCGAGAAAGCGGCCGTGGGAGCATGGAGAGCGAGGGGAGGGGGCGGGGGGAGATGTGGGCGGGACGATGAGAAGAGGGGGGGGGGGGGGGGGGGGGGGGGGGAAGGGATGCGGAACTGGAACCGCAGCCCACCTCCCTCTCCTCCCATTAAGGGGTTGGGCCCGGATGGGCTGACACGCTGTTTGCCCAGCAAATAACTACTTGATTTGCTCATCTGATACTCGTGCGATCGGAAAAACTGATAGTCGCTCCCTTTAAATTTTTTTAACGAGGTCTTACCCTTTCGTGGAAAGGTGCGATAAATATTCTAATCTCCTCGCATCAAATGGGTCTGCTGCAGGGTGCTCCTCTTAGATTTAACGGATGCTCAAACGAGAAAAAATTTAACAAAGTTTCATCGGAAATGGTATTACGGAAGAGATGCTGCCGTAAGTGGATCAGATCAGAGTTTCAAAGGGTGTTTACTACTCTTCATGCCTTCATATTTTGCAATTTCGTACACTTTTACCGGCTAAAACATGTAATAAATCACGAATATCGGTAAATTAACATATTTTAAAAGATTCCAATGGAATATTCTGATGGATGCCCGTGTAGTTGGGCAAGTTTCTATAAATCCTGAACATTTCACTGATCAGCCAGGGAATGTGATTCAAAATTCTTCTTCAGCGGATCGTCCTGTAATCCATGTTGAGAGAGTGAAGTTGAGGGAGTAAGGGGGTGAACCAACACCTGTATTCATTAGTTGCATGCAGCATAAGACACTGATAAGCTAAAACAAAGTATTAATATGTTTCACTCTTTATTTGCCAACGTAGTAGCATACATTTTGAAATTAAAAGAGCGTGGAAGGTGTTAGTTAGATTCGTAGACCTGTTTCTACATGCGCTATGCATGTTTGGTTAATGTCATCAACACCAGCCTACCTGGTCTTCAGGAAACGTAAAAAAATAATGTTTTAATGCATCCCTTCATTATGCATTCCAATCAATGTCTATCTATTCGAAAATTAAGAATCTGCGATTGCACTAAGGTGCGAAACAAATGCACCACATTTTTATTTTAAAAGTAACATGGGAAGATGCATCCCCATTCTCCATTTCAACCAATTTCCACGAATAATTGGATCGAGGCATTGTAGTGGGTAAATATAATACAATTGTAGTAAAAAGGAAAATTATTCGGATAATGGGATATAATAGTGATATAAAAATAGTAATACAATACTAAGCTTTAAGTGAGCGTAAATATCCGAAACCCATTTTTCCGCGTTGAAAGTAATAGCAATGTCTATATCTTCTGCCTATTACATTTCCTATGACGTTGCGAGGAACCTTCTCTAGTGTTCTATTCCGTTTATATCATTTTTTCTCTTTCATTTGAACTAATTAGGCGCTGATCTCACGTAGGATATATTAATGAAAAATTCTGTTTCCTCCTCTGTTACTGGCATTTCTCACAAGTGATCCATACCAATTTCTTATCTCCCCAAAGGTGTACACTCAAATTACACCGCTGTGCTGTTCATAAATGCATTACTGTAATAATTCTGTAACAAAAGCATCCTCTTAGAACCGGAGTTGAACATGTATCTCTTGCTCGTTCCCTTTAAGTTCCATAGAAATCCTCAGAGATTGGGAACACCTAGGTGGCTATACTTGCTTAAACAATCGGCACTATTATTATTAGTGGGTAGCTCCATTTGAGTTGATCGCGGCCATTTAAGTTTGTTCAAGGTCCTTTCACAATCCTCACCATGCTCCATGTCTATCCATCACAATATAGATGGAACAACTTGGGAGCTCACCTCCTCACTTCTCCCTGATTGACCTCCGCGGCCCCATTGCTGCCCCTTATTATCCCAGTGGCAGATATTTTTCATGGGTGTATGCGTCCCTATTTGAGTGCTCTGTTGAGACTATCCGAGGTCAGTGCTCCGTCCGTCGGATGGTACGTTAAGTCGTAGTCTCCTTGGTGCCTTTCGTCTAGAACAGGCTAATGCCCACGCCGGGTTTCCCTTCCTCCTTGCCTCTACATTCCCACCCTTGCACCTTGGCCCGCGGTGTCTTTAAAGGCCGCTTTACACGATACAATTTTTTGTACAATCTCTTGTGCCAACGCTTGTATGAGGAAATTGTACCGTGTAAAGCCGCGAATTGTGTGAACGCTTGTGCGAATGTCTGAACGACTGAACGGAAAATAGAACCTGTTCTAATTCCATTCAGACAAACATACAATTTCGTGCAGTTTATACAAGCGTTTGTACAAGAAATTGTAAAAAAAATGTATCGTGTAAAGCGGCCTTAAGCGAGGAGCAGACTTGAAACCACAGAAGACTAGAGAGCGCTCTGCGTTCCCCCTCCCTATCCCCCTCCTCCTCCTCCTCCTCCTCTCTCCCCTCACGCGCCTTGGACCACCCACTCCCCCTGACCGCGGACGGATCACACTGTTTGAATCCCGCCAAGTTCACGGAGTGCTGCCCGTGACGTGCGCCTTCCCTCATAACCTACTGCTAACTCATGCACTTCGTCCGCTAAGGGCGGGCGGGGGTGGGAATAGCGGGGGAGGGAATAACTACGAGCGTGGTGGAGGTGTGGAAAACCGCAAGAACGCCAGAATTGTGCTGGGGAGAGGAGGGAAACTCGGTCATCACTCGTTCAGCTCTCGTTCCTCTCTCCTTCCAAGGCGTCCCTTCCCGTGACCACTCACCCTCAATTCTCTCGTGTTTTTTCTCTTACTCTAATGCCCGAGGGAAAAAATATAATTCCCATGGCGTGGTACACTTTGACCTCATTAACCTCCACCTCGAGTTTGAAGTACGCGTCAGAATAGACGTCAGAGTAATGTATCAGAACACATGTCCTCATGACAGTTCGTAGTAAAAAAATATCCCATCATCATCGGTCAAGAATCCCAGGATTGTTTTGACGCAGTCCTCTACTCGATTCTTTTACCGGCCAACCTCTTCATATTGACGTAGCTCCTCTCTTTTACATCCTTTACAACTTGCTCCATATACCTCATACGAGGCCTGCCATTTCTATTCTTCCCGTTCACTTTTCCCTCAACGATTGTCTTCATCAGGTCATCGTGTCTTAAGATGTGGCCGATTACGTTGTCCCGTCTTCTTTTTAAGGTTTTTCAGTAGACATATCTTTCCCACTCTTCTTAAGACTTCTTCGTATGTCACTCGATCGATCCATTTTAGGTTCGTCATTCTTCGGTAGAACCACCTTTCAAATGCTTCCAGCCTGGACTTCTCTGCTGCTGTTATTATCCATGCTTCGCTGCCATATAGTAGAATGCTCCACATGTATATTCTAATGAAATGTTGAAAAAAAATATATGTATTCAATAGTAAATAACGTACCTATATAAAAGACTTCTAACTTTCTCAAACAGTGAACTGTGATCCTAATTAAATTATGGATTTAAAAGACTAGATCTTTCTGCCTCCTAATATTCACCATAAAATAAAAATGTTGAAATATGTAGATGGATGGCTTCGTTAACTCTGTTAACCCTTCTTAAATTAATAATATTGCATTTAGTAGCGATAAAAATGTGCATTTCCATTCTTTGCACATATTCCCTAAAGAAAAACTGGGATGCAATAAATTCAATTTCTCGTATTCTGCTTCTTTTATCAGGCTTGGCTAAGTTCACGTCTTCAATGACTCCGGAAACGAGTTGGTTAAGAGGATTCCTATTCAAGTGTGCGATACGAATCTTTTCTATTTGCCAATATCAAATCGTGCTACTTCAAAAAAGGGTCCGTTTCATTATGTGCCCTATTAAAATTACACATTTTAATATTACATGTACATATATAACATTGCAATTATGTGCCATGATAATTTTATGATAATTTTATAAAATCTCTGCGCAAAAACGTAAGTGCCTCGGTGGAGCCTGTGCTGATTGAACTTAACAAACAATCAGAATTCTACCCTAACATTAAATGAAACTATTGACTCCTCTGGTTGGCTCCTTAAAAATAAATGAGCCATTTCTGTTCAAATTATTTAGTAATCTCGTTATCTTTATCCCCATAGGTCCATTATTATGTTTATCCTTATGTATTCTTATGTTGCTCTACACATTGTAATTTAATAGTTTCAATGAACTTTCTGCCTGATTGATGAACTATACAAAATATTCTCTCCATACGAAAAACTTTTAAATAAAAAAATACTCTTTTTCAAACGGAAATAGCCTTTTTACTATCACCTATCAATTCATAGAGATTGTCATGTATCATCTTAGCACTGCGGCAATATGCACTTAAAAATATTCGATAAACGTAAAGCAGTCTAAATACCTAAATATCGTCAGTGCCTAACATTCAAACTACAACACCTCTGAAACATTTCTCGTCACGCTGTTCATAGGTTAGCGGAGGAAGAGAAGAATAGATATCGTTTACGAAGAAGAACTCGTCCTCCAGCCTCAAAAAAGTAAAAACCTTGAGTAAATATCCATCGCAATTACTGCAATACGAATATTGTTTTAACGATGGGATAATCCCAGAGCTAAAGGTTCCGCGTTGGCTATGTGATCCACCTCCGAGGAGCCAATCAAGTTCGCCAAACAGAGAGTGTTTATTTATCCACTTCCTCGACTGCCGACGCGGCCCCGGGTTTGCTCTCTTCGACGCATCCATGGTCCTCGCTTCCTCCTGGAACTGCTTGCCCTCTCAACCCTCCCCGCCCTCGCCCCCCTGTGAAGAGGAGGGCGTCCCAGGGATCTGCCCCCGTTCCCATCTGCCCCCCCCCCCCCACCTCTGGAAGGAATCCGCGAGACCAACCGCTCCGAGCGCAAAGGAACATTTGTTTCTCATATCCAACCACTTCCATTCATTTTCCTCCACCAATCACGTCTCCCCTTTCTTTTCCGGCTTCGCCTGTATCATCTTAGCTTAGCTCAGGCCATTTCTTTTGGGGTAACCTATTCATATAGTTGACTCCATAATTTTGTAGTAGCAATACGGGAATGCACGTAAATATTTTCCCCGAATCAAAATTGTTTACTTTGTTTAATCCACAGTAACATATTTTGCTTGTATAGGTGTTGAGCATATTTTGTGATGCTTCATCCCCTGCAAAACATTCTTTAAGAAGCTCGCAGAATACTGGACGTATACAGTTTTGTTTTTGGATCTGCCATCAATAAGGATAAATCTGTCATACCAGGGAATCATGGTCTCCGTTATTCCTTTAACCGTGCTTCTGATGAGAGATTGGCTCATTAAAAAGTGCTTTCATGGTATTATTCATTATTTTTTCGATCACTATTTTTATATAATTTATAATTAAAGTTTTTTTTATAAACTTATAACTCAACAATCAATATGCATATTAAAAATGTCAGCAATCGTGCTCATTAATTTCTACTTATGAAGATGTAGCCTTCAACTTCTATTTATATTCATATTTTAAGTCAGCTATGTGTCGCCGATGTCGCTAAAATGTGTCGCAAAACCATATTTGGTCACGAAAGTGACTCTCCAACAGATGAATCGACTCCAAGAACAAAAAAATGCATAGGTCGATGTCCGCCCGAGACTATAGTGTAATCCTCCACTTGCGAGGGCAAAGCCGACCATCGGCGAGGTTTTTGGTGTCGGGGAAATGTAGAATATCGCGATTCCTATCGCACAGATGTATCGTAATATTGCGTATCCAATACTTAAAATTAAGGCCATAATCTAAATGTTTAGGGGAGTTCCACCGGTTATAATTGAGCCTTTTAAAAACGGAATGAGACAAAATAAATTAGAAAACCCATTTCTAATTTATTTTGTCTCCGTCCAACGTTTCTTTCTTATTTCAGCCATTCCACTTTTGGTAGAATTTATTTCCCCCTTTCAATCCACCCAAATCGTTTATCCTTTTCATCTCTTCTCCTTCATTCTCACGCATTCTGCCATTTTTAATCCTCCCTTAAAGATAGTATCGTCTTCACTTCATTGACTCTTAACCAACTCTGTATATTTATTACTCCCTTCACCACCCCAGAGATGGCAAGTACTTCGTCATCCGCATCCTTCTTCTTCTTCGTTCGTACATTCTTTATCGTTCCTTCCGGACCCTTCTCAAACTCCTCAAATTTATTCCAACTCTCTCCACCCCCTATCTTGCTCCAGGTTTTGCTGCCATACGACACTACCGCGTTTCAAACAGGCATCGAGGCAACTTTTTCAATTCTTTACCATTTCTTCCCTTCCATTTTCTCAGTTTCAGCGGCTTCTTGCTCAGTTGAGGGAAAAACGACGACCACTAGGGTCGCTGCAGGAGATATGCTCCCCCCTCTCCCAATTCCCTCGGTCTAGTTCATCTGTTTGGCTTCCTACTCAATGCATATGGGCCGAGGGTACGACCCCTGCCGTTGGATATTAAACTTATGTGTCAAGTGTTCATCAGCGTGGAGATTATTTTGCAGAGCGATAAGTACTAAGCTGCAGATGCAATCGGAGCATGAAAAATATTCCCAAACATGCTCATATTCCGCTGCGAGATTTGAAACTTATGAATCAAAAATGTATTACTCTATACTGCTCAACGTTTCGCAAAAAAAGTTGATGATATATGTTAACATTGATACTAATACAGTCACAAACATAGCAAAATAAAAATTATATTTGAATCATCCAAATTTATCTTATTTTAATCCCGATTTTTCTCATCCGCCCACAAATTACTCTTCTCTCAAAGAATTTCAACTATAACGGCCTTTAATCACCGCTCTCCAGTTCCAACCGGTCCAAGAATAAACCCTCTTTTTTGCCTATCCTTGCTCTTGCTATCTACCCTTCTCCCCTGTTTCTTTCTTGACCGTTTATCGCAACCCTTCACACCCTTCTTCCAGATTTCACGCTCTCTCTTCAAAATCCTATTCGCCAGGTAGGTTAAGTGTTGCGGGCAAGTCACTCAAATGTTGCGAATTCAATTCCAGCCTCGGCAATGGCTGTCGCGTGTTAGTCTTAGGATTAAGCATAGGAGTAAATTAGGTTAGATGGTGCGATATTTCATTTGCAGTTGGGGCCCCTTAAGGCATATTCCCTCTTTCTCCTCCCACAAGAAATTCCACCGCACGTAGAGGGAGAGGGAACCAAGCAGTGACGGAGCTGTTCCTAGAAGATTGTCCCTGTTCATTGAGATATCGATCATCCGCCCATCCCACTCCTCTTTCCACACCTACATTTCCCACGACACTCGATAAAGGGGGCGCAAACGTATTCCGAATTGATTCCGAGACGGATAAGTGCAGAGATGGCTTCACCGTTCTCCATCGTAAGCACGATTTTTAAGCAGTAAAAAATCTCCAAGTAATAAGGTGTAACAACAAAATGGCACCTATCTCATGGTATTTTTTCATTCGATGTCCTCGGCCTATTTCAGGTTCAGCAAGATGCAGCATTTCCATTTCTTCATCAGGCCCGATACCAGGGTACTTAAATTCATGCAATTCATGCATTACTAAGCAAGTGAAAAAAAACAACACTTTGTACACTTCCACACTTTATTTTGTGATCTCAATCGATTTCAACGCTTAACGTCATTTTCAAGAGATTAATGCTTGTAAGCCTGTTACTTATATATAGGAGACGGTTTTAAGGAGGTGGGGGAGAGGAGTGGGGGCTGTTGAGCAAGGAGCAAGGCTTGAGTCATGAGTCATCTACATGATACTCTGCAAGCCACCGCGAGGGTGTGTGGCAGGGGGTGTGGCAAGGGGAGCCATGGGAAGAGAGGGGGGGTTTGGGGTAAACAAAAGGCAAGAACAGTGGTGTCAATGTGGTGTTCGTTGATTGTAGTGGGATGGTGGGAGGGGTATGGGTTAACACGGAAGAGATCAAATTTTAAAACGGTCAAAAACAATGGTGAGGCTTTGAACTCTTTCATATCATTTAAAATTTTGGCATCGGAAGAAAGAGATTGTCTCGTGATTTCAAATCTTTCTAAAACATCCAGTTTATAACTTTTGTCATTGAGATGTAAAATTGTAGCATCGCAATTACAATTATGTCCATTTTCAATAATGTGGTTGGCAAAGTGCGATTTATTGTCCATCCGTTTAACGCTTCTTCTGTATTCCTCTATTCTTGTCTTCAACTTCGGTCCCACATAAACAACATTACACTCGCCACATTTTAGGGAGTACACACCACTTTTGTCCTTGGGAGGCACTTAGTCCTTGGAGTTGAATAGCATTTTACCCAAAGAACTGGGGGAATATAAACATACTCTGCATCTATATTTGGGATTCTATCTCTTGAAATGACGTAAAGCGTCGTAATCGATTGAGATCACAAAATAAAATGTGTAAGTGTACAAAGTGTTGTTTGTTCACCATGGCAAATGCTACGATTTTCCGCAAAGTAACGCCTAACTCCATCAGCTCAATTAAGAAAGTGGTTGTATTTTTTTAGATTCTTGAGAGGTACATAGGTCATACATTTTAGCTCTATGAAGGTACATAATACATATTGGCATCGCATTTAAACACTAACTCTTTGACAGGAAAAATAAGATCGAAAACGTTAAATGGTTGATATTGGATCTCTACAACATTAAATGTAGTGCTTTCTTTAACCAGATTGCATTGTTTCCTCTATTGCATTGTTTCGGGTTTTCTTCCGTGTCAGCTGGCCAGTGTTCGTTCTAACTTTCTTTACCCTGTTCTGAATTGCGCTACCAGACAATACGCTTATGCATGTGGCATATAGTGGCTTATTACATCCAGAATATAGACCAAATACCTTGATTCACAGAGTATTAAGATTGGGAAAATTATCGGATTTAGCCTTGAAAAACCAGCCCCTATTCTGGAAAGTGTTTCGTATTAGTATAGGAAAGGTGTTCAAAATATTGACGCAGTAAAATGCGTTGACTTATTTCAAGTTAATAACATTTTACCATATTACTCTCCCGCAACTACTTCCCATCGTATTTCTGTAGATCGCCTGGCGGTACTGGACTTCTTCTCGCTTCAAGAGGATAGAAAAGTGACTCTAAAGAAGGGTTGCTCAAGAAAACATAAGGACGATAGGGTTAGTGTGGTAAACTAAGTATTGGCTTAATATTCCAAGGATTCAAATGATAGTATTCGTAGAGATTTTTCAGTAGAATTCACATCCCTACCTTCCCTACTTTCACATCCCTACATTCATTCCTACGGAGATGAATTCAGCCGCCGGTTGCCTCCGTAATTGTCCATGTAGAACGCTTAGTTGCGCTTGTTCACCGCGCTGATCCTCGCCTCTTTATCGTCAGAGGCTGCACGGGCCAGTGGATTTGTCTTTCACATCTCATGAAGTAAAAGCGCATCTATTCTTTGCACTAGTTAGGCCCCACCTTGAGTATGCAGCCAGTGTATGGGATCCTAATGAATTAGGTTTGATCAGAGAACTAGACAGTGTGCAGCGTAGAGCAGCTAGGTTCGTTAAAAGGTGTTACGATAGGTTGAGTAGCGTTTCAGAATTCATAAAAGAATTAGGGTGGGAATCATTATCAGAGCGTAGGTTAAGGTACAGATTAAATTTATTAGAGAAATTTCAATCGGATAGCTTTACTGAAGATGTTAGGCACATATTAAAAAAAAACCATTATGCTAGATTCTACCAGATAAATAAGATTAGTGAGATGGATTGTCGTACTGATAGATTCAAAATGGCATTTTTCCCCCGTACTATAAGAGAACAGAATAGGCAGCATAGCAAAGGGATAGGTAGGTTGAAATATTTTAGAGTATTCTGTAGTGCATGATGCATTTATTAATCCATTAAATACTGTAGATACTAGAAATGTAGTTGCATGAGTCCCTATACTTGCTTGTTTGCATGTCGGTAGTGTATGCTTGGTGATCTTCACCCTCTGCCACACACCCTCGCGGTGGCTTGCAGGGTATCGTGTAGATGTAGATGTAGATAGATGTAGCCTATATTGCATGATGTATGTATTCACCCCTTAAATACTATAGATACTAACAATCTAGTTGCACGAGACCCTATAGTTGCTTGTTTGCATGTTAGTAGTGCGCTTGGTGATCTTCACCCCCTGCCAACTACCCTCGCGGTGGCTTGCAGGGTATCGTGTAGATGTAGATGTATTCGGCGCGGCCAAAAAAACTCACCAATGCAAGCATTCATTTCAGCAGACTCCTATTGGACGCATTAGACTGGAATTTAAGTGTCCAGTCAATCTTTTCGGAAGACCTCCTGGTTTCACCATCCCGAGTGCTACTGGACACCGTCAACCTGCCACCTATTTCCGAGCCGCTTTGGGACGCCTCTTTTATACCATGCTGTTGTGAGTGGTCGTAGGACCTAAGGAACTGTATCGACGACGATGGGAGTGATAATGAATTTGTGCACGCAGCGGGCGTGAATCCGCCTGACCTATTACTTCATCCATTCACGGGAATGCTTTGGGAATTCCCAAAGCACACATGATCACGTGAAAAGAAGGAATGGAAACCCATGTTTCTTCATCCATTCCACTGGCACATGCTGCTGACGTCAGCAGAATGGCTGGGGAAACTACAGTCGCCCACACGAGACAATCCAACGCGGAGGAACACCATGAAGCCCACTTAAATCCCGCGGAAACCTCAGATACTAATTGCACTGATATTGATCGCATGATAATTCTGTTGGGGACATTTTAAAGGATTCTGAATCCACAGCGCCTCTGCGAGTGAGAGAACAGAGTACGGTGGCGCGCCAGGAAAGTTCGAGAATTCGTAGCTCCGGCAAAAATATTCATCGCTACAAGAAAAATTAATAAAAGCTGCGATATGAAAAAAAAATGATCTCCCTTTCCTTTGCCCGCATCCTCAGAACCCCATCCTCCCACTCGTTCTAGGCTGGAGTCCTACAATAAGAGTTCGTAGAAGATTTTATATGCCCTACGCGTGTACATGCGTGTAGTCAATATCTTTCCTCCTCTGAATGGATCCAAGGACAAATCCGATCGATCGAGGCCCGCTTTCCCACTTCGACCGCCCACACCTCGCGCCACGTGCAGAAGAAATCCCTCCAGATGCACATCACAAGCAGTCACCCTCCTCTCCCTACCTGCTCACTTCTTCCCTTTCGCTTTTTAAGCTGCTTCTCCTCCAGCAGGGAAGTCAAGTCTCCGGCAACGGGGATGGAATGTGCGCCTATAAATATGTGGGTTGAGGCCAGAATGGAAACGGGGGCGCTTCCGAAGAAACTATGCTTTTCAGTGCTGCCACACACAGCTCTTTGGGTCCGCGTTATTACTACTGTCTACCATCAGAAAAAAGATTTAATTCCAAACAAGTAGTAGCGCCATTTAGCAGTTTTAAATACTTTTTCTATGTTTATTCTCCACTACTGGTTTAATGCTATACGTGATTGCAGCAAAATTTAGAAAAAGAAGACACATATTTAGATTTTGAATCCAACGATATTTTTCGCATGCTACCTGCCACCTTTATTCATTAATATTTATACATTTTAAACTTTAGATACATAAACATGTGCCTGCTCCTTTATGGGCATTAGTAGTACAAAATAATGACGCATGCAATGATAGCCATTTTCCCATCTTAAAGAAAATTAGCCCTTTTAATTTGAAGTTCAATTACTCTTCCATCCATTAGATATTTTTCATTTACAAGCACTCAAGACAACATCTTAAAATGAAAATTTTCTTAGTACTGTTTCAATACATCTATTCTTTTCGCTTATTAAATTTTAAAAAATTAGCAACTGAATTAATACATGTAATACAGGCTGGCGCCATAAACCTTTTGTTAAGAGTTTTTGTTACCTATATCGCTTTGCGCAGGTAAAATACCTTTCCCGTCCCATTAGAGGTATTCGTTAGCGTCACCATCTGCATGACTACATGGGTTAATAAGACGAAGCCGTCGCATAATGGACAATAAGTAATACAAAAGAGAGGATGGGGTTGGGTGTGGTGTCTTAAGTATTGGCTTCCGTCCCCAAGAGCCTGGATTCGAGTTTGGACAGTTGAGTGAATTTTCAGAGGAATACGCCTGATTAAGTTCCGTGTAGGGAGCTCACATCCACCTTCTGTACAACATTTGCCGATGGGTCGTCAAACTCTTGAACCCGTATTCCGTAAATATTTTAGATCTACACCGTCACAGTCTAAATTTTCAGCTGAAATTCAAAGCAAATACCTTTTTTGAAGTCGTCCAAATATATTTTAAACATAAGCGTACTACGGTCGGTTTTTTCATGAGTATAAAATTTGATATATACCCGCAGAGGTTCCAAACATCATTTCTCCGCTTGCAAGATGCGATAATTATAGAATACATCGAAGTAATTAAGGTGGTTATTATTTATAGGATATGATACGTTTTTAAGATGTTGTATGTAATCACGCATGAAACCTTAAATGTGTAGCGCACGAATAAAATTGTATAAGAAATTTTATGGGCTTGGCGTGTAACCAGAAATATTGGTGTAATATTTGTGCAGTGCCGTTACCGAAGGGTGATGGTTTGAAATTGGGAGCAGCGTTGCATGCGAAACCGCCGGCTTTTTTTTAGTGTACGTTGTAGCCATAATAATAAAACCGATAATCTAATTACTGACAACAGGATTGTTTCGCTCGACGATACTGCATGACTGGTACTCGGATGGTCGCCTGAGTATTCACCCGGGCTCCCGTGGTGAGGCGTACTCAACCAGGTATCCGAGTATTAGCCGAGGTGCTCAAGTAGTTTTGTATGTATTCATCCTGGTGCTATTGCACTCATTGTGGTGCCTATGTAACCATCCAGGTACTCATGCATTTGTCAGGTACTCATGCACCCATTCCGATACATAAAAAATATGAATGAACACAATCCTGGCTTCTTCCATTTTTTGCTGACATTCTCGAATCAACACTTTCTTATCAACCAGCTTAACTTCATCAATCTTATTCTCATCCTGATAAAAAAAAAGGCCTCCGATCTTCGCCTAACCTCTTTTATAAAAAGGCCAAGTTTCTACGCCAGTCGAAGAGTTATAATCAATCTATGTTTCACGCCATCATTCAAAAATTGCATCAAAATTTTCCTCCTTATTGCTTCCTTGGCTGCAGTGCATTTTTTCGCTATATGTGCCACCTACTAAAAAGCTGGGATACTCAAATACCAATGGATGAATACATATGACCTATTGCCCCTCCTCCCTCGATATCAGCAAATCTCCCCTCCCTCGCCTTCCACCCATCCCTACTCCTCAACTCTCCCTCTAAGGAGTCCCCACCTGCTCCTCCAACCTTCCCCTCCCTCCCTTTCCCTCCCCGCCGTCCCACCCTCCCTCCGACGGCGCGCGTTTTACTGCGTTGACTAATCCCGACCCTCCTCAGAGATCTCCGCCGCGCCAAATGAAATCTCCCGCGGTCGCCTCGCAGCCTTCATTTTTTTTTCTTCCGCCCCACTGACATTTGCAACCAAATTATTCTAGTTTTCTAATTTTAGGATTAGCAGAAGCCCAGGAGCCGGCTGGAAAAAAAATTCTCGCTCCCGACGACCTCAATTTACACCAGATGAAAATTTCGTTTTCTCACCCCCGTTCCTCTTTCACTCATGCGGTAGTCCCCTCTTCGTCTCCTTCTGCTTTAAATGTGGAGCGATATTGAAGTTTCTCCCACCGACATTATACCACCTCCTGACTCCCTCTCGTCCTCGCAACATTTTAGTTTTATCGTTACATATTTCATCTTCTACCCTGCATTTTTATCTAACTCTGATTTCCCGCCCACATTTATTGAAATCTCACTCGTGGTATTCGTCTACAAATGAGCTGTATTAATTTTCTGTATTCGCGGTAAAATAAAATTAATATTCAACGCTAAAACTATATTTTGTTTTGTTTTTCTATCAAGTTTAGACTTTGGCAGTCACACGTTTCGAGTGAATACGTGTCTTCACATTGGGTGTCAATTTTTTTCATTGAAAAGAAAGATTAGATATTTGATTCACTCATGCCTTATCCTTAGCATGCAGCTTTTAAAGAATCCAGCACAAAAAAATAATCACCATAACAGATCCAATAACTGGAATTATTTTCTTTTCCTCGTAACATAGGGGCTCGTGATCCAAATTACGAGATAAATTTCATCAGCCTTAGTAATAATCAATCGTAAGATTAGGCTTGACGAATTTCTCCACTTGATTCATTATTGGCTGACCTCTTCAAACTGACATAATTATATTCTTTTTTTCGATTTAATGCAGAAAGTATAATATTCTCCTTGTTCAGCTAGGCTGTTCAAATTATCTTTGTCGAAATTCGATGTTTGCCCGAAATGTAACCGGCTGAATCACAAATATCGGGTTGGAAGTGATATTTATTTCCACGCGATGATCGATTCGGATAGCGAAAATTAGGGCTCATTGTGCGAGTCAAACTCGAACATTCTGCTGCGAATAAATGCCCTCCGTGAAAATGAAATACCTAAAGGTGGCACCGAGGGCGCGCATTCATGATAGAAAACTCCTCTCGCATTCGGAAATTAATCTATACCCTCTCCTGGGTTAGTCCGCCGCGTTTGGTTCAAATATGCACTCTCCCTTTCGCTTTCTTTAGCTTCACTCTCTCTCTCTCTCCCCTCCCCTCTTCCTCTTCGTCCCACGCCGCCGCCCCCTCGCCTTCTTCTGTTTACCCACCCACCCACACCGCGCACCGGCGCGCGTTCTCCCCCAACCCCTCTCACGCGCCACAAACACTCCCACTCCCACTCCCCTCCTCTCCCACACTCACCCCCTTACGCTTCACCCCCTCCCCCCTTCAAAGCCCTGAGCTCCACCCCCGTCATCGAATTCCTCCGCTCTTCGGCATTCCATGCTCTCCTTTAACCCCGGGACCGCCATCTCCCTTCCACCCCACCCCGCCCCCTCCCTTACCCCCGCCCCCTCCCTTACCCCCGCCCCCTCCTCCTCGCCCACCCCCCACCGCACCGCGCCCTGCCTTTTCTCCACCACCCGTGCACCCTTCAACATATCCACCCTTCCCTTCTCCTTTCAACCCCGTCCTAAACCTCATCGCGAGTCCCCTCCCTGCGCTTACCCTTCGCCAACAGAGATAGACGGAGATAGCGATAGAGAGAGAAAGCGGCTCGCTCTGCGTCTCGTGAGCGCAAAGTTTAATTCCGAGCCACCAACTTGCATTCCGATCGCGCCAACACAGCGGAGGAATCACATCCGCTGTTATCATCCCCCCTCTAGTTCCCTCCCCCTCGCGGTGAGCCAGGGGTTGCGTGGGGGGTGCGGGAGGGAGGCTGGCATTGTCTCCGCAGAGTCGAATGCGCCATAAATTGCGCATCGGAATGCTAGGAGCACATCCATCCTCGCCAAGTCCCGCCCTACTGCGGCTCCAAGCGAAACATTTTCGTTCCGCGCGGCGATAAACTCCGGGTCAGGTATCCGCCCTCTGAAGCCGAGAGAGAGCGCTCGCTGCTTCGCGTGGGTGTTTTTTTTAAAGAGATAGAGCCTCGTGCCCGAGTTCCTTTAACTCTCCCATTCCGCCCATCACTCGCCCGTAAGTCTCCGTGATGGGCGCATATCGATCATCCGGGATATTCCACGCGGCGGAACAAACAACCACCTCCAAGTAATCCTCAGTCCGTAGCACGAGGCCATCCGCTGATATATATTTGCGGCCCGGGACAAGGGTATGGGACGTTTAGTTATCTGTTACTTGTACACTGGGACAATCATCGCTGAGGTACAAACCTCTACATTTTCCTTTTCCACCGCTTTGGCTCAGTAGAACAATAAAGCCTTCCATCAAAGGTGATGCAGCATGGTTAAGTTACTTAGCCTATTTTAAACATAATGAGAGAAACATGCTTCACTAATTTATGAAATTTGGATACGCGTGATTCACAGTGACCGATTTTCCCTTGCAATAAAATATCTCGTGATGCTGATTATTCATTTATCAAATATTTTCTTTGCTAATCTTATGAGTATATTTGCTACGGAGAGTGTATTATCTATTTCTCCTATATGATAGAAACCAAAAATAATGGCAATCGATTAATACTATGACATAGTTTCCATTAACATATGTCACTTTATTCTGATATACATTAGTAGGCACAACAATGAACTATCAAAAACATCAGGTTCTGAAATTTTCGAAGAAATTAAAACAAAAAAGACATTGTACCACACTACCTTGGAAGCGAGTATATTGGGAAATAAAACACACAGTTCCAACTATTTTACATTAGGGCCTACTGCTTGCATTAGAATGAAAGTCCCATTTGGTTGGGTTCACTGGACCCTATAATTGAAGGTTAACAAGGAGAGCGTCTGTAAACCTCTTAGACTGCTCGCTAAATTATTTTCATTCAGAATCTGTCTTAAATTCCACCGAAAAAGTAACAATGAGTCCCCATATTAACATTTGACAAATATTTGGAATAGGGCAATGCAATTCGAGTAATTCGATCCACTATTAGTGAATAATACCGCACTATTTGCCTATACTAGCGTTTAAGGATTTCTATACACCATTGTTTATTCAATGAATCAAGAGGTGATGAATTTTCCCAAATTTTAATTTATATTTAATTATTTATTTCAAATCTAGAAATGTATTCAAATTCAAAAAAATATTACGTGGTAATGGAAAAGTTATATGGAGTTGTTTGGTCGTTTTTGATGAACACCTATTTGCGCCAACGTTTCGCCTCTTTATTGCGGCTTCTTCAGGGCTTTGGTGATATTTTGTTTTTTTAATTGACACCAAAGCTCGGAAGAAGCCGCAATAAAGAGGAAAAACGTTGGAGCAAATTGGTGTTCATCAAAAACGACCAAACAACTCCATAAAACTTTTCCATTACTACATAAATGAAGTGGTCGATAAGAATACTTCATTTAAAAAAAATATTACTATAGCAAAATATTAATGATATCAAAACTCTAGAATGATATTTATGATGATTTAATTCATTAGCATACAATTTTTTGAGCATCATAAATAAGTACATTTCTAGGCTATATATAAAACAATTTATTTAGTTACGTACATATACCTATCAGTTTTATTATCATAGTGATTTCAAGTATAACTCGTTAATATTCAATTCAGAAATTATTTAAGGAAGCATGACAGTGAATCGCCGCTGAGGATTCAGTGAGTTTTACCCATTCGATCGCTCGCTCCATTGGAACAAATATGATCCTGTTTCGAAAACAGCGTGCACTTCCTCACACCGGAACCCGCAGTCTCATCTTTCAATGGACATTGTAATTGGTACCAAGTCGACTCGATAGGCAATCAAGCCGTTCACGCGCAATTTCGTGCGACTGGACGAGGTTAACAAGCTTCACGATTATTTTTTTCGATCGAAAAGGTTGTGGCCAGTAGAATGACAGTGCAATTCTGCACGTCCGTTGAACCTCGAACGCAATCACTCCCAGGGATACCGAAAAAGAGAGAGTTATCCGCAACGAACAATTTTTCGGTTACCGGTAAAAGGAAAGTCATGAGAACTTTCAATTCCGTGACGTAATATGCTCGACAACGCTTACTTCGCTTTTTTATTTACTAATAAATGGGGAATTAAAACCTAGGACTCCCCCCATGGAGAGGGGAGTTAGGAGAAGACGTATATTTTATCGTGCATCTGCATTTAATGCTGCTGGGATAATGAGAAAGTAGGTCATGTCGGAGAAAGACACTTGCTGTTCCGAAGCAACCTCCGCAAGCGCGCTGAGAGAGTGTTTTGTCGCGGGGACCTCTCCTCACGAAGAAGCGCTCGCCCATCTCGCCGCATACCCACCCTATTCCACCCTCGCAACACACTCACGGCGGACGATATCCCATCCCCAACGTCATCGCCCAGAGAGTGGGAAGTGACAACAGATGTACGCTCGCAAAAGAGAAGGGCCGTGCGTATCCTACCCCACTGCCTCCCCCGCACACCCTTTTCCGCTCCCCTTCCGAGGGATCCAATCTCCTCCCCCGAACCCTAACCCTCTCACACTAATTCCGCCTCCCCAATCCGACCTCGTCTTTCGATGCCTGAACGAGAAAACCCCTACCCCCACCGCCCGAGCCTCACCCCCTATTTCGATGGAATCCCGAAATCCTGGCGGGGCAGGAATGCACAAGTGGGCCGGGACGGAGGGCTGGGGATTCCGGGGGCAATGGACGTGGGGGCGGGACCCTTTTCCAGTCCAACCCCCAGTCCGAAACCCGCACCCTCGCTGCGCGCCGTCTCCCACCCCCGGTCGAAAAAGGCCCGTGATATCCTCCCCTTACCCTGGACAACTCTCCCTCCCCCTGCAGTCTCCACACCCCCTCTCATCACGGAGGGATCCTGACTCGGCTCCCCGGTCGTGAGGCCCGCCGGCCCCTTCCGACCCCTCGTCATCATTCTTCCCCACGAGGGACCCTCCCTCCCCGCCCCCGCCCGCCCTCTCCTCAACACTTCCCCGGCGGAATCGACCAGGGGAGCGGAGGATGAAGGCCGTGGCGGTCGGGTGAAGGGGGCGCCCTCCCCGCCCCGCCGACGTATTCCGCCCCTATCCCCTCCCTCATTTCCATTCCGCCATCCGCAGGAAATGCCAGGCTCGGCGGGGATCCGAAATGTTCCCAATGTCGTTCTCGAGGAGGCATCAGCCGGTTTCGAAGGTGAGGTCAATTTTAGCTCCGACTGGTGAGCTGATTTGTTCCAGTGGCGATACTATCAATACTCTTTACTAGCACCACTCTGGCCCTACCAACCAGGTCTCTCTTCCAAAACAAATGAAGGCGCGTCAACAGGGCGTACAATCCCCAAAACAATACTAAATTCCAATGAAATAACAATGGTAACTTGACTGTCCGCATCGAGACTAGAGAATACTTGGACCCAATCAGGATAAGAGTGGATAGAGTACTGGCTTTATAATATTAAGGCCCGGGTTCTAGTCCGTCTTTTATTTAATGAAATTCTTTCAATGAAATTTCCATCAAAACTTGAGTACCGTGTAGGTAGAATTCCAAGATCAGTACTTTGTTTATTGGAAGGGGTGTATGTCTTTGGACCCCTATGCTCCTTTCTTTAAGTGCAGTCTAAATCTGACGCCAGGTTACTCACCACCTTTCCTCTTTTCCCGTCAACTCCCATTCTAACTTCTCTCCCTCCTGAGTGAGGCAACTTTAAGCGTGGGACAGGCTTCAAACAACCGATGGGATAAGGCTCAACTCTTCTTTTCTCAGAACTCCAAAAGAGATTGGTGGTTATAACGACAAGATGACTTAAACCTACAGTTTTGAAGGTTCTACTTCTGCTGGTAAGGTATAATACTCTTTGGTAGAAAACTTGGGACACGTCGGTCAGAAATTTTACCAAAATTCCTCAAACACCATAATGATGACTAAATGCAACACCATTCATTTCCTTCCGAGAAATAACAGTAGGTACCACTTATTTTTAATGTGATATAAACGGAATCATGATCGGAATCATTATCAACTATTGGGCATGGCGTTCGGCTATGAAACGTTTATAAGTCCTAGACTAAAATCTCCCTAACATCCACCACCTTACTCATGACGTGAAATACCCTATTCACCAAATATTTCGGAGACGCCCCCCCCCCCTCTATTTTGTTTGTTCATATATATGTTGGTGCATCTAAGATATACGCTACCTGACGATGCTGTAATACAGTGAATCCCGGGTCGTAGTAAAGTTTATTTTTGTGGATTTGGCTTGTGTTTTTTCTTTCAGTGTTATCATATAAAAATTTCCATAAATCGCTATTATCAGATTTCTAAATAATATTCACTTCAGCATTAAATGGTAATGAAATTATTGTAATTACAAAATGAATTTCTGTAAACAGGAGAAGTATCAAAGCTCCAAGTAGTGAGAGTACCTACTGATGAATTTTGTAACTCAGAGAGACTGGTGATGGCTCACCCCCTGCCACACACCCTGACAGTGGCAGGGTATTTGTAGATATGAATTAGCAAAAGAGCAATTTCATGGACGTTGTTGTTTGGTTGATTTCCGCAGCGTGACATTAAGAGTAAGGCGAGCGGCATATTCTGGCTTTGCGGTACTGTAAATTGACTGGTAGGAAGGTGTCCCCGGAGGTCGCCCCAGAAATGGGAGTGCCTTTAGACCGTCCGGTGCCCCGCTCGCTCTCTAGCTCCTGCTGCCCCCTTTCCCTCCCGACCCCCCAGCCGGCGTGGGCGCCACCGATATCTCCTCTCTCTCCCCCCCCCCCCTTCGATGCACGCACGCACCCTTCCCCTCCACGCCGCGCCAGCACGTGGCATTTGACCCAGCAAATCGTACGGAAGCCTTGGTGGGGGAGGATAGGGGGGCGTGGTAAGCTTGAGTTCCGTAAGCCTAACAGTAACGGAGACCTGCCTTTACTCTAGGCGGGATGTCACCCTGTCACTCGAAATTCGGGCCTATCGCCTGGATGCTGCAAAATATTCGACCTGGATGCTCTTTCTCACGTTCTTCCCTTCTAAGTGCGCTCCCGTTGTGATCGAGCTATCGAGCCAGGGAACCCTGAGGAGCTTACCTTCTGAGGCTGTATTTCTCCGCCTACCCTAACTAAATACTTATTCTACCTTTAGATATTTTAAACGACATCCCATTGGTGGGATTCATACCCGGAGCCTTTGAGTTGTGGGTTTGGTGCAACTTCGACGACCTGCTTAATCGTTCTTACTCTACTACATGTGAATTACTCGTACCTTTGAGTACTAGGTGAGCTCTAAAGCCTTCACTACTAGAAAGTTCTCTTGAATACTTGAGGCTCAGGGTTGAACAATTTGGTTGGACGTTCAGTTGATGAGGTTCGGACATAATTGAGAGAAATGGATTAATGTGTCGTCATAATAGAACCTGATGACGCCTCACATTCCTATTGTCAAGAGGTACTGAGGATCAGTATAGACCATAACCTTTTCAATCAAAAGGATCGGTTCGGTAAGTTTTGGAATAAATACTAGGAGGTAATTTTGCATATTAGAAATTTCATAGCTATATATCATAGACAGCGATGCCGTCCAATGGATTTGCAAGGAAGTATGAGGTTCTTTGGGCGTAAAAAATAACCTTACACCCAGGCAGAGCAAAGATTAGACTATACAACTACAAAACATTTTTCATTCGTACTACTACTTATCCACATTATTTTTTAGCCAGCATGTCTTTAAGCCACTGCGTTTGGAGTGCTTACATTATCCCCGTTAGAGTAGGAACATCAAGCATTGGTCATCTTTTCAGCTTAATTTTCTTGGAGGTAATTATTATTTCAAAGGATTCCTTTCTAATGCCACTGATTTTTTTAGCTGTCAACAAAATTATTATTTACACTTTTGTGACCAGTAGAGTTAATAATTTCTCGGAAGTTCACTCGGCGCATATCTCGTTATAAATATTTTGATAGCTCACGACCGTACAGTCAATTGATCACGAAAATAAGATGTGAAACTCGTTCATACAGTTAGATTAAAGATACTGTTCTTCCCTCGGATGACACAAAGAAATCAGAAGAGAAGTAGTAAAGAACAGATTGGCAAGTATGCGAGGGCAGGAAACCTTAATTGCAGCAAAATCAGTTTCAAAGCAATTTCAGCAGGAAAAAAACATCTAATTATAACTGATACACACTAAATTCGCCTTCCCCTTACATGTCAAAATCAGAGATTAAGCTTTTGATTGAGGTTCATTCGTGATTCTAGGAAAGTTAGAACGATGTACCAAGTCAATGTCTCTAAAAAGTTAGTTTTACACAGTCGTGCTAAATGTTTTTAGTCGCATGCACTTTGTGCCATGGAAAAGGGATATGCACCCTTTAGGTGGCCTGCTGGGCACCCTCTACTAATAAATGTAGATTTAGTATTCAGCTGTGCCTTCGAGCAACGTTTCACAACACAGCAAACCAGACTTTGCGTTACAAATCAAGTCTCACCTTCCGTTAGCCCGGATCCATCGATCACTTTGTATCCCTTCTCCCTTATGCTGTTAATTGTTGGAATATCATTTTTTTAAATCAATAGAAACGTATGTATGTTTTCCCAGAGACCTTTAATAGAATAGAGTGGCCTTTAATTTTTCCGACTCCGCACCTAAACGTACTTCCGGGACGCAATGCGACACGTTCCATCTGAACCCCACGGCCGTGTCATTCGTTTGTCGAGGGCCCGGGCGCGGTCGGGACACTCCCAAATCCGGCGGGAGCGGAGGCGTTCCGCCAAAAGCTTCCACCTCGGCGCTAATTCGATTACAATGACAGTGGGACCAGCAGCGGTCGGGTGTGTGCGTGAAAACAGAGAACGAATATCGCAAACAGGCGGGTACGTTTAAGGTCAAACGCCCAAGTCACGATACCAAATGAGAAATGGGAGAATAAGGAATCTGCCGTAAAACGTCATTTTCAAATCAAACGCTGTTATCTACGCCATCTATTATACTATCTGTAATTTAATATATTGTACATGCACATTAAGTAAACACATTTTAACGGAAGTGGATATATCTTTCACCTTCTGGATTTCAATTTTTTCCCAAAATCGTTGAAAAAGTTGAATTTACCAAAATCAAAAAACCAACCTTACGGTTGAACACACTATATCTATTCTATCGGTGATTTGTGATGCTCCATCAAAATTAAGGCGACGCATAAAAACCTAACTCAAGTAAATTTACTTCATTATGTATGGGTCAGCGTCAAATTATCTCTAACCCAATATTGGAGTAAAGTGAATAGGATTCCAAGAAGTTCTTTCCGCTAGCTGCTCCAATTTTACTCAGAACGAGAAAACTTGGGTGGCCTATGTACTCGTAAAGCTCAACTTTGACTATAGTGCTTTTACTGCTTCCAGCAGAATCCATTAGCTCAGATGTTTTCTTTTTTAAACTGAACGTCAATAAAATTATGGCAGGTATACAATCGTACATAGGTACTTTATGCTCTGCCATTACATCGTCTGTTTGCGCTAGCTAGACATGCTCTTACCTACCGTAATGCATTACGCTAATTGAAATTCTTTTTGCAGACCAGGTCGATAAAGCCCAGGACTGGCAACCAAAACATCACGGGTTCGAATTCCGCCGCAGGAATAGATATAGTTTTTCTCTTCGGATTAAGCTACGATAATACAGTAGCAGTTGGAGCCCTATAAACCTAAATTTACCAATACGTAAATATTTTTAAGCATTAAATATGTAAGGTTACATCACTATAGTTTTTATCTTCTGATTTAGTTACGATAATATAGTAGCAGTTGGAGCCCTATAAACCTAAATTTTCCTATACGTAAATATTTTTAAGCATTAAATATCTAGGGTTACATTACAAGGTGCGTTAGAACTCTGTCGACCAACGTGACGCAAGCAAAACATTGCTTCAAGGTACGCATTATACATAACCGATACGGAAATTGCTTCAGCGGTTGCGTAATTATTTATTCTCCCTTGGAAAATGATGACTCAAAGCTGCATGATGACGAATGAAACCGAGAAGAAGCATGGCATGACACGGAAGAGAGGAAGGAGTTGCCCCAATGGCTTTCGGAGTCACCCCAAGTAAAGCCGAAGCAAGAAAGAGAGTTATGCAAAGAACACACTCTCCATTCGGACGGGAGAGAAGGGAGGGTTCTCAGCGATAAGAAGAAATGGGAATAGATGAGAGGGAGAAGACGGGAGAAAAGGGGCGGCGGCGGTGGTTTGCGGAGCACAAGGGAAAAAGGTTTGGTAAGTGCGTCTTATGACCTATGCTAACAAAGGATGCCTTCAGGGGGAGGGACGCTTTTGGCGAGGGGAGCGGCTCGTCTGTTGAAGGGCAGAGAGGCGGCAATGATCGGAGAGGGGGGTGGGCGGTTATTCGGGGTGAACCTGTGACACGTACCACTCTGGCGAGGGGTTCGTATATGTATGCATATGTATATCGTCGGCGGATTCTTGAAACCTACTACGTAACCAATGTGCCGAAATTGAGTTTTTGGTATCAAAATGTTTGTCTCGTCAAGACGCATCCACCTATGAAACCTACTATGTGATATAATTGTTTTAAAATATAAAATAAAATGTATTATGTTAAAACAAACAATATAAAAAAATACCATTTTAACACTTTTTAACAGTTTTTTGTATCTCCTGTAAAACTTCATATAAAGCACATAGTAGGTTTCAAGAATCCGCCGACGATATTTCTCCTTAAAATTTTCTAAATATTAGGCAAAATATGCAAAGTTTTATAAAGATTTTAATATAAGAAACTGCCGAAAAAGCCGACTCCATAGACACGTCTTACCAGAATATTTAAGCTAGAGCATTTTAAAACAAATGAATCAATTACCTAGTCGTATAAGATCCCAGGATCGTACGAATCAAGAAAACAGAGACCGAGGAGCGGTTATTCTTAGACGCCATTTAATACATTTCAGAATTCAAATTACCATTTCTTCTTTGTAGAGAAAGAAGTCTGGCATGTATTTTGCGTTATAATGGATTTTTATAAGTGCACGCAAACCGCATTGTATAAGTCTGTTTGGTTAAAAATGAGGGCCAAAGACGACTGAATTGATTCGAGTCATTTTCCTGCCAGGTTCCAAAACTTTAAAAGAAAACTGTGTATTTCACTTACTTAATGCCTTTACATTTGCATTTCTTCTCAAATACACCTACTGAAGTATTTGAGAACGAAGAGGATAGGACCCAATTTAAAATTAGACCGTAAGTTACAACCCTCTGTCACAGTCGACTCGGTCTCTACCTTAAACAAAAGGTCGGAGCGTGGGTGTGATGTGCCTCGAAGCACGTTAAATAAGAAATGGAAGAGTAAATGGAAACGGGGAAGAAATATGAATGGGGCGAAAGAGGAGGAAGATACTGCGGGATTACGCGAACAGAGAGGACTGGAGATGGGAAGAGGTAAGGCGAAGGCGTGGGACAGGGCAAGAAATAAACCCGGGAGTTTATTTCCGAGCGCCATTCCCCCCCCCCCCCCCCCCATCCCCCGCATTAAGACAGAATAACGTCGCCTTCCTCTACTTGGGCACTGCCCTGCCGGAGAATGGGGTGGTGGCGAGATATCCCCGGCGTCAAAAACACTCGAGAATTTGGGTCGCGCTGCATGGCAATGGGATAGGTAGGGGAAATATTTTAGAGTAGTCTGTTGTGCATGAAGCATGAATTAATCCCTTAAATACTATAGATAATAACAATCTAGTTGCATGAGACCCTATAGTTGCTTGTTTGCATGTCGGTAGTGCATGCTTGGTGATCTTCACCCCCTGCCACACACCCTCGCGGTGGCTTGGAGGGTATCTCGTGTAGATGTAGATGCTATACCGCGCGCCATGGTGCGGCTCTTATGAGGCACCAGCCCCTACCCCGAAATGCAACCTACGCCGAACGCTTTTTTATAGGCCGCCAATCGAGCGACGAACTCAGGAAAGGGAACGCAACTGAGGAGTATTTCCGTTCCAATCGGTTGAGCTATTAAAATGTAGGTTAAACCTTTTAAGTAAATTCGAAACCGATTTGTTCACAGATGACGTTAGATATATAATAAAAACCCCTGCGTATTATGTTAGGTTTGATCAGATTAACAAGATTAGAGAGAGATTGTCGCACCGATAGATTCAAAATGACATTTTTCCCGCGTACCCTAAGAGAGAACAATAGGCAGCGTGGCAAAGGGATAGGTAGGTGAAATATTGTCAGAGTAGTCTGTAGTGCATGATACATGTTATAACAACCAATAATCCCTTTCTTATTATGTAGATACTAACCATCTAGCTGCATGTAACCCTGTTTTCTAGCATATGTCCGTGCAGCAGGTTAGTTGCATGTCAGTGGTGCATGTTTGGTGATACCCTCGTTGGGTACATCCTCGTGATGCCTCTCAGGGTATTACGTAGATGTAGATGATCTCTTTTTTAGAATTAATAATACTCTCTAAATGGATTACTAATGCCCTAGCGTCACATTTCCCCTGGTTTAATAAAATGTCATTACATCAATCTCAAGGTTTAGACCTATTTCATTCCATATGATACATTGACTGCATTGACCTAGTTTGGAACGGTATTCTTAAAGCTATGCTTGCTACAGTCCTCTAAGAATTTAAGTGTTACTTACACAGTATCTTACACAGATCAAGCAATTTTTTTGTTAAAAGTAAGATTCTAACTTGATAAATATATCTATCATATATCAGATTATGTCTTCTTTTGGACAAACCATCGTGAAAAAGAATATAGAGAACTAATGTCCACTTTAATGAATATCAAAATTATTTCATTCACATTTCTCTCTCTCTCTCTCTCTCTCTCTCTCTCTCTCTCTCTCTCTCTCTCTCTCTCTCTCTCTCTCTCTCTCTCTCTCTCTCTACAACTTTTTCTAATTCATCCAGGTTGGAACAAGAAACCCAAGAGTGAAATATTAAAACAAAAGATAAAATTTTCATTTGTCCGTTTTCATGAAGATCAAAATTGATTGCTGTTTGAGAATCACATCTTATTACCCCTCATTAGCTTATATGGACCTAGCAATCGGGGTGCATAGTATACGTTTGCTATACTTCCGCCTAAATCTTAATGCTTATTTTGCTCCATTGTCTTCACATTATATTTTCACAGAAAAATTAAAATTGAATATTGGCGTCCCAACTTGAGAGCAAATATCAATAAATTTTATTGCGTCGGGAAAACTAACGGCCTGCTTCCCCAAAAGGCAAGGGATCCTGAAAACAATTTAAAACATCTGTTTTTGCTGACCATTGACATTCGTAAGAATAATTATAATTGGCGGAAACTACTTAATATTAACGTAATTTTTCCCAAATGTACGTATCAAAAAGTTCGCATGGATAATTTTCCACAAAAAATTAATCAAAAAAACTTTTGAGTAAAGATGCTGCCGAATCCATTAAATAATGAACTTTTTAAACAATAGATAAGAAGTTGTCCTCAAATTACCGTGCCGTTCCATAAATTGCATTCACGTTTAATCTCTTGATTTACTGACTGATGATGTAGTCGGATGAAAATATTGAATGCTAACGTTTCGTTGTATCCAAGGTAACAGACTATGATCGATGCAATGACGTCTAACACGACCAGTAATGTGGAAATATGCACAATCGACTTCTGACATTTAAAACGATTAACATACTACTTTTAAAAGCTACCTATTAAATTACACATCTGATGTATTATTAAGCAGAGTGCAGCATTTTTTATATTTTGATACTCAGATGCATAGCCCTATTTTCAAACGAACATCTCAGAAATAAACGTCTGCGACGAATTTTTAAACGTATTTTCCTTTAGACCGACTTCCGAAGGTCCTTGCTATCGAATTTTCCGGAGAGAGAAGGATTTTATATTTGAATGACTTGGCTTCGCAATTCGCTCCACTTCTCCCCGATGGATCCAAAAATAGGGGCGTACACACAATGGGGAACTGATAATTAATTCAGACCGCCATCGACGACCCAGAATGGGCAAGACCTTGCCGAAAGCCTTGTCGCCGCCAGCCTTGGGCGGAGCGGCGATTCCGACCGAACCACCATCGTCCCCTTAAAGACGATCCCCTCGTGTTCCCGCCGCCCCGCCCACCTCTTCGACGGGTTTTCCCGAGGAGAGCCCCAACCAGACAAGCGTCTCCCCACCCTCACCTCCTGCGCGCACTCCTTTGTCAGAGCGGGTGGTCGAAAATAATGAAAGGACATTGAGACCATTCAATCCACTGCCGCAAGGAAAGCTTTAAAAAAAAAAAAAATCGAGCAGCAATCAATACCTGTAATTCAAGGAAGAACACGAGACGACCTTATCCCACATTCCTTGAGACATGACGGTCCCATGCAGATAGGCGTGGAAGTAAATTCTAATTGGAAGAATGGCAAAGGAATATCATAGTTGGAATGTGTGGAGCAAGTGGTGGATGTTGAAGACAAGAATAATGTCCATACAAAGAGGTAAGCTGATAGATTGAACAAGTGGATGGATGTGTCAAAACAACTTATGATTGATTACGTTAAGCTATAAATTATGAATCAATCATAATTTATTGCTTAGCTTGAGTTTAGTATCGATATAATAATGAGATCTGTGTACAGAATCAACGTTATAGCTTTCCCTTATAGCCAATAAACTCATACGTTGGTAATACCACTCTGAATGATCACCTAAGTCATTGTTGCCATGCCTTAATGACGCCAAACTTTATTTATTGCTCATGATGAACGCCTTATTTTATTTCACCTTCATGATTTTTTTTATTAATTTGCCAAAAGATTCAAGTGCAATTGTAATATATTTCCCTATGAAGTTGAGTGCCACGCAATAGGATCAGTAAGAAAGAGTTAAAAAAAAGCAAATATTTACTGGGGCGTGAACATTCATGAAGGCAAAATAAGGTCGATGTTATAAACTATATAATTACGTGAAGGATTTCACATCATTATGTAGGTAATATGACTTTACATAGAGGTTTATGAAGTTTGGTGGTGGGTATTCTGCTGTACGAATGGATGCGAAAAGTTATAAATGCGGGAAGGGCATTGAATATTTTGTAGTAAAACCATTGAAGAAAGAGAGATGTATGGATTGGTGTGGAGACAAATGAGTAAGCCCTAAAGAGAAGAGCAAGGAAAGTTAACAATCGAAGATAGTGAAGATGAAAACGGGATCTTCATCTGGGCATGCGATGCGCAAAAACTGTCCTCAGACAAGAACAATTGGAGCGAAGAGAGTAAAAGGAGGAAAAGGATAAAAACGTGAGCAGGGATATGAAATGGCGAAGTTGAGCTTGAATAGAGATACTAGAGACTCACAAGAGAAAGACATGGACGTAGAGTCCAGGTGGAACCTATCAAATGACATCCACCATTGCCCACCGCGATGATGAACCCTACGCTTCACACAACATTCGGAGAAAGTAAAAAATGAAACAAGTTGAGGAGGCTGCTCCGTCCTTATTTTTAGAGCGAGCAGGGGAGAGAATGAAATTCGCCTCTCTCGACACTTGTCCAGGGATGACGTGACTTCTCCCCACCACTCCCACCCCCAGCGAGCCCTTATCCTTGGTTGCCTAGGCATGAGCGGCACCCGGCGGGACAACAAGGGCCAACGGGGATGCAGCGGGAGAAGGAGACAGAGGGGGTAAGGGAGGAGAGGTTGGGAGGGAAAGGGCGATGGAGTAAAGATGATGAGGTCAGTTCGCAACGGGGCGGGGGCGAGGGATGGGGCGGCTCGGGGATCGTAGTGACGTAAGGCCCCGGTGTTGGATGAGAGGGGGAGAGGTTGGCGTGAGGGAGGGGGAGAAAAAGATGAAGGGAGCAGGGCGAGGTGTCTCCGCGTGGGGCGAGCTGGGAGGGTGAGTAAGGGGGTGGATAATAGTCAAGAGATGGATGACAGGTCGGCTGGTCGGAAGGAGGCCCGGGCGTGGGGGGTGAGAGGGTTGAGGCCATGGGGGTGGAATTGAGACCTGGGAGTCGTTGGAGGAGGGAGGAATGGAGGCCCTGGACGGAGAGACAGGGTGCCGGAGATGAACATATGAAACTGATGCGAACACACAAGAATTATTACTTCGACGACCCATCATAGTCTCGCATCCCTAAAGGTATTAGTGGAAAATAGTGGAGTTCAACGGCGCGAACAAAACCCGTCTGTTTACGTGCAAGTTGCAGTATGGCGTGTGATTCACATGGCTCTATTCAATCATATTTATAAAAATTACATTACTGTGGGTGGTCCATTTATTTGTTCTAAAATCGCAACGCCTTTGGACTCCCATGCATCTCTTTCGAACTACGAGAGAATGAGCTACGGCGTTTAAAAACGTTGACGTGGGGGTATTAACACGCCGTAATAAGGTACATGAAAAATACTAAGTTACTCCAGTTTTGATTACCTTAGTTCGACTGGGGAGTTTCAGTTTTCGTAAGTCCTAATAGGGTCGTATAATGCGGAGGGGTATTACTAAATAATCCTTTGAAAATGCACACCATCTCTATTTATATGGTGGGAAACATCTGTTAATTATTAGTTCTTACGCATAGAATTGGTATTACTTTTTCGCCCGTGGAAATTACCTCATTTATTTATTCGATTAGAAAAAGGCTACCGCATATCAAACTGCTGTACAGGAGATAAAAAATATAATTTTATTGAACAGATCTAAAGTATAATACATAACACCATGGTATTTCTTACCTTACATGGGATAAAAGACATATAAGTCTATTCTCTTTATATTTAGAAAACAAATAAATTTGCCCTCCCTCCCCCCCTGATCCCTAGCCTCCTGAATTTTGTATGTACACGGTATAAAATTGATCGGTGTTACCCGATGATGTTATTATGCAACGAAATCCGTGTCGTACGCAATAAATTTCTCTAGTGGACCGTACGAAGCGAATTTTTTTAGAATTTCCGATATGAAGAGGTTCCTCGCAGTTATGCCAGAAACCATTAAATAAAATGTAGTCTAACTCAATGCATGAGAGAAACTATGAATGATTTACTACATTAAATCCTTTGCTATCAAAAAGCATAGCGAAAAGATATAGATATCGCCCTCTAAACATTGCAACCAAGACTGGCGTCACAGTCAGGGTCACATTTGGAGTGCTTCAAAATAAACCATCTAAAAAATAAATTTATCCGCGAATTATTTTAGGATAATTCAGTGTAGCAAGATAGAAATACTAAAATCCCACTTGACAAATAAATAATCCTTCTAAACTTGACTGCCACTGCGTACATTTGATGACTCACATATATCTAGATGACCTCGCTGTTGATATTATTATACTAATTTCATAGAAATCCCAATATTCGTCTTTCCCCTGATTTGTATTTTTTCCTCGTGCGGCCTTGACTTGGGTCACGGAAGTTTCAATGGTGAGATTTTGTAAGTCAGATGGTATTTTTAGATTCAAAACGACCTCGGCCTGTCGGGGGGCTAAATAAAATACAATTGCCGCTGCCCTTTAATAGCTTTTTCCATTCCAAACTAAGGATTATCAAAATGTTTCCACGTGCTACTCGCGTCACCTTTATCCAATACGCAGAAGGTTTTCACCTCCAGTGTGCCAAGGACGCTAAACATAACAATATCAGATTTTTTTCGTTGGAATAAGTTATATGCCGCTAATATCCTCCATACGAAGGGCATTTTCCCTGACGACCACAAGATTCATCACATTATATCTTGCAACGCTTGCGCTCACAGTGGGAGATGTGGAAATACAATAGGTATGACGCTTTGACTCCATGACGCTGACGGTATACAACTCATCATTCATTGTTCTGGGTCCTTATTCTCTTTCTGAAACTCTAGTGGTATCCAAGGGATACCATAGGTTTTCGGGACTCGCGTTAACTTTTTGTAAACATTCTAATGAGGAAATCAATGAAACGCAACCTCGGTTTCGTTGCTGGGGAGATAACCGAGGTTGCGTTTCAAACGAGAATACGGGCCCTGGGCGCTCGAATTTTCTAGATGGTAAGTTCTAGAGTCAAACAGATGTAGAACCTATGTTAGAATAACGGCCTTTGGGAAATAAGTGAGATTTTCTTTTACGCTGACCAAATGTTTTTTTTAAGATCTATGAGGATATTCCTTTGATTGTATTCTTAAAAGTACATTTGACGATAAATGCAAAGTTTGGAGAAAAAACTACAGAACCCAATTATTAATCAATTAAAATGAAGACCAATTGTGATTTAACATTTAAAATGAAAGCGTAAAAGACTAGTATACTCGGGTATTTAGATGTTCATTGGTTAAGGTTATGTTGTATAAAATCCGGCAGACAGGATTCTCATTATTTTTCATGTATTCTAGGGATTTAGCGAGCTAATTACATAATTATAAGCTTTGTGCTTACAATAGATCATAAACTCTAAAAACAGTAAATTTCATAATAATAAGTCTTGTACGTGCGATAGTTCATTAACTTAAGATTTCAAAACTGGATATTTCAAATTTGTCCGTTTTGTACGTATAGTTGTTCATAAACTATATATTTCGAAAGAGGAAATCTCACAAAACTTTTTTACGCACAATAAATCACGAACCTTTGATTTGAGAACAGATTATATCATAATTGTAAGGTCTTTAAGAACCATAGATCACTTTGGACTCGAACCATCAAACCAACAGCCCAGACGGTGTAGTTATTCGTACATTCTTTACCAGAGGAAGTAGGAAATGGAATACTGATGCATGTCGACGTGACACCAAATTCCCTAAGCTCCGCTCGAAAACTACTGCTGAGGTATTATGAGTCCTACTTTTCAGGTGCTTCAGAAGGATCTCACAACCGTAAAAACTTATTCAAAGACGTCAATATAAGACATTCATCGTGAATGGCAACTATGAGGGCTCATTCTCGATACAAAAATCATTTAAGAAGTTTAGCTGCTTCTTGTGAAAGACTGACAATTGAAGGGAGCACACCGGTCCACGGCAAGAGAACTAGTCCGAAGGGCTAGCCTGTACCTGACGGACCGAAGAGAGCCGGGCAGAGAGAAAGAAGCGGAAGACGCTACGCGCCATTGCTAAATGACAACTGAAAAGTTGACTCCAAGCTGTGTACAACCTTTTCCATAAAATATCAATTTTGGGCCCTTTTTAGGCGAGAAGTAAGCACTTGTGATCATATTTTATTATTTACACGTAAATTCTCCTTTCCTACCAGTGCTGAGAACCGAGCTCTTTGAGACGGGAACGTGTAGTTGTGATTCTGATTGAGGAAACATTTCCATTCATTCCTGTAGCTTCTAATTTTCATAATTACTGCTTTTATTTGAATAAGTTCCATGATCTCTTCACCTTCGTGCTGTTTTTCATTTCAACGGCTCACTCCGTTAAAGTTTTGGCGGTTAATCTGCAATCGTTGAATGTTCAAAATAATAATTTTAAACCCACAACTTTGCATGCCATATAATCTGAACTCGGAAGCGTGATTATTAGTTTGCCTCTAAGTGTTAAAAGGTTTATTTTTTGTCGTTTTAAATCCATAAGTGATTGAACGCAGTAATCCTTTTTTCAGTCATACTCTCTGATTATTTTATGCTCATAATCATACTTTTGTTTAACTAGATTAATTTGGACGCTTTTAGGATCATTTTTATTTGAATTTTATTCCTACTGACATTTAATTAACAAATTACCAGGGGAGGAATTATTTCATTTTAACGTTCATCTTCGATATCCAACATATTTAAACTATTGAAAAATAATTGGGGTACATGAAAGCCTCAGTGTGCTCCTATTACCGTTATTTTTCATCTAGTAAGCAATTGTGATCACTGGGCACATACTGAGAATTTGAAAAATTAAATCATATTTTGAAAACGAGAAGAGACCACTCCCATAAAATAAGAGTCGAGAAACGAGACGAGAAATAAAACGATAAGGAAGCTTGGAAATAAGACGACACCGTGACTGACTGACCATCATTTGACATCCAGATTACAAAGAGAGAGATTTTCATAAAGATAAATGAATGATGTCTTTCTTTCCACTAAAAATAAGGGCTAAAACTGAGCTTCGTGAAGACCATATGAGTAGGTGTCTGTAGAGATAGCATAGCTTGTGGTGCGTCAGTAAATACTCAATTTACTCAATTCATTAATATCTACTGCTCTATTGCATTCCTGATGTAATGAATGTGGTGACTGAGTGCATTTATACATAAACCTGCACTTCCCCATCCAGGTACTTGCTAATGCTGGAAAAATGATAACTTCCTAAATACAGTATTGATGTTACAATGATTCATTTGACATTTCCTTTATGTTGTGTGAAATAGATGATGAATCATATTTGCTCCTTTTTATTTATCAACTTTTCCTTTCCATTAACATAATATTATTTTCATTCACACAACTACAGTATCATGTCACAAGAAATCCTTCCTCTTACCCTGCAGCACCTTGAAGAATACAGGGTCGATGTGGCTGAATGTACGCCTCCTTTAGAATGAGAGAAATGGTCGGTGCGGAGGATAGAATACTGGCCTCCAATCCAAAGGCTCTGGGTTTGAGTCCCAGCAGAGGGAGAGGTTTTTTCATCGTAAAAGCTGACCCTACTTTATGCAGTGTAGAGGGCACTTCGAGTTCAGTTCACGGTCCATCGTATGGAACGTTAAACTGTCAACTTATTAAGGCCACTTTCGTTAAGAGCAGGCTAATACCGACTCTGGGTTTCAGTCCAACCTTTAATCGTACCTTGAAAAATCCCTACCTCCGCCCAGTTACCCACTTTCTTTAAATGGTAAAATGACCTTAGCTGTCGGTAGCCTCCCCCTGAACAACTACGACTATAACTACGACTTCTTCTTGGCATGGAAATTTGAATCAATGTGAGAAATCATTCCCTACCATAAAAATTCTGTCTTTGGTTAGGTGGATATTGGATACAGGATGTTGATCGAGCCGTGGGATTTTAGGAGAGGTCTCAGGAATGAAAATAAGAATTTATTTTATCCACGATATGTTGTACATTACAGAACACGCACATACATGTCCCCACTGCAGAAAAGCCCACCCGGGTTGGATTCGAACCTTAGGTTTGGCAGACGAGGGGTTTATCCCACCGCCGCCGCTGAGGCAGGTGGGGTAAACCCTTCGCAGTAGTAGGGGGGAAGTGACTGTTCGCGTGCCAAGGTGTCGGAATGCCAAAAGGGCGGTCGCCGATGGCTCTCAATCGCCCCGCCAGGGGTGGGTCGATGCACCGAGGGCGGGCAGCGCCGGGAGCGGCGGGCGCACCAAACTCCGGTGGCGAGTGCAAACACGTGAGGATCGCGTCCCGCGGCGCAGTCAGCCAGCGGGGAGTGGGGGCGGAATCGGAAAGTCGCCCTCCGCTCCTTTTATGCACACATGTGAGTGCGGATCACTCCGGGGCGAGTGCCGAGGGAAATCCTTTCGATATCCCCCTCGGGCTTTCGGGTGCGATGATAATTTATCCCAGCGCAAGTGGGTCGCACGAGATAAAGTGAATTAATGAGGGCATATACGCCGGACATTCACCCAAAGCCGTTAGAAACACCCACCTAACCTATATCCGTGCTTTTAAGTTTTTTTGCTCCATGTGAAAAATATATTTGCCTGACACGCATACATAGTTATAACTAGGCCCTTGGGGTACCAATAACTGGATTGGTTTACAAATCCTGTTGATATTTCGCTGCCTTGGGTTAAGTTTAGTGCTTAACCTTTTACTTTCCTATTAATACTGATGTTATCAAGAAATGAAATGACTTCCTGAGCACGGATGCTTTATTCCTAATCGTCTGTAATTTGGGCCGCTAGGCTTTTTATTTTATTAGCATTCTCATTGGTGATTATTTTTTACTTAACTGATATGAATAAGCTGTTTGGTTTGGTTTTAAGCCAATAATTTGCAAAAAAAAATATTTTTACCGAAGTCCTATTCTAAATTACTCTCTGAAGTTACTTAAGAGAAAAAACTACTTTACAGAAGATTAATTTAAGATTTAATTATAGATGCATCCAGTGAATTGGGAAATTCAGTGAGTTTCCGCTCTCTTAAACCGTTTCTCATGTTACAATTGCAGAGGAAGCACAGAGTTCCATTCATCCTTCCAAACATCATTTTCAATTGTGGGAGCAATGGATGGTAGGTACATACATGTTAAAACCACACAATCATTACTCTAAATATGCGCTGAAAATAGAAACATAACCCGATAGTGCTTTAACAACTTTACCGCTAAACCACCTCTTTTGAGGTCCGACAACAAATTTTTCTTCACACTACATTAAGGCAACTTCCCCAAAGGTATGGCGCGAATGAGTACAAGAACAGTAAAACCAGGAGGTATGGCCAGGAGGTATAAATGTATACACGAAGAAGAACCCTTGCATTAAATAAGTTTTAACAACTCTTTAATTATGAAATAAAATCAATACTGTTTAACTACCATCAGCGTTTTCGTTTTTAACTTGAATTTGAATAACTCTCGTTCAAGAGACTCATTTTCATGTTCAATAGCGTAAAATGTTTTGCCCTTAAAGATATGAATGATGCGATAGCAACCATTGTACTATATTTAATCCATTTTCAAACATTGGATCAAAATTTATCAAAACGTAACTAAATGTTTTCTATGCATAGTTTTCACTATCCTTTAATTCTATAATTTAAATGTTAAATTTTAATGTGTAATTGCACAATTGATTGAATATTTAGTTTAATGAATAAATATATCACGTACCACCTATATAACTACCTATACCTATACGGGTATATCAACTCATTCCTTTAATCCTTATTAGCATTAAAATGTTAAATTGTTTTTCTAGATCTTTAGATATTCCATATGACGTATAATAGGAAAAGGGATGGTCAATAGTTGTGGGAGGAGATAGGATGGGATTGCTCAATAGGTATGCGCTCATTATGAAGATATTGCTAGAAAAATATTCTCATGTTTCTCCATGATTTTGACGGAGACATCAACATTAACTATCATAACGATTCCGCCTATTTAGATCCCAAACATTTTATGAAAACCTTGGTATTCTTAGAAATGCAAGAGAGTCCTTTTGTAAGTAGTCAGTAGCCCCAGAGGATGACATCATTCCATATCCGCGGTCTTTTCTTTCTTGTAAAATCGAGATAGGATATTTACATTGCGCAGTACTCCCTTCATCGTCAAAGAGGAGGAAGTCGGTGCGGAGGGAGAGTAGGAATAGAGCAGAAACTAACGAGCACACCAGAGTATAGTGATCAACAAAATGAGACCTGTGGGAAATAGACTTCACTTTGTATTTCGACGATAAATAATTCCTTCTCCGCGGGCGAATGGAACTCCGACGGCTAACTTTGCTTGGCGGCTGTCCAAGCAATAAACATTCTCTGAATCCCATAAACGGAAGTAAACTGCACCGAAGAGCAGTGGGAATGTGACACTGGCCAGCGAATATTTCATTTTTAATCATGTGAAAGCCATCCGCCTCTACACTTTAGCTGTATTAGCACTAGATTTTACTCGTGGATTAGAGTTGACTTTAAAACTGATTAAATTTTAACTACGTGTACAATTCATATTAATATTTATAACTCTTGGGCAAATCTATGATAGTTAGATAAGGTGCTTGCACATTTCAAAAATATATAAAAGGCGAGCTTATTTGATGCCTCGTCGGTCTTGAAAGGCAACACTTTTACGGAATGATATGAAGAAAAGAGGCACACGCTGAAAACCGTAGACAGTAGTCCTGGCTGATTCTACATGCAATGTGTTTACGATATATTTCTGAGTTCCCTTTGAGTGCTGGTAAATTACTTAACCGTAACAGGGATGCAAGGAGCGAGTAGGATGAGCGCGGCTTCGGGACAAGAGCAGAATTTATAGTAGTCTTAGATAGTCGATGTACGTCCATGGGCCTGTGGGCATAAACCTATATATATTCCTAGTAGAGGTCTTTGGCTGACAGATGCATCCAGTGAATTGGGAAATTCAGTGAGTTTCCGCTCTCTTAAACCGTTTCTCATGTTACAATTGCAGGGGAAGCACAGAGTTCCTTTCATCCTTCCAAACATTATTTTCATCAGGCTGCGTCTTGTTATATTAAGGTTTGGCTCCAGTAGCCCCTAGTGACATCGACGAGTCTTTCTAATTGTGGATCCTACTGCTTTCTGTCCCCGCAGAAAAGGTCTGTTGCTAGATAGGACTCGGTTTTACCGGCGGTTCCTTCAGCATTACGAACCGACAGAGAACGTAACTAATTTAATTAATATATAATATTTGTGTAGTGAAAATTGAAAAATTTTACTCCTGCGATGGTGAAATCGAATCTTTTTTTTCAGATAAAGCATCAATCTCTGCACTTGAACGAAGAATGCTCAAATAGACAGCACAGAATCGAATAAAAATCACACCTAAATAATAGGTTGAAAATGCGGGAGAGAGCAGAGACCTACGAAGCTTTTAAAGTATATGGAGGGTTTTCACACGGACTTTATCCATACGCTAAAAACTCACGGCTAGGTAAACGAATATGTCATATTATCAACTTTTTCAGGCAAAAGAAAAGGGAGCTCGGCAGTGTTTACATATTTTCGTAGGCACTCTTTCAAATGCTGCCGCAAAAACGGGTAAGGTTTAAAAAAAATTAAGTTAACCGTCATTACGTTTAACCGAAAAGCTTTCAGAGGGACACGTACGAGCTCTCAATGAGCCATATGTGACCAGCCAGCTGCGAGCCGGCACAAAATTCCATGCCATGTTTTTCCCGACATCACCCTTCCCCCGCCAAAACAGCCTCATCCCATACGGATGGACTATCAGCAAGAAAATATAAAAAGCATGACTCTGAAAATGGCAGCGAAAACACGTCCGATATGTACAGGGCCTGAGCAACAAACAGATGAAAAAGGTTCGTCGCAGATAACGAGAACACTGCTGCCAAACTTCTCAATATATGCGTGGCAAATTATTGAACTAGTATGAAGAGATTTTTTTTCTCCATTTTTCCCTCACCGAGATATGAGGACGTGCGTGAATTTTCCACGCGATAAAATATTTCGAATGAAACTTTGAGAGGTATTTAGTAAGCGAAAAATAATCCCCAACCAGTCTCACTATCTTTTTTAAATACGATGCATTTTCATCATCGCTATAAAATTGTCTATTCAGCATACCCGGGAAGTAAGAGCTTCAGTTGAGTTCATTTTGAAGTAAAATTGAAACCACTATCGAGTCCTAAGGTAATGTGCACTCATTTGATGTTCACCTTGGAATACGTAATTCATATGCATAAACGTTTCTAGGGTATTTCACGGGTTAGGGCCTTTATTAACATTTATACCGAGAAAACACTAAGTTATCACGTAATTTTTTCATTGGATATAAAACCATTGCCTTCAACCCCTTGCCTCCAAGAGGATTCCTAGATCGTTAAATAAGATTGTAACGAAAGTAGATATTCAAATATACTAAAACTCCTCGACACCAGGACTTGATATCAAAAAAAACATAACAGCAATAAACCGGACGCACACATTTAACGTATGCTTGCGTGTGGGGACGTATGCTCATGATCGGAATGAAGTGAATGAATCACGAAAAACTCCAGAAAGTTAAAAGATAAATTATTGGATTGCACACGTATTTATAAAATGCTTTTCTACGAATCAACGTCGGGGATTACCAAATTGAAGTGAATAAAATATAATGGTAAGTGTTAGAGGGCAGACATAAATTTTTGCCTCACTACCAAGAAAGGCTATGATCTTAATGGGAGAACAGAAACATCGCCTGCTTCTGTGTCATGAAATATCAACGGAGTTTAAGCAAAACAAAACACCATCGTAACTATTTCTTATGACGAAGTTGCAGTCAAGAAGCTTGGGTTAAGCAAATAAAACTGAATCTTTTTCACTCCGTTCCAATCACTCATTCTATGCCCGCCAATATGTTAAAGATAAAAATCGCTCTCTACATATTCTATTTTTTATGGGACTCAATATACTTCACTAATTCTTTTTTATCACAGCCACCCGTGACTTTCTTTGTTATTCCAATCTATCAACTCAAAATATTTCCTCTATTTTGCTTTTTGACTTGATCATCATCTACACTCATGTCCTAGCTGAAGACTCACAGCTATTTCGAATCTCGTAAAGCATTCAGTAAATATCTATTCGCTTCCTTTGTGATAATAGGCAAAGCAAAACTTTTACCGATACATTATATCAGCTCAAAATATACGGCTTTGAAGTTATCAATCATTATTTTCACTGTTTCATTATAAATTGTATAGTCCAACTTGTTTTTTCTTTAATTCTTTGTCATCTTTTATGCCATAAATTCCAAGTGACGTGATCAGAATGTATTGTACGGATCTGTAAAATTTTTCGACATAATATGATTGTCACTGGAAATCTGAAATGAAAAATGACAATATAAAACGCTTGTGTGGATTATTTTAAAAATCCCGAGGAGAGGTGAAGAGATAATCCCTCCCACGTGATTCTCGCAGGAGTCACGCTGTTGAAATTGAAGGACAATGCGCGCATGCGCGTATTCGTAATTGACGACCTCAGCACATCGACAAAACAATGGCTGATTTTCAAGCGACTCTGACCCCTCAGAGCAAATTAATGAACGTGCAAGGCTCAGATGTCTGTTTCTGTAACACAGCTACCTAGCAGGTAAACCCCCGTTTACCTGCACAAAATTGGTCCCCGGCATTGATAATGAAGTCCAAATGGAAACCAAGGACATTGGCTGGGATTACGACTGATGTCGGACACCTTCGGTGCCGGGAAAATGAAGTCCCCGAACATGGTGCTCACGGCAATTTTAATCGCTCTGGGGGACATTGATTGACTCGAGGTAAACTGATAAGCAACATTCAACTCACAAACTTAATATTTCGATGGGGCAGGGTTTCAGGATAAAAGCACAGATTTGATAACCAACCAACGAACAGCAATCTTGACAAAAAGAAACCCACCTCTATTGAATTCCTGCTAGCAGGAATGAAAATCATTTGGAAATATATACTTAAAGCTCATAGTAGAAAAAACTAATTTCAGAACGTCGCCTTATGAAACAAAGCAGCTGATGACGCTTCCATTTCATTCGATACCGACAACATTATATTTTACGCGAAAAAATATTTCTGAAAAGGTTGGGATCGTCTTGAATCTGTCGAGTTTACTTTGTTATTCTAAGCGTAAACAGATATAAATATAAGAGTAAGGGTTCCTCCTCTTGTGTACAAATATTGTCGACATCTTATGGCACAATGAGGTAACGCCATGCAGTTGGATTTATGCTCGGCTTCAGCTTGAACATAGAATGTCTCAAATGAACAACGACATTCATTGAAGGAAGAAAATATTGTGCATAATAAGTTTAAGCCTTTCGAATCAAGGCTTCTCCGAAGATAATGGGCACGCTTGCTCTAAAGAGGCTAAAACCGAAATCTCCTGGGCACAAAGGGCAACTTAGCAACCCCCTAGATAACCGCCAACGGATTTTCCCTAGGTAGAACACTATTACAATATTTAATTGAATGTCTGTGTTATAGGCGCCATTGCTAAATTTAGGCGTTGTCCTACATAAGGGAAATACAAAGGTTTAATAGGATTATTCTAGTGGTCTGTTGTACATATTGTAAATATCATCAGTAGTGAATCATAAAAATGTAATTTACTTCACAATCCGTTAAATGGCATCATCGCCTCAATTCAAATGAAGGAATTAAATGGTATCACCTCACTATACTGAAATAGTTCGTAATCCCTAACTCCCCCCTAATTCCTTCCATGAACAATAGGCATTTATTTCTACCAAGGACCAAAAACTTGCCTCGAGAAGCATGTTGAAAATTTTGGTAACTATCAACGTGCTTACCACGTTGATACAACAGCATGTTTACGCTGGCAAATTGCCATTCACCCGCAATTGGAAAATTTTCTACGATATTTTACCAGAAAATTCTAAAACACAGGACATTTTTGAAGATATTTACATGAAATTACAAATTGGTTTTCCAATTGCGTGACATCAACTCCTTGAACTTAACATGAATTTTTTTTTCCGGCCTAGCGATCATTATTTCCTTTAGCGGCTTCACTGGTGATCAGCATATGTTAACTCTGTGCGGAGACGTAGAAATAAAAATACTGACCGTTGCACACCGTCGTTAAAATCTACATAGTTGCAAAATGTTCACCCTCAATCTTTATTGCTATTTTATCGTTCTAAGTAGATTTGATTGGAACGCACCAAATTCAATCAGAACACGCCGGGTTTTAATTACAATACTGCAGCGCTTTTTAATTGATACGAAGTGAGCAGAACAAAGAAGCGCATTTCCTGCCTCTACACACCCCGCGGCCTAAATAGACCGCGGTAGTCAACCCAGAAAATCGCCGTCCAAAGAACCCAGGTTCGAATATCGTATCGGGCATGAATATTGTGACTATCTGAGTTTCGGTTAGACAGTGCAATCTAAGCAGTTGAGGGAACCTAAAAACCGAATCCTAACACTTATAAAACAGCGCTTTTTCGAGCACATCCACAGATCACATAACGTTCTCTCTTCCATCACGGGCTTCCAGCATCCCAATCACTGCGATTGTGTGTCCCGCCTCTTCAGCCACTTTTGAATTAATACATCATCAAAATCATTGCTGACTCTACCCAATACCTACTTTTAAACCTCTTCTTTCGTCTCCCTCTGCGTTAATCTGAGCTTCAACAACGTGATTGGATGAGGGCAAAATCGTACTTCAGGAGGAGTTCACGAAAGAAGATGGGTCTGTCTCCCTCTCTGAGCGACTCCCCCTTCCCCTCGGAATCCTTCCCCGGGCGCATTCGGGTTAAGGGGTGGATGCACTGGGCCTGCCGCCGCCGCCGCGGGGAAACACGTGAGGGCGGGACTGCGGCGGGATAATCCAACAGCGGCGTAGGGGTTTACGGAGAGTGGGGGCGGGGCATGGTAAATATGAGGATATTCCGTGGGATGAGTGGAAGACAAATGCGTGCGAGAGAGGCACTTTCTCCCTCTCTCTCCTCGACGCTCGAAACCACTCCACTCTGGGGAAGGGAGGGAGGCGAGGGATTAGAGGCGAGGGATTAGAGGCGAGGGAGATTAGCGAACGGGGAGGGATGGATGCAGTGCAGATGCGAGGAGGATGTGGAGATTGAGAGAAGCGAGTGGATGGAGCAGAGAGGAGCTGAAAGAATTAGGTTAAGGAATGCAATCAGGTAGTGAGTTCCGAATGTTTCTGGCTTCCACCGCATTTTATCGCTTTGATGACAACGTTCCTCCCACTTTATAGGAGGCGTCATCAGGTGATAGAACGAACACTCACTTAATTCATGGACATAATAATGCAGCACTTGCTGTCAAGGAATAATCTCTATTAAATGTAATGCTTAAAATTTTTGTCAGTCCAAATCCCCTGCAGAAATTTAAGGTAGTTTATTTTTCAAAGGCGTTAAAAACATATTAAATAACATTATCATACAAATGTACACTATGCCATGAAAATTAAGTAAAAGAGATTGATAGTAGAACAGAGAGGTTTAAAAATGCAATTTTTCACGCACAACTATTATAGGGACAAGTACGTTTTGAACGAAATTTACAAAGAGATACATAATTAGAAATATTTTTCTGTGTTTATCATTCATTTCTGTCTTATTTTTCTTATCTAAAGGAAACCAACTCTTTAAGACAATTCCTCGCATTTTTGATGCATGATTCCCAATATACAGTGAATGAGTTGTCAAAAGCATTAGAATGAGAATCACTATGGCACCGTGAGCTTAGGTACAGACTTTATCTTCAGCATAAATTCGAGGTGTATCCCTACTGTGAACAGCTTACATGCATTTGGAAAACCCCATCACATGTGGTGGGTTGGATCGTAAATATATATTCAGAAGGAAACTAGATTTAGAAAGTATAGTATAAATAATCCAATTTGTTGAAACTATAAGCGCATAACGCATAATAATAGTGCTTTTAGACGCTTACTTGCATTTTGGCATATAACCACAAGTATATGAAATTGGCACATTGCCTGTTCCGCATGAAGATACTTTGAAATTAGGATCTGTGCAGCATTAGTGTTCCAGGTGAATTCATTCCGTTTGTAAATAGCACCGGTATCATGGTTACTGGCAATATGATCATGTGTCCGACGGCAGCACATGCCTGATAAAAGAATTGTGAAGATTTAGATAAAGAGGGAGGTATCGGCGGCAGTCATATCGTAAGGATCCTGAAGGGGTGTAGCGGAGGAGGCAATGGAGAGAGGAGACTTATCTATTGAGGGATGGAGTGTTCCCCTTTGATGGTCCGAGAAGACGCGGAACAGGAAGGGCAAAGCTCTCTCAGTGGCTCAGAAGATGAACTTCCACCCTTTTATCGGGCCACCGGAGGCTGAGCCCTGTGGGGGTGGACCTTGTGAAGACTGCGTCTGGTGACAGACGAAGTACTGAGGGGGATGACATTTTTCCATATATTAGCTGTGGAACATTGTTGCGCGATGACTTTATGGCGTACCTGCTGGTAGTTTGCCATACCGTACCGAAATAGAAATGATATAGCACACCATCTTTACGCTTTTCATTGATTGATGACTTTTCTAGAGTAAGATACAAGCCAATATTTCGAGGTTTCTACTTATTTTGAGGTGCAACTTCAGATCCATATAAGCAGGATGGTATTAATTTTTATACCACAGCAGCTTGCTTCATTTGAAAGGAAATTTATGAAGGGCAGAAGAATAGGAGTTGGAAGAGATACCCACATGTTACTCAAATGGTGTATGCTAAGTCGAATTTTTTTTTTCTGATTTTCCGAGCAGTTTGGTACTGAGAAGAGGAATGGAACGTAGAGAGTATGAAAAAACATGGCATGAAAACCGGATTTTGATGATTTGTTTTAAGTTTTAACATTTTAATGATATATCATGCAGTTTTATTAATTGCATTTCTTTTCTAATTATGTCCTGCCTTCCCTACCATCGCGTTTGTCGATGGACGAGGGTTAGCCGATTCATAAAAATACGGTTCCATCAAATTTCATCTGAGTTCTGGACGGCGAAGTGAATAGAAGAGAGTATGTGAGCTCTCCTTTGCAGCTGGAGAGCAGAACACGTACGGACTACAAATTAGAATGGGAAAGAATAACCGTTATGGCTTTTTGCAGTTAAATTTTTCATTTGAAACATTTTTACTCACGTTATCATTAAATTAGGAGTAGTTTTGCAAACAATTAACAACATAACAGAGCAAGCAGAATCCGAGTTCTGACTGATATTGAAGATATTTATGATAAGATCATCCTCAGCGGGGTGCTTGCAATCATTACATATTCTTTATAATATACGAAATTAGATACTACAGCATGTTTTATGAACATTCAAGAACATAATTTTGAATGTGTTCGTTTAAATACTGTACATATTAATTTAAAATTAAAGTTTAAGGAAATTTGTGAAGTTTTGACTTCAGACTTTTGGTATTTAGCCATAAGGATTTAACACATCTTGCTTGCGTCATTCCCTTTGAGAGCGAATAGTCACAAAAAGATTGAACGAAAAATGAGAAATAATTCTGCGGCGACGGCTTATATTACAAGTCCTACACTACTGATAATTAATGTAATTCAATGCCCTAATATATTATTAATTATCTACTCTATAAATGCCTCATTTTTATCTCATATGGGATATGAACATACCTAAAAGCAGACAAAAATAATAATTCTTCCTCGGACCCAACTGAACTGACAAGAAGGTACACACCTACTATGAATTTGAACGCAAGTAATAAATAATATTCTCAAAACTTTCGCGCTAAATTAGACTTAATTATTCTTAAATCTGCCTAATTGCAGCTAAGATTAGTTATAAATTTTTGAAATAAAAAGAGGAACCAAAATATTTTTTTCCTATTTTCGCAGAGCAAAATTAATTTTCAAAAACCTAGACCAAGAAGAGAGCAAATACGGCTAAGTTATCTACTACAAGTTTTACAAATTAGAATTTCTTTCGTTTGAGGTAGAAGTGCACCATGGTCAATTCTATAAGGAAGTAAATTAGGTGGATTCAGTAAAACTTTGGTGTTGAATTTGTTACGCAAAAATACATTATTTCAGGCTTATTTTTGCATGTTGATAATCAACTAAACAAAAGTACTCTTTGCCTTGCTCGTTCGTGCCTGCCTTCTAACTATGATGCATTTTTATGTTCATCACTATTCGATTGAAGTACGTTCTAGTTGAGTTCAGCAACGTTCACATTCCCCGGGATTAGGGAATATTCAACCAATAAAGATTGTCCATGTTGGCATTTTTCAATAATATCGTAAACATTTGGCCCGAGTAGTAGCTAGTAAAGAATGATATTATATAAAAATAAAACGAGTTTCCGATAACTTGGCCTAAAAATATCAATTCAAGATATAATTCAAGATATAATAGATGTGAGAAATCGAAAATTTTTCCAAAACACTCAGTTCTTTAATTTAGCCAGAGCGTAACTTTGTGAAAGTACATTATAGAAAAATTAACGAAGCGTTGAGTACTTTTGCAACATTTATTTTTAATGAAACCCTACCATGGATTCAACGTCTGCGCCTCATTTTCAAGGGCTCTCTTGAAGACAGCGCTTGAAAATTAATAAAACTTATTGTTGGAAAAGTACTGAAAGCTTTGTTCAATTCTCTGAACAATAATAATCAGACTTCAAATTTTACTTACACTTAATATTCAAGATTACAACCCTACAACGAATTCCCAAAAAGAGAGCAATGCCTACCATTCTGCGTCAATAATTACAAACCAAAAACGAAACAGAAAAAAGCCGCAAAAACTTCCTTCATTAAGCACCTCTTCTATTCGAACAAATAACATACAATTTGGACGAAAACTCCCGCCGCATAATTTCAGACTTTTTTTTAAAGAAGACAAAGTTAAAAAAGTACGATCTTTCATGCCCTCCTAGTGGCATAATCCATGGATAAACAAATTAAGCCGTCGTAAAATTAGCCAGACCCCTCACTTAAACCAACATTTCAGTTGGTACATGACCGAATGGCGGAACGCGGACGTAAAAGTTTCTTTGGCAATTAAAAAAAAAAGGAGATGGGGAGGCAGGAGTGGAGGGGAGAGGAGTGAGTTGGGGGAGGAGGGGGGGGGGAGAGGGAACGTTTTAACGGCCGCGTGCATTCCCGCCGCATCGTATACTCATCCCCCAACGTCCTCCACCCCCCAAAACCCTCACTCCACCGCTTCATTCGCTAACGAAGCGCCCTCTCTCATCGGCCTTTTTCCTTCCACACCCTTTCGATACCTCCTCTTCCCCTCCTCCCTCTCTGCATCCCTTCTTCTCTCCACTTCGCCATCGTACACGGTCATACGGCACCTCCCTCCACTCCAGGAAAGCCTTACGAGGGCTGCTGCACCACCACACCAACATCGCGGCCGCGGAAAAACGATCGCTCCGAGTGGGTGGGTGGGCGTGGAGCGAGTGGCGAACAAAGGAGCGCGCGCCAGGCCTCTCCTCGATCAGGCGGCGGGCGAATTTGAGAACGCCCGACGGTTTTTCCCACACCTCGCGCGCGCACGCGTGACCCTTTTTAAACATTCGAACCATGGCACTCGAAGAGCCTTCAGAGCGGGAGAGGGCGTGGGAGAAAGGGGTTAAGTGGCGAAGGGGAGGGTGTGGTTAAGAGAGAGAGGGAGGTATTGGCGCGAGAAGAGAGAGACGAGTGCGAGGAATCGATGGAGTGAACTCGAATCACGGCCTCGACATTCGGAGCGAGAGGAAAGAAGGACGGAAGGGAGTAAAGTGGATGAACAGGAGGGAAGGCGGGAGTGGGGATGAAAGGAGGGATTATGCTGAGAGCAGGCGACGGAGGGATGAGATGCGGCCGGGAGTAATCGGGAAGGGAAAAGGGTGACTTCGTGCGTGCACTCGAAGCAGAACAGGGAGGATGAGAACGCCAGGCGTGGTGAAATTCGCGCTACCCTCATCTATCTTAACTCCTTTTTGCTGTTGTCCCAACACCGCCTGACATGCACCAAAAACTTCTACTTGCATCATGATCGACTATATATAGAAAGACATTAGGGAGATATTTTGCCAAACTGATGGATTTAAAATGCCTTCCTTTACCCGAAATAGCACGAGTAGGAATATTTTAGAATGGTAAACCGGTAATAGAACCCACTATAGGCAGAATATTTTCAAACAATTAAAAATCCTGTAAAATTCTACATTATCAAATCAATCACTTATACTGGCTGATTTATAAAATATTTAATGGCTGCAATAATGAGTACTGAATATATACTTCGGAAACTAGCTGGAGTTGTCTATTTATATGTGTGAACACAAGTGAATATGGTTAAAATATTTCAATTATTGCCACTTTACAGTGTTTCTATTTGCAAATATATTTTTAAGAAATAAATCTATCATGATAGATATTTTTAAAAATTATCAGGAGAATGGGTGAATGTTACCGAGGTTAGAGTATTTCAGTGTAGTAATCTGTGTGAGTAATCTGTGAGCTACATGTTACACGGTGGATGTATAGTGAAGAAATCCGTCCCACTCTCTACGGGTGGCTCGCTGGAAATATTTTAAATGCAGTTGCATTATGAATATGAATCTATAGGGGCAGCTCTCGTGTAGTGATTAGAGTACTAAACTCTCACCCAATGGGCCTGGTTTCGAATCCTGGCAGTGGAAGATATTTTTAATTGGTAAACCGACCTCTACTTGAGTATTTTGTGGAGAGCATTTGAGTACAGTACCCCGTCCGTTGGATGGGATGTTAAGCCGTCGTCCTCTTGGCGCCTTTCGCTAACAGCAGATAGGCTAAATAGGCAGACAATAATCTGTGTCGGTTAATGCTAAAGCTATCTCCACCCTTACTTTTTACCCTTAAATTCCTAACTTTATACCTTTCCTCCTGAACTAAAGCGCCGATTAGTGGGGGTACAATCTGGTAAGTATCAATATGATCCAGAAAAGCAATATTAATAAGATACAGTCTTATTGCTCAAATAAGATTCTTTTCAAAATGTTTATATTTCTCAGCCTTGGAAACCATCTGCAGGGCCATTTCCAGATTACATGCTGATTACGTATACCGGTACGCGACAGTGGAAAAATTAGAATGGAATATTTTCCTGCCAGTGAGACATAAAAACTTTACTTATTTTTCCATTACTGGTGAACCTCTCTAAAACGTGAAGAGCGAGAGGGAGGAAGTATTTGTCGAACAAATATGCTTGGCCGCGTGACGGAATGGATAGGACACCAAATCATGCAACGCTATGGGGTGAAACGGAATGAATATGGAACGGACATTTACGATGGCATAACCTGTGTGGTGTTGGGAACGAAAATATACAGATATTGGACTAAGTCTAGACGAAAATGGATCACGATCTTGAGCGTCCTTGATTTTGTGTAAGTTAATCATTTTTTTATTTGTCAAAGACTGCAGATTATGTTATACATATGATTTTCATTTTTTTTGTTCTGTTTTTACACTTCGTAGGAGTGACACCCACGCTATGAGTATTTTCAAAGCTTGAGAGTTAAGCGTGAGAGATTTCAACTATTCTAGGAAATAAAAAATGTGACATCTTTAAATAAAGAGAACAGAGAGTGGAATGCGCACGTTATTCATTTTCGTTCACATAAATGAACTCGGATTTTATTCGGCTATACCTACTTCGCGCATCATCAACTCGCCCCAACTTTTTCAATTTCAAACCTCGTTTTCAAAACTATATTAACGCCTTGTTGAGAGGTATTCTGTGCAGACTGGTACAGAGCAATTGTACACTCTTAAGTTAATGGTTTCAGTAACAAACGTATAACTGGGGAATACAACGAAAAATACGAGAAATGCACTAAATAAGTCCTCTTTAAACCGGATTTAGAAATTTGAAAAATCACAGTCACTAGTACTGAGGTTAGTAACTCGCCAACCTAGCCAGCCAAAAATGCGGTTCCAATCTCGCTTTACGTACGATAGTGGAATTTACCTTTGAATTAAACTTAAAATAGAATAGCTTCGGAAGTTGGAGTAACTTAAAAAGTCCTTCCCCTACTAAACCACAATTACCACCGAAATAAAAACATTTGATCGGGGAAAAAACATTTTCAGGGGCCAAGTGGGAATAGCGCCTCCTCTCAAAAAATGTGCACCTCGCTCCAAAAAAAATTGAAACGAAACCCCTGACACCTTGCGAGAGGAATGACATTATAATTACGAAATAAAATATGAGAATGTGCTTTAGCTATACGAAGGAGGCAAAAGGAGGTTTTGAACTGAAGCGGAGGAAAGTCGAGTGCCCAGGAGGAATGAGCAAGGTAGGCTCGGAGGAGGGAAGTCTGGTTTTTCGGCCCCAACCCGGAGGAAAGGGGCAGGTGGAGAGAAAGAGCACAATGGAAGAAGCCTCGCTTTATTTTCTGGGGCTGCGGGAGAGAGTGGAGGAGAAAGGCGGTGGGAAGGGTTATAAGGAGGAGAAGGGCATGCCGGGAAAGGCGGAGGGAACGGGGGAGGGTTTGGTTGGGGAAAAACGAGAGGCGGAGTTGTGCCGAGAGAGAGAGAGAGACAAGGGCGCAGGGTACGGAGGTCCCAATCGATTCCCGGACGCACCGTTCTCCCCCCCCCCCCCCCACGCTGTTCCTCCCTTCTCCTCCCTATTTCCGTCTTCTTCCTCCCCCCTGCTCACCCTCCTTCCCTCCCTCCCACCTCTTCCTTTCCTCCGCTCTCGCGGTGCGAAAATACAAGCCAACGAAAGGAATCCCACATTTCATTCGCACACGATCTTCATCGCATCAATGAAGCTCTGCAAAGCGCAAAGTTGAGCTGGGAAAAGGAAAGCATGATTACGAACTGACATAATTAGTATACCTGGGTCACTATCTCGGATCTCCACCTAGCATGCACCCACCGTCGTCTTCATGCATCAATTGCGCTTAGGATAATGAAAACAAGAATGCAGTCCTGTTAATTTTTCCCGGAAGGTTTCTCTTGGTAGAGCGAGTCACGTGGGCAGTGACTGTGAGCGCTGTGCTTCCATAGAGGTTAGAATATGGTCGTCGACAACGCGGAAGGAAGTTCATGATACCGTCCTCTTCATTGCTACGCTTCAGGGTAGCGTACATATCTTCGTGCTGAAATCGGGTTTGGTGAGCGAAGTTATTAAAGGGAGGAATGGTGTAAATTTTTATCCACTGCGTTCGTAACATACGATTCTTCTGGTGCCCTATGATATCATACTCTGCTTCCGGCCCTTCATAAAAACTGCTTCAGGAACTTATTCACACCAGCCATTTTCTCACTCGGTTCAACACCCGACTGTACTGCTGAGAACGAATAAATCGAGTAGCCTTTGTACATTTAGGAAGTTCACCATCGCCGAGTTTTATCTCACGTGCCAAATTTTTTTAGATGAAAATGTTTTTCCTACCTTCCCTTTTCTCTCCAGTGGTATGCCACTTCATGTGACACGAACTGGAATGGAGTGCTGGGAAACGAGGCGGCCGAGAAAGAGAGTGGAGAGCCGTGTGGCCAGCGGCGAGGGAGTTGAAAACAAACGCTGTTAGGAGACCATGGTAAAACGGAGTGAAATAGAGATTCAAAATCTATCTCCCGGTGAATGATGAGAGGCGTCTTTTTAGCAAAAATATAGGGTGGCCACTTTGCTGTCCAGCTTTCTGTGCATCTGAAATTATTTTCTCCTCATACCAATGCTAACTGCACGCATGCCTGATGCAAAAATACCGCGACAGAATCAAACTAGTAATAAATAGGTATTCATCTTTGTTTGTGGCGAGATTAAACAGTCCCTCGTTCCAAATTTAAACAATGGCTTCGTCTGTAGGATATTTCAAGCCTTCCTCGTGAACGGCGGTGAAATTCACAATAATTGCCATGAGAAAAAATTCCCCTGGACCGGGAATCGAACCACGGACCTTTGCATGCATCAAATTGCATGGCTTTGCCTGTTAAAAATATTTTACTCCTTCGTATAGTTTTTTCTGATGAAAGTTTTGTGGGGTTTACCGCATCCACACAATCTTGAGGTGCCTTTTAGGGTACCTCCCCTTCAGATGTAGGGATTCATTTTAGGTGTGGGGTGAAATGAGAGAAAAAGAACAAGTGTTAGAGGTTAGGAGTTGATGGAGTCGTTGAAGGTATTTGGAGAAAGATGTGACCAACCGATGCGAGGGGTGGGTTAGGTCCTCGCAAAGAGCTTGGGAGGAGGTCGAACTGAAAAGAACGCGTTCATGGAGGCATTGGTAAAGAAATCTGCTCACAGAAGTGGCACAATGATTACCTCTATTTTAGCCATCAATTACATATTAGCAGTGAGGAAAGGAAGTTTCACATTCAAATCGAGTACATCAGTGATTCTAGTGATCGAAATTGATTTAGCCGAAAAACAATTTTGCTTACGTGTAAATATATTGTACATGATAACAGCGCCAGCTTAATTACCTACTTTTAACTGGTAATGAGTGAAATTATGCAACAATTATGCTAAGAGATAAAATCAGAACGTTTCTTTCCATTTTTAAAGACCATTTCAACAGGATTTAGCGTCCAACAGACAGAGAAAGCAAGAACTAATTCAATATTTTCCTTGAACATATTTAAATGAAGCTTTCCCGCGGTAAAAGGTAGTAGGTATTTCGCGTCTTTTCACAACACATTTTCCATTTTTTTCTGTACTTGAGAAATATAGAATGTTTCCCTAGAGAAAATAATATAGATGTTTGAAATTGCTAACGATAAATTTGAAAAGGAGAATGTGAAGGAAGAACTGGAAAAGTAGACGATAGTTGAAGGAATGAAAGGAGGTGAGAATGGACTGAGTCAAGAGCGAAGACATTGGGGTCACCTTCGCGTCGATCAAATCAAGCGCTCTATATATACGGTCCCTCTCCGAGTCGCCCCGACCTCTCCACCACACACCGTCTCCTCCCCTGCGCCGTCCACCCCCAACCCCCCAACCCCCTCCTACCCCCGCCCCCGAAGAGCGGAGAATAAATGGTGAGCCTACGTCCGAGGATCCGTGTTCCTTCCGAGGGAGATAGGGGGAGGAGGGGACGTGGGGGAGGAAGTGAGGGGGGCGGGGGATGTCGGTGGAACGTCAACTCCGCTAAGATTCCCCTGATTAAAAAGAGAGAACCACTCCCCAACTGTGTGGAGCGAGATGAGCCGAAGGAAATGACCACATCGATTTCCTTTAAGAAATATGTCGTTTGCCGCATTAAAGCTGTCGTACCGAAGCGCCCGACGGTATCCTGTTCAGCGCCGCCGATTCAGCAGGTCTCCTGCGTCACTACCCGGAAAAATAGATTAATTCGCTTTCTTTAGAAAATAAAACAAGAATGAAATGACCAGTGAAGTACCCCGAGCGAAGAGGGCACTCTACTAAAAGAAAAACCCACATAAAACTGTAATTAAGGAAACACTTTATCTGAACGCATAAATCGGAGCATGTTCCATCACGTAAACGAGTCAACGACAACAATAGCTGCGCGGAAAGCAAGACAGGAAGCAATTAAAATAAAGTATTACAGAAGAATGACGAAGGTCAAATGGATAGACCCAGTGAATAACGAAGTTCCAAGAAAAGTACGGGGTAAACCATGATGAAAGGTTTTAAATGAAGACGGGGCAAAATGAAGATTCATAACGAAACTCAAAGAGAGCACAGTGAATGGGAAGTATTCTTTTTCCACACAAAGGAAACCAAGAATGAATTACAAGGAACAAGTAATGATATATGTAAAAGGGAAGAATTATATAAGAGTAAAGAATTTTAATATCACGAGGATAGCAGATAAGAGAATCTAGTGGGAAATCTTGCCACACCAATCTTAAGATTGATGATTGTTGATGATGAGTTGAGTAAGTGTCATTGAGAAGAGTTCTCGGGTATCCCACCAAGTCACCGTGTATTTTAGCACGCTAGTACTCTTGTTCTAGTCTATACGCCGGGAAAACCAGCAATCCTTCAAAATGAACACAATTTGGGGGAAGAAATAAAACTTTTGGACCTAATCTCTGACATATACGGGTTTGCTTATAATTAACAAAAATCATTGACCCGTGTTTGATTTTTAAAAATCCCTGAAGTTAGGTAGATCAGTAGCGATCAAGAACCACTCATCATGACGCCGAGGGATAACTTGACCAACGTAATAGGTTTTCAAAATATGACGGTAACTGATTTATTTGTTCCTTAAGCGCTGACCAAAATAAATTTTGTAAGTGTATTATTTTATATTCACATTTTAAATCATCTATTTGAAATAGCTGAAAAATTAAAAACAATATGTCAGAGATGAAACGTATAGACGGATTGTGGCACGGATGTCGTGACAACATTAGAGAATCCCCAAGTACAGGCTCACATTTGTCGCATGCTATTTCAACTGAAATATATTTCGTCAAGTATTTTTATACCTGTTTTCAAATGAGACTTAAATGGCTCACGCACCGTAAAAAATTACTAAAGATTCATTGGCTTTCAAATGATCTCCTCAGACAAAAACAAGGTGACGACGATGCTTGAAGCGTTGGCATCAACAAACTCTTGTGGCATGATATTATCCGAGATAGAGCAACCAATAAATGAGCAAATAGAATAATCTAATAAAGTAATATAGATTTTAACTTTTTTCGATAAATAAAATGTATCGCAGAGCTAATTTGACAATAAAAAGCAAGTGGTTATGCTTTAAAACTCGCGAGGAATGAAAACAGTTTCAGATAACACAGCTTTAAAAAAAACAAAACACTAACGGCATAGGTTTACAACAAATGAGTAAATGGAAGAGGTTACCCATGTATGTATTTATAGAAAGCACGCACGTAAATCAGTGGCATTACGGGTTGTGCTAATTCTTTAATACTGATTGATCTTTAATTTACGGATAAGCGCGCGGAACTTGGCCATGGAAAACAAGTTTGAATACTCTTAATTTCCCTTATGGGCGGGTAAAATTTACGAGAATGAACCATACTTTTTATCCCTCGAAGAAGAATTCCTTTAAATGAGCAACTGAGTTGGCACTAATGAATGTCTAGAATCCTTACCAACCAACGATCGGGAGTTTTAATGATTCTCTGAATGGAAGGATATTTCAAAGTCTTTGGGTGACCTAATATCTCCTCACATCACGAAGATTGTTGAGCATATCAAGTTTTTTTTCCAAAAACTTCAACCCGCCCAAAATTTGAAGGATCCTCCCAAAGTGTGTTTCTACGAAATACGGGGTGCTGTGCATTGTAAGTGTTTTGATGAATTACGGCCAGGGCCGACGGCCTCCCGTTCACGGGCGATGACACTTGATGTCGGCAAGGCACGAAGCTCCAGCCATTCCTGGCACTCCATTCCCTCTGAGAACTACCCCACGGCCCGCCCCCTAGGCAGCCCCCGCCTCTGGCATCCCCCTCACGTAGACACCTCCTCCCCCCAGAGTGGCCCGCAGTAATGCACTCCATCAGGACCAATCGGCAAGCATTTTCTCGTTGACCCGTTTCTCCCGATCCAACTCATTAATTCTCCATTCCTTTCTACCCACTCCCTTCCTCCAATGGACATTACCTGACTATTTAACACTCCTTTTCTTCAGAATAAATACATTTTAAGGAACCTTCATTTCAAATTATTACTTCATTTGTTGAAACAATTAACCTTCTACCTGATTAGGCCCCATTATGACTGGATCAGTCTTAACTGTCAGTTTGTGTCCACGAAAAGTTAAATCCGAGTTCCTATTTTGAAAAATGCATTAAACAGTCCCTTACTCAATTCGGGCAGTAACTCTGAACTAAATTATTCACGAGTATCATGCAGATAGATATAATGGTTAATATGCCAAGGAAATGTTTTATTATACCCGAAATTGTGACTGAATCCTGTATGAATATTCGAAAGAAGCAATAAAAAGTTAGCATGATGAGTACTCCAGGTTATTTTAGAAGGTAAATTATTGGGTTGGGAAAGAGGAGAGAGCCAACAATTGGGACTTTTTACAGCTTTGGAAGAGACAAAATGATTGAAGAAACACGGAAAAAATAAAAAAGAGTGTTACGTATGAAGAAATGGTCCTTAAAATATTGGACGAAGAAGAAAAAATTTCAAAGAGAGATGATTTTTTAAAAATGTTCAGTTTTTAAATGAGAGTAGATTCTCCTATTCAATGGGTTTATGTAACAATAAATTCATATTTGCGAGTAGAACAAAATGATATATTTCACGAAATATACTTGACGACGAAAATATGCCAGAGCATGTCCAATCCCCATGCAGAGCAGATCACATTTCAATACAACGCCTACAAAATCATTTCCACTTCTCTGAAATGAAGATGCAGGTTTTGAAATCGTAGCGACGAGTAATTCGTCATGTCCATGTGTCATGACACCATGTCATGATGTCACATGAAAGGGATAAAAAAATTAAAGATAAACGGCCTTACAAAAAAAGATAAAATAATTTATTTTCCCCACACGTCCTTCATGATCACAATGCTAAGGTCATCACAATGCGGAGTCAACACAAAACACCATAAAATATTTACTACCTTTACATCGCTTTTTCCTCGAATCCTTTATTTGCTAATATTTCACGGTGAGTGACATGACGCCCCAAGGCAAAACCCCCTAGTGGCACTGGCTCGCAGAGTAATATGTAAATGTGGATGATGACCCCTCCATATCGGCAGAACATCAATGGTGACGAGTGCATTGAACAAGTGCATTTCCCATCGTTCCGAGAACTTTCGCGCCTTTCACCCCTCGTCAATAGCGCAAGTTGTGCCCACTCATGACCTCCGTCGGCGTCGCCCCGTTACTGCAATCCCGCCCCACTCGCCCCGCGACTGACGCCGATACCTCAAAACTGACGCACGTCGCTCCAATAACCCCGATACTCACGCCCCACTCCGAATGAATTAAATACCCGGGCGTCGAAAATTAGCCCTTGACCGGAGGTCGGACCCGCTTCCAATTAAGCGGAAGAGTGGCGCGGAGCTGATTGCGTTCGATTCGGTCTTTTTTCTCTCTCTCCCCTGTTCATCCTGTATTCCGGTGCGACGCGAACGTGCCCTGCGACAAGAGACATAGGTGGCGGGCAGGTTAAATGGAGATATGGTGCGGTGGAGTGGGGTGGGGGAAAGGAGGAGAAGAGGGGGTGGTGCGAGGAGGGGATATAAAGAGAGGGAGGGGGTGGGATCGCGCGTAACGGATTCCTCGAGCTGGGGAATCTCCCATTGGTCGGACGCCGCTGAATGGGATTCCCGGCATTGCGAAACGTAACCGCCCCACCCCACCCCGGAGTCTGCATGCGGAGCCGCCGCTCTATGACAACGCGGGGAGTGATGGGAAGGGGGAGCCGAGGGATCGGATGCGGGTGTGGGGTGGGAGGGGTGCGGACAGGATATGGGGCCGGGGTTGGAGGTGGGGACCACGCGGAGAGGGGCGAGAGGGCGCAGTTTTGGAGGCTTAAAGGACGGCAGGAATATCCCGGGATTGGATCCGGTGGGGAATGAAGAGGGGACGAAACATGGGGGCCAGTGGTGCCCTAGTGGAGAAAGGGAGGAGTCGAGACAGTGGTAGATTCCAAATTTCCAAATTGACCAATTCCGGATCATGCATGATGATGGTTGAAAAAGACAGACTACTATTTTCACAACATGTTTAAAAAACAGACCTAGGTTTCGATAACTGAGTGGGCAATGCATTTAATTTTTCACAACGTAGCGCCTGATACCATTAATTACAATTCCAGATCGGTTGGTTGTCTCCAGCTGAAACGCCTCCTCATTTATTCCAGATGCTACCACTAGCACCAACACTAAAATTCAGGCTAACTTGCCTTTCTGATTGGAATTTGCCAAATATCTGCTGCTTGCGGACACCAAAATGCATAGTAAATGCATCAAATGAAGTGACAGATATAAGTATTGACACAACATGAAAGTTTTAGCTGGCCGCAGAATATTATTTCCGACCTAATAACCTGATGGTTGCAAGTCCGAAACCCACCTTGGGTGGAGATATCCTATTCGTCTCAGATTAAATATGAAAGGAGATGCTGGCTGTGACATAGCTCAAGTATGTAAAGCAACTAAAATTAAATTATGATCAGTTTCATATAGTAATAGTCAACGAAGATAACTCTCTGCCCCCAATAACTAAATCCTATCAAAAAATGACCACAACTTATAGAGATCAGATGTAACCAGTCGTTAGAAAGGTGCGAGATGAATTTAGGGTAACGCTGTGAACTAGAGATTGTAAAATCAAATAACTTTGACTGCGAAGACAAAGAGCTCCTTCGCTTTAAGGGAAAGGGATTTTTCATCCGGTGAAATGTGATCAAATGACTTGATCAGGGTTAGCAAACATAGCAACAGTCAACTGAACTTAAATTTATTAGGCTGGAGTGCTTCAGTAAATTAATTTATTTCAATCAATTGTGTATTGACTCAATTTCATATATTTATAACCCAACTAAAGTTCGTTTAATGAATTAATATTTCTGCAATGAATATAATTATCAAGTAAAACGTCTGCTCTCACCTTTCTCAGTCGTTACCGAAGAAAAGCTAGCAAGAAACCTCAACATCCTTTGTATTTTAGTTGCTGAGAAACGAAGATTAATTCCATCAATCACGGGGCTGAATTGATAACCCCGATAACCTACTCTCAACCACAGTATCCTTCATATTTAGCAGTAAGTCTTCCTAATATTGCATTCTGTTCATCGATATTTTAATTTTTCCATCTACACCAAGGACTAGTTTTCCAAACTTTACGCGTTATCCTCAACGTTTCATGTCCGCACGAGACCGTACACGCGCGTTCATCCCACAGCACGCCATGCATAAAAATTGCACGGAAGATAATAGCCGCTCTTCAACCCGGAGGCGTGGCAAACACTCAGGCGGTCACGTTTGACACGGTTAGTCCTGTTCGAGCTCACGAGGCGGCTGAGAGTAAGTGCCTCATGTCCGCTCGGTTAAGTGTCATTTCTTGATACTGAGGAACAGAAAGTGAGTTAGGGTACGCAGCAAGGGGGTGATGAATCGTCTGAGGGAAACGGTTGCGGTGAAGGGGAAGGGCTCGGAGCGGGAAAGTCAATTACAACCAGTGACAGTGGGCCGGCGACCCACACTCAACGGCACACAGGCCTAAGGGCTCACAGGAGAGGAAATGGGAGGGGGGGTCGAATGAGCAGGAGTGGCCCTTTCCGTCTATTCCGACTCGATCCCACATCAACTTCGAGAGCGTGTGACGCGAATGTGGCTCCGGCAATCCTCATCTACGCCCGGGGAAAATAAATGTTGGTTGTCAAGAGAGCCCACGTAATCCCCTCATTGATTGAGGCCGTTTCATCGGATCACGTTTATTACTCAGCGGTTTTCGAAGTGGTAATTGGTCTGTCGTTCTTCCTACAACTGATACCGGAGTACTAATTTGGTCACTGCTACTGCAATAAGGCAATAACAAACGAAAAGTGTTTGTGTGCTGCGCGAATAAGATAATCTTAGCAACAAACTTTCGCACAGATAATCAAATACCCCTCTGACCGCAATTTATTTATACACCTAGATAGTTTAGTTTTTTTGTAATCTCCAACGCTTTTTCCATTCCGGTGCATAAACGATTTGAAGGATTCATTAGTAAGTCATCTACAGCTGCATGATTCTTGGTTCTCGTCATTTGCTCTATGAAACATTTTACACACCGCCTATGCCCAAAACATTTCCTTATCCTCAATAAAATAAATTGTAATAACATGAAAAAATCCATAAGTGCATCTTTTTCGCTACATGAACAAGCAAAATATATAGAGAATACATTATGACAAATAATTGTGATTTTCTGTGTACCCCTTCTTCCTTGGAACCCATAGGCGGGACATGACAAGGAATTCCCTCCCACCCTGATTTGCTATTTTCTCTCGGTCTTAATGCTTGGCAATTAGCCTGATATGAATTAGCGGATGCTTCATATATTTCCTGTGATGTAGTTTTCAATATCTCACCTAGGCCTAAGAAAGCATTAAGTTATCAATCAATTTCTATTATATGTACATTCCATAAGTATATTTTCATTTATTTCTATGCATATCATTTCCATTTATGCCGTTTTAAGATTGGTCAGAATTTGGCTACCTGAGTTGAACTAGGAAATTTGGATGAAAAATATATCTTACTCGAAGAATTTGTTGAATTTTTCTAATCTCAGAACCTTTAACAATGGTAAGTAAATATTGCTTTGATTGGCCTATTTTATTTATTTCAATAGTGTATTTTTTAATCATTTATTCATATATTTTGGCTGCCGTACATTTTTTCCGAAACTCTTTTCTGACTTTCTCTATGACAATGGCATGTTTAATTTTATTTTACTTTATTTCTACAGCACAGAAGGTACGGTAGGCAATTGTGGTACGATATCACATTGCAATTTTTCGTAACATTCAGATACGATAACATGTTGCTTAGTACAGTGCGAGGTAATCTTCAGAGGTACGAAATACGGAAAAAATATCGATTCGCAACGCGCGATAGACCACCGTCGGTCGCTTGCTCTAATTATCTTCCGCAGAGCAACGTCGGGAGTGCTAATTACGGAGGTTGCTGGATCTCCCACCTCTTTCTCTGCGGCGGTAAAGCGCTGGAGGCCACGGAAATCGGGCCGCAGCACAGGTAAGGGTGACAGGAAGGCTCGAGTCGTTCGAAGTCAAGCAAAGCACGGATAGTGACGACGAAACAAGGATGCCGGGGGGAAACAAAGCCTCACTTTCAAATGGGCACTTGGAACACATCGGAAAAAAATGAATGGAGGCGCAGAAGTACGATGTTTTCCACTCTAAGAAGTGTAAAATGGGTGAAATGAAACCTTTCTTCACTGTTTTAAGTTGATTTACATTGGGAAAACTTTAAAACATAGAAATCTATGAAACTAAAAAATTTCAAGCAGTAAAACTTTTTTGCTTTCTTATTCGCTGTCTTGGTCAGACTTGAAGAAATCTATGAAGAGACTATTGAAGAGACCCATAATGTTAATGCCTAATGATACTTGTCGTTCTGTGAGTGCTTAATGAACAATTCAATGGCTTCAATTTTTTCTACTGTAAACTTTCTCGCGTATCCTTTCTATCAAATATCCTGTACACCTCCGGTGTTGCTGGTAGCAGTATAATAATTGACCAATAATTATTAGTCTTGTCAATAATAGTAAAAGATCAATATTTAAAGGATAATGCTAAATTAAGCCAATGAAAAGAAGTGGAGCATAAATTTTTATCAATTCATATCTTAAATCATAAGAAAAATAAATACTGCTGCTGATTAATTAGAATTCCTGGGGCGTTAAAAGTATCAAAACGGATGATTAAAGCGATTATTATTCTTCAGTACATTTAGTTTAATTTCCAGTATAATGAAACTTCTTTGTTTAAATGAACAGGTTTTTTTAGTAGACGATCCGCAAAATTGCAAGTTTTCAATTCGGTTGTTATCATCAACAATATCGTGGCAAATATTGTACTGAGTCGCATATGAATTTTTCTTCCAAAAACGCCTTCAAAGAAAGTAAAGTTGGTGAAGTCGTAGATCATCATTGCAATAACCAAAATTATACACTTTCTCATTTCAGTCATTTTTTTCACACCTTATTTGAAATCAGTTCAGCAGATTTTTAAAAATAGTTTACATTAAGGTAAGGTAATTTATTTTTTTATCTGCTTTCAAATATTGTTAACTTTAGCACTCGCTGAAATGAAAGAGCTATTCTAGGCTACAAAAAATAGCAATAAATTTTCGAAGAAGGATGCCTACCACTAAACGGCCCATTAAAAGTAAAGCCAAAATTTCTGAGCAAATACAAGCCACCACCATCGGCTTTTCATCGGAGAGTTCCCACTGGATCTCCACTTAAGCCAAGAGCACTAATGGCCCGAAGGCTAATAGATAACGTAAGCCCTCCCTCTATAAGGCAATCCGCAAAGCGCATCCGCGCGGCCTTAACGGTAGGAGCCTTTGGACGCTCGCAGGGTCCATCACCGTCCAACGGCGATTTGAGCCAGAAATGTGTTTATCTGACAAGCACGCCATCGACCAGTTAATTGACCAATTGAATCGCCTCTCTCCACCCAAAGTCTACCTCGCTAAGTAAGGTATTTGTGTTCATTACCTCGTGTCCGGACGGTGCTTCACTTGATGAGTGCCACCACGGCTCAATGCTCTTTCGACGCGTGGTGTTGCAAAGGTCCGCATGATAAGGGTGCAGTGATTTCGAATGCAGCTCCATAATGCATAAAAAAAAACCTGGTCATTTTATTTTACGTAGTGCCATGGAAATGGTGGACGCCGGAACGTGAATGGGGGTGAAGTGAATGAATGGGGGCCGCTTTGGAAGAGAGAGCCCACAGAAGGTTTCAGGTCGTGGGAAGTTATCGGAGAAAGATGAGTTTCAGAGTTGATTTCAGAAACTGTTAAAACAACTAAAATTTGAAAAAAATGTCAAGAGAGATCCAAGTATTCAGACCTCTGCAGCAAACACGGGCAGTATCAATGCGGTAGAGAAGGCATTCGGCTTCGGGTGTGCCCACCGCTGAGGTTCTTACGCTCCATCTAAAGAACACTTCATCATAGCACCAGCAAGCAAAGGGGAGGAAGAACGCATGACCCTCGAAATTAATTAGCACCAAGTAGCAGAATATCTTAACATCATGTCGATCACTTTGTTTCACAAGGATTTTTTTCCTCAGAAACTCCAAGAGTTCATGGTGTCACTCAAAATGAACACCTCAACTTAAATAATCCAGAGGTAGAACTAAATTACCTTTAGCTTTATTCTCATAAAGAATGCATACACGTCGGAAACGAAGCAGTTCAGCTAATATATACTGCTCTTCACCCTTGACTTTACTTTACCCTTGAATTACTGCATCAAAATACACTTTTACAGCTTTGATTCTACTTCCCGTCAAAGTAAGCCACATGAGATAATGAGAACCAGCCACAGGATGTTGCACCTTTCGGTGTTTTGAAGGGGAGATAATCGCTGATTCGTGGGTGTTTACAGAGAACAATCACACTTCCCTCTGAGAACACCCGCTCCTCCGCCGCCGAGTAGAGGCAGCTAGAAGGGATATTACTTAAATAAAATATCAAGCTGTGTTGCTCTGGATTTATCCCCTAAAACATAAGGAATTCCTCCTTCAATGAGACACAGGCCAAGCTCCAGAACGAATAACGTATCCGTTTCCAGTCAAGGACCTCTAGAACTGCAGCTATGTTTTGTAGGAAGGGAAAAATTAACTGCTTTTCTATAAATGTGTGTGCTAGACGACTATATCGATGGAAAAATTTAGGTTATCTTCAGATCTATCATAGAAAAAGATGATGTAGACCATTTGACGAAATTTATCATATCCTGAGTGAAATTCACAGTTTACTTTTTCCTTAAAACATGATGTTTCATAGAAGTAAGCCTCAAACCAGCAAAAGATTATCTTTTAATTATCATTTTTCATCTTTTATCATCTAGTAATGATGTAAAATATTGTATTTCTAATAGGCGAAACTAATTGAGATAGTTGTACGTTATATGTCATAAGAGACATTATAATTTGTCAGATGACCTTGAGGTCTATTTCATATACACAAGTTATAATAAACTTTATCCATAATTTAATCTTAAAAAAACACAAAAATGACTTTACCTCAAATTTTGCCCAGCATTTCTTCAAGACAATGTAAAAACCATGGTTTTTTGCTGCAGTTGTTGGTGTACTGTATAGATTTATGAAAATTATTAATTCCTGAAATAAATCTATTCTGTTATTCGTGATTTCATATTAAATTCGTCTTCAGGTCCGTTGGCTCAAACGGAAGGAGAAGTTAAATCATAAATTAAAAAGAAGTAGATATTTTAACAGAGGAAAAGAAATAAATTAAATAATAACTGTATGGGAGGAAATCAAAATGTGCACATCTGAACGGAAAAAAAATAATCCCAAGCTTAAAATAAAGTGTGCGTGCTTAGTTTACTTGAGCAGTAAGCATGTTTAAGTGCAATATGAGAGTTTATGATGAATAATTGCACTCAAATGTGTTTTATGAATAACAAAATGCGATGGTTACCTAAATATTGTTTTTTCTTGAATTAACATAATGAATGTGGATGCTGAAAGAGCCTTATGTATTTCCAATTGTTTTTCCGTGATCACAATTAGAATATAACTAATACTTTCTTATTACTTTCAATTACGGTCAATCGAAAGGAGTGAAATATAAAATAAGAACATGATTTTTTTCATTTTTTCAGAAGTAATAAAATAAATTATATTTTAGGCCAAAGTAATATCAAATTTACGGAAGTTTTTTGCGATGTGGCCTAATTATTTGGCATCTCTACGAATAAAACTGACTTCATTGTTATCAATCACTGCCTTCATCATCGTCATTACACGTAAATAAAAACCAAGCAAATTATTTACAGAAGAATGAACTAATCATCTGAATTGTGTTATGGTATATAATGATACAATAAAACGCAATCAGTACAGTGAAATTTGAAGAGATAACGAATTAATGATTCACAGATCGTTTAAGCGTTTATTCTAAGTTTAAATCCCACCATTCGAAGTCGAGCTTCATAAATTTAATATACCAACCAGCGAAAGCACGTACTTTGCTACGGAAAATTGAATTCCATTTTAATATTTTAAATCGCATCAAACTGTGCTCATTGAGTAGTGTATGCAAAGCTTAATTAAATTATCCAAGCAAGCTGCCTTGTTCTTCAGAAAATACGGACGGAAAAGCTTCGAGTCACGTCGTAGTTGGGAATCAGCGGAAGATGAATGAATTGTGAAATTGGTGAAAAAACTCTGGGAGCAGCTTTTCTCATCGGCGGATTTTGGCCGAGATTTACGAGATCTGCTGGAAAAACCGTGCTTCGAAATGACAAAAGAAGGTCTATGGAAGCAATGGAATTAGATTAGTCGAGTGGACGAGGGTACGCGAGGATTGTGAGCAATGTATTACCCCGAAGAAATGAGTTGAAACACTCGCTCTAAGGCAAAGAGAAGTATTTGGGTTACAATTTTGTACCCCAGGAGTGAAACGACTGAGAATGGTTGGCAGAAAACATCTAGTTGATAGTGGCAACGATTGCATCAATTCTCTTTTTTTTCCTTCGTTTTATCATCGGTAAAACAAATCGCATTCCGTGTATCTTCCTTTACGCAATGGCAAGGTTACATGGAGCTTTGCAGATAATATCGGTGGGCTGGGGTTATACCTTAACCATTCCCGTCACTTTTCACCTGAAATCAGCTCTAACGTCAACACGAAAATGAGTAATTTGAAAATACGTCATTTTAGCATGGAAGAATTTATAATATTCATCGGTTCGATCATATTTCTCTGTAAATGTAAGTATTTTTTTCGTTTTCGTAGATACCAGCTTTCAACACAATTCTAGATTATGTCCAGTTAGCAAGATTAGACGTGAATTAAACTACAATGATTTGTTCCGTGGTTTACGATTCCCAAAGGTTTCGAGTGCAACGGATTAAACGCTTACGAAGCCAGGAACGCGAGCAAGGCAAAAAGCTTCCCCCCACCCCTTCCCCAAGGCTAGCACAGTGATTACGATTGTGCAGGATACGTGAGGTCAGGGGATTTGCACCCTTCCGACACTTTCAATCGCACCAGAAGTACACGTGGGGAACCAACGCTCGTGGTGGCAATGGCGGTGGTTGCGGTGGCAGGAGTTTGGTGGGATACTTTGGTGAGCGTGTTGCATCTCTTTCGAATCTCCAACGCCGGCGAGGCCAAGTGCTGAGGTGTAGCCGGGAGATTTGAACGCCTGCAGGGGCGTCTTTTATTGAGTCCCCCCGGCTCGGAGGCGCTCACTCTCTCCACCCAATCCCTTCGACATACGTGGCGGTTAGCCATTGGTGATTTCGCCACAAGGATGGAAGACGACTACAAGTTTTACTTTTTACAAGCCCGCCAACAAACGGAGCTCTCAACGGCTACCACTAAAGCAGGAATAACAGTGCAGAAGAGTCTCTATTGTTACGGGATATTAAAAATAAACAATGGATGGAGCAATAAGAAAAGGAAGTGCGCGAGTCTAGAGTGCGATCCAATTATGAAAATACTTTTCATTCGTAAACAAACTTTGTCCCGCGTTTAAGTGCGGGAACCATGCCAGGCAACTAATTAATAAGCGATCTAGCGTGCAAACTACTCAAAGAATAAACTTGTGGAATGGATAAAATAGCTACAGAGGCGGACCCAGCTCCATGAAGCCCCTGGTCATGAACACTTCCACAGCTTCATTGGTGTCATTTGACAATGACGCGTGTTTTGTGGGTTGGTAAATCTCAAATGTTAAATGAATTTCGGGTAAATATCTTTGTGGTTTCATATTCCACTAAAGCAATTGCCAAAGGGCTTGGAATTTAACAGTGAATCTAAATGTAGGCAACCAAAACTAATGAAATCCATTCCCGTCAAAACACATTTCATTTGAACTAGTTTCCCACCGGTCGTCTCTTCTGGGTCAGCCACTGATTGGCTCTAAGAGTACCAAACTTCCACTTCACTCGCTATTCGTTTTTTTTATTACTATGGATGAGGTGAAGGGAAGGGAAATAATCGAAAGGAAATAGAAATTCGAAGTTTAAGAAAGAAGGTATAAGAAATTTGATAGAATATAAAAAGAAAAAATAGAATGGAAGAATACAAATGTATAAAGATGCATCCCTGTATGAAGCAAAGGGTAAGACACTCACCAACGTTTGTGCTGCGCTCTGGTGCTGGAAAACGGAAGAGGAGATTCTTTAGTGTCATGTGAAAGACAGGAAGAGAGAAAAAGAGAGATACAGATACGGAAGAAATAGAGAAAGAAAGAAACGGAGGCAGAAGTTATATTTCAGGCAGTTTGTATTCTCCTCTTTGGTCACACAGCATCAACCAACATGTCTGAAAGAAAGTATTCGAGCCCGGGAAAAGCGCTTCTTCTCTTCATCAAAATATATTTCATGGAAATCATGACAATAAAAGATCCAATTGGGTGCCCCAAATAAATGATAGCCGTCCTTGCAGTAGTATATCAATCTCGGACATATGTGACATTTCTAAACCAACAATAGCAATGAAAATACTTATATTCGCTCTAAGCTAGTAGGAAAAATATAATTCACAGAGTGGTTAGGAACATAATGGTACTATGGCTTAACGGTTATCTTTTCATGGTGCAAGGTATCACACTTATCATACAAAATTATGTTTAACATACCAATATAATCGACCAATAAAAATAAAAACAATTCAATCTTAACAATGTTAAAAATCTTAACATTACAGCCCAGAAGTCAACTTATAAACATTTTTTTCTGATGGTTCACTGAAATAAGGCAACCACGCATTAATTCCAATTTCAACATAAGCTACTGGGGAGTTGTGCTTTCCGTTAGTACCTTCTATTAGGCAATCCCAAACATTACTTGCATTTGAGTTCAACTACCAATGGAGTAAACTCGCCTCCATCATGAGTTTCACCAGAGAGATATACGTCACAGTGGGAAAGATATATAAATTGATAGAAGTATAATGATATGAATCGAGAATAATTTGTAGAAAAACTGAGTAAAAGAAAGTGATACATACTATTTGCATACAGAAAAAAGATTAGAAGCCAAATGAAAATACAAGCTCATACCATGTCCCTAAAGATGTCATAAAACTTTTTTAAAAAATACCATAAAAAAACGGAAAGAGATAGTGAGTTAATTTACATCCAGTTAAATTTTCAGGCAGAAAATCGATTCCATAAATTGAATTTTTAATCACGAAGGAAAGTAAAAAGATCACTAATAGAAATAGAGCAGAAATAGAGTATCGGTGAGCTTATGAGTGAAATAAGGGATATTGTTCCTGAAAGTCATGGCTTCCTTTCCGGCCTCCAAAATACTAAATCCTCTTTTGTAAAACAGGTAAGGCAGTGAAGCAAAATAAAAGAAAGCAAGCCTTGGTTCGCTTTCAAGAATCATGGCGGAACATGGAACATTAGTCTCGAGGTTGACACCGGGGGTCCAAGAAGTTGCCACACGCCACTGACTCTCCCCCCGAGAGTCGACCAAAAGGGTTAAGAAGGAACCAGACAGAGAGGGAGCCGAGGAAATCTATCATTACTCCCTCCGCTCCCCACATATCGTCCATTGAAACGATTTCAAGGCCATCTCATAGGGAACAAATGCACTTCATCTTGTCTGCTGATCCCATTTATCCTGAGCCACCGTGTCCACTATCAGCTTCCATATCGGAGACCACTATACTTACGCTCGATAGTCATTTCATCCGACAAAATGTAGCCACTTATACACCAATGGACGGAAAAAAATCTGATAGATACCAAGATTGAAAGCAAATATGTTATCTTCGAAGGAGAAATGCATGTGGTTCAGAGAACTGCCAACAGAGCCAAAAGGAGAAATTAGGAAATATTTTATGTTCAGTGAGATGGATTTAGGCATCGTCCAAGTCAGGTTTTACGTTGATGTTTTACAAATAAGCGAGACAAATTGTTTATCCATTGACATAATGACACAAGCTTACACAAAGTAGTTTGCTCACGAACAAGAAATTTCCAAGAATCATTTCAAGCAACATTAGTTCCGCATAGGGGTTTTGAAATGCAGGAGTTCTCATGAACCGCACATTATTATGTAATCAAAATCGTAGCATGTCGTCTGAAGATATTTGAAATGAAAAACTGTTCCTCTCAACTTTCTCGTTGCTGCACTAGTGAAAAACACTAGTAGTGCAGCGGCAAGTAAAGTCGTCAAGGTTAATGTTCTTGAAGATGATGATATCTTACAGAAAATGATTCAGATAGCGGTTTGCTCCTTAATTCTCAAGAACATCCTCAAACGCTTACCGGACGAAGATGAGAACAGTAGGGGATTACAAAAATAGATTATCAGGGAAATTAACGCCTCCTCTTCCCCATGAAAGCCTCGGATAAAGATCATGAAGAAAAATTTAGATGATGCTCTTTCGGAATCCCAGAACAAGATATCCGTTGTTCATACACTCGTCCTGATTCGCCAAAGGATATCGGCGCCCCTAAGTAAACGAATTAAGAAGCTCGCTAACGCCGTGGACCCAAGATTGTTCCCTTCATTTCCTTAACGTTTCGCTCAGAGGGCTGGCTGGCTGGCTTCACTTCAACCCGGCCCACCTCTCCGCCCGAGTCAAAACTTGCCGCCGTATCACGCCTACCCCGCCCTCCACCCACAAATGCCACATCCTCCGTCTCCTCCGAGGGTGGCGAGGCTCCCCGTCCTGCGAGAGTTCCCCAATCTCCTCCCCATCCCCGGGATACCTCCTGACGCAACACACTGCCGTTTGTGCGGTGTCGTCGGAGAGGGATAAAGAGGTGGAGAGGAGAGAGAAGGAAAGAGGAGGAGAGATAGGGAAGAGAAGGAACGGTATTGAACGGATCTCGTGCGAGGTAGGAGAGCCGCGGAGTGAGTGTGTTGGGTGGGCGTTTGCGGGGGGAGGGGGTGAGAGGCGGAGGGGGGGGAGAAAAATATAGGTCGGCGAGGGCGAAAACCTCTTCGGGGCTGGGAGGGTCGTGCGGGGGTGTGGCAGGGGTCAAGGGGAAAGGGAGGAGTGGACCCGTCCCTACTCCCCCTCGCTCACGGATCGCGGCATCTCCTGATGTCGTCAACCCAAAGTGATCAGCGCCAGAGGAACGATGACCGGCAGATCTTGTGCGAGAATTGACGAGTCGCCTTCCAGCCAACACTTGACCGTCCGCGCGCGTTTGGGCCGAGCTCACTAATTTCCTGCATCCAGGCCCGAGAACAGAGAGTGTCGGTGAGAAGAGAAGATGCGCGAAGATATTATTGGGGAGACATAGAGGAAGTGCGTCCTGCCAGAGTTCAGCTACCTCCCAGAACAGTTAGTTTCATCTCCGGCGGACGAAGTAGGTCGGGGAAACGGACGGGGAGAGCAGTGAATCCAGTCAGCCGTGCGTTTTTTAATTAGCCTTTAAGAGTGTGCCAGGTCTTTGTCGGGATTTTAAAGAGCTTAAGGTTGGGAAGCTGATTAACAATTCATGAAACGCAAAATAGTGAGCTTAGCAAACCCTCCAAGGCTTTTCCCGCAATTAAGTTTTTCCAGAGCCGCGCTCTTGAAACGCTTTTGGAGTGAGGCGTGAACGACATAAGATCAAGTTGGAATTCTTCTATGAGGATTAGAAGTCGGCGGCATAGAACTCGTGGTTTTCCCTCTTGATGATTCCGAGACAAAATAATTGCATAACACCACAGAAGTATCCGAAAAATACATGAAATATAAGAGGCAAAATAAAATGGAAAATCCCATGAATTTTTTGGCAAAAAATAAATAATTTTCACATTCAGATTAATGGAGCTTTTTAAAAAAAAAACAAATAAACATAACAATAGAATATCACTAGATTATCTTTTTTTAAATAAATTAAATAAACATGACAATGGGCTATCATTAGATTACCACGGACATGAGAAAATATTAATTATTTTCAAATTTTAAGACTTTAGAAGGTCTTTATCTATCTACCTTTTGTCTTTTTTCCAAAAATATCAAAATTTCAAAAAAGCCTCATCTCAGCTTTGTCTCAATTCTATTCAACGTAGTAAAATATTTCATAACAGAGGTGAAAATAGCAGAATATTTACTTTTGAAATTGTTGCAGCAATTTTTCTGTTAAAAAACTGCTAAATGAAGAAAAACAATATGATAGGGCAATTTGAGATAGTACAAGCATTCTGGAAAATATTTAGAAAGAAAAATGGTTGATTACACAAGCCCTCTGCTTTCATGAAAACTTCCTTCAATGGTAGACTTCTCTAGGTAAAATGATAATGTGATACCATAGCCTTCAAAATTGAATGAATAAAATATTTCTTCAAGTAAAATGTCCCATAAATTAGGAATCAAACCACGGAAAGTTGGCCTTCCGAGCCAATGAATGCACAGACGAATTTAGCCAATCAAAACCACGGTAGCAATCTGGTCGAACCTACCCACTAATGACAGAAAAAAATGTCGCTCATCACTGCTAATCTCTTGCTCTTGTAGCATATTCCTGGTGGCGCTTGTATCTTGGATTCCAGAGTCAAAAATGAGCATGAGGTGTTTCCCAGGGATGTAAAATGGAAAACCCCAGGTTAATGCCGTTAGAGAGGTCGAGAAATTTTGCCACCTTAGTATATCGGAATAGTAAATCCTATATGAAGAGTGCCTTACATTACTGCCAATATGCATAATAGTATAATGTTTGAATGCGATGAGAATTTATTTTTTCATTTTATTTTTCATGTTGGCCATCCATGAATATAAAGATACAGTTTTACTTTATTGGAAACATTGTAGTCATGGAAACATTAAAAAGGGATCGGGTTCTCTGTTATTACTTTGATCTTTGCTTAATTGCCTGATATGCCTCTTTCTAAGCCATTCTCAAGGTAAAGATTATTTAATATACCTCATGCACTCTCCATAGACAGCTCTTTGCAACACACCTCGAAAGTTACTGCTCAAGTTGATTAGCTGACTGGTTGATACCCGTTTTGTATTGTATCTGCAACGCCCTACCGACGAGGTAAGAGGAAGATCTGGAGGTTGGCAAAGGCTACCGCGCCAAATTCACCGGGTTACGTCCAGGGAGTACTGATAGAGAAGCGCTACACTGAAGGGACTCAGGCGTGACACTCTCCCTACATTTCCCGCTGGGACGAATAAGTGTAATCAGATTGTCCACAGCCAATCCATGGAATTAATGGGAAAAGTTGAAACGTAAACCAACATGTTTATTGTTTTTATTTCACTCGTTTATAGTCCGCTGAACATTCCTCTAAACTACCACATGAATCAGGCACATTTTCACTCAGATGGGAATTCTTAATCTGGAATTCAAACTCGTATAAACTTCTCCCAGCATGACAACAATTTTCCGATCCAGGCAGCTGTTAGTAGTAGATTGTGCCTATGTGTTTCCTTACATCAAGGATTTTTATTTTGTCGGGACAAATTTAATCCTGGTAATAATGCTACCCAACTACACGGGCATAATTCTTACAGCTCCTACCCTCCCGAGGATAACTTTCAGTTAAATCACTGGAGTGGATAATGTCGTGGGTTGTACACAGATAAACTGAAGTAGAAAGGTTGCCTGAAATAATCAATCACAATTATTCACGGGACATTAAAAATCTGATTCCAGGTATACTTTTCAGTGTTTTTTCAAGCATTCAATTTTTTTAACTGCGACATGAACAAAGTAGCAACAGACATGAGTTATGCAGTCTACGGTCACATCACACCCACCCTTAATGCTATAACTAACCCTATATCCATGCCCAAGGTGGAATTCGGATCCACGGCCATGAGGGTTGACAAGCCGACGCGCTAGCGACGAGCTTACCGTGACCAACGATTAATAAAATTGACCAAAAATTATTTTTTGAATTTCGTCATCTATGCAGGGTTTTAACCTTGAAAATATTCATGAAGTCGTAGAAAATAGCCTTAAATATGTATAAGAAGAGCTATTATTTCTTGATACTACTCTACTCAAGTATTGACGGGAAACCCAAGTTAATTTAAATAATACACAGATTTAATTCCACCCTAATTTTTCGTAATATCAAGGGTTGCTATGGGCTAAGAAATAGAGATCACGTACTGGTGTCGAAAAGGAATATGAAATGAGCGTCGACTAGCATTAAAAAGCATGAAACTTTATCACCCACCCTACCTTTTCTTCTAGAAATTGGGTATTTTCTTCCAACCGGGGGCGCTTTTACATATCGAGTGGTGTATCGTTCGCGGATATCCTGCGTGCGCCTAATGGTCCACGCGTATCGCAGATTGCCGCTCCCCGATCGAATAGCACCAGCCCTTCCCCTCTCCCTCCGCCTAGGACGGAGGGTGCGGCAACCAAGGTAGTGACAAAGAGAGAAATGGAGTGCGGGTTCTTTATTTGTGCCAAATCTTTGCTCCGCTTTATGCCTAGAGGATGGGAGGGTGATGGAGGGAGAAGGGGCACAGATTGAAAGGACAGCAGTGGGGGGGCGGGGTGGTTTCAGAGCGCATGGGGCGGGATGGTTTGGCGAAGCGACGGTCCCCTCTACGAGAGGGAACTAGAAGCAGGGACTTCACGGGAATATACGTGGGGGAAGTAGAGAATGAGGCGCATTCCTCGCTGCGAATTGGAACGCTAAATTGGAAGTCAAGCCGACTGGCCGCCCCATTCCAAACATCCTCTTCCCACCGAAACCACCGCCGCTTCGCCTCCCCTGATATATCTCCCTCCTTCCCTTCCGTCGAACCAATTTGACTCACCCCGCCTCCTCCGCTTTAGACGAGCTTCAATATCCTAGAAAGAAAAAGAGATTGGGGCGGGGAGGGGAGGGTGACCCGCTACCAGCCAACTGCCTTCTCCATCCCAACCACTCTCTCTCCTCCTCTATCCCTCCTCCCGTCTTACCCTCGTTTTCCTCCCCATGCTCTCCTCTATGGAGGAAAAACAGCAGCTAAACCACCTCACTCTTCGTCCAGAGTAGCCTCCGCCTATCCCCACTGCCTCGAAATCCAACCAGCGCTGCTCCAACACTCTCGCATTCGCGCGGCTCGGAGGAGTGGGTGGCCTTCCAGGCCGCGCAACTTGCTACACCTTGCCCTCTTGACGGGGGGGAGGGGGGGCGCGGTGCGGAGTTGGTGCGGTGGGAAGTGAGGGGGATGGTTCCGCCTCCAAACTTACTTGTGCCACCTCTCCAACACCTCTCTCCCCCTGCGGTCTTCGCCGCCCCCAACTCATGCAACAACTTCCACCTCTCCCTCTCCCCTGGATCGCAGCTGTCGTGAAATTCGCCAGCGTGCTGTATTTATCCACATTCCCGCTCCCAGAATATGGTAGCGGTTGGCGTTGGTTAGAATCTTTAACGACCCCATTCATAACATCTTTGATTTCTGGGCTAAGCAATCCCCCAAGTGCCCAAGTTGTTTCCTCTCCAGAAGTTGGTTTCTCGGTGACCACTGACCTCGATGACTTCCGATATTATTAATTCCTTCCCTCCCAAGATTTATTTCCGCGTGCCTGCCCGAGGATATTCTCAAAACCACTCACAAGCTGTCCTTGTCCCTTCGTCATTCGACTCTGTGACTAAATCACTACCTAAAGAAAACTGAATTCACAGTGCACAGAACGCGTGTAGAAAAGCCTGAATATACCTTTTAATATCCTGGCATATTTCATCGCTTTAATTGTTGCGAACACATGAATTGACGTTCTGGCGTTCATAACTCCTCCTAGGGACAGTCACTTCTTAAGATTCAGGATGTATCCGCAACAGAGGTGCGGCGCCCTTGGGGAAACCTCGAATCTGAACTGAAATATAGTATGGCCATAAGCAACTTTTTAACACAACTTGCAACGGCATTTAATACTGATTCACAAAAATTCGTACTTGCAAAATGATATGCCTGCACTATAATATTGTAAATTTCGAGATAAATGCCTTTTATGACACTGGAAAATATGAATACTTCTGAAGAAATGCTGCTGGCAGTTGGCTTCTCTTCCGTATTCCAGCTCTATGTATGACTCCATAACATACGTATGAAATGAGAAATATGGAGGGGAGAGGGGAAACTGGAAGATTTTTGGCTAGGCCCGAGGATTAAGAAAATATGAGATATAGCTGAGAAGCGCAAAGGAAAACGATTTAGGTACCCGGAAGATCCATGAAAAAAATCAGCGAAAATCAGCAACGTTTACGGAATAAAATAATAAATGCGTTTGCAAAAGAAGACTTCGATAACAGAGGAGAATTGGTGACTGTGACTAGCAGGGAAAACATATAGAAGACCTATTGAAAGATCTAACGAGGTACTTTGCATTGTGTGGTATTGAGGCATGGGCCTGGGAAAGATAAGCATGATTTTCATGATTTCATGAATAACACATGTTATTAGCCATAGATCAGCTAACTAGCTAATATGAAAAAAAGGCACTTAACAGGGGATTGATATCTTAACCGAGTAATTCTTCATTACAGCAGCATCAGGAAGACAGTTTTCCTTAAATCCAGACACCCCAGCTATGCAAAGATGCTTCATAACCCCTCACTCACCGTAAATCTTATAAAACTTTATTTTTTTATTATACATTTCATTAATTTAAGAAGACATCTAAGGAACATCCATTCTGTCACTAACAATAAGATGTGAAATTTAAGAAGTTATGTAGGAATTTAGGTTCTCATTCACACATAGCTCAACACAAGTACATTCCGCGTTTTAGACACTTCATTCATCACGAATGACCTCAAAATATATAAGAGACCCACAACTCCCACGCGCCAATCATTTCACTTCAATAGATATTTTCGTTCCCACTGTCCTGAAAGCCCAACCCCCTTCCTCTTCCTAGTTCTTATTCCCTCGCAAGGGCAGATAAAATGAACAAAATCCTCTCTGTCGAGACGTTCCCAGCCGCAACTCTCAGCGCCACATTGCAATTGCATCTAGAATATCACTGCTAACTAAAATTTTCTCACAAAAACCCTGGCTTCGAAAGTACCTTAGTCTGTCTTTCCAATACTGTTTTAAATTCCATGATAGATGATCTTTTAAACACTTTAAAAAATATTTTTCTTGCTGAAGAATTGGAGAAATTATTGATATCCGTACTTATTTGGTGTTTTGAACCAAATACTCTCAAAATGTATGCAATTATTTTCATTAAATGGCACACTTCTATCACGATGCACCTTTAAGAGAATACATTTCATTATTTTTACCACTAGTACTTTTTTGTGGGTGGGTATTTCTAACTTCTATGATACCTACGGACGATAATATATGAGTGTATTTTTACAGAAAATATTTTAACTATCCATTGTAGTCTATACTTAAACGTAAGGCCATAGGTTTTATCACTACGAAAAATGCAACCAATTGTTTCGTTTGAATGAAATACTTCATTACTGAAATAATGGCTATTTTTGGTATGGTAGCAAACATTCTGATGCTATTAGAACTAAGCTCTATTGAAATGGCTCTCATGGGTGGCGATAGGAATAAAAATGTATTCACAGTTTTATATTTCATAAGATTTTTATGATGGAATTCAATGTCCCCTTGAATGCTACGTTACATTTTTCCATAAAGACCCAATATAGGCTTATCGAATATTTAGATATTTTATCTGTTAACTTTATTTCAATAATTATTTAATGCGATACATAAACCTAGATTTTGACAGACTCGGGTCGATGACATCTAGTTGGTATGGCTGACTACCCATTCTGAGGGCCTAGACTCGAATCCTAGCGGTATTGAACAATTTTCTGTGAAAACTCATTCCATACTTGTGTGCTTTATTGAGAGAATTTCAAGTTCAGAACTCTATCCACCAGATAAGTCGTTGACTCGTGGATCCCTTAGATTCCTTCGTTATGAGTAGACTATTGAAATACCTATCAACGAATTTTCCCTCGAAAACTGTCCCAAAGATTGTATATCAAAGATTGTCCGATTAGATTATCTCATCTCCGTTTCAGAATGTCCATTCCAGCCGTCTCTCTTCTCTCATTATTCAAAGAACCACCTACTTACTTACTCGATCTATCTGTTTCATCTTCACAATAGGGGTTCGCTAACCGGCATAAAGTGCTTGAACACGCAGTCTCTAGCAGCTCATTTCTATGATTAAAAGAGGGATCTCCTGAATGAGAGTATACAAAACCAGAAACCAGATTTAACGCTAGAAGAGGCCCCAATGGGTGGGAGCAGGGTGGGTAATCGAATCCTGGGTGGTCGGCGGCAGGGTAAGCAATCAACCCCTCCTGAATACGCCCCCTTCCCTGACCGCCCTGTAGGCAAGCGCACGGAACACCAGGCAAATGCACGCGTGTTAACTCCTGATGCGGAGAGAAAAACGGCATGGTTTGAAAGCAAGGGTTTCGCTTCCCTTATCCTCCCTCCGCCGTATGAAAAGAAGGGAACCCAATCTCCATCGCATTTCCTTTTTCGCAGACTTATAAACCCCGGCCGCTCACCCCTTTCTTTCCCTCCTCACGCATTTCCCGAGGAACCTACCTCCCTCCTGCACACCCAACACCCTCTCTCAATCTCTCTACATCTCCCCCTCTCTTTCTTTTCCCCACCCCTCCCCCTTTTCCACCCCCTCCTTTGCCTCTCCCCACCCCCTGCAGCTTTCCACTCTCATCTCCCCCTCCCCACTACCTCGTCCCGAGAACGGCTCACCTCTTCGCTTCCTCTGGCCAAACCTATAATCAATAATCGGCCTCTATATCTCAGGCACCCTCTTCCTCCTCCTTTCTCTCCACCACACCCTCCTCCAAATCCACCCCCGCCCACCAACCACCCCCACTGGGCACCTCCTCAATTTCCCTCGAACTCTCCACCCCACTTCCCCACGAATCCTCGGCAACCCCCGAACAGGGAATCACTGCGACTCCAGGGTTCTGGACACGACGGGGGGTGGGAGAGAGTTTGGAGGACGGGAGGGTGCAGTGAGGGCATGGAGGGGAGAGGTTTCAGCCCACACGGAGACAACTTTTTGATGTTTAATCATTATTGCCCTTTCGTGGACATGTGCCCTAATTCGGTCGTCTCAATCCCAACGAAGGGGAGGCAGTGTTCTCCCCTGTTCGATATCGGCCGGAAGCAGGTTTTGGGGATGAAAATAAAATTTTGCTCGGGAGGCCCACGTTGGTGTATTACCCGGGAGCATTCTTTTATTCCGCCCAAGCAAGTGAATTCGGAGGGATGAAAAATGGAAACCCAAGGGGGAGGATGTGGATGGTACAAGGGACCCCATCGAAACCCTCCAAAGCCGAAACATGATTTCACATTTTGTATCACTGACGTCGCGGATGGAAGCCATACGTTTTTGTCATATGACACCTCAGTAAACGGAAAAGTGTATATAGGTGGTATTTTAACAGTTAGTCTTCATCATTTAATTTACTAACTCGTTCAATTACAGCCACGAGAACCTATCCAGACCTATAAAATACTAATAATAAAATTAACCTAAATATACAATTTAACGATTAAAACTTAAAAAGTGAAATTTGTTTCCCGGAATTAAAATAATGTCAAAGAAATTTAACCTCACCTGGAGACCTAAATTTTCAGAATTCATTTGAAAATTATGGAAAATTGAACTTAGGAAGTAGTGTTTCCATATTGTTATCACTGTGCAAATTACCATGGCCGTAGACGCACATTAAGAGCAAACACGAATTCACTGTTATCACTGCAATAATTGCATCGAAATATTTGTTGTGTGTCAGCCACGCTAAAACTCTGTTTTTCTCTTATTTTCTGGCATTATTTTATGACGGAGTACACCCCATTTTGTTTCAAAGCGGTAACTGATCAAGGCAATAATTCATTGAATACATCTGTAGAACTTTCAAACACTCGCTTTTCGCAACAAACACTATACGTGGTGGCTACACGTCCTCAGTAAAATATTTTTCCACCAATCTGTTGAGTTGGAGATCAAAACCTGAAAGAAGTACTCCATTAGAACTTCCTACTGCTGTTATACTTGTTTTCTTTCTTCGATTTGAAAATGTGTAAATGTCCAAATAAACAGGATACGCGCAAGAAATTTTGGCTAACCATTTTACCACTCATTACATACGAAAAAACGTTCGAAATCCTCTTTCAATGAATAAAAACCTCACCAACAAATCATATATGCGTGCTTCTAAAATTCTTAAATCACTCTTCAAAAGAATAATACAACCCTTTTCAGGCACAGACGTCTGCTTAACCGGGACACATTTGTTCAAGTGCACGTTACTTCTAATTGTAACTTTCTAAAAACAAAATACGCTTTCCGATTTTTATTTTAACTTCTTAATTAGTCCTTCAATGTGACCGCATTTCAGTAAAATGTTAAGGGAAGTCAAATGACCCTGTAATAATTTGATATTATATATATGCTGGTAGTTTGTCTCAGAAACAGTATAAATCGCAATCTCTCATCAAATTTCGCGTTCGAAAGAGCATCAGTGTTACTTTATCCTTAAAGAGAAAATTTTAAATAAATAATTATTTCTCCAAGAACTTAAATGGCAATTAAAATATGGCATTTGATTCCAAGTTCGGAGGCCTCGACTTCGGCCTCCCTTCTCGCCCATGCCACGGAAGCCATGAGCCATTCAACCTCACATAATCCACCCGTCTCCTACTCCCAATACTGCTTTAAAACCCCTCCATACACAGCTTTCCGGGCAAAAAGAAAATATGTAAAATAGTGAACGCCACTCGAGCATCAAAGGTATTAAATTTCAAGGTGAATGAAAAAGGTCGGTAATTTAGCAAAATCAACAGCAGTACAGGTTTAAAGTAACTCGGCTGCGACTAATGTTTACTCAAAGGTCTAGTCCTTTCTCTAGTCTACAATGCGTACAAAGTGGATTTTTTCATTAGAAACCTACTGATGTATTTCTCAAATGAAAGGTGTACACAGATCTCCGCTATCTGTGTACACCTGCATTGATTTCGTGAGTCTCTATGAACTAATTAATTTCACCGATACCGGCGCGTTAGGTCAATTTTTCTCTCACGAATGGATAGAAATGGGAGATTTCAACGCCTCATTTCCCCTTTTGACATCCATCCACATGCTGAGTCATACAGAGAGTAATATAAGTAGTGGCGTATTCTATGGAGGTCCTGAGCCATTTCTGAAGTTATACCCTCTGAAGATAACTTTCAAAGACCTCACACATTATTTAAGATTACTCGGTCTTTTCGACCGCGGAGCGCAGTTGCGGATTAACTAATGGCAGTTACTTTTCATTGTTGGGGGTAATTGAAAATCAAAATTAAATGAAGATAGCAATCAAAAATAATTTTTACCAACTTATCGAATTGTTGTGCTAATTTGTGGCCCTGGGAAAAGAATTAGTAAATGATGCATTCAATGTTCAATACTGTTCATGGATAGGTGTATATACTTTGAGCACGGATTTTTAGTCCATGTTCGGAAATAAATGTATGCTCAAAACATATGTCACTGATTGCATCGGCTGAAGCAAGGGAATCAATAGCTCTCAGATGAGCGAGCTGATTTCGATAATTAATTAAAAATTACATTTTCCCTAAAATTATCGATACAATAAAGACCGGTCACCAAAACGTAAGAAAAGTAAGAGCGACAATTCATCTTGTGTCACTATCATTTTCGACTTCTTAAAATTAGGGGAAGTTCCTGTGAGGAGCAAAAGAAATAATCCTTTGTTGACCAAGTAAATTGGGTGGTTTTTCTGCGATCATAAAGCTAGTAAAATTCAATTTTATAAGCAAATAAATTATTAATATCATGTATTTCGCCAAATCAATGGGAACTGATGAAATCATACGGACAAAATATACGCATTATAATAATCCTTGTCCCTACTTTGTTATTGTAGCTGTAGTTAATGAGGTTGTAAAATGATTCCGAGATTAAGAAGCGATTAAGTAATTCGGGATTATTTACCATATCTATTTCCTTGAATTTTAACATGATTATAAATCACATAGAACGCTGATTTTGAAAAATAATAATGAATAATCATTCGAGTTGTCTTGAAAAATAAGTTTTTAATATGGTGAAATTTCTGAGGGTTCCCTATTTTTCAAGTAGGAAAAAAAATTTCAAATTGGAAGTGGTAAAGCAAAATAACATTTCATCGCGAAGAATTTAATTACATACTTAAGTTTTGTTAGACGACAATTCGCGACTGACTTTCACAAAATATATTGATTGACTACACAACATCCTCGCAGGAAATAGAACGAAAACCTCTTGGGGGAGGTTAAATAACGTCTGTTTAATAGCAATTCAAGTCTACGGCCGTGAAAATAATAGCTCAAGATAGTCCACAAAGTTTGATAAATGCGAATAGAAACAAATGCCTCCCCGGGGTATAATCTCAAATTTGTCCATCAAACCCCGATCACCACCCCGTTAATCACTCAAAGATGTAAAACATTGAAGCGAATAGGAATCATCGAGCTGAAAAAATTCTCTGAAAGTCACGCCATACATAGTATGGGTCGATGACAGCTATCTTAGCCATATTTAAAATTTTGCATAAATATAAACAACACGCTTGGATGGAAATATACTAATTCCATTTTGAAGTTAGATATTAATGATTATTTATATGCAAGAAGTTGTTAAATATTACCAATCGTTTGATATTTTCCCTCACTAATTATTGGTACCAAAACCTCAAAAATGACTAAAAATAATGTATTTATTCTCCAAGTGTCAAGTACCTTTCTCCAACTTCCTCCTTACATCAAGGTTTCCCTTCTTAGCACGCACCGTCGCACTTCTTAGGGCGCATGGATTGATAAGTAAAAACTGAAGGTCGACTTATCAAGGCGTATAAAAATACTCAAAACCAGTATTTATTCAAATAACTAAAATTCGTTATGCTTCAGTTTCGTATTCCTTATCTAAACTGCCATAAGAATCGATTTTCTGTGATTTTGAACCCCCGACTTATACAACAGAAATATCAATACATTTTTTCCAATAGTCACGTGACTGGTTTGATTTCATCTTTACTGACGTCAATTGGTTACAAATTGACTAAATTTCTATTTATAGAGCTCGGGTACAATGACACTGAGATTATTCAGCCCCGCTGAGGAATTTAAGGGGTTGAAAACGAAACGGAAAAGTATACCTTCACGTGCTCACACTTAATGTCACGAGTAGTACCCCGTGAACTCAGCATACGAGCAATAGCACCAATTAAGTTTCAGTAGAGCTGCAAATATCCATCAATAATACACGTAGCGGTGTAATGGACGAATTTTTGGCGTAGAGACTTCATTTCGATTTTCGCCCTGGTATTATGATATTTAAATATATTTTCCCCTTAAATGTTTTTGACTAGATTCGAACAATCAAAGCAATTACTGAACTGACGACATTGCAAAGTATTTTGATCTCAATACGAAATAAGGTAGGAGGACAATAATTTCAAATGGATTTCAAATAGCTAATTTGACATCAACCAATTGAAGTGTATCATTAACCAATGCAAGTACAATAGCAGAGAATGTAATGGTCATCGAAAATTTGTTCCCCCATGTATTATTTTGAATTAGTATGCCTTTTAAAAATACTTTTTTGTATTTATGTAAAATATTATAAAGATCCTCCAAAATATGCTTTCATTTCTCAAAATTAATTTTCGCATTTTTCTTGCTCTCTTGCATAATGATTGAAATAGCATCTATCAGGATAGAAAATTTTCAGTTAATTATAGCGTGTGGAGGAATTAAATTTCGAAAGAGATCCGTAGCAAGTATGTGAACGGCTACTTAGCTAGTCCACCCTATTTCATCAGCAACGTCAACTTTCAGCATTTTGTATTGTGCATTTTGTTTAAGTCGAATTACCGTCCAAAATTGTTTCAAGTACCGTCCAAAAAAATTGCAAGTGTTTGGAATCCTTTTTCATAATACTCCAAATAATTTTGTGGAACTTCAAAAGAAGAGAAATCACAAACACATTATCAGACTAGAAGCTTTTAATCTACAAAGTAATACAGAAAGCAAAAGTCCTCTACTGATATGAAAAATGCCGTTCCCTGAGATTTAATACGTCCGATGGATGTTCTAAATATGCGCTGGGTGTGATTTTAAGGCTTAGAGTTCTAGTAAAGGGCACGATAGCGAAAAGTATGGTATCTCATCAAATACATCACACTAGATAAAACAGAAACGTTTCCACTCGATTAAAGCACACTCTCCCAGGGGCAGTGAGCTTGATTCCAGTACGGAGTTGAAGACTGATTCCGGTGCAAAATAATCCCGAACGCAATGTAAAAACATTACACTGAGTCCTTAGTTTACAGATAATTTGATAAGTCAAATACAGTTTTTTAAGACTGATCCAATCACGAAATATCTGAAAAATTCTCTACATATATGCACGTATTGTTCTTTTCATCAATTCCCTAGTCTATACAGAGTATGGGATTAATATTTTATGATTTAACTACGTTAATATTTCACCATAGCAGCTCTGATATGAATAAATAAGCTGCTCATAATTATCACTTCATCATAAGAGTTGAACTCTTATGATGCAGTGATCCGTGTGTTATATATTCACACCCACGGAAAGAGCAAAATAAGTGTACATCTTAAGCATATTAGTTTATCATCAAAAGTATTTAGATTTTCTCAAACATAACTGTCTTCATGCATATTAAATTAAGAATTTCCTTTATTCCCGACCATTTTCACCAGTTTTGTAACTTATTTTTAACTCAAAAGCAATCAATATCTTTGACAAATTCTGAGAGAAAAGTCAAATTTTATTCAATGGCGTTACTAGCTCACAGTTTTCAAAATCTATGAAACTCACATAGAATGAAAAATTAAGTCGTTATCCCACAGACATAAGGTCATTGTTCAAGGGCTCGATGACAATCTTATCTCCAGCAGACGTCTTATCTAACTCACGAATAAAAACGTGCCGTCACTGAGCTCTTGAATGTTTCTGAATTTATTACCAAACACAATAAAACTTTAACTTCAAAATCATGTATCTCTGCACTATCAAAACCAATTTTTAGCTATGCGAATTCTATTCCACATGAGAAACATTATAAATAGATATGTCATGTCATCTAAATAATATGGCAAAATTGATGATTTTTCCTCAAGCAATGTCCCTCAACTACTTCAAAAGAAAAGAAACTTTACTCACGGCGAAGTTACCCGTTAAAATTATGGGAAAAGAAATTTCTAGAGATATGAATGGGCCAATATTTCACTGAGATAATTCGGAGCTAAAACTGTAAATAGACTTGCATCTCCGTATTATTTCAATGGCGTACCAAACAAAAAATAGATAAAATTCCAATTTAAGGGAAAATAACAGGAATTCCAATAAACATACGACCGTAAGAATGAGTTATATGGGCAATTTCTTTTCCACGTCAAGTTCACTTAGCTGTAATCGTCCGTGAAAGACATTTAGTTTGATTAATCTCTCCACTCGGCACTTTTTATAGCCGTCAATTTCTAAGTAACGTGTAAATTTTCGGCATCTTAAAAGTTATGTAAATATCATTTTTCATCCTAAGCAATACAAGCTTCCTCGTAAAGCCTAGTGTGCAACTGCACCTTTATCTTCGATTACAAAGGAATCAATCCGAATATATTTTTCTCCGTAGCCATGTGGTATTTATTGGATGCGCGATGTTACCACTGGAAAATAGCAGAAGTTCTACAGAGAAAAAATCATTCGCCTTGACCATAGAATGAATTTTTCTCTGTGGAACTTCTTCTATTGTGCAATTTCAGGGAGTAACGCCGCTCAGGTTCTCGCGATCAGTTCGCGGTTTTTCAAATGTTTACCACTGGAAGATGGAAAAGTCATGAACTAAAGCGCCATGTCATGATTATCACCCAGAAGAGTATCAAAATTTAGGCTAAGAAGTGTAAATTTCTGATCTTGCCTCAACCCGATCATTATTTTAGTTTTCACTTGATATGAGTATAAATTCGGACCTAGGTCTTCGTCGGGACTTGATCTTCTGCTTTCCCTTTTATTTTACTCCAAACGAATCACTTGTCTCCGTGGGTACCCAAATCACCTCTCCTTCTCCTCTGTATAGCACTATGGTATAAGATATCATAATTACAAATGAAAAAGCAAGTGCAGTCAGGGGATCGGGAATCGGGATTATGAGGTTGCTAGTCCTAGCCTTTCATTCCTAAGGACTGGGCTCGAGAATTGGAATTGGCTCAAATCTTCGATGGTAAGACCCCGGTCCCCACTTGAGCATAGTGCGGGGGGCATCTCAATTATTCCATCCGTACGTAAAACCGTGGAACCCATGGCTCGTTTCATGAAGAGTTGGCTAATGCCTACACCGTATTCCTCTCCTTCAAAAATTTCAACCTATTCACTACCATCCAACTATCTTCAGTGATGTGTATGACCTCGTCTAGTGGCATCTCATTTTAATCTGTAAATGAAAAAGTAATACTTTGTTTTCCACATAAGTTTAATATAATACGACCATTGTTTCGACTTTACGTCATCTACATCTACATAATACCCTGCAAAAGCCACCATATAGGTGTGTGGCAGGTGAATTTTCAGGTACAGATTTAAAAAATTTCCCACATTTTTAGGTACAAAAACAAAGTAGGTATTACTTTTTCATTTACAATGATCAGTAAATTCCAAAAAGTCACGCTGGAAACCACCAACTTTTCTCCTATGAATGGCAACGAAAACGGAAAATGTTGCTGTTGTTCCTAGCAACCCTCAATAAAATAGCAAAAGGACATACCCAAACACATGATTATCTTTAACGGAACGTCATTTCGGTACTAAAGGTTTGCTGAGATGGAATATAAGATTTACATTTGCTTTCTACCATTCTCGTTTACCTAGTCAAAATATATGCCTCTCTAGGAAAGAAATCCATAGCTAAAAAATCAATTCCGATTCAATTATAATATGAAAAATGTTTTAGAAATAAACAATTCAGCTGATTCAATTGCAGTCACAATCTACAGGACTCAACAGAACATTACTTGTGTCTGAGAAAGAACATACTCAAGCCACGGCTTCCCGTCTAAACCAGGCATGTTTGCGAAATTGAATCTCTAATACCATTTACCCAAACGTAAGCACTGCGTAAGAAATAAGAACGAAAAATATTCCTGCACTCACCACGCCAATCCATACTTCGTGAAACACCTTTGCTCATGGATGCAATATGTCCTCTGAACACTGAACCAAGTCGACCTCCTTCCATGGATTAAATGCTGCTAAACGCTAACTTCACATGCCACTTCTCGGCTCTCTTGATTCACACTGACCAGGGAACGACAGTCGAGCGAGACACTCACTCAGTGTACAACCCAGAGGTTGGTTTGAGGGTACAGCTCACCCTGTACTAGGCCATTGGCGGGTAAAAAAATCACACATTCAGTTTAACGGGGCCAGTTCCTTCCCCAATGCTTCTACCCAGGATTTTAACCCGGGACCCTCCGGTCAATAGCCCGACCCTCTACCCACTAGGCCACCGCGGCCCCATGCGAGACTCGAATATATGAAATATATGAGCAAGGTCGAATATATGTCTAGAACTCTCCCCACTTTCCCACGAATCGTGTCCTCTTCCATTCTTCCACACTCATCCTACTCCCTGCGCCATTCAGCGCCCCAGTAACTACACACGCGGACGGAGAAGAAGTGTTCGGTTTGAGAACTTCTCTTTGAACCTTCAAACATTGCCCGTTCACGTTATTTGCTTACGCGCCGACCTGGACGACAGCGGAGCAGGGCAGAGCCGGCCACGGTAGTCAGGGTCAGTAAAGATCCAGCCTGAGTATCCACATGTTAAGGGTTCGTCGTCCCGTCTCACGACATGTTTTTGTGTTTACGAGTTATAAACTGAAGTTAAACGGTGTATTATAATCTTAGTCGTTTGAGAACCCAAGTTAACAGATAATATGAAGACGAACATATTCGTCATCGAATCGAGAAAAAATTTATTAACACAGTTATGGAATATCTCTTAGTTGCCTCTTATATATATCAATATACTTATTATAATCAGAACTCAAGCTGTAATTATTCAAGAGAGTACTTCAATCTCAATATATAATCTTGTCCTATCCCCAAATACTATTTAATCCGCTCCCGGATAACTAACATTAAGTAAAAGGCTCCATTTTTTCAGGATAAAGGACAAATAAAACTTCACATTCACAAGTTTTTTACCTAATTTCAACTCTGACCAACTTCAAACTTGCGTAGCTGCAAAACTAAGTATGTTCGAGATCGAACTAGCGTCATATTATAAAACTCACGCAAATCTCGTCCAAACTCTTTGAAAGAACGACACAAAATGTGAGTCATTCCGCGCTCCACGTTAGTCAAATATTTTCAAAATAGCTAAATCAATTTCCGGAACGTAAAGTTTGAAAATAAAGGTTGAATGTAAAATGCAACGAAAGAGAAACTACCAAGGAAATCCAGAAGCAATGTTTAATGTGGCATCAACCATAGCTGCATTAGTTGCTGGATTCCATTCATATTGTGATGGATATTTTGCTCCTATTCATGATAACCTCCATCCTGAACTCGTTAAATTCGGCGAGCTATGTGTATTTTAAACCATTATGTCTTCCGACTCAGCTATAAGTCAGACGTCATTCTTAATATCCGCAGCCGCCTGATGATTTATGCCTACCGTTTACGATACACTGCCTCCGGCGGAGATGATTTTCGAACCCGCGACCATTTGAGTACGACTGATAAGAGAGGAAGCTTGCTCGTCCGACGCAGTCATTTTCGGACGGTATCTCCGGCAATTCATCTCGCCACGCCTTTGTCTGCCACTCTCCCCACCCTTATTTTTCGCTCTGGCTCAACCCATTCCCTGTAACGCCTCACGTGGATCACCCGCCGCTATCACCCCTCCTCCCCCCCGGCCAGAATCCTATCGGATCCTCCACAATCGACTCTCGAATCGAGGAGGATCCCGCCGAGCAGAACAAAACTGATTCCCATCCTGTCCCCGAAAGGATGAGGCCCCGAAAAAACTCAAGAGAGAGGCGTCCTCCCCCTCTCCCGCTCCACCGAAGCCGACCGCGTCGAGAACCACCGGCCTGGATGGATGGAAACCTTCCGGTTGAAGGGCCTGACCCCTCGAAACGGGATTATTGCTCGAATCTTAATTCTCGCACGAGCCGTGGCATCGATCAACGCCGGCCGGCCGCCTCCTCCTCCTCCTCCTCGAAACATCAATTGCGACCACCCACGCCTCCTCCCACGTTTAGCGGGGGCTATGAGGTCGAGACCCACCTCGCCGGAAGGCCTCCGCGAAAGGCCAACCCTTTGGAGGGGGAGGGGAGAGTATTGTGCTTCATCATTTACAAAGGGACCGTTTCTTTTCCCTCGCGACCCCTCCCCCTTTACTTTTACTCCTTTGAGCTCACCCACACTCGAGCACCCGACTCGATATGCCTCTGTCCTTCCATCTCCGCCTGTTTCGCGAGGGCGACGAATCGTCCGTGATGTCGGTCAAACGGAGTACACTGCGCGGTCAAACGCGTGCCCCAGAGGAGATACGGATGAGTTGGGTCGGAGGAGAACGGCGCATTCGACATCCAAAAATAATTGCGGATTGCGAATAATGTATGTACCATCCTCCAATTCTAAGTAATAGCGGTAGGCTTAGGCTTTACTGTTCTACGACTGGCAATGGTTGTATCACACCGTCTAACTTATCTTAATTCCAAAAATTATACAGCATCCATTCCCGAGGCGAGATACGAACCCGCGGTCTTCGGGTTTCCAGGCCGGGGCTAAACCAACCTGGCTACCGTGGCCGGTTCCAATTTTTATGAAATTTGTACTTATAGCGACGACGTGGTAACCGAGGGTTTAGAGGGTTGGGCTATTGACCGAAGATCCCGGATACGAATTTAGGGTAGGCCTTAGGACACGTATAAGTACAGGTCTTTGGTTCGAATCCTACTTCGATCATTAATGTAGTAATGACAATAAATTTATTTAAGGATCACTAAGTGTTTCGATGCTAATGCGTGATTTTGATATAAAGTCAGGGTACAAGTTTGTGTTTATATTGTCACTATGATTGGTCTCTACCACATGGCCTGACCGTAATCAGTTGATTTATATGGATATTGTTTTACTTGGATTAAATATACCATTGCTGATTATTGAGACGACATAAACTTAACAAATAGAAACATCTCAAAACCTCATTCTACTTCCACCCTAGCTGGGTGATTTTCTGGACACCTTGGAAACAAAAGTCGGAACACGCAAAGGAACCAGTTCCTCTACGTGCAAATTTCACACGCCATTGGTGATGACACTTTTTGAGGCATATCTTTATTAACCAACCGACCTCTGGTTGAACTCTACGGTGCAACCAAGGGAGGGAAACACGCTCTAGCTATTATGATGTCCAGTTTTATAGCAGGTAACATGCTGCTTGACTAGTATCCCTTCGTTACATAAAATATCATTTTACAGACATCTTATTATCCCCTGAATTTAATTACCTTTCTACTTCCATAATCGGCTGGATTTAATAGGATAATTGAGCTTTACGGCCTCAAAAGATAAAATCACAGGAAAAAAATAATCCAAAGCGCAGGGAAGATTTGGATGTTTTTTTCTGTTAATTTCAATTCATTTGAGACTACATTTATTCGATCAGATATTCTATTCGTACACCCTAGAAACAATATATCTCTACACTCTTTTTCCAGGTACTATCCAGGGAAAACTCCCGTAAATTAAGTCTATGTTGGGTTGAATCCGATAATTCATGTAGTGTTGGGGTGTTATGAAACATGACAAACTCTGAAGTAGGAGCTAATCTTTTAATTGAGCTGGCAATGATCTCTTCGTGAATAAGTATGGAATTGGAAAATTATATGTGAGAACTGTTTACGAATATTTTTTTTCAAGTGCACCCTACGCAATACTTACTAATACACTAAAACTTAATACTTACACATGTGAACGTGAAAATCACGAAATTTTGAGCTGACGTTTTATTTTTACAGCTAAGTATTTTATTATTAACTGTACAACCTAATAAGTGAGCTAGAAATATAATTCATTCCCTAAAGCTGGCATTTAAAATTTGATAAAATAAAAAAGTCCTTCTGCTTCTCGTAGTTCATCTTACCTGTAGAGCAACAGTTCTCCGACTACTCACTACATTTGAGTCCTTATACTCGGGAAGATTTTACAATAATATTTTTAGTTTGGCAACTAAATTCAGACAGGACTAGCGTGATGCATGGCTCTCACCACAGAATATTAATATATTCACGTGTACCGTTAACATAAATTTTTATCTGGCATTGGGGCCGAGTGAGGGTGAAGAGAAAGGTCCATTCTAAACGAAATACGCTAAGTATTCCTCTGCTAAACATCCCATCCGACGGACGAAATACTGCACTTGAAGTGGAATGGCAGAACTCAGGTGGTGACGAGAAGTCAATTGAGGAATCAGCCATTTCCGGGATTCGAACCCGCACCGAGATAACATCGAAGTACAATTTCTACAACCGCAATTCAGACCTCAGATCCTTGGGATGGGAAGCCAGTTCCCAATCCACCACATCAATCAAATCGATCTCTTTACTTCCTCTAGCTTCGTCCGAGTTGAGAGCAGGATCTAAAACATTTTTCATCAAAGACAATAAGTGCTCTTCTAGACGGGGAATAGATCCTAATGATAGATGTGAGTTAAGCGGACGCCGATCACGGAAGCGTCCTGGTTGAGAGGCGGAGAGACGAGATGACTCTTTTTCAATTCCGCGAAATGAAACGGACGACCCCATGCCCTGAATATGTGACTCGAAATCAGGGTACATGCAAGGAGAGAGCATTTGAAAAGTAACGGCGACTCGGAGGAAAATAAAATTGCATAACACTCGAATGCTCCGATGAAAATGTCTTCCAACCCGGGAAGGGGGTGGCGACGGAGGGTGGGGAGGGATGGGGAGGGAAAGGAGGTGGTGACGGCCGTCGGGGGAGAGGAGGGTGGAGGGGGAAGGCGGAGGCCATTGACGAACGAGCCGTGGTCGAAGGAAATGCAGTCAGCGTGGCGTAATCGATTTCCAGCATTTCGTCCTTGAAACTCCTAATGGCGTAATTCAAATTTCCTCCAGCAAATATGACCTCTCGAGAGGAAATGCGAGTTTCGAGGGACGGGGCTGCCTTTTAGACCCCCCCTCCTCCTCACTCATTGAAATGAATGAAATTTTAATAAATTTCAACGTTCCACCGGAGGACTTCGCAAAACTGTCCAACTCGAATACAAATTTCACATTTTTTCTGAATGGCTTTCGTCCGCCGAAATGTTCGCAAATTATTCTAAGTAAACAATGAGATGAATGTAACAAACTTGGTTATTTGCGAAAAAAAAGTCCCCAACGATATTTTTGGGTAGATATTTAGGCACGATTTGTCTTTACCCTTCTTTAATGAGCCCACTTACAGTCAAATATTTGCTATTTTACATTCAAGACGAATTTACAAATTAAGACTTGATGTCATTAAAAACTACTACGATTTACGGCTAAACTTTAGCAAGTGAAAATCAATTTCACCATAGGTTTTTGATTTCATTGATTGTGATTAAAAAATTCGATGCGATTATGAAGAAATACGATGGCTGGATTTATTATTTAAAAGTTTTCTTGAAAAATTTTTAAAGTAATCAGCAGTAGTACCATTCAATTTCTCTCAATGCTCGTATTTCATATACTTTAATTCAGAGTGTTTTCTTCTGACTCGAATAATTCGGGCATTGAATCATGCAACAGCAAAAAATATCTCTTGGTTTAATGAGAGAATTTTATTAAATGCATCCTTCATCTTTTAAATGCACTCGGGTTATTTGGGACCATCCGTCGAATGCATTTTCACGAACAACTGAAGATCGCATTTCATTATAGAACTCTTCTTAATAATTCAAGTTTCTTTGATTCGCTACTAAAACTTTACCGAAAGAATTTTCTCACTTCTTATTCTTCAGTAGAACAACACAGTTAAAGGCAGAATGGATAACCGTAACTAAGTTCTATCTCTGACTTATATATTAACATTCAAATAATTAGCTTTGGAAATTTACACTCTCATTTATTGTTCTATCAAAGGCCTAAGTAAAGCAATGAAAATATATGAGACGGCAAAAAATACATTTCAAGTTATCAACTAATAGAGGTCTTCTTTTATGGAAGCAAAAGATTTTAGAGTAACTTTATTGCAAATCATTGTATTATCTTGAATATGAAGTAGGGGTTTGATAATTCTGCTTGAAATGCAAAATCATCTATGGTAGTTGGTAAATTCATCGACCCCAGATCTTAGCAATGAAGTTCCGTTAAAGTTGAAGTGAACCAAGAACGATGAATTCTTCATCATAATGACATACTTTCAAGCAGAAATAAAGTAAAATGAATGTCCAACGGCAAAATCTATATCTTTAATATCATCTATAATACCTCGTATTTTGTACAAATAGAAATTAAATAATCTTTCAAAGAGGGTCCATCAAATAACATTTAATGATTTATGTAATTTCTTATTGTCTTTTGACTTCATCAAAGTATAGAATGCCTTTAAAATAATCTATCAAATGTAATAGAGGCTCCAAAAGAACAAATTTGGCATCATATGCTTCCAGAGCATAAAACGTCAACATTAGATACAGTATTTAATTCCCATTAGCAACAGAACACCATTATCATTAACTGATTTCATTATTGAACAAAAAGTTGGATTCGGTCAGGCGTAGATATGTAAGCTTTCGATTCAAAAATGAAAACTTAAGACTTTTATCACTGTAATCCAGATGCTTCAGTTCGGTGATCAGGCCAACACTTCTCTTGTATTATTGTACATAAACACTCTGATACTACAGGATTATGAGCAAAGTTAAAGTTCAGGCATAAACGAAGAGCAACGAGTTTAAGAGGTATCTTAGGTTATCTCCTCGGTAAAGACTAAAATTAAATACGTGCACTCTTTTAAAAACAAAAACTATTCCCTACCTTACACTTAGTTCACGAGCTATTTAACTTCTCTCAGATAATTCCCCTCTTTTAGAACTTCAACGCTCATAGTTCGTTTTTACATGTTAATATATCAACATTAAAGTCTGCATGTAGATGATGAATATTTCCTATGCTATAATGAAATGTGGTACCATCGAAAACGCCGCTAGGCATGGAGATTACAAGCAATAAATTGAGCAGAACTTATAGCCGATGTATACAATAGTACGGCAAAATTAATTTTCACCAATTTTCGCTCAACGCTAACAAAAAATGGAGCATGAAGTAGATTTTTTTATATGCCTAAAATGCGATGATGTAACAGGATTGGCGGCTTCAACAGTTCTTTAAGAACATTACCATTCTAGCCTTTTAAGAGCAAAAGTAGGTGAAATTACCTCTCCCAATCTCCCAAAAGATTCGACCTCGATAAAGTAGGGAAAATTTAATTCGAATAATGCCATGGAGAGCATCCTCGAAATTTTTTACCCTCCATCTTTACGACAATTTCGCCGACAAGCTCTTGAGGCGAATGACTCCGTTCTCATAGCCTTAGCCTTCATATTAGATGCTCCTCTCCTCACGATGGCACCCAATTCTGCCTCATTTTATATACCAATGCCCTCTGATGAGATTCCACCGAGCCGATGTGAGAGAGACATCGAGTGTCCCTTTTTAAACTTGCAACAATGATAGAACGAACGAATTTCATTTGGGAGTCCCCACTCCTGTCTGTACTGCATAACGACCACAACTCCACTCAAACAACGGGCTTTTAGCAGAGTTATAGGGAATGGAGTTCGGATAACATTAAATATTTCCATGTCAAAATGCTCTAATGCCTACGAGAACATTTCATAAAAACACCAAAATCGAGGTGACCAACCGGAGGAAGAGATCTCTCGCAACACTACTGATGCAAAATAACAGGATTATTCATCTCAGCCTCTTACATATATCTTAGCAATTTGGACCGGAGCAGGGAAGGTTAAATCATTCTCCCACGTCCAGTTCTTTCTGAGCTCTCTACCCTCGCGGGCAAAGCTCCCACACTTCTTGGGGAGAATTGCGGTCATAACAGCGTGCCCTTCTCACCACACTCCGAGGCGCTTATCACACTGGATGAAGGGTTTGAGGATAAGGGAACGAAGGAGGGGGAGTTTAAGGGGTGGGATACTCTGGAGGTAGGGTGAGTGCGGGAGAGTATGGTAGGGAGTGCCTTTGGAAGGAGTCCGTCCCAAACATTTTGAGTGACCGGTTGAAATCCAGGGGATGGCCCCAGAGACTTGGTGGGTGGAAGGGTGGGAAGAGGGAGGAGAATGCCGGGCGGATAGCACATCAAGGGGTTGGCTCCGCAAATCCGCAGTAGAAGGTAGATGAAAAGTTCCACCACTTAATTTGCATTGTTTTTAAAACATATTACATTTCCAAATTTCACAAAATAATCTTCCAAGAGTGCATTTTTCCACCTAGAAAAACCAACCACAGGGCCGTTTTCATCAAACCATGACGCTTCGTGGGCGGGTATCTAGAATTTATTTTATGAGTACTACAAAAACAGCTGTTGCATAAAAAAATATTTTATCCCTCCCCTTAATTACCGTTTTATTTCCCCCGCGCCGCAGCCGTTGAAAAATGCACACAGCATAATTCGGTCCTTAACCAAAATTTTTACACAAGATTAAAAACAAAAAAGGTTCCTCTCGGTGCGACATCCATTCTCCCCCCTCAACTCCACACAATTTCAAAAGAGATTATTCGTGAGAGAAGAGCCGCGGGGGGAGGAAGGGTTCGGTTGACGCAAGGAAATAGGGACACTTTTCCCTACAAGTACCGCGAATATGAAAAAAAAAAAAGGATGACAAGACTTTCATTTTCCGATCCAAGCTCCTTAAAGGATGAAGGAGAGGCAGGAGGACGGACGTAAGGGCGGCCCCGAAGGGACGGGGTGCGTGTGTGTGTAGCGGCGAGAGGGAGAGGTAGGGAGAGGCAAACAGAAAGCATGTTATCGATTGGAGTGAGGCGCGCACTCTCTTTCGTCCCTCCCCAGTCGGTTGCCCCAGTGGGGAGAGGCGCCCCCTTCTTCGCGACCCTCCGTACTCCGCCCCTCCTTGCCCTCCCCGCCCCGGGCCGCCCGCCCCGCCGCCGCCGCCCTAACCACAGCACACGCGGCCTTCCTCAACACCGGGCCCAGCGTGCCTCCCGGCCGCCCTCCCCCCGGCCGCTCCTCCACCCCCCGGCTCCCTCCCTCACACACTCCCTCGCATCTGCATGCAGGCACGCGGGGCAACGAGAGGCTCGCGATCTCGATCCTCGCGGGCGGAGGGCGACGGGGGTTTCTCGCGGCGCGGGCCGCAGCCCGGGGCCCGGGACGTCGCTCCGGGGAGTGACTGAGGCCAGGCACACTCGATCCGCGTCTTCCTGAACACGACGTGACGAGCATCACATGTGCCCGCAGCATTCCTGACCAACAGCAGATTTTGTTTACTCCTCGTTGTAATTCGGGGAAGGCGACCGACAACTGAGGTCACTTACGCCACAGGGGATAGGTGCATAACTAGGCAAAGGTAGGAATTTTCAGGGATATAAGGGAGGGTGGAGAGAAACCCGGCGTAGGCATTATGCCTGTTCTCAACGAAATGCGCCAACGGCTTAACGTTCCATTCGACGGAGTGAGTACTGAACTGGAATTCTCTCCACAAAGCATTCATGTATGGACCGGTATAGCAATGAAAAAAAATCTTCCAGTGCCGGGATTCAAACCTGGGCCCTCGGGATGGGAAGCCCGTACTCTAGCAACCACACAACCCGATCCCCTTTTAACTCATTACGTTGAAACATTTTTCTTTTGTAGCTCGAAACTTCGTGGCAGTTTGGTGATGATCTGCCCTCTACTGCGCACTCTCTAAAAGATGTGAATGGATGGCTAGGATAAGTTGCATCCAAAAGAAAAAGTAGATGATTTGATAATTGTGGGGATTTTCTAAGGTATGGAGAAAGGGTGGAGCTAAACCCAGCGTCGGAATTAACTCCCTCCAAACGAAACTATCCACGGAGTCCACGGCTTAACGTCCTATCCGGCAGATTTTGTACCAATTTTGGAATCTTCCCGGTTTACTCATGAAGGGGCATGAATATCGCAGAAAAAGCTATGCCACGGTTGGAATTTGGGTGTAAATAGTAATCTTAACACCTCACTCTCGAGGTGGCTTGTGGGCTACCCTGCAGAGGCATGAGTAGATAGAAGTGGAGTCAAGTAGCGACCGCACATCGAGTGGGGATTGCTTAGATCGACGCTAACAACGCGCCAACACAACTCTTGACCACAGAACTAATCAGCCCTCTTTGATTACACTCTCCGACCTAATACGTAACACCTGGTTAATTCAAAGATATTCATTGCAGATGGCGTTTAGTCATTATCGAGGTTGCTGATAGTTCTGGTTCGCTATCATACATCAGGCTGTTTGTATCGGGGCACAGACATTAACTACGTAAGAGCGTTTTTTTTCGCTGTTCTCATTCCAACAGAGCGTTAAATTCGACATTGGGGCAAGATTTATATTTATGGTTCACTTTCCCCAACCTGCTCAATGGTCAACAGGGGTATAGTTTTCAAGGTAAGGGTAGATAAGCTCTTCTTAAAGTGGAGTGACCCCATCCCTTCCATTCCTATCCTTATACCTTTCCTCCCGGTCTGAAGCGCCTATTAGTGAGGAAACAGACTTGAAAACACCCATGAAAAAAAAAAAAGTGGAGTGTACCTTTAGGTAGTCCCCCCCATCCCTTCCATTCCTATCCTTTTACCTTTCCTCCCGGTCTGAAGCGCCTATTAGTGCGGAAACAGACTTGAAAACACCCAGTGGAGTTCAGAGACGTAAAAATTTTACCGATTCAAATACGCGAATCCACCAGGAATTCAACCCGAAACACTGCGATTGGTACCCAAAGTGCTACTATGTACTAACACCAAGCCGTCGATTTTCGTAATAGTTGACTCCAATATTATTCAAACTCTTCTATTTGTTTCACTTCCTAATTTACTGACATTACTGCCATATATTGACGGCAAACAGTGCATGTAAGCATATTACAAAAGTAAACTCTACAACCCGACTGAAAGTCATCAATGAACCTGACGAAACAAATCTTCTTGGTTAGAATTTGCCGTATGTCCGTCGGAGACAAAGTCAGGGGGGGCCATGAGGCGTCTATAATATTTCATTCTAAATTTTAAGGTTTAAAACTCCTAAGAACTCACCGTTTGCTCCCGACATATCGGATACCTTTATCGTAGTTCCCATCTCACAATTACCAGAATCACATCCAAAATCCAATTGATGCAGGTCTGTTGATTTTCATCGCGGTTTCTCCAAGTTCCGTCCTCAAATGTCTTATTATCGACGAGAACCAATCAAGGGAAGGCACGCCTTGTGACCGGATGCCACCGCCTTACGCGAAATCGTGCGCCGACGTCTTCGCCGCGATGAACCTTCATCAATCGCACCCGTAGGCATCGCTCCCAAAAAAAAAACACATCAGCGGATCGCATTCTCTTCCGCATTGGCCGCATCCACTATAGCGCATTAATTATTCGCACTCGCTCCTCGAGTAATCCCGGGCCAAAATGGCTCCAAGGAGTGAATGGCCTTGAGGGAAACAACGCCTAAGCTTGGGCGAGATTCGAATCGGCGACCTTTAAAGGTTAGACAGTCACCTCTTGGCTCTCTAGGTTAAATAGGACGGCTTTAAAGATGGGCATCTGAAGAATGGCCTCGGCGGAGCGTCTGAGCCATGGCTTTGGTTAGATGGAGTCAGGGTGAGTTGGGAAATGGGAACCCTGAACTTAATAGAATTCTTTATTGCGGCATCAAATAAAACAGGAAAAGTCATCCCACACCGTTGTTTTTTGAGAATACTAGTGCATTGTTATGCGGATTTGAATCATGATTCATCTTTTTTTTAATTGGAGTCGAGTTTTTTCCGCTCTCTCAACCAATCAATTAATGCGCCATGATTTTTTCTGCGTTATTCACGGTAATATCAAATAATAAAAGAAAATAATTCTTTATTCCTTTTTCTATCTCCCTGAGATTTTTTGATTACGAGTGTTATGGTAATGAAGATCCAACAAATCACATATTCTTTTGAGATCATGCGGAAAACTGTAAAAGAGTTGAGTAAAAGTGTATTCTTTATTTGTCTGAGTCCCTCGCTCTCAGCTCCCTACAATAAAGTCGTTAGATGGTTATTCAGGGGAGGCGACCGACAGCTGAGGGCATTTGCGCCATTTAGGATAGGTGGGTACTTGGGTAATGGCAGGAACTCTTCAGGGAACGGAGTAAGGGTGGAGAGACCCCGACGTCGGCATTAGCCTACTGTTAACGAAAGGCGCCAAGAGGACCACGGCTTAACGTCCCATCCGACGGACGGAGTACTAAACTTGAAATGCACTCCACTAGGCACTAGGTGAAAACCGGTTTTCCACTGAAAAAAATCAGCCACTGCCGGGAATCGAACCCGGACCCTCGGGATGGAAGGCAAGTAACCGCCACACCAACCCGATCCCCATTCAGTCGTCTTCCGCGTTTAATTAAAGGTGTCTTCGGAGGTGCAAAGTGTAAAATGTCAAAGTTAAGGGGCAAGGTTTTGTTAAGAAATGCAACAGTGCAGCACTCGGCCTAGGATGGTTAACTGTAAACTGTATGTTTCCAGCGTTGGACTATTTGCACTTTTGTCGACATAAAGGTCAATCCACTATTCTCCAGGAAAGGAGGATGAAAAATGAGGTTAAGAGTATATTTCCCTGCCTCGCAAACTCATAACTCACCTTCGGAGAATAAGTTTTCTAGGGAAACTTTCATAACCATGACGAAAAAAGCGGAGTAACACGCGGATATAAATCTAATGAAACTCAAGCCAGCACTGTCTTTCCTAGTCAAAGGATATTTATATAAAATGGTACTAAACTCCATGATTTGCAATCAATTCTTACGAGCCCACTTACTACAGCGTGTGGTTTGACTTTTCACTTCTAGTCAAGCGTTTGAAATGTAATTTGGGACCGTGATTTGCCGTTTCCATTCTTTACTCTCCAGACACGCAAGACAGGTAAGAAAATTGAGCTTAATTTTTAGCCTTACGTGCGAGTCCTTCATAACAATAAGTGACCACTTGCCTTCACTGTGCTAGCCAGCATGCAACTCCGCTCCACTGTCTCCTACCTTGTCCTTTGTTTACGACTGCCGAGACATGAGAACCTATCACATTCTCTTCGACATATTTACGTCATTTCAGCGGAAGCGCGAAAGTTATGCGTGCCACCGAGAGACGGTTTATCCCCGCCCAGAGAAAGTGAAGCGAGAGAAGAATGAACAGAGAGCATTGCAAAAGCGGTCAAAAACACGAAAATCGCGAGAAGTGAATTCCCTATGATGCCTATGAAATATTTAATATATTTTCACCCACAGATTGAATCGAGTTTGATCTATACATGTAATACTTTCATGTAATTATCCAATGTTTTAAAACGATAAATAAACTCAGCTGAGGCGATAATCGCACAGCTGAGCTCCATCCTCCGACAGTAACTCATTTAACCTGAGACTGGGGCGTTTAAAGCGAGGAGGCTCGGCATTTATTCCCTCTTTTTCCCTTGCAAGTCCACGGATTAGTAGGGATATGACCACAGACTTGACTTTCCCAAGCCTAGTCTTCATCACAATAAACAAATAAAGCAAGCTCCACGCAGGATTTTCGATACCCTATGATTTCTGTCAATTTCGGGTCACCGATAGAAAGATAAAATTTTAATGGAGAAATACAAATTTTTCGCAGAACTTGCGAGTCGTTTGCTTCACTGCCCCTTCAAATCTAAGGCTCAAGAAGTCGACGGATTCAGCGTTGGAGAGAAATCAAGCGGGGGGGGGGGGGGGGGTTAAATTTTCGCGACATTTCATTTCGGGACAGAGCCACAGATGTTTTTTCAAAGGAGGTTACTGATTGTCGGGGAGAGGGATTACAGCCACTTTCGACGAAACCACTGCCGTCCACGCAAAACGAAACTGTGGGCCGGCAGGAAGGAAACAGAGGATCAAGGGAGAGGAGTAAGAGCCCCGCGAGGGAGTCGATGCTTCAACCCTCGCTCACATGCACTCACGTGTGCGTACCCCTTCTCACTTGCTTCCCGTCGCACGCTAATCCCGTGGTGCACGGGAGCCGGGACTTTCCCCGAAGGGATAAAGGATGGGCCGAGTCACGCGCGGGGAAGTCGCCGTGACCTGACGGACGCCACCGGCGGAGAAGGCGACACGGGAACCCGCGACGACATTCTCGCCGAGCGCGGAACGGACCTCATCCTTCATACGTCTTGCCGAAGGACCTTCGATGAGGGATTGGAATCGTGGCGTCGGGGAACGACTCGAGCGACCTGATTCATGACTTCGCGTCAAACACTTTTGATCGTGGCTATTCATCCGGCCATAGTTAACACCGAGGTTAAACAGGCCAATGTTCAGGGAGCCAACTGATTCGGCCATGGCTTCGACGAAGTTGCGCAAATTAGGCAAAGAATACCAAGCGCATTTTTGCTGACATTGATGTGACTTTAAACGGGGTCGTGGAGGCCCAGCGGGCAGAGCGCTCCAGCTACGAAACGTAGGGTCCCGGGTTCAGATTAGGGTGAACACCCCAACCCTTTGGACACCCCTACCTAAAAATCTTCGCAATGCGATTTTCCGACCGTCGGAACTGCGTGGGGAATCGCAGGCGTCCCAAGGAAAGGAACTGAAACACCCATTCTGTGAGTGTGGAATTCACACGTCGATGGCTCAGTACGAAGTGATCTCTTCCCTCGCCTATATCAAACCAACCTTCGGGGTGAACACCGAAGTGAGTGAGTGAATGTAACAAAAGGAAAACTCTTGGCATTTTTCCACTTTAATTACATATGCATTTCCTGTGATCGCTTCCCAGACAGCACAAAAACCAGTGAAAACGTTTTTTGTTCGGAAAAAAATGGTTTCATTTTGTGCAAAAACCGTTTCTGGTTTTAGAAACTAAAATAAAAACGTTTTTCAGGGGTTTTTCACCTACCAAGAACGTTTTCGGGCGGACTTATTTACTGTTTCAGCACGTTATTTGCCGTTTCTGAAACGCTTTTGAAAAACGGAATAAAACGCTTTCATCACGTTTTGGTGCTGTCTGGGTTTCGATTATTCAAATCGTCATCGTGTCTTAATAATTATTGTGTACTGCTTACTCTGAGTGAAAATCTTAGTGTCGGGATTAAATTAACGTCAACTTCAACTCCCAGACAGAGATGGCCAGATGTTATGAAAGGGATACCGAGAGCGTGGTTTGATCTGTGCTCTGGTAATGGTAATTCGGTTTCGTGAGGCACTTATTCCGGGGGAGAAGTACAGTCGGTAGGGACTCGCGGCTCGGCAACGGAACTGCATTACCGCTATCTCCTCCCCGGGGGAGAGAGGACTCGTCCGCGCCGATCCCAACCATGGCTCGAAACCGATTCGGGTAAGAAGGGAAGGAATTATCTCGTTACATATTCGTATCCAAGGGGACCACTGATTCGGAGCACAAAGAGAAATCAACTCACCCACGCCCCTGCTTTGTAGTGGAATTAAACGTTTTCTTCGTCATGAGAACTGTAGTCTTCGCGTGAGACTAAAGGCCTCACGTAACGGCTAGCCTGACATATTTTAAAACCCCAAATAGCTGATGATAACGGCATCAAATTAATTCTCACCTGAGACAATGGTTGAAGTTAAACAAACATTTTAAAGGGTCACTCCAGATGGATGACTCAAAGTAACAAGCGTTACCCCAGCAGTAGATAGTTTTCTTCTTTTTTATCGTCTATATTATTATCATAACTCGAGAGTAATTTTTATCTTAGTTTTCAGCATTAACCACGCAGTCAAAGACATTTCACATCTGAAATATAAAATTTTTCGAATATACTGACAATTTCAAACAAAGGAGCACATTAAAGTGATTAATTCGAAGAATTTCGCAAATTTTTGACCGTTTATCTAAATTGGACTTCGTCACAGAGGAATATTAAAGGCTAAACAATGGAAGAAATAGAGGGTGGATTCGAGGGAGGAATCTCAGTTAGAATCAGTGCATGCTGTACTTGTTATGGCATCAACATTCCAGACCTCCTCCAAACACACGAATACCCACAGTGGCCCAGACGGATCGAACATTGTGCCACACAAGAAATTTCATATCACACTCAAAGAAAAAGAAACAAAAAGACTGCAATAGAGTTGTTTTTACCAACTGCTATAACAAAATTTCTTTGTAATTACAACATTGTATGCACCTTCTGAAAGAATTTTGTTGTGCCAATGTTTTATTTGTGTATTTTATGCATTATAAACTTCTCTATGCAGACCAAAAGTTAACTTGTCATATCAATCATTTAAAACGCACATGTCATGGTAATTGAGGAAAGTAAATCCAAGCAGTCCATTAGAGGGGTTTTTACCCAAAGTAATTTGACTAAAATCGAAGAAGTGATAATGAGAGAGAGCAATTTAAAGCTACTATATTTAAATAAACCAAACTTAGACGAGAAACTTAAAGACTTATGATGCAAAACCTTTTGAAATTCTATTCTGAAGACCATACAATTTCTTAAATTATGCACAAGGCATTTTGGCATCTATAGCTATCACACATCAACGGTAATTGAAATTATAGAATATTATAATTTTATAATTCATTAATTGAAATCACATAAAATTTAAATTATAGAAAAGAAACAGGTTAAAATATTAATCTTTGACACTTCTACAACAATTTTATATTGCTGATAATTAAAACTTATTTTCTACTAATAATTTATTTTAAGATCAGCTCTAAGTTGATTTAAATTACCATAACGTGATTTTTCGCTCGTGAAACAATAAAGTAATGGGATTAAAATACTGTTTTATTGACGTTTATTATTTAGAAATCCGTCATCTGAATTATGTAACGCAAGGTTAAAACCATTAGACGCCACGTGTTAGTAAAGCATATGTTACACGAATATGTAAACATATGACTACAGCAATAGAGAGCATTAATTATGCTAGTAATAGAGAGATCGCAGTTTGAGCATTCTTAGAACGCTTTTAACACATTCCTTACTCATACCTCTACCGGGTCTCGTCCTATTCACTTTATCCCGCTTTAAACCCTTTGATCTCTTTGTTCAGTGATGGAATTTTTAAATGGGCTTTCCCGAGAGAGCGCAACAAAGTCAAATCGAAAAATGATTATTTTTTTTATTTAGTACCCCTATGCTGAACGGAAATCGGATTTTAATTACGGACTGAAATGTTTAATTACAAAACAAAGAATAAAAAGATACATGACGCCGCAGGGTTGTTTGGTATTGGATTCTCCTATTTTCTTGGGCCTCTAATAGCATATCGAAAAGAAAATGCATAAAAAAGATCAATAATTATCCGCTGTGCCTAATAGTTAGAGAGTCATGTTGGAATCATGGATTATAAAAAAGCGATAGATCTCCTCCGATGTAACACTCGTGTGCCTCATTTACAATGTGTCATAACTCTTAAGGACGACATATCATGGTATCCACATGGCAAAAAATACTCCAAGCATACTCTTCAACGCCGAGATAAATGATTATTACTGTGAAAGTCAGCAAACATGTCGCAAACAAAATTCAGTGAGCACACCGAAATGGCAGCGGACAGTTATTCTCCTTGGTGATATAATTTCAGCGACATGCAAAAACTTTTGAGCCAAGCATGTTGGTTTTATGATCATCGAGATGTTTATGCGCTTGGGTTCAAAAGCAAATTGAACTCATGCGATAACAGACAGCAATTTCATTTTTACCCATAACATGGCGTCTGTTATTTTTTTCTTTTACATTTTTCAGGCACTTTTTTGCGAGGTTTCACAAATATTTTGAACTTATTTTAAAAGCGTATCTCCTTTGATAGGAAACAAATAGCCATTATAGCTACTGTAATATTTTTACATGCGCTCATTTAGTCACATCATATTCGTTAAGATGATCTTCGGGCTATTTGTTTTACCAGTAGCGACTGAGAATTCATGGGAAATAAATATTCCGAATAACTCCAGTAAATGGAGAAGAGTGGGAGGTACCGGTAATTACTTCCAGCTCAATACACCACACATATTAAAAGTATATTACTTGGATAGAGAACTTTCCGAAAGTCAGGCTCTACCCTTAGAATGGAACATTTGAAGCGTTCCAAGTCTTAAATAAAAGAATCACTCATTGTTAAAACATCGAAAACTTGTGCGATTTCAATAGGAATGGCGTACGCTTCAAATCATTCAAATATATTCGTATGGTGGCTCCCCGAAAAGCACAAGATAGAGGCTCAGAGCGTTCTTCACATTTTTCATTACATTTCCTGTCATGTAAATGATTCATATGAGGAAACTAGATAAATTGGACCTTTAAGTTTGAAATCTTATTTTAATTTGATCTATAAACATAGCAATAGGCTGCTATGAAAGGTAAACTTGTTGTTACTTTGAGTTACTAGGGCAAACACAATGGATGAAAATTTTGTCTCTCATGCCATTGTACGTTCGTATATATCCATGCATGATATGCACGTTCCATGTCCTCAAACGCAGAGACATGAAAGAGAACTTAATGCATTTCTCACCAAGGTGACTGGGTTGAATTCATATAAATTAGCCGACTCAAGAAGGATATTTACATTGCACATTATTTTTCAATCAGAAAAAAATTGAAAGACTAGTTGTCTCGAGAATTTTTGACATCTTCGTTGCATCTTTTCACACGATTTAATAAAACTATTTACTCCCAATATGCAACTTGAAATTAAAACCCAACAGAATGTTTCGACGACGATTATTCACGTCAGAAGTGAATAAGATTATTAAACGCATACAATGCCGACAAAAAATTAATTTTAAGTTGTCAACAGGAAAACCGTTCAATGGATTAAACATTTTCATTTTTTAATCCAAATTTTAATCCAAATTTAACGTTTTCTCAGCTTGACAAGACGATACAATTAATACAGTAAAAGTGATTTCACTACGGCAACGAATTAAACCACAAGGAAACAATTGATCTTAAGGTCGTAGAGTTAACCTCATCGATTCCATGACTCCCACTCTTTCATTAACATGATTTCACACTAACTAAATAATAATTGGTTGGTCAGGTTAATTGCTGTTCTTAAAAGGTGAAGACACTGAGAGCATTACCTTCCAAAAGAAAGCGAAAATATTTGTTAGGAATCGGGACTAAAATGTTGAAATCTCAGTAGAATCACCTTGTAACGGATAAGGTGTGAGCCGACAATTGCCCACTACTCCGTCGAGAAGAGATCATAAACCTCCAAAGAGGAAGGATTGGCGTGATTGATATCGACAAAACTGATACAGTTCAATTATGTTGCATTAAGGCTCAGTTAGGACATTTATTCGGTAGTATTGCCCCGTAAGACTAATTCAATATACCAGAGACCATCACGGCCACCTCATGAAGTTGAAGCCAATTTGATGAGCTGGCCGTCAACTCGGGGTACAAGTTGTCTGTGCCACGAATCCTGGGAGTTGCGGATCCCTTTACCTACACATAGGTTTTGCAGGTATGCGTACTCCGTAGGATAAACGTATGCACGAGAAGGGGGCGGGGGAAAATTGATTCTTCCCCCCTTTTAAAGGGACCACCCCAACGGAAGGGGAGAGCGATCGACTCGACCGAACAACCGTGTCGGGTCGAAAAATAAGCGGGTTAACGGATGAAAAAAAAGAGAGAACAGAAAGAGCAACACCGACCAGAACGAGCAAAGAGAGTAAAAGGGGGGGCAGGGAAAAAGAGAGAGAGAGAGGGAAAAGAAGGCGTGCCCTTCCGAGGAGTACTTACGGATGGCATCAGCTGATCTGTGCTGCGTACGCGCGTCACTTTGTTCTTGTACAAGTGTCTCTTCACGCACCGTTCCACGGGCCGATTGAACTTCATGAAGGTGACGTAGGCGAGGTAGAGGCAGAAGAGGACGAGGGCCTCGTACCAGTAAATGTGGTTGTCGCGGAAGCAGAGGATCAGCGTGAGCAGGCTGACCGAGTAGAAGGAGCAGTCTCGGAACAGGGGCCACCAGGTGAGGCTGAGCACGGAGCGCGAGAAGAGAGCGCACATGCCGATCACGAAGAGGATGTTGAAGACGGCCGAGCCCACAATGGTTCCGATGCCCACGTCGTCGAACGAGACGAACACTCCGATGACCGAGGTGAAGAGCTCGGGGGCGGAGCCGCCGGCAGCCATGAACGTGGCCCCCGCCACATCGTCCTGCAGCTGCAGCTTCTCGATTATCACGTCCAGCGCGGGGACGAAGAACTCGTCGCACACGATGGCCAGCGCCACGAACATGTACACCACCCCAAGGATGTGCAGCACCACCGCCCCCTTGCGGCGCTGTTCCATCGTGAACAGGTCCGTCGGGAACAGGGGATCGCGGTGCACCTCCGCCGTGAAGTTGGACGTGTCGTTGGCGTCGCCCATGTCCTGTTCGTCGTGGGACAGGAGGACGCGGCCCCCGCCGCCGCCATCCGGCCGGCGCAGCCTCTGCGAAGGCTGCGGGGGAGGCAGGAAGTCGCCGCCATCCACAGCGAGGGCTACCGCGGCGGCGGCGAGGGGCAAGGCGCCGAGCAGGAGGCAGAGGCCGGCGAGAGGAGGCGGCATGGCTCGACTCTCCTACGCTGCTGCCGCGGTGAGTGCCCCGCACGTCAGGTCATCCCCGTCCCGCGATTGAAGTCTCCCTCCGGTGGCAGACCCTCGCGCTCCTCCGGTACCACCGCCTTCTGTCGCCCGGGGGGCCTCCTCTGCACCCTCGGCCTCTCTCCGTTCCCACCTCCTCGCCAGAGGGGGGGTGGACACACACCGCCTGCCTACCTTCCTCCGTTGCCGTCACCCTAGCCTTCCGTACCCGCTTCTGCCGCGGGGGCGGGAGGCCGGACCGGAGCGGCCGTCGGCACGGTCGATATGGCCGCGCCAGCGCCGCCCTTCGAGGGATGCGGCCGAAGACTTAAACTGGCGGCGGCGCGCAGGGCGACAGCGCCACGGAGGTGGGGGCGGTGACGGTGCTGAAGCTGGGAGAGAGGGGAGGGGTGCTTGCGTCACGATGGGTCGGCTCCGGGTGAGGGATACGGTCCGGCTCGGCTGATGTGTGCCTCATCCTTTCGTGCGGGTGGCCAGCAGGAGGAACGAGTGCATGAATAAATGGTTTTCCTCTCAGTCCCGATCGGCCATAGCCCGTGGCTCAATAATATCCCGTATTTTTCCCGCGTCGGCAGCCCATTCGCAAGGCGGTAATTTCGAGGTGAGTGGCGTTTCTGCTTTTTACGTGGCGTGTTAGGAATGTTTGGTGAAATACGTTTTGCGGGAACTAAGAAAACGTTTCACGGGAATTTTGAACAAGATTCGTTGTCGAGTAGTTTTTTGGATTTAAACCCGAATAGTCAATCATGCTACGTAAAGACTTCCTTGAAATGGTTTCCATAGCAACGCGTTGATAGCAATTGAGAAACAAAATCGTTATAGCAGCGATATTATGATATAGCAATACACGGTTTCACAACGTTGTTATATTAAAAAAAAAAAGTACGTAGTCTGCTTTTCGAAAACTCCTCCAAAAAAGTGATTTATTTTCCACGGAAAAATTAGCCTCAATCGCTACTAATAGGTATATGCGCATGAAAGCGCATTTTTTTATTTCTTTCGTCTTTTTAAGTGAAAATTAAGTCGATTAAATGTGCACAGGGGCTTCATCCCCAGAATCCCATTAAAATGTAAAATATTGGTGGACCAACAGTTCTAGTAAATAATATCATTTGATAACGGGCTTTCATATACTTACAAATACATATACAACGAAACAAACACTACAGGAAACCAACAGCACAGCAATTAATTCTATATTTGGGAAGTAACTTTAATGTGAAACGAATAATTCCGGCCGTTCTGCAGTATTCTTATTACTCATCAATGAAATTAAAGTTGAGAAAGCTGGCAGGTAAGGGCAGAATGAATGTGCCGATGAAATGTACCGCTTTAAATGTGTTTTTAAGAATGATCAATACATTTCCAACTCCCCAAAAAACACAATATTCCACAATGTAAGGAATAAATAAACAGAGTGAGCAAACGGTCATCTTCTTATGAACGTCTGTTACTACTAATAGATCTAACATCAGTGTGAACACATGTAAAAACTCGGAGTGAGGGTGACGACCATACTGTCAAACCACGATATGTACACAATTAGGATGATGACATGCAGAACGAATTATCTTAAACATAAAACTATATCTAACACAGTTTCGCTAAATATTGTGTTACAATCTATTTATCCACTATTTCAACTTTTGTCCTAAAAATATGTATTTTTTCCTCTTCCCTAACCATCTCTCCACCTCATCCACTTCGTGCAACAGCTGACTTACCTGCTTTTCTCCTACCATAACTGGCTGACACACCTCCATTGCCCCAACCTATAAATGCATTGATACAGACTTACAGAAGTGGAGGAATCCAAATGAGGAGTGGATTCCTCCAACCATGCATTCTTACATTCCATAGAGCTGTGGCTTTAATTGTGAAAACTCGGATCTTAAGATTTTTTCACATTTGCCTCCCACAAGGCTCCACCAAGAATGGCTTCTCCACTACTTTTACACAGTTCCATAACTATCAAAATTGATTTGATGGCTACCTACTGACAACTTGTAAGAATAAAGTCTAGAGAACAAAGCTACGTTTCCAGATCTTTTTGTAGAAAATATGAGAGTACATAAACTAAATACTTAGAGAAATGGAAGAAAAAGGGGCAAAGTAAAAATTCAAGAAGAGCAAACTAGCCAAGAAAAACCTTGAAAACCTTCATTAATATACATGATAAGATTTCCGCAGAGAAAAAAACCAATCACCTTGACCGGGATTCTCCGCCAAGATATTGATTGCTCAGGCAGGATTTTAGCTAATTCTTTAGCTAGTTAAGTCATCATGGCACTGATCCTTTCTTCATGGATTTCTAAATGCTTTAAAGGACCTAGATGCTGGGACAAACTGCTACACTAACAGTGTCACGAAGCAGCTTTAATAATGCACACAGTGCCACCATCCACGAGGTTAAAGTCAACATTTAAACAAAAAGGTGCTTGCACCAAATTCATAGAATACAAACTACTCATGAAAAGCCTCAACTGTGTTATCAGTTAACATAATTTGTAAACTCTTACACACAGCAATGAACAAGCTAAATAGCACACAGAGGCTAAGGATTTAAAATATCAACTACTAGCATTGAGCTGGTTTATCAGTTGCCTAGCAATTCATTCATTAAGCAACCTTAATATAAAAAGCTCAAAAGTATCCTACAAACTAGGAAAGGATTAAATCCAGATTTGTTAAAGTTTTCCATGGTATACTACAATCCAGATTTCTACTTCCTTCATAAATCCATATTAAATTTAGATTTCAAAATCTAGACATGGCAAACAAAGATTTAATCTGGATCATTACAGATTTTCAAATACCTACTGCAGTATCCTTCAAAAATCAATTTCAATCAATCAATTTTCCAGGTAAGGAGTTTCAGGAAACGGAGGAAGAGTAAAGAAACTCAGCATTGGCAATAGCCTGATCTTAATGAAATATATCCCTGCCACACACCCTCATTGTGGCTCGCAGGGTATTACATAGATGTAGATGTGTCCTCTACATAATACAACCAATATCAACTAACGCAAACAAACAAAATTTAACTTGGACAAATTGATGATTCCCTTCTATAAATTAATTAATTTGCCTCTCCCATTTGCCATCAGACAGGATATTATATTAATTTCCAGTAGAGATGAGTCGATACCAAAATTTAACGATTCTCGATACAGATTACTGGAAAATCGATTCTCGATACCATTAACCTATATATATAATTACATTTTTTTTACCTAGTTTCCTATACATTATTGTTAAATGTTCCATGAAATCTAAAAATACAATTTTAAAAAACAAAAATTTGAATATACTATTTAATTATGGAAAAAACTTCTGATATTCTACTATGAGGACATTATGAAAATAAAAACTGTTTGATAACACAAGTTTTATATTTTTTTACATGAGCATGTTTAATAACAAATGCCATGTTTAATAACAAAACATGTTTAGTATCTGATAAAAAATGTCATGACATTAAAATAATATGACTGTCATGTCATGTTGAATTTTTATATGATTAATAGTTAGTTATAAGAGAAATTAAAACACTAACCTAAATTATAATTCAAACTTCCAACATTGAGAAATAAGAATAAAAGGTCATGACACAAACTATTTTAGGTTTTTGTTCAAAAAACCAACATTTTTAGCCTCTCGGGAACAAGGCGATTTTGCTAAATATGTTTCTCATTTTTGACGTGAAACTCTCACATTTCGTATTCTTTTAGGATTTTTAATCCATACAGGAAAACAGCAACAATTGTATTTCCAAAAAACAAGTAAATTTAGAGTAGAAAAAAACTACCCATCATCTGTGTGGATAATATTTTCCTGGATCAAGATTTACTGATGCAATAGTGATGCTATAGGCCCAGTCCATATCGATCCAGGCAGCCAAAGAAAAAATCTTACCTTCATAGTCTCAGATGTTATTGAATTTAACATATGTCAAACTTCAGGACGAAGTAAGTAATACGTATATTTTAGTTTTGTCCAAAAAAATTTTTGGCCCGAGATACAGTCCACCGAACATGATAAACTGATAAACAGTAAAAAAATAAAAATTTTTAGGATAGGCGTTTTTAAGAAAAACAATTTTTTTTTATTAAAAAATATATTTAAAAAATTGCAGCAAGAGAATGTGGACACACATTTTCAAATCAAGGATATCATTTTAATCACAAAATTATTATCTTTCATGTAAAACAAAAAGGAGCAAAATATCTTGAACCGTTCCTGAAATATGAGCATTTTAGTATTTTGTCAAAAATCGCATTTGAAAAATAGCGCTCCCGGGCCATGTTCGGTGGACTGTATCTCGGGCCAAAAATTTTTTTGGACAAAACTAAAATATACGTATTACTTACTTCGTCCTGAAGTTTGACATATGTTAAATTCAATAACATCTGAGACTATGAAGGTAAGGCCCTTGCCTGAATCGATATGGACTGGGCCTATATGTTATTACTTCTAATATAAATTTCACTTTCCTTATCACATACTCACCTAACAATACATTTCTTTAAACCTGTACAACTATTCTTTACATTGTATTTAAAAGAAACATTATAAGTTCATTTTCATTTATATTTGAATTATTTTCCAAAATATAAGATCCTAATGATGCCATACTGTATCTGCCATACTGCCCCTTTATCCAGAAAGCTATAAATGTAATTATAGAAAGAAGACTTCCGACCGTTTCACATGTCAAGAATAATATAATGTAGAATATTAAATAATAAACAAAATCAAAAACCTAAAATTAATTCAGTGAACAATCGGTTAACATTAACTTGTGTTGCTGTTATAAATCAAATCCTTGAATGCTTTCAAATTATTTTTTTTATAAACACAAAAAAAAGGTTAATGTGGTCAGGATATTCTATTTATGGAATATCTGGGGATTCCATTTTTAAGATGAAAAAATTATTACAGAATATTCCAAGCAGCTAAACTAGCAATTTTGCAATGTCAAATTAACAATAACCTTTAGAATGGAATTTGTGTTTTATACTCAAAGGGGAGGTTGTGTTACTCGGATCATGAAATGAGATGAGCCTTTTTTCATGCTACTAGATGGAAAATAATGAAATATGTCTCGGCTTTCTTCTCCATTGGCCCGGGATCCCAAGAAAAAAAAGCAGAATGACATGCGGGGACCCTGCATTCTCTGAACTGGGGTAAGCTGACAATAGTAGAGTGGGGTAGTGTACTGCAGGTAATGAAGATAAGTCTTATCGCTGTTTAAAAGTTTTCTTTCAGCCATTGAATCAAAAATTTTATCATCCTTAATTTCCAATCCGTGTATGTGAATACTGAATTTTTTGAACTTCTATCGCTTCAACTAGATTTACAAATGCATCACACAAAAATACATTGTAAAGTTAACGTACTGTTTCCATGGTTTTAATTTTGTAATAAAATATTTTTCCAATCACTTTCACTAACACCAAATTTTATTATTTTTATTTACTTACTTTGTTGAATTATATATATTGATGTGAAATTTCTGATCTACTTTTTTTAACTGCCTGCTGCCTTACTCTAAGAATACAGCATGACGGTATTACTAGGCAGTGTTAAGGATCAAACGCACGAACGGAAGAACACTAGCTCACATTTTTAAAAACTTCATTATCATCGGTTCATGCGAGTCTGGCGAATGTAGGCGACCCGAGTGACATTCTGCTTTATTTTATTTTCCACATCCAGGCCTGTGGAGGAGAAAAAAAAGCGAAGAGATGTTTTTCTTAAATTGCTATAGTAGCACGGAAAATTTTTCATCTCATTTCATGACCTGAGTTACAAATCCTCTCCTTGTCAGTATCTACCGTACCTACATTCCATTTACGGGGCGCATCGATCACTAAGCCGCAAAATTTAAAAATTTCCAATCCAGATACAATATTATAGTATTCGGATGTGATTCCAGAAGCGAATGAAATGAAAGGTCCATGGGTCTTTGGATCCAACCCAAACAATAAAAGTATTCAGATAGATATTAAGAAAAGGGTTTTTTTATTGAATGATAAAATGTTCGAATCAAAAACTGAAAGAAAATATTAAACTGAGACAGGGAGAACTTTCTTTTGTACACTAGCTCGCGATGTCTGCCTGATCCCGGTGAATGTAGGCTACCCGCGTGACATTCTATGTTTTTTTTCTCGCCATGCCGGGGTAATGGGGAAAAAAGTCACATTTCTTTATTTTGCTTCTAGCTGCACGGAAATATTTTCATCTAATTTCGTGACCTGAGAGATACAACCTCTCCTAGTCAATATCTACCGCACCTATATTCCATTCACGGGGCACTTCGAGCGCTAAGCCGCGAAAATTTAAAATCATCGATCCGGATCCAATTTTACTCTGTCTTCGGATCCGAATCCAGATCCGAGTAAAATGATAGATCCGCGGATCCTTGGTCCAGACGGATCCGATCCGACCATCCCTAGCATTGACGGTATCGGTATCGACTTTAGGCGATCGATATTGGTTATTTTTCTGAATAGTTTACTACTGTAAAGGTCAATTATTTGGCCTTAAGTACAATGTTTACAGTCTATGGTTCTTCAGCAGCCAGGCATAGTTTCCCTTCTGCTGCTATCATAACAGTCAGCTCAAACTATGCCAAGGAAAGGAAAGTAAAAACATCCAACCAAAACCTTCACACACTTCCCTCCAGCATCTGAAGTTACCTCAAAACTCCTGAAAAAAATTTTTAAATTAAAATTCACAATAATATTCAAAATACCAAAGCATTTAGAATGAAAAAAAGCTGCAAGTACAAAATAAAAGGATTGTCTCCAAAGTAAGAAAAAATGAATCCACTCCAATAACGTTTATAGGATACTCGAGGAAGGTGCCCATTTAATAGAAAATGATAGAGCAGTAGGAAATAATAGAGCATGGGAAATGGCCGTTTAAGCAGTAAAATTTCAGAAAGTTCAACAGAAATCTTCAAATTTCCTGTAATTTTAACCAAAATCAGTATTCAACGATAATAGTGTGAATCATTATTGAAATATGTTTCCCTTTGATAAAACAGACATGCTGTTTTCAATTTTTCTAATTTTTTAATGGTTATGAACTTAAATTTCTTTAAAAAACAATAGATTTGTGCAAATCTGCCTGTTTCCATCAGAACCACTCACTAAACCAAAAGAAATTCTGTGGCATTCACACGTTATGATAGCCCCTAGAAAGCATAAATAATTACTCATTTTCATTGTATACTGGTAATATTTAATCATTTTCACTGTCATAAAAGTTATAAAAACTAGTTGAGATCACAAAATAAATTATTCAAAAAATCCAAACAGTAGATCAGTCAATCAATGTCAGCTGGCTTGATCTGTCTTTCGCCTTCAGCCAAGAATAAGATCAACGCACGGTGAAGAAGAAAGGATCCAAAGTACCTCTTCTCAGAAAACCCTAAAGTGGATATCAGACCATAATACTTTCCTCTTTGCTCATTTGTTAATTTTCGTAAGCCTGAAACAGTTTTAAAATAAACCATGTTACTCAGACAAATGATGAGCAATCATCCACAAATATATAGCTTTTCCATCATCTCACTTTTAAAAATGAGAAATCAATACATAATTAGAATTTGCAAATGTACAATTTAAAGAATCTTTAATTTACAAAACCATCCTATAAAAATAAAAATGAGAAATAGGTTTTTTTCACTATGTTTGTACACATATATGTCACTCACAACTACATTTCACAGTGACTTGACAACTAAGTAGCCGTAAAAATATTTGTAATGCAATAAATTATCATTCAAAACAGAACAATAGAGACAAATTAATCTTCAGCAAAATTACCTATAGCATCAATCATTGCAGCTTCTCTTGTTAGTGCTTCAGCAGGTATCACATTTTGGAAAAGATGTACACAAACAACACCCATGTCCTCCTTCCATATTTCTATTATATGCCTCACCTTTTTCTTGAGCTGAGAAAAAATTAAAAATTCAGCAACTTTAAAACATATTATTATTAAAAAAATACTAATCTTAAATTGTAAGTGGCGATGAAAAAAAACAAATACCTCAGAAGTCAGAGACACAGTAACTCCTAGTAATTGGTGAAATTCATAAATTACAATCATTGTGTACTAATGTTTGTCTAACAGTAAATAGCTCTTACATACTCCATTAGTTTAAAATTGAAACACATCCGAAGTTTCAACAGATGACTAATTGATCATGATCAGGGACAAATGTGATGTCACTTAATTCTAATGACAAAGGATAAGTTATCCATTGAAATTCCGGATATGTTTCAGTCTGGTGGAATACATACTAAAGAACATACCATATGCATTCTCCAGGAAAGAATCTTTCTTTTAAATATTTGATTACTTTTCAAACAACTATAAAACAATCGTAGTTATAAATAAACCAAAATCAGTATCAAAATAAATGTATATTTGTTATCACTCATCTAAGCCAAGGTATCTTCCTTGCACCCAATGATTCTCCACTAAATAAGATACATATCACAAAAAAATCAAATATGTATTAATAAGTGTCGCTGCACATTTGCATGTCTTGTTAGTCAAGGGGTTGTTATGGCAGGGAAGGGGAGATATGAAGGATACAAGAGAGAGGCACAAAAGCAATGAGCAGTTGCATAATGTGCATGTGTCAACATAGACATACCTATATTTGCAAGGTTCTCAGCTAGTGCAATCATTTAAAAAATTAGGAAAAATTATTGGCCATGGTCAGCCTTCTCATCATTAAGAAATCAGAAAAGAGAATGTGCTGGAATTAGATATGAACTTTCATAACAAGTCCCAATTTTGTACCACTTGAGAATATCAATAATATACAAACTTAAGTCCCCTCCCTGCCTTTCCTTCTACTTTTTGCTTGTTGTTTCACATACACTCGATTTTTACTTCAACACATTTCACAAGTTATATAAAACTTATTTATATTTACACTAAACTATCTCCCCTCATTTGATAGATGTCAAATATACAGGAGATATTTGAAGAGGCCTCAGAGAATATCAAACTATGTATTTAAAGAGGTCAGCCACACATGCACAATGAGTACTCACGCCACATTATCAATGAAGTTATCAACGCTTCTCTATCATTTAAGTATGAGGACCAAAGAAAAAACCATACATTCCATATTTTAACCACAATTATGAACTAACTGCCTTACATGATTCCACTCAGCATTTTATCAAGTTCCTACTTTATAAGCATCAATTCATTTCAACCCTTCTCCCAGCTTAACTAATGTTCACCCTTCCATTATAAAGGCCATTCACTTGAGTTGCATCACATTTCCTCCTTTATCATTTAACCTCCATATCCAATAAATCATTTTGGTAACCACTTGCAGAAAGTGGAATAACCTTGACAGTACCATAAGAAATGCACCATCACTAACTAAATTCAAAAAGTTATTGCATAACATACTTCTCCAAACACAATAGGGTGACAATTAACATACACTATAATGCCAGCAGAGCAACACGTAACATACATTTCTGCACTTTGGAAAATACACACAAGATATTCTTACTGTGTAGTCAAGTGTTACTTATGTACAATTTTTTTATTTTTAATCACATTAGCCTTCTATTCTAGCCTTCAACCCTTCTGCAGGGTTTTCGCAGGTTTTTCACACCCCCTTCATGTGTGGGTATTTTCCTGCAGTGGGTTATTTCCACGATGGACATCAGCCAAAAACCTCACATTTTTTTCCCATAAGTGTACATATGTTTTACATATACCTTTGATATTATCATTTGCATCTTGTTGATTTTACATGTTTTCTTTCCTTATGAAACTTTATATTCATATTGTAAAACTTTATTTATTTATTTTTCTCATTCTCATCTTATTTTTATTTCTCTTACTGTAATTTTATATATTTCTTTTTGTAATTGTATATATTTTTCAAGTATTTAGAGCAATGTTTATATATAAATTATATTTCATGATTTTACAAAGGGTTAAATGGAAGAGGGGACTTTTAGTCTCAATTTCGCCCCAATAAAGACGTTCATCAATCTGTCATCTACCTTTACTGCCAGCCATCACCAACCTCGAGGACCTATCTAACTTCCTGGATCACTTCTCATACCACTAATTTGTATGAATTCCCAGTTCTTTACACCATTCCAATAAATCATTCCCTGCCCCAAAAGTTAAACAGCATGTAATTAAAGAATGATGCTTTTTACCCTTTTATATATGAAATGATAACTCCCTCCGAAGGTTAATCCTCTGAAGATATATGAGTAGATATGACTTAGGATTAGGATATGTAATAACCTTATTTTTACACCTTGAAACGTAAGTCTATTTACACAGTGGTCATTTAAAATTATAATTAAAACCTATTAAAGGAAATATAACACAAACTAAAAAATGAACTAACCTTTACCACATCACTGCACTTATTTCTCCAGGCATTAACTGCTTCGTATAGATGTGAATATGGTCGAGAGCGTTTCCCTTTACCAATATAAAAGATGGAATTCAAGAACTCACGCCAGTACTGAGAACTTCCATTACTGTAGAAACTCTTGTCTAAGGTCGTATCATTAGCCCATCTCAATGGAAGATTGAGAGTCATGCGAGGATCCAGCAGCAAGTAATTGAAAGAACTCTTCTGATTACCATCCCTCCACTGACTGAATTTTCCACTCCCATCAAACTGCATCATCATTTTCTGCTCAAGCTCAAAATATTTGCCATGGCTTAATTTTGATGGATTATTTAATGTTTCCTCTAGCTCACGGCTAAACACTGAAAAAATGATAAAAGTGATACAGTTAATTTAGTGCTGCTGTGAGTACAAAATAAGTGAAGAATATAAGTGATACCAGGTTCAGTTTTGCAGAAATCGACAGTGACCACAACTTAATGATGATGATGATACGCCATTGGAGATTCAAAAACTGAAGAAACAATGAAGAAAATAAGGTAATTAGAGAAAATTGAAGGAGACTCAACATCAGCTGGTCTTTCAGAAGGACAGATGGGAAAATATCAAAAACAGGCTACAGGAAATCGAAAAAGCAGTTCTAGAGAGAAGAAAAGTTGTCGAGAAGAAGGCAGGGATCACAATAGATCGTAAACCTGGTGAAGAAAGAAGAAGATGGAAGAAAGTGAAAATTGGAAGGGAAGAAGGAAAGGAAAGAAGGGAACCTCTGCTAAAAAGAGAACAAGGAGTGAAATAAGCCACTGAGTGAGAAAAACTAGTGAAATGAGGACAAAGATTCTATGCAAAAACCTTAGACATGGAAAGATGGGAGCTGCCTATAGGACAGGGAGGACAGTTCAAGGAGCAAGATGCAATGCCATAAGGGCCAAGAATGGAGTACTTGAAAATGAAGAATAAGTGAAGAGATGGAATGAATATTAGGGGCAATTATACAATGAGCACAGTCACAGTGTAAAGGCTATCAAAGACGAAACTGAAGTCGAGAATGATAATAGGCGAGACTTAGTTTTGATAAAAGAATTTGACTCAGTTTTGATATCAGAGATTGACACAGCAGCACGGGACCTGGGGATGATTAAGGCTTCTGGAATTGATGATACTCTTGCTGAGCCAATAAAGAATGCAGGTGAGAAAACATTCACTCAGCTCTACAATATCATCCGTGACATGAACTGAACAGGAGAGAGAGCCCTGGACATCCAGAGGTACTGGATATGATTTCACTTGGTAAAATTCAACAGAGTTTCAATACTTCTGACCCAGGTTTTTCACTTACAATCATTATCGAAGTGTGACTTATGACTTACACAGTCATTATCAAGATGTAAGTCAAAACCTAAGTAGGAAGTAATAAAACTCTGTGGAATTTAACCAAGTGAAATCATTTCCATTATCACAAAGTGGTTCCACCAAGTTAAGCCTGAACATTTGTTATACATCCAGAGGTACATCATCATCCCCATTCCCACAAAGAAGAGGGCTGAGAACTCTTGAAATTTGGGATCTTAATCCTAATAACACATGCATTAAGTAGACAATTTTGGATTCAGGAAAAATCAAGGGTACATATAAGAGAAGTAATTTTTGGGTCTTAGGCCATAGAAAAGAGAATGGAGAAAAACAAATGGGCATGTGCTGCAATTGTGGAATTTGAGAAGGCTTTTAACAATGTTAATGGAATTCAATGGTTAGAACTGTGAAAGGATCTGAAGTGTCATAGTGTGACCACAGAATTATCAACACATTGTATAAAAACCAAGTAACTGTCATTACATCTGGACCCAGTAGTGAAGAGGCAAGAATAAAGGTGCGAGGCAAGTATGTGCACTGTCTTCCATAATTTATAATATTTACATTGAGAAAGCCATCAATGAATTCAAAGACTTAAGGAGTGAATATCCAATTGGGAAAAAACTAGCATAATGTCTTAGGCTGATGACATGCAGTCATGGCAGAGACAGAGAGGAATTTACAGAAGACTGTAGTACCATAGAAAGGACAATGGCCAAATCACCTGAAAATAAATTAAAAGAAAATTAAGGTATTGTATGCATTAGAAGAAAAGGGGCCAAGACCATTGTTAAACTCAGGAAATATTATGTTGAAGAGGTGAAAGAGGTATTGCTATCTGGGAAGAAGAGTAACCAGGAACATGGGAAGCAAGAAGGAAATAGTATAATAGCCCAGACGAGAAGGTCATTCTATCAAAACAAGAATCTATTTACAGCACGAAATATAAGGGTGAATGTAAGGAAACAATTCCTTAGAACATACATCTGAAGCACACTTTTTTATAGCAGTGAGACATGGATGATAACAGCAGAGAGTCCAGGCTGAAAGCATTCAAACTATGGTGCTGCAAAAGAATAACGAATGAATGAAGAATGATTAACTGAGTGATTAATCAAGAATGGCATATCTACAAGGCCCATGTTATCTAGTGTTTCTGCCTCCAATCACTTCATCTCACACAAAAGTAACTCCCTATTCAGGAAATATTCAAAATTCACTACTGAACATGGAATAAAAATTCATGTGAATTTGAAAAGAATACTTTTTGATATAGTGTTACCCCCTACATGCTTAATGGCGTCAATCAATCAATGTGAACAACCTCTTTACTAGTTTCCCCATGGATCCAGAGCTCTCAACCCGGGCGAGATCACAATCATAAGAGCACGGTTACCAACACCGGTTATTAGTGAATTGTGCTCTACAATGACTACCTGTGTCAACAAAATAGTTTTCTATTTAACAGTAAATATTACCATCAAATAGATGGCCTAGCTATGGGTTCTTCGCTTTCCCCACTCCTGGCAGACATTTATGAGGAAAATTTGGAACAGTAATTGTTTTCTTCAAACCATCCTCTTACAAAATCCGCATCAGGATATGCAGACAGTGTATTTTGTGAGTAGACAGGGATGGTGCAGCAACTGAACAGCTCCTTAATATTGTTAAACTCTCAAGAAAAGAAGATTCAGTTCACCAGTGAATGGGAGAGTTATGGAACTTTAAATTTCCTTCATCTGACCATGAAAAGTGATCAATAGAAGGTTTTACTTTTAAATAAACAGGAAACAATGTCACACCGACCAAATGATTCATGCAAATTCAAGACACCACATTTCACAGCAACTATAAGCAGCTTTCCACTACATGATACACAGACTCTGCAATATCACCATGCCTGATTCCAACAAACAAAAATAACTCCATGCAATAACACATAGCAGCCAACAATGAATACTCTTTCGAATTAATACATATGTACACTTTACAGATGGAAACAAACTCAACTAGCAAAAAAGGAGATATACAATATCACAATAAATGACAAGAATGATACCCTAAGTGGCAGAGGCTCCCATTCTAGAGAAAATATTACTAAATATTCAGCAGATACTTCCCAGATACTTCCAGGTAAAGAAGTTACGAGGATCAAACAAGGACAAAATTGACACAATTACACGCAGCGGGTCTACGAACTTTACTGGAATGAATATAAAGTGCAGGTTGGATGCAGTAGAAGAGTTAGAAATTATGATTAGTGTTAAATCAGAAATACATGTCTTCTTCACACACCCTTGTACCCTTCCCACTCCCCTCTCTTACACTTTCCAAATGCCAATACTTAATCCCCTTATCCTCCACCCCGCCAACTTTCCTATCTCCCCTTCCTCCCTAGCCAACCAGCTTCACTCCTCTGGATTGACCTGTGCAAGGCACACCAGAAAACCTAACCTCCTCAAGCACCTGAACTTAACAACACCAGCCCTTTTCTTCCCCATCCTCTCTTCCTTGCCTCCCATATCCTCCCCTACGGATTGTTTTTTCATGTGTCAATTCTTTCAATGTTGGCATTAAATATGATATTTAGTAGTGTGGAGGAGTCATAGCCTGATATTTTTCATTCAGTTTCAGCATTGCATTTGGATCAACTGCAGATTGTCTTGAAGTTCTTTCCAAATTTAGACACACATACATATTGTGCAGCTATTTTGTTGCACTTTGTCCAATGTTATGGCAGCAGGCTTCAATATTAAAAGTAAAACTTCGACACTGCATTTAATATGCATAATATGTATGATACTTTTTTGAACTAGCGTATCTACGTATTTTAGACTTTTTTATCCACAAGTTTTCATCAAAAGTGCAGTGTTCCATTGCATTTAGACTCTGTTCTACCATGGCAGATGTCTAAATGCAATAACCAATTGTTCAAGAACAATTTATCGAACAAAATATGTTGAAAAAATCTTGTAACCAAGTCAAATTTTACCTCAAAAAGTGAGTTTAGCCTATCTGCTCAAAATAAAATGTGGGACCAAGAAATAATTTGCTAATCCTACTGGTTATTAGAGGGAATGCACACATTTTTTGGAGCTTCCATATACAAAAACGCAAAACATGTGGAATAAAGCATTACCTAATTAGATTAGACAAAAAGTACTGCTTTGTATTCTTGTGTATTTTGCAGAGAGAGAGAGAGAAAATCAGGCATGCAAATGATGAAATGAATAATAGAAGAAATAAATAATACAAAATATTATTTATTCATTCATGAACATGAATGATGCTTATTTTCATTTTTTAAAAGTATACCTACACTAGAAAAAAAATTAGAAATGAATCATATTTTGCCATCAACTCCGTTAAGGATGCAGAAATCTACATTGGATGGCTATCATTTAAATGCTTGTATAGGAAAACTAATGTAGCAGCTGTATCATTTCCTACCTTGTTTCACAGTTTTGTATGCACTACATTAAAAGTGGGGAAGACTCTCTCCACTCCAGCTGATGATGCTGGACCAATGAAAAGCTGTTCAATTATTTTTATAATTGTATTTCCTAGGGCTTCATTCAAGGTACCTCTACCACTGCAAGGCAGATAAATTGTTAAGTGCTTCATCTGAAAACATATATTTTTGAAAATGATTACTTTGGGCCAAATACTTAACAATTATTGGAAGAAATCCTTTTCCTGCATATGCCTCTTCAGCAAAAACCATGGCAGAATTCTTTTCCTCATCTGTCAAGTCTAAATTCTTCTGCTTAGGAACCAAAAGATAGGCCAAGTAGTGTGGAGGAGTCATAGCCTGGTGATATCTTTCATTCAGTTTCAGCATTGCATTTGGATCAACATGCTGCTTCTGCAGATTGTCTTAAAGTTCTTTCCAAATTTTGACACACATACCTATTGTGCAGCTACTTTGTTGCACTTTATCGAATGCTATGGCAGAGGCTTCAATATTAAAAGTAAAACTTCCACACTGCATTTAATGCCTATGTATGATACATTTGTTGAACTTGCGTATCTATTTAAGTCTTTTTTATCCACAAGTTTTCATCAAAAGTGCTCTGTTTTTTTACATAACACTCCAAAGTATCAGCTACAGTGTTGCATCGTATATCAGTGGGAATTACATACAACAAGATGCTGATTTCCCAGTTTCTAATTTAAATTGTGATGATGCAAACTGATTGTTCTTGAAGTACTTAAAGACAAATGTTACATGTTCTGATATATTATTCATATGAAATCTTGACTAAGCAAATTAAGAATATGAGCAGAACATCCATACGTCATTACGCCCATTGCATTATAATCTTCCAATGCTTTGACAATTTCCAAATTTGATTTAAATCAAAAAAATCCCATTTAAATCAAAAAATCTGATTTAAATAAAAAAATCATCACTTACGATTTTGTTATTAAAAATCATGATTTTTATCAACCCTGAGAATTGCAGTATTTTTTTTCCTCTGAAACTTTGTGATGGAGAAATTCCTGCAATTAATACCTGAAACTGTTCGTATTAACAAAGTCCTAACAAGAGTAGAAGAAAAAAAAGCTTGCAGAAAACTTAAAAAGATGAAGACATATGTAGTTACCACAAATTGAGACAGCGGTGAAAGACACCATCACAATGAAATAAGAGCATATGCTTTCCCGGCGAATTGAATGGAGAAATTCCTCTCGGGTTCTCCACTAGGTAAGTTGGTCCATGTCTGACGTTTTGGTGCTCGACTCGTGCACCGTCATCAGGGCAGATGAGGTTTGTTGCACTTTGTCGAATGCTATGGCAGCAGGCTTCAATATTAAAAGTAAAACTTCCACACTGCATTTAATGCCTATGTATGATACTTTTATTGAACTAGCGTATCTATTTTAGTATTTTTTATCCACAAGTTTTCATCAAAAGTGCTCTGTTTTTTACATAATATCATCTGCCCTGATGACGGTGCACGAGTCGAGCACCGAAACGTCGGCCATGGACCAACTTACCCAGTGGAGAACCTGAGAGGAATTTTTTCACCATCAAAATGAGTTCTTTTTCTTTCCGTGACAAAATAACCTTATTTATTTCAACAAAGGTAGCTGTTCTTAGGCTTTACTATATATTTTCTCACTGTACTCTAAATATTGAGTCAGGGATCCATATTTTTAGGAGGGGTATCCTCGATAAAGGGAAATTTCATTGGTAAGATGCAAAGAGATGTTTACTCCTATTGTCACAGAGCCAGTCCAAGGGTAGATGGCAATCGTTGGCCATGATGGCCTGTGATGCCTCTAGTTGAAATGATTTTTATTTTATGCACCATCAATTTTTCTTTGCTTCCTAACACTACAGTAAATTTCCCCTGCCACACACCTTTATGGTGACTTGCAGGGTATTATGTATGTGTAGATGTAAATGTAAATAAAAATTAAACTTAATTTACCTAATATTTATGCACATAATATTTCTATCTTCAACAAAATATGACAAATTTTAAACTTTCTACAATTAGATAGGTAATTACATTGAGGCTTTTCATGCTTTCATTGCAGCAAAATCACTCGTAATATTTTCCATATCAAGCTATTTCTAAAGTGCCTTTTCAATGGATAGCACTGATAACCAATTCTATCTTTCAAGGATTCTGCTGGCTGTCTCAAATGTGTCCCTATTGATATTGATTTAGTGTATGTAACCCATTCTAGGATGTTATAAAATTCAATTTTAAATTGTTCTTTTCTACAGATTTATCTTCATTGTTGCTTTCATAAATAAACATTTCCTATTAGCATCTGATTCCTGATTTTTTCCAACCCTCTTTCACTCTACATGTAGGTTTCCATCTTCATTTAGGCTATCTGCTTTCTATAAGATAGTTTCAATCTGTCTTTACTTCAGTAATCTAATCTTAATTTGTTGAATGATGGGATTATGATTAAATGAGTATGTGAAAGGAGGTATTACAAGAAAAAAATGAGAATGTAAGGTCAAAGGAATCAAATGAGGGCGTATGGATGTCCCTACCCAAGGACATCAATATGTCTTCATTTGGATATCATATTATAGATGTTTGAGCCCTCAGAGATTTACCAAGTACCTTCATTAGGAAGGCCCATTGAGGAAAGGTAATGAAAAAAGGTTACCTAAGATTGAGGTGATCTCAACCTTTCTATGCAAGACACCTATACCTTAAAAATTGACAACCATGAACATATACATACAAGGATCCCCAAAACAAAGTTTCTCTGGACCTGCAAAGTTTCCTTCTCACTTTTTAGGTGAACCTGTTCAGAATTACTGTGTATTATCCAAACCTCTTCACACCATTACAATCAGAGTACCAATTCTGATTTTTGGTGGCTCATTACACTACTGAATTTTTCTAGAATTTCCAATCAAATGGTGCCCATTAAAAATGTTTGCTAATAGTTGGTTTGCTAGCAAGCCCCTGCTTCATTGTTAATAAAGATGAAATTGAAATTCCAACTTTACCGTAGGCAACAAACTGACCTTTCGAGGACTTTAACCTAATAAATCATCACGAATAAAAAGAAAGTCCTCAGGCTTTAGTTGGTGGAGTCGCATGATGGAGAAAAACCACTTAGTAAGATTCCACCAACTTTAAAGTTGCACAAACAAAGTTTGACTTGTGGAATCTTACTAAGCTGTTTTTCTCTTTGCTATCAATAAATCATCGGTGTTATGAACTGACTTGTAATTAACATTTGCATTAAATCAACAAATCTAATATGTAAAGAAGAAAAAAACTATTGATTACATTCTGCTACAATTATAGGGAATTCCAGGTCAAATTTATGGTATTATGTAGATGTAGGCATGATAAATAGTTCATGCATGGTTAAAATTCACCCCCTGCCACACACCATTATCATGGCTAGCTGGTTATAATTTGGATGTAGATCAATAGTCTGTGTTTTCAAAATGATTTTACATCCTGAATTGCCAATGAAAGAAAATTAATGAAATTTAACAGAATAAAAATAATGACATTCACTTACCAAATAACGCTGATATGATTCCATAGGAAGCAGTCATTTTGCTAAGGTTGCCAGGAAGAAGTATTTATCAACATAAAGGTACATCCGAAACTGTTTTCTTTGTCTGTGAGAAAAATCATTAAATGCAATAGTTGGTCTAAATCATGGAATTCAACAATTTTGAAAGATTTTTGACATAATTTAAAAAGATTTTTGAAAGACTAGTGTATACAAAATATAAAAAAGCATATACAAATGTTTCTTCAAGAACAGCTAAGTGAGACTGTGCCTCTGGAACAGCACCTTTCTTCAAGAAGGGCTACGGAAATATTCTTATAAAATTAGATCAGAAAACTTATAAGTAAGCCTTCTAATACACTGCAGTTAATGTGCTCTCACGTGTTTACGTGGTCCTATGTCCCCCTTTCACCCTCCACTCCTATAATATGATGTCTGTGACTCAGTTGATGATGCTACACCGGGAGCAAAACCAATCATTTGAATAAATACTGTAGATATCACAAAGCTATCAATTTTTTACTTTCTGATTCACTGCTTCTCACATTTGAAAACTATTATAGTGACCTTTCCTTTTACTTCTTCATATTAAGGAAAGGGAATGATCCTACAGAGCCATAAAAGCAACTCAAAATCTATCTAGTTTAGTTCACCATTCATGTGAATTTTAGACGATGCAGTAAAATGAGCACAAGAGAGAGTCCGAAAAATAAATCATACCAAAGTTAAAAGTAAATCCATTAATTCAATCCATCTGTTATTGATAATTGCTAAAATCTTTTGACATGCTCCATGCAGGTGACATCTTAAGATGTCACATGTTTCTTCCATAGGTGGCGGGTGACATCTTAAGATGTCATCAGTGGTAAAATATTTCATTTATTTTTTTCGCCCGCAGTATTGAGCCAGAGTGCCTTTTTTCAACACACTTTAGTAAATTGCAATCCATTCCTTCTATTGGCCACAGCTGTCCCTGAATTTTTCTTATATCCACTCACTTTTTCCTTAGGTTATTTTTGTTCAGTTTTTCAATGTTTTGAGTTATGCTCTGGGGCACTGTATGTAATATTTGTCTTATTTCATTGTTATTATTATTTGATTTTTGTATTATGATATTGCAATGGGCAGAGTGGCAATCATAGGTGTTTCACCTGGTCAATGTTAGTTTCAAAGTGAGTTATTTTCTTGTTCCAAAATTGCTACATTATCCCCTCTTCTCCGTTGGCACACAGTTCAAAATTACGGAAAATTACTCTAATGTTAGTCGCTAATTGTGCTCTCTTCTACCATACCACATTCTGATTCTTTACTTCAGCTCAGAGATCATACAATCTCAGAGTTCAGCTGACATGCGTGCGACTGTAATATCTTGTGTTTTGAATTGTAAATGTTTGAAATGCACATAAAGAAATATACTTCCCATACAGAAGATACCACCACCACCACCATATTAACTTCTGGTAGGTACTCACCACACATTCATTCATATTCAATTAGGATAAATATCTAAACATTGCATTTATATTCATATCCTAAGGAACTGGGAATAGGAGAAAGAGGAAGGCGGAAGAAGGTGAAAATGATAGCAAGAAAACTGAAATGGAAGCAGAACCATCTGTCTCCGGTTAGTTTCAATATCTGCAGATGTCATTTGGAAAACTTATTTAATTTTATACTTGCTATAATTTTTTCCAATTAAAAGAAAATTTTTTGCCAATAACTAAGACGTTCAAAGAATGATCCTTGACGAACCCAACTCCAAAGAATTACAGAGGACCTGAGGAGGCAGCTTTTTGAGACGGATTCTTTGGGAGAAGATGACGAGACATGGGTGGATAGCGCTGAAGACTTCCATGCTGAAAATAGTGACAGCGAAGAAGAGAGCAAGGATGAGTTCCTTGGAGATTCTGAACGTGATGGGACCAATATTTTTACAATTTTTACCACCATTGAAACAATGGTACCAAACCCCTCAGGTACCGATAGGCTTTCTGAAGTGTGGAGTAATGAGCAACCTGCTATCACACGCATGCCATTCACTGGGTGTCCCGGGCTGAAGGAATTCCCAGTTGGGGATCACCCACGCAATTATTTTGATCTCATAGCCAATGAGGCATTTTACAACCTCTCAGTGTTAGAGACAAACAGGCAGGCCAAGAGTCATCTATCAGCGAATGTTTTGCCACATGCCAGAATAGCCAACTGGAAACATGCCGAAAGAAGAATTTGAATGGTTCCTTGGTTTATTGTTCCATATGGGAACAATAAGGCTGAATAGAATCCAGGATTATTGGAAAAAGGATGATTTATTCAATTTAACCTGCTTTTAATGGTACATACCTCGGGATATGTTAATTGGAATTTTTCAAATGCTTCATTTCACAAAGACACAAAATGAGCCTTGGCCAGATGAAAAATTGTTCAAAATAAGGCCACTGCTTAACCATTTTCAAGATAGAATGCATGCCATTTATTCCCCTGCAAAAGAATTATCATTGGATGAATCAATGGCTTTATGGAGAGGTCATCTGGTTTTCCATCAGTACATGAAATGGAGGAATTGGAATGTGGTGCTACCGAAGAATGATGAAGATAAAATGGATTGATCAAGTGACAAACAAAGAAGTCTTAAGAAGAGTGGGAGAGGAGAGATGTCTACTGAAAACCGTAAAAAGAAGACAGGACAACTTAATAGGCCACATCTTAAGACACGATGGCCTGATGAAGACAATCGTCTAGGGAAAAGTGAACAGGAAGAATGGAAAAGGCAGGCCTCGTATGAGGTATATGGAGCAAGTTGTGAAGGATGTAAAAGATAGGAGCCACATCAATATGAAGAGGTTCGAGTGGAGGGCTGCGTGAAACCAATCCTAGGATTAGCAAATATTCCACAGAGAAAAAAATCATTCGCCTTGACCATGAATCAAACCCGGACCCCCTGATTTCCGGCCAGGTGCTCTACCAGTTGAGCTACCAAGGCATCCTCTTTCTCTATGGAAATTATAGAGCCTTAATCCTAGGATTGTTGAAATGAAAGGATGATGATGATGACATGAAAGGAAAACACCATAAATATGGCATAAAAATTTATTTGTTAACGGAACCATCCGGAATAGTGTTGTGAATGCTGATTTACTCTGGGCCTGCAGATAAGGAAGGAGGAGGGCCGGGTCACATAAGAAATGTAGTGCATAAACTACTTGAGGGCCGAGAGGGTTTTGGCCATTCTATTTATTCAGAAAATTATTACTACAGCACGCAAATGGCTAGAGAAACCTGGAAAAAACATATTGCACAGGGACATTACGGGCAACCAGAGTAGGGAATCCCAATAAAATTGTATCCCAAAGACTCAAAAAGGGTGAAATTGTAAAAAAGTGGAGCCATGATGGCATCTGTGTCTTAAAATGGAGAGACAAACAAAGAGTTTTAGTAATCACCTCTGAATTTGGCAGCCAGTTGGTCCCAAACAGAAAAGGGATCATAAATTGAAACCAGAACTGGTTGTTAAGTACATACAATAATACATGAGACATTGATCACAGCGATCAAATGGTAGCATATTACCCCTGTGAGCATAAATCGGTCAAGTAGTAAAAGAAACTAGCAATCCACATCTTTCAGTTGATCGTTGTAAACAGTTACTATATCAAAAATACAGCGGACACAAAAAAACACTGTACTTGTTCCGCATAGAGCTAATGCGTTACCTAATTGGAGCACAAACAGGCCCTACCTTATGTCCAACTACACCGAAGCCCCCCGAATCTCATTTTCCTGATTTACTTCCCGTTGAAGGCAGGAATAGACAAAAACAAAAGCAGTGCCTAGTTTGTCATACAAAAGGAATCAGGAAGACCATACCACCTTCTGCCCAGATTGTCCAAATGAGCCAGGATATGTTTTCATTTTCATCTCTACTTTATTGAATTTCATGGAAAGAAGCGAGAGAAATACTAAATAGGTATTTTTAAACATAAATGCATAAGTTAACCTGTTGCATAAATTTTACTGCAACTTACTCAATACTATATTTATTAATTTTGCAACACTGTCTTTTACTTTAAACTTGAATAAAACATTAAAAATGAAACAATTGTCATTGTTTACTTTTAAAAAAGCATTCTTTTTGTCATGCAGAGAAAGTTTACAGCAAATTATTTGAATCTAAAAATTGTAGAAAAATGTATATTCTACCTGACCGAATACTATGTTTACTTCCTTGTTAATGCTTCTGCAGAATATTTATTTGGAAAGATTTGGTCTTTAGGGTTCTCTTCCACAAAATTCCATTTATTAGGACAAAAAATGGAAGTGCACGGAAGAGAACTGGACAGACTGGATCTTTCCAATATGTTTTATTTGATTTTGAGTTCGACGTGCACAAAAGACAAGATTAATTACTACATGTAAAAAGTCTAAATTGTATTCAGTAATAGTTATTCTTTAATGCTCACAAATTAAATTTAAAATTAATGCGAGGGTTTGTCGCAATTAGAATAATAATATTTGTGGGTATGTGTGTAGTGCTGGTTGCATATGTACATTGTTTCACCGAGACGGATGGGTAATTCCACCAGAAATCAACCAATTTTTATGAAAGTGGTTGCTGACCCATTTTTAATTTTTTTTATATTTTGTACATAGATAGGTGCATATATATAGATTACAAATCAGTTCTCGTTATATTTTTAGAGCAAACCATGTCCGAAATACGGGCATTATCGCATGTGCTGGTAGAGTAAAAATGTCACTTTTTGACGCTAGCGATTATTGCTACTATTTGCATGTTTTTAAAGTTACAGCAACCATAATTATATTAATACTTTTTAAATGTATTGCTCTATATAAATATGCAAGAAAAAAAAATATATTTAGGCATAAACGAGGGTGTCAAATTTCTGCATCAAAATTTTGTTTTTTTTCAATTCAGAGATCACGTTCTCTCTGAAATAAGTGAAATCAAAAAATAACGATAACGCTAGCGCACGCGTTATGGAGATCCATGATCGAGGCCCTGGTCCCTATTTTGAATGTTTGGCCTTCAAAAAGTGAAATTCCAGGGAAGCCAGCCCGGTTACATCACGGTGGCCATGTGATTATTACAGGGCAACCTAGGCGCTGATGTGCAGTTTGCCGCAGCAAAACTGTCAGAGTATGCCAAAGATGCGGGGTACCGCTTCATAATACATGCTTTTCTGACAATCACACGTGACTTCAAATGTTTTAATGCCAATTTTTAAAGGTATTTTTCAAGTGGAAGCTGTTAATTTTATACATAATTTTCCTATTGAAAGTCAGAATTTTTTTGTGTTTTCACTATACCTACGCCTTTGATGATAGTTAAACTCATAATTGTGCTTTATGACTCATTGTGAGATTAGGTATATATATGGATAAAAACCATGCAGTTTCATTCTTTACATTTTTTTTGGATTATATTTTCAGGGTTTGTATGTACACAATTTCATGCCTTTACAAATGTGTCAGAATCCTGTGGTTTTGTATCTTCAAGAAAGTTATTTTTTGAATTCTAGTAATGGATTTGTTAATCTCTTGCCAATTATTTTATTTGTCAAAATAAATAATAGTGTTCTTGCAGGAAAAATTTAACAAATATCAATAGTTATTAATTATTACTTGTTTAATTTGGAATGATATTATTCTGACAAAAATGTTCATGAATAAAATCTTTTCTCTAATATATTGGAGTTATTCCTATTGTTATAGGTCATGTATTATTATTAAAAACAATAATGTTGAAAATTTTTTAATTAATTGCATATGTAATTAATTCAACTATATTAATAGGTAAAATTGTAAGTTAAAACAAATATTGAAGTTACGTAACTTAAAATGCTCGGAAAAACTCTCGATAATATGGACATACATAGTCATGGGGGTTGTGCCCAATGGGTCGTTAACGACCCACCCCATATTTATTTAAATAATGTTATTAGAATTTTTTAATTATTTTTCCAATAAGTTAGGCTGGTAGTTAATAAAAGAAAATCACTTAAAAAGTATTTTCGAAAAGAAAAAAGATCTGGACATTAATGGGTTAATGATCCATCTAATACAACGTGTAAAGAATAGTTTCGGTCTTAGCAAGTGCTTGGTCTCTCGGCTAAGCTTAAAGCTACTGGGTGCATCCACCGGGTTGCAGATAGTGGGTCAACCTCTAGATATAGAGGTTAGCTGTGAGATAATCGAGTTCACTTGTCGAATAAGCAATCGGGGACAAAAAGTGATGGCATTCCGAGGGGGTCTATCCCTGGGTAAGATAGGCCATTAAATCATACAGAGCCTATAAAGATGTCATGACTTGGCAACGGGAGGCCACCAACAATTATGCATTCCATCACCCGGAGGAGAGGGCAGCAGCTCTTCTTCACATGAGTGAAGGTGGAGACCACAGAGGTCAGTACAGCGACACTCATTTCACTACAGGTGTGGTAACATTTACTTTAACGGCTGTAGTACTGCGATGTGGAAGCCGAGTATATCTGAGCCAAGTATTATTGTTTAAAAAAATTTTATGAACAAAAGGCACATACACTAAAAGTAGATTCCAGGCCTTTCATTCACTGACCATTATTTCAAATATTTCCCCATGAAGGCATGCATTTGGTCACAGTCATGCTTAGGATCTGTATAATGTGTGTCCAAAATCCCTCTCTCAGAATCATAAAAAAAGTAAAACCTGAAATACTCACAGTGGCAGTCAAAGCACCACCATTTTTATTTCACAGTCAATTAGAGCATATATTTAGGTACAATTTAAAAAAAAAATTGGACAGGTTAACTACTCTGCCTTGGGGTGATAATTGTGAAAATACGAAGTAATGTTTTTGAGTTCAAAAACTTGGTTAATTGAGTTCTAATGACATAAAAGTGCCTAACATAGCTATGCAAGGGTGATAGAAAATATTTCTATGAAATCTATGTACTCGGATAGACAAGTAGTACATAAATACAGTAAAACCTCGCTTTTACGTCCCCGCAATTACGTTTTCCCGCCATTAACGACTTTTCTTCATGTCCTAATAATGTCCATATATCCGCAATGTAACGTCTTCCCTTTATTCACACTAGCAAATTTTTGAATGGTTCGCCATTTACGTTTTACGAGACGATTTTGCCGTGATTGTCGTCCTGGTTGCATAACTAGTGGTTGGACTCAACGCTCCGTGAAAGACAAAGTAAAAACTCATGCAGTAAGTTACCACTATGAAAGAGAAATAAAATTTGCCCAGATATACCACCATTTATCGTGACGTCGCTCATCTGTGCAATTGAAATGCCGCGAGGGATTACAGTACACGTACGTCGTTTTTCTCGCGATTGTTGTTCAGGTTGCATAACTCGCGGGATGGCTGATGCTATCGCATTGGTGATGAAATTTTTCATTTATTTAAGAAGTGTATGCTTTTCAGCATTTGCGGTCTTGTCTTTCTTTTTTGGAGGCATTAATACAGATTTTAAAAAATCCTCCAGCCAAATTTCATCTTCATATATCCTACGAACACACCCGTAAAATCATTTCATTCTTCTCTAGCTCGATTCTTAAGTAGTTTTGATAGAATATCACTATAGTCTCCACACCTTTTCTCATAATATTTACCCTAACTTACTAGCATGTTTGGATCAAGACTCCTGGCCTCAGTTCATCCTTATCTATGTCATTCTCCTCTTCTATTCCCAAGTTCCCTTGTCTATCATTAATGCCTTGCAGTTCTTTTCACATTTTCCTTACCCCTATGCTGAATATCGTTAAGTTCTATCAGCAGCTCTCCTGACTTAACAGTAATGAACAGTGTCTTGACCACTCTAGTGTCTACTACACCACCCCCCTCTCCTACTATACCCCCCCCCTCCATCCTTTCTCAACTGCTTGCTGTTCTGCATCTTCCCTCATACACCTGTAAACTAATTCCTGATATTCTCTCCAATTTACAACTGTACAATTTTTTCACACTCTTCCTAATCTTGGCCCAACCATATGTAATCTAGTTAATATATCTCCCCATGTCCCCATGCATTTCAAATAAGAGATTTTGGCATTATTAAAGAGGTTTTGTTGGAACTATATTTCAATTTTAAACTTGTCATTCAATGAAAGCAAGAATTAGGCAGGCAAAATCAAGAAGCAAGGAGTTATTCTTTCAGGCATAACTTTCATATAAAATTGCATACCCTCAAATTACACTTTCCCGCGATTTACACTTTTTTCTCTAGTTCCCCTCAAAAGTGTAAAAGAGGGGTTTTACTGTATTTCATGGTTATATGTTAATTGATTACTGAGCTATGAATTTTTACCTTCAGCCCTGTACCCTGAAAGTTGAATCCCACGATCACTATATACTTCTGGCTAACTTCCCAAACTTTGACCCCTCATATCTTGCAAACTATGAAGGTGAGAGTGGAAAAATTTTACATGGGTTATTGAATTGGTGATAGTAGCTAGTGACACAAATTCCATAAAAATTCGAGTCAGTGGGTGTCATGGGCTGGATGAACTGACATGGAATGACTCGAAAGCTATCAATGAATTTAAAGATAGAGCTTCAGGGGTGAATATACAAAGGGAAAAAATCAGCATGCTACAATTCACCAATGACAGAAGTCAAGGCAGACAGAAAGAGGCTTAAAGAAGATTCTAGTAACCATGGTAAGGAGAATGGTTAGATATCTTCTGGAGGTCAATAAAAAACTAAGATATTGGTATACAGTAGGAGAGAAGATGCTATGACTAATGATAACTTTTAGGAATACAAAAGCTTGAGGTGAAGAGTGCTGTTAGTTAGGAAGCCGAGTAACCAGTGTTGGATAAAGAAAGAAAGAACTAGTCAGTAAAATAACCCAGAAGAAGAGGTCATTCTATCAAAAGAAGAATCTTTTAATGGCTGGATATACAAGCTTGTAAATAAATAAATATGATGTAAGAACTTAAATCTAGAGCATGCTTTGTTGTGGGAGTGAGGCACAGACAATAACAGCAGCAGGAGTGACAAGACTGGAAGTATTTGAAATGTGATATTACAGAAGAATAATGAATAAAAAAATGGATGGTCTGAGTAACAAGTGCAGAAACCCTAAGAAGAGTGGAAGAAAATATTAATCTCATGAAAACTTAAAAGAGAAGACAGGACAACCTAATCATCCACATCTTGAGACATGATGGTCTGATGGAGACAGTCCTCAAGAGAAAAATGAGTGGGAAGAATGGAAAAGGAGGCCCTAATGACTTCAGTTAGAAATGAAAAACTGGCCAATAGGAGAATTGAGGGAGAGCTGGGTCGAACCAATCTTAAGACTGATATCTGGTGATGATGATGTGCATTTCTACAGAAATGGATTCAGAGAAATTAAAGTATAAGTCCAATATACACAATGAGTGCTGATAAAAATCCCACATTTGTTCATTGTATGATGCACTTTTAATAACCAACGTGAATAATTATGCTTCCCTATCATAATGTATCAAAGACTCTAACTAGGGTGATGAATAACTATAACCATCCATTGGCAAATGCTGAAAATCATATTCTTTATAAAGAAATAATAACATTTTTTATGAATGCAATATATGCCGAAATGCAGTATCCTCAGCTGGCTCATGAGTCATGCAACTGGAATGACAATCACGGTAAAACCAATGAAACATAAACTCTCAAGGTATTGCAATGTAACACATGAGCATGCCAATATAAACTGATAGTGAATTTGAGCAAATTTCACTTATCTTTCATTGCCTTAAATGCTGAGAGTTATGAAACCGAGACTATGATCATTGCAAAATAAACTAGTTATGGCCATTGGACAGAAACTACCACTCAACCGACAAACCGACAAACTCTGAATGCTTTTCGCCATGGATTAATAATGGTGAAAAAATCACTCACTATGGTGATATTGCTGTGGCAGTCTTCTACTGTATATGGAAATGCAAAATTTAATTTTCTCATCAATAGGTAGAAATTTCATCACCACACAGGACATGGCAGAATGGGGGGGCTTACTTGGAACCGAAATCACTCTTTTGTACACGAAATTGATAGATGGAAACGAAAAACAAATTTTAGTGAAAAAATTAATCTTCTAACCAGAGCCATTCCCTCATAGATCAAAAATATTAAAATAAGCAAAAGGTGATGCCCACCGAACGAGCTGCATCAAGGATATCTGTGTCTTCAACCTGCCGTCTTTGACTGTTTTGAGGAAGGCTGGGGGGGGGGGGGGGGAGAGGGGAAGAAGAGGGGGGAAAGGAATGGGAAGTGGATGGGAGTGGAGATGGGAGGTCTGCCAGAAGAGATCCTGTCGCATTCTGTAAATAATCCAAAACAACCAAACCACAAAATATTTTCATACACATTTTGGTGTGACTAAAAGTGCACTGAAGTTTATTTACTTATTCACAAATTACAATGTAGTCGATTACGCAATGCCTTTCAAAATAACCCGAAATGAGTATAAACCCACTTCCATTGGTGTCAGCTGTCTATCAGCTGTGCAGTCTCAGTTGTGATTGGATGAAGTGGTTGACGCTCCAGTCCTTTGCACACCCACTTTTCCAAAAGGGTTAAAAACATCAGTTTTTCGCTGCTTATAACTTGAGAACGACTCGACGGATTGAAGTAGGGAAAAATACGGGTCTTTTTATTTTACAAACTATCCAATAGCAATAAAAACTACGGTAAACGACCTCATTCACGTTGCAAACTTAAGACTTTAGCTCTGCAGGCATGTCTATCACTTTGGACAGTATTGATAGGGCAACAATTTCACCAGTGTTGCAATCAGAAATTTCTAGTTAGAAGTTAATGAATACCTGATGATTCCAATTGCTCTCCCAGAGAAAAATGTCATCACGGCAATATGTATCAAGGAGAAAGTCATCCTAGAATATATCTATATTCCAATGTGCACTATAACCAGACCTCCACCATAACAATACAACTTTACAATCTTATTTAAAACTAAATTGATTCCAGATAAGCATGCAAGTGTTTCTGTGGGCATATGACCAGCAACCTGAGAACTCCCTAAATATCCAAAAACACTTAATAAGTAATCCTCAAGTAAAGAAGGCCAATCTTTTTGGCCCTTTCCATCAGTGACAAACAGAGTAAATTAAGTCTTCATAATACATATCATAAAGTATCAATCACACAACTTTGCACCACTAATAAACTCCAATTGTGCACTAACTATGGAAATATGTCATAATGGGAGAATTACAACTACTTTTTAGAAATATGTAGGTAACTCTTAGAACTATGCTAAATTCTTAAAATTAGATGAGAATTCAAGTAAAAAATTTCCAGGTGAAAAACTACAATAATAGTCTACTTGAGGGACACAATGAATTAAATTCCCTTAATTTTGCAGAGGCAAAAAGTTTGTAGCCAAATTTCTTTTATGACTGGCTATTACATGACTTCCATTCATCAGCATAGCATGCTTTACTGCAACAATGAGGCTGCAAGGCATGATTACCCGATTTGTATTCTCACTGAATGCTGTATCTACCAAAACCCCTCACAAAATTTACAAATATTGGACCTCATTCTTTATTTTCAGACTGTGACCAATAAGGCATACTAAACTGAACAATCCAGCTAACCTCTGTGGTAGCATGTAACATATAAAAAAGTATATATAAGAAACAATGTAAAGTACTTACGTGGATCAGACTTTGCTGGAGGCAAAAGGCATTGGCTGTCCATCAAATGGGCATTTGCCAACTTGAATTTTTTTATCATCCTCAGATACACTCTCTTGGTTGTAGCAGTAATGGGTCCCACTGGGCAAGGACAACCACAGGACACCACCTTGTATAACTCTCTTCGAATATCTTCAGTGCAACCACTAGCCAGGGAACTTGAACTACCAGTTCTGTATACTAAAAAAATAGAAACATTGAAAATTTTTAATCATTTGTTTTATAATAGTAGTATTAATTAATTTGTAGCAGTTTTCACAGTAACAGTAGAGCTTAAAAAAATCACCATTCCCAGTAAAAAGCAAACCTTTACATACTTCTCCCCACTACAATTATTTATAGGTATGTATGCAGTATATAGTTTTCAGTGTATGTACTTACTTTCCCCTTTCCAAGGAAGTCCTTCCTCAGTCTGCCCATAAACAACTCTGCCTGCTAAAACTGGAGTTTCAAGTCTCCTTTCTTTCAATATAACCCCTTCCTCTTCATCTGTGATCTCGCATACTTCTTCTGGAACTGTAAAGTATTCTTCGCTTTCAGATCTTGATACAGTGAAGACCTTGGAATCCATGTGGTTCACACCACACAACTTCCTCCTGCTAGTGACATTCTTTAACTCTTCTTCAAAACATTTTTGATAAATTTCAGGGCATGAAATTGATAAAATGCTTGATGTATCACTGCTTAGATCAATTTTTTTCCTCCTTTGCACAACAGTATTCTCCTCCAAATGACATCTAGGAGGTTTACTCAATCTTCTTTGAAGTGGAGTGGAGCTTCTGGAGGACTCGGCAGAGAGCAGAAAGTTGACATATGAAAGATTGGCAGTAGGTACTCTATTTTCATAGCTATTATCATGATTATTACCCACTGGAAAACACCGTCTTTCAACGGATGCATCATTGGTTACGATGGAATTTGACCAGATATTATTAGGACTATCCTGGACTGAAAGTGTCCGAGTTATATTTCTCACAACCATGTCATCATTATGATCTCTACTGGCAGCATCTGAGCCATTTTCTGAGTCATCTTGAGTCATATAATCATCAACACTGCGATGATAATTCAAATGTCTGGCTTCAGGACTGCCATGAATTGAATAAGTCTCATCTGGTGCTCTGTAATATTTTTTACTTTTGACAACTCCCTCAGGAGACTTGACCACGCCCTCAATTATTTGAACAGAATCTTCACTTTTCTCTGCTTCAGATATCAAATTATTTTCTTCAACTATGATATCTTGCATCACTTGACTATTCCTCTCTGGTCCAAACAAGCATCCTCCATAACTCTTTTCATTTTGTTGAGCATTCTGAAAAATCAAATTGATAGATTAAGGTAAATCACATGAATAATGTTGTACACTAGAGTAAAATATCAATGAAAAGTGCATATCGATAATCAAATTGATAGATTAAGGTAAATAACATGAATAATCTTGACCACTAAAGTAAAATATAGTGATGGCCGGATCGGATCCGTCGGATCCAAAGATATGCGGATCTTTCATTTTACTCGGTTTCGGATTCGGATCCAAAGACACGGTGGAAAATCGGATCCGGATCATAGATTTTAAATTTTCGCGGCTTAGCGATCGAAGTGCCCCGTGAATGGAATGTAGGTGCGGTAGATATTGACAAGAAGAGGATGTGTAACTCAGGTCACGAAATTAGATGAAAATGTTCCTGTGCTACTAGAAGCAAAATAAAGAAATATGACTTTATCCCAAGGAGGTTAGAACCTCCTTGCTTTATCCCCATTACCCCGGTATCGCGGGAAAAAATACGTAGAATGTCACACGGGTAGCCTACATTCACCGGGATCAGGCGGACAACGAGAGCTACTAAAAAAAATAGATAATCAGAAATTTTATGTCAATTTATAAGTCAAAAAAATATTAAAATTTGGCGTTAAAAAAATGATTGGAAACATTTTTTACTGCAGAGTTACATCGTAGAATCATTATGTTAACCTTACAATGTATTTTTGAGTGACGCATTCGTAAATCTAGTTTAAACGATAGAAGTACAAAAAAGTCAGTATGCACATACAAAGGTTGGAAATGAAGGATGATAAAGTTTCTGATTCAGTTATTGAAAGAAAAATTTTAAACAGCGATAAGAATCGAACTTCATTACCTGCAGTCCACTACCCCACTCTGCTATTGTCGACTTACCTGATTTTGGAGAATACATGCCCACATGCCATTCTACGTTTTTCTTGCAAACCCAAAAATGGAGAAAAAATCCGAGACTTTTTAAAATTTTGCTTATAGTAGCATAAAAAAAGGGTAATCTCAACAGAGCTACCCAACCTCTTCTTGGGAGTAGAAAATTTTCATATTTCACTTCAAAGGTTATTATTAATATTACATTGCAAAATTACTACTTTAGCAGCTAGAAATATTCTATAATAATTTTTTCGTCTTAATAATGGAATCCCCGGATATTCCATAAATGGGATCTCTTGGCCGTATTAAAATATTTTGTCTTTCTAAAAAAGAATTTGAAAGCATTCAAGGCTTTCATTAATAATTGGAAAATAATTCCTTTATTAATGAACATAAACTTACAATGTTTCTTTTAACTGCACTCTAAAGAATAGTTGTACAGGTGTAATAATGTATTGCTTGATGAGTATATGATAAGGAAGGTGATCTTTATGTTAGAAGTAATAAGATATAGTTATTGCATCCGTAAATCTTGATCCAGTTAAATATTATCCACATAGATGATAGGAAGTTGATTTTTATCTACAATAAATTTACTTGTTTTTTTGGTAATTCTATTGTTGCTGTATTTATATATTTATTAAAAATCTAGGATTTGAAAATGAATGAAATTCAGAATCGAGTATCTGAAACTAAGGATCCGAAACCGAGATAAAGATCCGAAACCCAGGCAAGGATCCGGTTCCGGATCTGGATCCGACGAAAAACCTGGATCCGTCCATCACTAGTAAAATATTAATGAAAAGTGCATACCGATAGTAAACTGTCCAAGGAATACCTGCAACCTGGTTCATCCCAAAGTTTGACATGTTTATCAAAACTTTTCCTTGCAATTAACCCGGGCAAACTTTCTCTTTTTCTATTATCCATGTGATTCCCTGAAATTCAAATTTTAAATGTATAATTCTGAGGCACTATGATGAGAATTTGGTGACAGTTGAGTCACTTGGTCTTATGCCAAAATTAGTCGAACTTTGGTGATAATATTATTGAAAATTGTCTAAGTGGAATACGAGAAAACAAGGGACATTGAAAACTAAGCTGAGAAAGTACAACAGTGGGACTCACAGTCTCATGGATTCTGATGAGTTATTGATCAGCACATTGGGTCACTATTTCATTTCTGCATCCATGATATGTCACAATTGAATAAGTCAGAGTGTACATAGAATGAAACATGTGAGATGCAGGTGAATTTTATACACTTACTCTATTGTGTGTGGTATTGAACGATAATATTACTCAACTTGCACTTTTTTATTTCCCTCTCCTTACTTTCATTGTTTTTCAGCAATCACCCCACTATCTCTCAGAAAGTAGTTGCTTGGAGGATACAACAGACAGCTAAGATCATTTGCACCATTTACAATAGGTGGGTAACTAGGTATAGGTAGGTTTTTCCCAGAAAAAAGGGAAGGAGACACCAGCATCATTGGCCTATTCAAATAAAATGTCAAAACTAAAGGGTCCACAGTTTAATGTCTCATCCAAAATATTACTGAATATGAAGTGCTCTCCATCAGGCATTCAACTAGGAACTGGTGTACCTTTAAAAAAAGTTTGCCACAGCTGGTATGCAAACCCTGGGAATGGAAAGCTAGACCTCTAGCCCCCACACTAACCCAATCCCCTCTTTCTGTCCATAATCACTGAAGAAAAAAGTTCATAGAATCATCTTTCCATGGATGTGCAAAGAACTGAGGACAGATAAGGCAGAGAGAGTAAAAGTTTGTAAGAGAATCACAAAATTTATGAAGAATTATAGTTTTGTGCCCATCAAATTTATTTAAATTGCAATAGTTCGAAAAACAATGTTTGGCAGAAAAAAATCCTGACTAATAACTAAGCACTCTGACAGGTTAAAGTACACCATAGTTTAAGAAAAGTGTTAGAGATAGAGGGGTTGTAGGGGACAGGAATGTTTGAAAATAAAGACTTGCCACCAAAGATTAAGAGGAATCTAGAGCTGAATAAGTCGTGTTGGCAAGCCAATCAAAAACTATGCCCAACAGCAAGTGACATTAATGCATCAGGGTAGAAAGCCAGTTGCTTTCCCTGTGCCATATTCAGTTTCTCAGAAAGATCTATTACCCAGAAAAAGATCTCTCCTAGATAGGCTGTGACCTGTTAGCAGCCCAACTCTCAAATCACTAGGCTACACCACAACCATCACACCATTTCCACCTCCCATTAAAATAGCTACATTAAGTTTATGTAAGATTATGCAAGAGAGGAAACAAAAACATCTCACCCTTAGATTTACATTAAAATTGAGTGAATGCCATTCCATGAGAGAAAATTAGCCCCTACCATCCCATGTCAGACCTCATCTGACTTTTTAATTGTACTCTTCAGCTCCTGTCTGATGACCTCCTAATGCATGCTTTTTTTAAAATTATTTGTTATAAATGAGAGAAAACAAATTGTCATTATATTTATCACGAAACAAAATAAATCACCATGTTCAATTACGTTTTTCTCTAGCCAAACAGTAGTGTTGTAATAGAAATCCACTGACATCTTTCCCTCCAAAATAAATAGGAGTTGGAGGGTACACTGGTAGCATAAAAATTGTATTGGAAGGATTGAGCTCAGATCAAAAAATAAATGTGAAGCCAGTCCCTCTTTGGGCTGTAAAATTATTTATATGATGACCAAACGCCAAACATCAAATAAGACATCACTATGAATTCGCTGAAGCTCATCACCATACTTGGAATTGATAAAAATTTAATTTGCAACATGCAAAAATTAAGGAGCAAACATAATAATATTGTATACAATCTAACTACTCTACTAATTATACCTATGACATTTAGCAGTCCATATGTTGGACTATGAAATCCAAAAGCCCTTCCATACTGATTAATGACATCAATGCAGGACAAATGGAGTTTTTCTTTAGCATAATCCAAAGATGATCGACCATCATCATCTAGCAGCCGTGGATCTCCACCAGCTAATAACAGAAGCTTAAGATTTTCTGCTCGGCCCCATATGGAAGCAACATGGACTGGGGTAAGCCCTTCACTAGATCTGAAATATAAGAGAAAAATACAAATTCTCATATCCAAATTCACCATGGAACCTCAAATTCTAAGGTTTTTCAAAAAGAAAATAAGTCGAATAAGCCAATTAAAGACGAAACTCTCAATTAGCTTACAAGATTTATCTTCCTTTTCGAAAACTCCTCTTGGCCAATTTTCTCCATGCAAGTTTACTCAAAACCAAAGCCATGGCATAGAAGAACTTGTTTATTTACGAACTGACCCTGAATTAAATTACTTAAAATATACCATACATGACTGAACAACGAGAATACTACTGACTCACTGAGATCTTTACGTTAAGTACAATTAAATATCCGATTTAAACACTTCTTAAGCGGTCTGCTGCTTAGAATTTACCATAATGGAAATGGGAATGCCAGTTTTGACATCACTGAACACAATGAGGGTATATGCTGCACGACAGTTTACAAATGTAATGAGGTACCTACATAAAAAATTCAAGAATACAGCATAGGCAAAAACATACCTTACGTTAGGATTCCCTCCACAAACTAGAAATAATGCCGTGACTTCCTTGGAGAATGAGATGGGCTTAATTCCAACTGCCAGGTGAAATGCTGAGATACCATATTCGGCCAGAACGATATCCGAGTTTGCTCCTTTACGATGTACAAGATCCTTCACTGTACTGTATGGTAAACATGAATTAGGAAACCACAAATCATTGACTACAATTTTCTAAATTAGTTAACATCTTTTCAAGTATGTACGAACTAAATATCAACTCTTTCCACTGCTTCATACAAACGCTGGGCCCATGTTAATACAACTTCCCGATAACTCATGGCTCTGTCTCACTCTGTCTCCAATGCCTTTGTCACTTGAACGACTATCATACTACAACCAACACAACATTCGAGCTTTGATTCATGTAACTTCTACTTTCACCACTTCCACTGCCACACAAAGATTTCATACGTTATATACACAGGCACAGGCACAGACACAGGACTTGCACCACTCGCTCATTACCTCTAATGCGCGTTTGTGCGCGTTCAAATTTTGAACATCAAATGGTTCACCGTTCACGAAGTGGATGACCGACTCTTCCGGACACTTCCCATTCTTCATTTTTACTGCATTTGGTGTTTCCTGCGAGCCCTGCGAGTACCTTCTCACGAGCTCTTTTCATGACCGGTTCACATATAATTCGAATGTCATTTTTTTCTCACGGTAAAGAAGAGGAAATTTTAAAGGTTTATTCACGTACGCTCAAATTTTTTCCAGAAGCATGTAAACATCACTCACATTCACGAAAGGATTATTTGTTATTTTGTGAGCCATACATTTTCTTATGAAATTATAATGTAATATAATACTAAAATTATAACAAAAAGGCAATATAATTTTCTTTGAGATTTATAGTACCTATTTCCAGGAAGACATTTAAGAATGAAAGTGTTTATTTTATTCCAGAATTCCAGTATATTGAACTTAGGTCCAGCTAATACAGGCAAAATGAAATTTTTTACTGGTTCCCTCGCCACTGACTCATTAAAGTGGAAACTATTATTCCTTCTTCTGCGTCAATTCTACTAATTTAATGTATGTATCAATTCTAATTTTATAATGTGTATAATCCTTTTTTATTCAACCCACTCATATGCAATTTAGATTTCATGCAAGAAGCATTTCTCACCATGGCTAACTACTAACTTGTCCGCACAGCATTTGAGTCCCAGAGCCAACACCAACGTGGTTATTTTATAAAAAATTGGACATCATGAAAATTTAATTTAAGCAGAGCAAATCTGCATCTGGGAACAATAAATTGCTTGAGTATGCATTATGTAGAACTAGGCAGCTCAAAGTCTATGCTATACATTATATGCAATGAAAGTTTCAGAGTCTCCAGTGTACAAGAGTACAGTGTACTCTAGTGTACAAGATACAATATTTTGCAATATATTTGCAATTCTCTGAGCAAACACAGAGGAGAAGTGCTGAGAAAATATTCATCCATAAACGCCACTGAAAAAATTTGAAGCGCATCAGTAGTTATTAGGTATCAGTTTCCTGTATTGTTGCCATAATAGTCTCCATAAGTTGCGAGTTTTTCTTGCAGCAACTCCCCACAATATTTAGTGAGTCATTACAATTAGAATCCTTCTTACTTTCTAAAGTATGATACTTGCTAACTGCAAACGAACGAAGCCCTCAGGTTTGAATATCACCCAGGGCATAATTGTAATGTTTGTCCTAAGATGAAGACTTTGGGTTAGGCGGATCAAAATAGCCAAAGTCGTTGGAGTAATTAAACCTCAACCCTTTGCAGTCCAATTTATTTGTGGAATTCAAGTAGTAGCCGAAAGAAATACTATTTGCAAAATAGATGAAAAGGCTTCATAAGGTACCAGAAGTTCACAAAAGTGACATAAGGATAGCAGCTCCTTACATAAAATGCACTTTATCGCAGTGCCATCTGATGTCGAACTCAACTCGACGTTGGACCTGCTGCTAGCACTAGGCCTGTCGAGCCAGCCTAGACGTTGGACCGCAAAGGGTTAAGACTAAGATTTCTTGGTTGAGTGAGTATAGGAACAGAAGAATAAGCACTAAATGTCAATTAGTCTTTCCCATATCATGTTAACATTGAGAGAGAAGAAATGGATTGAGAGGAAACAACTCTCCCTGGATATAGTACAAGACAGGTCCATGCTGGAATTATGTTAGGAGGTAGGTGCATTACCTATCATAGAGCCCCCCTCCTAATCAAGCCCTCCACTTCACTCCAACTACAGATGACTCTTCCACCTTCCGTAATTAATGAAGTGAAAGAAGAGAATCAACAATGAACATCAACCACCCTGCTCTTCAACACAATGATCAATCTCCCAAAACTGAAGTAGTTACTACAGATAATCCCATGTACATAGGAATTGAATGTGAAATTACCTGGTCTATTTAAATGCATTGATCCTTGAATGCAGATGGAATAGTGCACATTTGAGTGGTTCTCATTCCTTAAATGTTATATTGTTCTTAATAAATCACACCATGAAGAACCTCACTACACAAAACCCCTGAAAATATTTACAGATTTAAAAAATATTCCGATGTTGACCGGTATATTCAATGGTTGGGTTGCATTGGGTCGGATTAAAATGCCATTGAGTACCTTAGTGAGGGGGTCATGGTGGCCTGGTCACCACTGTGAACATATTATTCCCACAGTATAATAATTTATCATACTTTTCCTTAAGTAGATACAGATAAACATCGGTACTTAGAGGTGATGGCTGATGAAGGGCATTCTGAGTTGTTTTCAATTAGCCTTAACCAAGATAGCAACTGCAATGATATCATCAACAAATCTAAAACTAAATAAGATCCCACTAAATATCCCATACTTCCAATGCAATATGAAATAAATTGAAAATACGCATCCTAACCTGCTCTTGCAACAAAATTCCTGGAAGCATGCACACATGAACTTACACACCATAGATTCTACAGGTTGCCAAAAACCCAAAGAGAGTGGATAGCCCAATAACACAGGCTGTTTGAAAAGAGTTTGCCACTCTCAACAAAATATTAGATATTGGTTCTGCCAAACCATTCCAGTTGAATCCCACCACTGCCCTACACCTCCACATTATACCTACTGCTAAAAACCTTTTTAGTTGAACATGTTTGACATACACAAAATACATAACAGTACAACCTCGGATACACGACGCCTTGATTTATAGTTTTTTTTGGTCTGGTAAATAACCCCGAAATGTAATGAAATGTAATAGTGCAACATATGCTGAAAGGAAAATTACCATATTTTCCAGCGCCAATGACATAACATATTTTTACAGGAAATCAATCTCTCAAATTTAAGTCTTGCTTGAAGCTGAAAGTCACATTATCCATGAGTCTACGCTAATTCTAGAGAAAGGTTACCAGCACTACCATTATAAATACCAGCTGAAAGTGTCACTACAATGCAAGAGCATTAAAAAAAAGCAATCAATTCCTGGAACTGATAAATATGAATTATCCGCAAAACTATTTTGCTTTTTAATCCTAGTAAACTTTTTTCCCAAACTTTTGCTTTTCAAAACTGGGGTGCTTCCTTGACACTGGCAAATACAGTATGTACTGTCAATAGTGCCCATGGTGAAACCTGACATAACACCTATGGGAACTGAAGGTCATAATATATTCTAGAGAAGTAAGCATCCCATTAAGCTATTTAGTGTTTGAAAAGTTGTCTTCCTAAAAATGACATGAAAAAACACAATTTCCAACTCAGAAAACTCAGGCACAGCAGGAGGCACATGACTTACTCATACACTTAAATGCTGCTACAGTATTTCAAATTATCCCTCAGTAATAATGAAACATATGCAGAAACATAGAGTATTAAACTTTATTTACAAGGTATATTACAACTTAATTACATATAAATAATGAAAGCAATTGCAAAAAATGTACAATTATGTACCTTATAGAAGAATCAGTTTTGGATTGTTTCTTTCAAAGCCATGATCACAATGAAGCTCAGCTTGGAAATGAAAAGAAAACCCTTATGGGAGGGCAAATTAATCTCTGCACCCAAACTATTTTTAATCTTATATCCCTTATATAAATTCTTTGATAGTAATAGGCACTTTTATTTAAAATAAATACTCTGTTCCGTAACTTTATACACATTAATCACAATTGAGATACATACATCTGATGAGAAATATAGAAGGTACAAACATTCATACTTGATACACACAATTACATAGAGGTAAACTCTATACATAATCCTAAATGTACCATAGCGCTTCTGATATAGTTTCAGGTAAATCTTTCTTTGAGCATTAACGTTTCGATATTTCTTAAATTTTTATTCCTTCTATAATTCAGATGCTCAACTCTATTAGTTATACACATTTTCAACTAAAAGAATGTCAAAAGGCATTACGAAAGCCTTGAGTCCCTTTCACCAGTAGACCACTTAAAACAAGCAGCTTAACAAATGACTTCAGTAACTTATATGGACCTATAAGCCAGAGTAACAACTAAGGGTGCATGGAACTTACTCGAATGCAGGTGCATTCTAAATTACAACCTGAGACAACAAATGTATAAAAACGAATTAAATGTTCATGATTTTGTAATTGCAACAAATACATTTTATGAATTTAACAATGAATTCACCAAAATTATTTCACAACAGTCCAGATTTCTCTTGTTGCGCTATTATCACTAATATTGCAAATGATGAATAATAAATTCATCTAATAGTTCAAAACGTCAGCCAACGAGGTATCTTGATTATCACACCATTCACTGTCTTTCTCTCTCACCCTCGGAAGCTAACTGTCCATCACGCTGGCCATTTAACAGGTACTGATACTATATGCACAATTAACCAATGCAAAATGTTGTAATAAAATAAACAAAATCTCACCAATCAACTCTCACTCTTGACTCACATCAAATGTTTTGTTTCCAGCAAAATATCTCTGCATGGTGGATTCACCAAACACGTTATCTCACAATCTGCACATTACACTACCCACAACCTATGCATCACACGCCCCCAACCACCAAGAACTTATGATCCAGATGGAGGAGGTCTCCTGTCATAATCACGACGGTAGTAATCTCGGTCCTTTCCAGTTCCCCCCCTCCACTCTGTCGAACCTCCTCCACTGCTAGAATAGCGGTCTCTTGGATAGCCAGAGGGTGGCACTTCACCCTGCATGGCGTACAATGGCGGTGGCCCACCACTTACACCAAAATTTCCACCACTAGCACCTCCTCCACCAGGTGAGGGTCCAGGGGGACCATAACTATGGGAAGCATAGTTTGACATGCCACCTCCATGAAATCTGAAACAGGATTTATCGATTCATGATGAGGAATCCAATTCAAGAATTGTAAATGACCTAGGGAAAGCCTTAACACAGTTACCCACTGGTATGTACAATAGCAAGATCACCATAGAGAAAACAATTTACCCACTTTGACTGGGATTCAAATCACAGTCAAAGAGTAATCTAAGCAGAACATACAAACCACAAAGATAATAATGCATAAAATATCCCACTTAGGTTTTACAGCTCAAATAATGGAACCCAATTGAAAAATAGAAAAAAAACTATCGAATGCATGACAGAGTCACTTGTGAGGAAGTTCAGTGACTTATTGATGCAGGTTTGAAAACTTAAGAAGCAAATTACATTTCTCAACCAAAAATGTGATTCAAGTGACAGATGGGGATGGAAATCAGTAAACAATTGGTTTACAGAGGAGAATATTTGAAAGGCCGAAGATGATCTCTAATATTCCATACTCATTTCTTTCAGTCTCTCTTCACATAAAAAACAGAGTTCAGTGAAGCACTTCACATACTTTCTTTGCAATGTGTTCAATTGGAGGGCTGATTTGCAGCATGAGTTGTGGAGTTTATATACATGTGAAAGCTAATATTAAGTCTTTCATTATCCTAATGGGCAATGGTTAATAATAAATCATGTCTCCTTTTGTTCTAACAATGAGAGATTCACTGCAAGCTACAATGACAAAAAAGACAAAATTAGGACATGACTAGGATGACTAAAAAATAGAGAGGTTCAACACTGCTCTCCACACAGTTTTATTAGTATAAGCTAGCATCTTATATTGACGTATTTTTTCTTATACAAGCTACCATTTTAAGTGTAATATTAGAGCCAATAGAGGGCAAATTTCTCCTAAACATGCTCCATAACAAAGGCATACCACCCTACATGCTCACAACTAAATTTCATTGTGTAAAAAATTCAACTACTCTTAAAATGATAAAAATTCACAACCTATCACTCAATTGCCATTACTTCATGCTTCTCCGCATTAGGATGATCCAACATATTTGCCAACATAAAATATTGCCAACATTTGGAAAAATATTTTAAGATAATATAACAAAATCAATTTTCCAAGACTCAGGGCTAAAATACAGGAAAATGAACAGCCTTTCAAAAATATCATGTTAATATTATACAGTGCCCTGAATAGCTTATGGCTAGAGCAAAAGATTTATTATGTGGTGGCATCTCCCAAACCCACATAATTTTTACACCGATAGTGAGCCCAAGTGGAAAAACCCCCTACATAGAAGACCATCATCACCTCTAGCAATAAAATCAGAGTGTATACTAACAGTTTCAAATTCTCATTTTGATCAGTGTCAGCAAAGTATAACTTTTTGAAAATACCCATAATACATGAATTCATGGGAATTTTAAAAAACTATCTTAGATGAGATTTCTCCATCTCATATAATAACTTTGAAATGTATTTAAAAAAAACATCATACAGGTTTACTGAAAAAAAGAATTTTACTAAAAGGTCTTATGGATAACCTCTTGGTGAAAATGATAGCATTGAACAGTAGTTGGTTACCTCATTGGCACTACTACTCAGTAGTAGAAGGTGTAGATGAGGGTCCAGTTCTGAGTTCAAAGTATGAATTGGCCAGAAGCTGGTGTTTTTTTGCACACAAAGAGGTCTACTTTACTAGCAAATTTATTAGTAGGTTCCTCATGACTATCAAGACCACTGTGAGCAAATATGAATATCAAAATTGAAATGCTGTAATTAAATTTTGCTCAGTTATGTTTTTTATATCATAGGTAAACATTTTTAAAATAATAATTTTAGAAAATTACCTTCGTTTGTCTGGTAATCTATGGTTCCTATCCCGGTCTCTGTGATAACTGGAGTTTGGCATTCTTTGGTAATTATCAAACCTTTCTCTTTTGTGATCTCCACCAAACCTAAACGAAAAACGTAAGTTAAAAAATAAATTGATGTTTTCTTGCCATAAAACAACATAGCAAAATTAATTTGAAAGATATTAATCCTAATTCCTGCAATTAAATTACAGATTGACCCCTCAATATTCTTGCATTTGCTGGACTGAAGCCTCTTTTAATCAAGAAAAATTACTATTAGAAATTTATATTCCTAAAGAATTCAGAAAATTAAAATGATATAATATGAAAGTTATATTCAATGAAAACTGTATAGTAAATTACATTTAATTTGGCCCAAATTTTCATTGAAGCTAAATGATATACTTTAAAATTACAGTTTTTTCTAAGTTGTGTAATGTTTTGTAAAGGCACCATATTATGGCAGCATTCCTAACCATTGCTGGTCCGGAAAATGTTATAATGTAGTATGGCCTAGGCACCAAGCTTGCCAGAAAATCAATACATAGTATGCCTGTATTAGTGAAAAGGTATGAAATAATCAGAACTCAAAATACAATATTGCTTTTCAATAGAAAAGGATGTCAAAGGCATACCCCTATAGATTTACTATGCACACAAAAAAACAGTAATAGTAGGACAATGAAAATATTTTCCAGTTCAATTGTGCATATTTCTCCTCTTTCCCAAAGGTTATCATCCTTGATCTGCTAATCTACCTGCATGAGTCAGCCACCCACAGCTAGTTGACTGTACTCAGGATGTGGATCCTGAGAAATATGATGAAAGTGAAGTTTATATGGCCTAGCATCTAGTATTTTATATTATGATTTCAGCATATTGCACATTCATTAAATTGATTTAAATTCAACAAATGGATATTTAAAACCATAAGTTCTTCCTACCACACCATCAGCATCTTCTTTCACCAATTGCTAGACTGCTACTCAAAAACCTGATCCATCTTACATTCTGTAGCATCTTCAACTTAGGCCATTATCAAGTCATAATGAACCCCTATGAGGAACGTAAAAGACCAACTCTCTTTGGTCACTACTTATCACCAGTCTAAGCACATACTGGCAACATGTGAGATAAAGAAACACATTGTTGAATTAAGTTCGTTAAACAATCCCATAGCAGAGAGAGCACGTGTGCAATACTCATTGTTCTTTCTCCAGTTCATTTCTTAAAGAGAAATAGTTCATCCCTTATCAAAATATTCATGAAATGACAACAGGGCAACATTAAGTTATGATAAATTACAGTGTAAACAAAAATATTAGGACAAATGGATATGAGAAGTTTAATAAATTGGAATTGAAAAATGGAGGATTCAAATATCTTTTATACATTTAATACAATAGCACACGTATGTTTTTCATGCCATGAAGAAATCTTCTTCATAATTAGGTTACCAGATGAAGTACTTCTTGAAATGACAAGTTGACATTCTCAATCACATCATTGTGTGTCATAACCAGCTTCATATCAGGTAATCCCTATAATGACACCAATGCCTATTCACCTGTCTTTTCCACTGTAGTCTCGGCCTCCCTGAGAGCCTGGCCACCTCTCCATAGCTGCATCCATACCCTGCGTGCTGTGACGACCTGGTCCATCTCCACCAGCACCATAATCATGGCGTGCACCCCCACCAGCACCATAGGATGAGGATTGAGAAATTGACTGCTGCTGCCCTTGTGATGCCTGTGAAAATCCAGAACCCCTCTGAGGAGTTGTTGGCTGGGCATTCCGGCCACCATCCTTGCGATCCCTTGGATCTGAGCGAGGGTCTCTGTCACATCGAGGGTCACGCTCTGGTCTTGGCTCCCTCTCAGCCCTTGGCTCCCTTTCACCCCGGCTGCTGTCACGATCACTCCTGCCTTCCCTATCCCCTCCCCTTGAGTCCCTCTCCATCCGAGCATCAGGACACCTCCTCTCTTCCCTACTTTCACCACTTCCCTTCTTCTCTTTATCATTACCCCTAGACATCTTCTCCTCCTTGTCCCGGCTCCTAGAATCAAGGTCATGAGAATCAGGAATTTCAAACATAATCAGTGACAAGATGCAGCACATCATACATTTTGTGACACATTATTAAATAAACAAAGGTGAAGTACACTCATAGTGCAACCTAGTTATGCTAATGAGAAGAAAATTGATAAATCATAGCAATTAAAGCTGATACGAATACTGTAAGCAATTCCAACAATGGATGTTAGGCAGTTGACAACAGCCAAGAAAATTTATTTAAGAGGCAACAAGAAAAATATTTGCAAAATATTTTATTTCGAAATATAGTATTTTATGGAAGAGAAACATGGACAGTCAGGAAGAGGAGAAGAAATATTTAAAAGGATATGAATTGTGGGTACAGTGAAGAATGGAAAGAATTATGAGGACTAAAAAAATGAAGTTTTGGAAAGAATAAACAAAAGAATTGTTATGAGAGCTAAAACAAGGTCAGAGAACTGGATAGGGCACATCTAAGAAATGAATACTTGATGAAAGGGAATAATAAAGGGAAAGGCTGAGGAAAAGAGAGGAAGAGGAACAAGGTACAATTTGATGACAAGCATAGATATAAAGGGAAGGACATATGAGAAGCTAAAGGAGGCAGCACACGACAAAATGGAGGGAGCATTACAAATTAAACTCGTCAGAGGACAGATTCAACAGAGTGAGAGAGAGATAAATAAGAAATAAAACTTTTTTATGAACATTACATACTTTATCTAAAATGTTCAATACTTTATTTATACGTGTTCAAAAGAATTTAACTGCAATAAACAAATCAAATATCATCACTTGCAGGCAGACTAAATCTATTGTTTGCAGTAATCCACCATTATCATTAAAAGAAAAAAATACACAACATTATGTGCAATAAAAAGATGGTGCATTCAACTGCAAACCTTGGGAACCTGGATGTTCACATTTGTTGGGATTAATTAAAAGCTAATTCCACTGGGCATTTGTAAAAACTTTAGTAGAAATTAAGCAATTTTCAGGTTCTTCAATTCCTTTTTAGGTAAATACACATTTTCAGAAATAATCATTTTTATAAGAATCATATCAGTTATAGTAGTTTTAAATCTGAATGAAACCCTTCAATCAATCTTACACATGAACCTTCTTTGACTTCACACATTTCATCTCTCTTAACATTTTACAAGAGATGTGTGAATACTACCCAGAAATACTTGAATACTAGAAAGTATTCGACATTCAAGATATCAAATAATTATGCTAAAAGATAAAGTTTGAATATCACTACATACACCAAGGGATGCCCATACAGTGCTATATTTGACGTGTCGGTGAACTACACCATATGTGTCACGAGAAAACTTTGGAGATATGAGTCTCTTCATTGGTTTCACCGTGTAATTTAAGGTAGCAAGACAACAGTTTCAACTAATAGAATTCCAGCAAAACTGTTGTCTTTTCACCATAAATCACATGCTGGAACTAGTTACCACTAGTCATGATGTAAAATCAAAGAAAGTTTGTAAACATTGTCAACAGTAGCTTCTCCCTATGAGCTTCACTTACATAGTCATCATTAATTTATATGAGTTCACACAATGGGTCTCCTCTTCTGTATTTCTTTCTCGAATAGCAAATGAATTTTACAAGAGTTATGGGGAACTCATGCCTCTACTCTGCTATTACTACGAGCTATTGTCCCTATTTTCCATTGAGAAGACACCTGAGTTTGATAAGCATTATCTTCCGAAAGAGGAAACCAATTTTAATGCAGTAAAATGTATCTTATAGAAAATGTATAGCACCATTTATTTATATGAATACTTTTTTTTCAATTTAGGCAAAATTTAACTAAATTTTATTTAGATTAAAACTTTTCGTGACTTAATATCCGATGACAAAGCATTGTGTGCATTTTATGCTGATGACATATTTAATTGAAATTTCAACTAAATACATCTAATGAATTTTAACTTATTTTAATATTCAAAAGTTATTATGTATTAAATTTATAAAAACTACCACAAAACTAGTGCATTGACTGAAACTTGAGAGCGACCATGGTGGCTGCAAGTTTTTCTGAAGAGTATAGAGAAGTAATAAATAACAGTATTATAGAACTGCATTACAATTGGTTTTCTCGTTTGGAAGAGATAGCTACTCAAACTCAGGGGCTTCAACATAGTTTACAGACAGTAGATTATTACTGAATTGTGCATTAATTATGAAAATAATGTTTACCTTGTAATAGTAATACCATGGTTCATTCTGTCGAATGAGGTTAACATTACCGAGCTAAATATTTTCTTAAATTCTCAATTTATTTGACCTTTGACACTAGTTTGTGGTTACTTCATAACTGGACATAACTTAAAGATGTGTTAAAATTTCTAGTCACTTATTAACACTTATAAAAGTTAATACATTCAATGGTCCACAATTGGTATTAAAGTTGTTTTATTATATATTTGACTGCTTAAAACCAGAATTAAAATATTTTAATGTAATAAAGTTGTAGATTTTGACCTCAACAGGCAACAAATAAATTAGCAGAATAACATTTAACATATCAATTGCAATTCTAGTACTTGAGGTATTCGAAGATTCGAGTCATGATTAACTATTAGAATTTGAGAAATCTGCTATTCAAACTATCTCTGCTTTTTACCCAAGATGCCCATACTCTTCCTCCAGTTTCAACTATTTTCCCCTTCATCACAGCCTACAAAATCTCATTTCCAACATCTTTTCATTACAATTAATGCAAAGATTTAGTTGAATTAAAGAGATAGTCCATTACCTGGAATCCATTGACATGTGTGATCTTTTAGTGGGAGTAGCATGCAGAGTTTCACCACCAGATGTATCTTGATCGTCTTCTATTCTCCGTTTTTGGCCCACTGGATTACGGCCTCCATATCCCCCAGATGATTCTTTAGAATCCTTTCCAGGAACCTGGATAGGATTAAAATATTTTTGTCATAAATGCATGCATATGCAACTTAAATCATAGTAACAATCAAGTAACTGAGAAAAAGAATACCAACCTCTTCCTTATCACCCTTATCTGATCTTCCTCTCCTGTCTTGGTCTTTTTTAACAGCATGTTTGTACAATTTATACAACTTTTTTGCATCAAATTCAGTGAATTTTGATACAAAATACCATAAATTACTGTAAAATAAATAATTTGAAATAAAAAAGGTGAGTGAGCTAACATCCTATAATGGCTTTAATTTGATAATGACGCTCGACAAGTCAATCACATACTAACCTTCTCCATTCTTTGGCTTTATCTGGGTCTTTATAAATGGCTAAGCAGCGATTTATTTGATCACCAATCTGCAATAAACACTGCCGTGTATGATTTACTTGCTCTGCTTCAGTAAGGCTTTGGTCTGGATTATCTAATGCTTTGAGAGCCTTTTTCACAGGTCTCATTTTTTCCTTGCACTATACAATGGAAAACATGGGAACATTAATTTCATATCTTACAACACAAAAAAAGTGTAATTTCTTTTTAATTTCCTTTCCTACTTCAGTTTTTAGATTAACACATCAACTTCAAGAAAAAAGGCAGCCAGTAGATCTTGTTTGATCCCAACATACTAAATCAGTCATCTAAAGACATAGGTTATTTCCAAAAATGATGTCATCAACTTCTAGTCACAACTCATTCCAGACCTAGACACAGACATTAACTTGCAATTTTGCTAGAGGTGAAAATTCGGACTGAGTGTAATGAAATTAAAGAGATCTGTTAAAACTCCATTTGAAGTACTGTATGCTTCAGAGGCCTAATCCTTGTGAAAAATGGATCTCTGAGGAAATGGAGATATGAATTTGTAGTAAAAAGGGGAAAAAGAAAAAGGTTTTACATAAAGCAGGAGAAGAAAAGTAAGAAGAAGCAATACTCAAAAGAGGAGGCATGTGAGGATAAAGAATGTTTTAAAAAAGGAACTGGAAGATACAAGAGGATGGAGATCAGAAAGGTGAGCGGGGAAGAGGAAAATTGATATAAACAACATTGGGATGGGAAGAGGAGAGGAAGTAAGGTAGGTTTTGGCATGCTAATGAAATATGTGGTTAGAAGATGATGTAGAGGGATGTAAGAATCTGAAATAAAGCACCAAATGCAGTGAGTTTACATTTAATCTTGGATGAGGGTGAATTATTGCAGAAGAGGGGATGAGTGGATGCCGAAGAGGAGTGAAAGGGTGTGGAATAAACATGTATTCTTAAATAAGGTAAAAAGATATCATCCTATGCCACTAAGAAGACCTGCATCAAATATGCATGCTACTGACGCTAAACGTACAGTTTTAAATGGGTGATTATGTAGGGATGCCACTGAATGAGAAAATCTCAAGCATTTTATGCAATATTAATAATCCAGCTGAATTATATGCAAGTGAAGTTATTCGGAGGCCAATATACCACATTTGTCCCATTATAACCATTTTCTCTTCCAATCTCCCCTTCAGCACAAAATTCAAGAATTGCCCCGAACACATTCCATCCAGCTGCTGCTTTAACGTGGTTTTATGAGTCTGTATTTCATGAATAAATTAACAAAAAAATTGGCTTTGGAGCAAGAACTTTGCTCCATGGAATCGGAGAAAGAACTTTGTTACAGTACTCCATACTAATAGGAACAGAAGAGCCTTCAGGAGATAACCTGCCAGGTATCCCATCTTAGAACAACAGCTGTCCGAGTATACAAGGGATGGATTTCGATGCAGTTTTACGCTTAAAAGTGTTATGTTGGTGAAAAGTTTTCATCATTTTTATGTAGCTTACTCTTAAAAATTGCATGTTACGCTATGGCATTCACCAAGAACTTGCTCTGTATTGTTCATACCTAAATGCAACTTGTAAAAGTTAAATGCGGCTTGAAAGAGGAACAATGGCTGTGTTCGCTGAATGTGTCACATTGTACACCACTGCTACCGGTGGCATACTAAGCAATGAAAGTCTTTGGTACTGGACGAAAGTTCTCAGGTCTCCAAAACGTCGTCCTACGAGAATGAAGGAAGCCCCCAATTTTTTTATATTTCTATGCTTATAAAACCAGGGTACACGTCTTACATGGGTGTGCCTGGTACACAAGTTTATATGGTATGTATTTCTTTTGACAGGGGTTTGATGGCTGAAGGAACAGTTTTGTCTCAATCTCACCCCAATAAAGACAGTTTATTATTAACACCTAGAGCAAAATTCATGCATCACTTGCAGCTCATGTTTTTGGAGGAGTCATGAATGAAGACTCAAACAATATTTTCAGTTCAAATAGCTATTTCTTCCCCTCACTTGGTGAAACATAAAAAGTTAAGTAATAAATGACCTGGCATGGCTAAAAATGGTCCTTAAAATAATTGGTGCTTAAACTGCAGTTTAACAGACAGTTGTATAATTATGGAATTTTATTACACATAAATTACTCTGATGGAGGCTTCAACAGAAACTATTTATAAATTAGAATTTTTCACAGCTCCCAGCATCAAGAGCAATGACAAAAATGTAAAAGTCATAAAATTAAGACTTTAATTGCTAACCTCATTGAAGATTGATGGATCAAGGTCTCCCATGACATCCAAAGCCCTTGGCTCACTGTTGGCAGTGAAGTGCATTGGACCGGTGACTTTCACCTTCTTCTTTTTTTTCTTCACTTCTTCATCCTTCTTCTTCTCTTTCTTCACCTTCTTCTTTTCCTCTTTGTCCTTCTTCTCTTCCTCAACTTCCTTCTTCTCCTCTTTCTCTTCCTCCTTTTCACTCTTCACAGCCTCTTCTTCCTCTATTTTCACCTTAGGTTTTTCCACCTTAGGTTTTTCAACCTTAGGTTTCACCACTCTCTTTTCAGTTTTAACAATAGGAGACACAACATTTGCTGTGTTGTTTTCATCACCAGAACTGATGTCATCATGCTCAATAATTGCCTTTGTCAAAGCCTTTACCTCCCTGGCTTTTCTTGCTTTTCTTGGTTTGGCCTGTATAAAAGTTAACAAGACATTTTACATTGGGCAAATTGATAATGCTTATCCATTCCATAGCAAGAATCAATCTCTCCCTTAGCTATGATATTGACTGGTTAAATGAAAGCCCACCAATTCCTCTAATAATCATGAACTAATGCAAGTTAAATATTTTAAGAAAAATTATTTTTTTAAAGATGAGCATTTTTAAACCAGTATGGAAAATTTCCTGATATATTGGCAATCAGCAATTATCTAAATCAAATTCGATAAGCCCAAACCAGTTACTTCTCAGTACTAAGCCAATTTTAGTATGAATAAAAATGAATACAAAATTACGTTACATAATGTTCCACTGCTTTTACAATCTACAATCTGTTTAACAAACATACTGTAACCAAACCATCAAAGAGAACTTTATGATAGCATCAGATCAGTTGACAGACCAGTTTGGCAGGTATTTCATCAACACAGGCATGTCAATCCCCTTGCTTGAAAAATTAGAAAAAACTCACCCTTAAAACTCTATAAAGGCAGGTAAGGGGATAACCCAATTTTTAACATAGGATCAGTAAATAACTTCCCTCTCTGAACTGCCATTTCTCCCCATATTTTACAAGCAGCTTTCAAGGTGAGGTATCCAGAAAATTCATAAGCTTGATTGAGATTACCTAACTGTAAACTTGGGTTTGGAAGAGGGTATTTGCAATCAAGAATCAAATGTCAGCCTGAGACTACAAGTCAGCATCACACTGCTCTTGGCAAGTAGGCAAGAATGACGCAAGCAAATAAAATGATCAGCATAACCACTATGAATATGATTTTTTCTCCCAGATATTACTACAGTTGAGTACTTAATATGGGAATCCCTAATCTGGGAACACCCATAATCCGGCATTTTTGCCAAGACCAAATACCCGGTACATTGTGGAAAATGCTGACATATTGCATCATAACCTGCCAAGATATTATCCCATTCTTAACGTTAATTTTCAGAGAATCAGAATAATTTAAACATATTAATTTCTGGTACTTCATGTACATAGGAATTATTCTGCAACTTGAAGTAAAGATATAAATTTGAAGACATTGCAGAGACGGACTATGAATAATTTACAGATCGGCCACTTTCAATGGCACGCGCATTTTTGATGGGCCACTAGACAATTTGATAAAATTATTTGTTATCTGCCCATATTTCTCCCAAATCATGTCTCATCTATACAGTTGTGGCAACAGCAGAGGAGTGAAGCATTAGTACAAAACGTCAACGATCACAGAAAAAGTGCAAGTTGTGAAAAAACCTGACACCGTTACATCAGTAAAGCATTTGTCTGAAACATACTGCATGGGATCTTCAACAATATAACACATTAAGAAGCTGAAAGAGAAAATCCTAAAAATTTTACTGTTAAAGTGACACAAAGAAATGTATGACAGAGAGAAAAACTATGAAATAAGATTTAAGTGCTGATTTAGTTCACATGGTTTCCATTGCGTCAAAGTGAAGGCCTTAGTTAGTATTTCTGGCCAAATGCTAATGGAGCAAGATAAACTATAATTTTAAAAAAAATATAGTCCAGAAATAGATGTGATCAATCACAAAGACGTGATATGGGAAATTTCACGTGCATGGAATATATTCCATGCATGAAGAAACCATTTCTTTCTGATTATTCTCAGCGAGTTTTTAATAGTAATGTTCAGTAAATGGCAAACGGATAGATTTTGTTATAAATAATTAACTCCATTCATGAAAACATCCTGGACATCAAAAATACATCAGTTGCCATGCATGACCCATAGTCCGGCAAAATCCCTAATCCGGCATCACTTCGGTCCCGACTGTGCCAAATTAAAGATGCTCAACTGATTTAGTCTTCAATTTACTAACTTCACTAACAATAATAACAAGATGATGCTTCAGGAAAAGAAAAATAACATTGACATCAGAAAAACAAAATTGCACTAAAAATATACAAAAAGTTAAATACAAAGTCAACTTACCACTCCCATCTTTTGCTCAATCAACTTCTTGAGAATCTTTAGTAAATAATCAGCACGTGATTGTAAGTGCTTGGCTTGGGGTTTCTTATCCTCATTAGCTAATATCTTGTCGCCGATTCCCAGAGAAGGATCCATTTTTATAGCTTCCCAAGATCCCAATCCATATTGGTAGATTCCACGAAGGAGCTTTGAGTCATCTTCTACGTCCCATGGAACATCAAAGTTCGCAGGTTTCACCCTACAATATGCAATTTGGAGCAAAACTTTATTTATACAGTTAATTTTACTAATCATCAAAGATAATTAATGAAAAATAAACACTAAATATCAGGCAATTAATCCATACATATTTCAATGGAATACAGGTTAACCAACAATAAAATGAAATTTATTCTCGAAGAAGTACAAAGGATAAAAAATGAGGATTTAAATTTATCAAGGTGTGGCAAAGGCATATTTGCAGAAGGGATGAAAAATGAGTGGCACTAACCTAACATGATGCAAATTTAAGGATTACAAACTAGCTGAAAAAAACCTTAACTGAATTACCTACTGTTTTTCCACAAAGAAAAAAGTATTCTGAGTTCGAATCGTTTTTTCCTCTGAAAAATATGCTATATTATAATGTGTTTACAATGAATGTACAAGTTCCTGAGAGAAAATATTTAATGGTGACAAAATTATTTGCCTGAACCCATATTGGATTAACCCTTTAACACACAGCCACACAATTACCATACTAAATTTACTCTTGCTATGGATGACTTCAAGTATCCATCAAGATAATGGTTCATTCATCTCTTCCAACTCTGATTTATGCATGCATATGCAGGTGAGTGTATGTCTTCCTGAAAATGTGAGGTAACTTCCACACAGTACCAAGATTTTACACATACATGGAAGGAGTGACTTTCTGCAAATTCTTTCAGAATGTTAAGCATTAATGCTATCCTATCCTTGTAGTTAGAATTTCAGATAAGCAGATGGCATGTAAATACACAGAGTTCCTTTTCCTGAGCCACACGTGGTTTCAAAAGAAAACTCAGCACCAAGAATACCACACAGCTCCATTTTCAATGAAGAAGTCGAAACTCCTCTCCAGGATTGGAACCTGGGTAATATTTTTCACCATAACTGGGAGCACAACCAATGCAACCTTGAATAAGGAAGTTTCAGACAAGATATGAAGAAACTTGTATACCATGACAAGCCAAATAAGAAATCAATTTTCCACAAAGATAAACATTTTATAGCAACACAGGCTTCAATGTACTACATATTCCTCGGGCTTCTTATTAAGTCAGTCAAAAACCAATTACAGCATTTTTCACGTGAAACTTCCTTATGTAAGGTTACATTGGTTGTGCTACCATTGATAGTGACCAACATCACTTTATTCCCCTTTCCACTAATTTGTATTTCTCAAGATACACAAGGTTTGTCACAGTTCAACCTTGGTATACCTACAAGGGTTCTACATCAATCTCGGCTTAAATTGCTACTTAATATTTCATGTATTCATATACAGGTTTGCATTAGCTGGAGCTCAGAGAAAGCATAGTACTAACAATTGCAGCTGTGGCACAAAATTCACAATATTTCATTAAAATGTCATGTTATTATAAACCATAATTTTAAATCTAATATCCTTGTCCCCCAATCATAGTCACCAAAAGTTGGTAAAACATCTTACTCAGAAAGTACATATGACAACTGGAAGATAAAAAGAAATAAAAACCACAAATAATTTTGTTCAAGGCACATCAAGTTTGAGCAATCCATTATCAAAATTATTGTTGTTCAGAGACAGCCTATGAAGCCAAATTTATGCATTTTTTCCATGACAAGTGAAGATTCTGTTACCAGAGAACAAAGTTCAGTGCCTACAATTCTGTTGAATTTATATGACTTTTTCAAATAGATGATGAACACTATTCAGAGGATAAATTGTGACAAGAATGAAAACCTACTGGGATATTACATTGTTGTAAACTACTAAGGGAAGAGGAGTTGCAATAAGTGTTGAAACTAGGTCAAGTGCTTGTCTGTTCCCTCTGTGCTATTAACTACTAATATTAGAGTAACACAAGGTCAAACTAATTACAAGCCCTATACAGATTTTATAGTCATTGAGATCGCTGCAAATGTTGCTCTCACAAAAAGCACATATTCATCAGCAAAGATCAAGGTTAGGAAGTTGGAGAGTGAAGAGTGACATTGACTGTATTTTGCAGAGGAAATCATCTTTCCCTTATGCCATTAAAAAAAGGGCACAAATTCAGCAGTAGCATTCGAAACTCAACAATGCAAAACAAGCACATTCTGTTACAATGGAAAGAAATTGTTTACATTTTTACCTTGTATCTAGCACCCATTTGCTCCTCTCTACTGTATCTGATGGTAAAAGATCATCCAGAGGTTCAAGTTCTTTCTCACAAGCTAATAAGCTCTTGGCATTCACTGAAACACCACTCAATTTGAACGATGGCCCCCTTCCTTTCCTTTTTTGGACAGCTAAAAAAGACAACCACAGCTTGTATAAGAGATAACTTACTAGAGGTCTCCTCTTAAAAAAAAAAGATAATTATTTGAGACTAATGTCCACAACAAACTCTCAAGAATGCACAACATCAAATTCCTCACCATGGTTATTAAAACATTAGAAGCTGAATAATGAAATAAAATAAAACTTTTCCATTTACCATAAAATTGCATTCATGAATAAAACTACAGTAGAAGATTGAAAGTCCGGTATTATAAGCAATAAGAAGTATCTAAACAATGGAATGTTTTCCAGTATTTGCAAATTTCATTTTTTTTATGTCATGCCACAGCAATGAGTTTTCCATGTATTCCAGTATTTGCAAATTTCATTTTTTTATGTCATGCAAAGCAATGATGGCAATTTAGTAGGGATGGGACATTTGAATCTTCGATTCCTAAAATCCCTTGCATAATGCCTTTTTCATCGAATCCTCGAACCCATTCAGTTTCACCTCTAATCCGAATCCCTAAAAATGCAAGTCATTTACATCCTTAGCAGATGAAAATCCCAGTGTTCCTTACAATTCAACTTTACCGCCACCACCTGTGATCATAATTGAAAGCATGGATTCAAGAGCCCTGTGTGCCTGATGGTGCTCTGTGGCATGACAGAGCACTCTGTCTCATGCAGTCTGAAAGAGATCAATTATCCACTGGAGCATGAAGGAATCCTCTGCCGCAGAACACACATCCTCCAGGAGTCCAGGCAGAGTACATAAAATTTTACCAGAAAAGGCACGAGTAACAGTAAAAGAACCTCACTACTACCCAAGATTGATATGGGAGGCAGTCGAAAAAGAGAAATTCCCATGGAACTAAAACCGTAACGACAGCATTAAACTTATCTCTGCATAAAAGAGACTCTTTTGTCTGCCACCGTGGGAAAGTCCTCCAAAACTCCTAGGTGCAGCCTGTGTCATCACCTTCTGAGGTGAGCTGGGAAGTTGTCGATGAGAAAATATCAGATAAGGCTAAGAACAGTACAGGAGGGGGCATGTCTCCCCAATAAATAGCTGAGACTTCCTCTTCGTTATTTTAACCCTGATGATACAGCCCATAATGGACAAGAAAGCTTGGATAACAAAGCTCCACATGCAGCAGCTCCCAAAAGAGACAACTAGAAACATGCAGCACATTGCATGTGCACAAGCTTGTGCTCATGACATCAGTTACTTGCATTAAAATGAAATAAAAATTTTCCACCACATATTCCACCCAACGGGTCAAATGTACATTGTCAACATTCCAGGCATACCCGTAAATGGGCTCGTGGATTTCACCATAGCTGCACTTGCCGGCAAACCTGTTTTCCAGCAAGATGAGCCAACGCCAAAGAAACCCGAAAACCTTCGAGTCATCTGATGTCATTCTAATTCGCTTCAACTTCCCATTTCCAAATAAGATAAACTTTACGTTCCAGAGTAATTGAGGATAACATTAACAGCACATGAAAATATTGTGCTACCACACTGGTCGGCAAGTGCATTACACACAAAATATTTTTTTAAATTGAGTGTGGTTTTCCAACAATAAAACATGTTTGTACTAAGCTGTCAGAGTAAAACTGTTGAATCAAGGTAGTGTGAATGATTCCAGTTATCGGCCACCAGTTCAGTTCTTGTATTTTTAACATTTCATGTCTGGGTAAAAAGTCATTCTCATTCTTCAAAATGTGAATTTTGGTACAGTTTAATAAACTCCCTCATGTGTTCCTAAATTGAAAAATTGCATCCTATTCGCATTCAATTCATAGCATGATTCTTTTCCCAGCAAAGAGATCACGAGTGTAAATATTTCATCTTTCTCTCAGTAGTGGCACTGAGTACTGCCCCGCTACATTTAAATTCTTCCATAAAATGGAGCACATTACTGCTCTCTCTTACATTTCTGAAGTGCATATACACAAAACGATGTAAAAAAAGTGTTTTATATAGACTGGTATGCATGGCTAAATGTCTTATATGTGAATTTTGTTTTTTTAATCTATCGCATTCTAACCTGAATGTAACGTGAATACATGGGAAAACAAAATAACATGGTATAAATAAGGGGTTCTATACACAGGAAATCGGATGGAATGCAATAAATTTGTTGTAAATACCAGGATAACAAATTCCAATAATGCAAATAGATGGTTTTACTGTATTAATATAAAAAAGAACACAGAGGGGAAAAAAGTATGCCATGAAAAATTCAAAATAAATGCTCCCACTTAGCACTTCAAGCTAGGAAAAAAGGATGAGGATGACAAAAATACAATGAAAAGAAGTCCTCAATCAAAACTTAAGAATTAAAAAAATTATGTTTCAAATGCTGGTTTCCATTGATTTTTTGATAAATTCTTAACAAATGAAAAAATGCTTAAAAAATAAGAGCAAATATTTCGTACTAAATTAACCACTATTGCCAGATAAATCAGCTGACTGATATTAAAACAGTTATAAATATGCTTACCAGATAGATTACTATCCTCATTGATAGCTGACTCATTTTCTTTCTGTGCCACATATTCATTCATTGCTGAGGCACACCTTTGCTTTAGTAGCTCCCCTAATTTCCTTAATTCTGGCAAGGGCTTTTCCTGCAGCTCAGCATCACATGCAACAGCTTCCAGCCTCCTCAATGGAGCAGCAAATTTCTTGTAACTCTTAACAAAACGGCGGATCTGCAAGGAATAAGTATAGATAATTATGAGATGTACCAAGGAGTTATTCAGATGAAATACACTAAATATCAGTAGTACCTCTTTTTTTATTACCACAATCTTAGCTAATACCCTATTTACTCGTGTAAGCCGTGCCCTCGTATATCCCGCACACTCTTATTTTTGGGAAGGCTCGTGAGGAAAAAAATTATTTCTATCAAAAAAAATTTTTTTTTTTGCCTTTGAGTCTGCATCATTTTGTCATAACATGAGTGCATATTCTTTAATAGAAATGCTGTCCCTAAATTACGTGTACATCTTTCTCATTAATAGATTGAATTACGTGTTCATATCATCACGATCATCATCTCATCGTGCATCGATGCACGGCCTCTTTTACTGTGCATCTGTTTTCCGTAGGATTTCACAGTAATCACAGTTACATACGATCACATCATCCAACTATAAAAATGGCATCTGTTCAAAATAACATCCAACTGAAATAATTGCAGAAATATAAACAATTTCAACCCATGATTACTCTATCATTACGGAAATCCGTTGGCATATCAACAAATAAAAGCAGAATGCCATCTGTACCTGATAGCAGTGGTCTCGTCTGCTCTCCGTGTAGTAGCTGTGGACTGCGACGATTTAACAACACCAGAAAGTCTTGGGAACACACGGAAAAAAACTAAGCTCAATGTAATAACAATTATAATTCTTATAAAACTATAGAAAAAAACATTACCGAAAATAGAATCATAAATCGTTAATGAATATTCATATAAAAACAGTTCTCATTTTTGTTTTCGTCGATGCTATATTCAGATACACCATATTTCCTTCCTACAGCTCGATTTCCTGGTTTTTCAGCATTGCTTATAATAAGTAGTTTTGTACTCACAGGAAACAATCGCTATTTCACATCAGAATACAGTTTAGGCTGATAAAAGCAAATTATTTTAAAATGCTAAATGATCGATTCGAACTCGTTTACTACTCGGTTTAACGCTCGGAGCAGATAGCACGGATAGTAAGAAAGTATAATCTCTGAGAATACGACTATTGCCACTATGTAACAAATTCTTTGTCATGTCTTTGCAATGTAGCTTTAATGTGCACGCAAAAGGAGCTATCTATTACCTAAAAATGTTGCTACAGATACGTGATACCGAAACAAACTCCGCTTATGATTTTAAAAGACATAAAGACCCCCTTATGGCAGCTTACAGGATACAGTAGATTTAAATACATATCAGTGCTACAATGTGTTGTCCTACCTATGATCTAGACACGATAAATCTATTGCTTTGTCAACTGGTGTTTCTGATCTAGCGTTTCTTCAAGTACCGTTGTACGCTCAGACTTTGTTAACGTGGATTTTTATTACTAATTACTTCGAAATTTCAAAATACTTTACAATGTACGATTTACTACTAGACCACACTTACCAATCACGTCGATATGTTCACAGAATGTGAAACTTAGGAGAAAAAAACAACAGGAATTTGAGGAAAAATGGTGTGCAGCTTACACGAAAATCTGGAGGACTCGTGGAAGCCGCACACCCCCATTTTTTCACTGGCATTTTGGGAAAAAAGGTGCACGGCATACACGATTAAATACGGTAAAGAAATACATGTGTTTTTTTTCCATAGGCCCGGATGCGCAGGAAAAAAATTAAGCAGAATGTTACGCGGGTCGCCTACATACGCCAGACTCACAGGAACTGCGTGAATGTTGTTAAAAATGAGAGCTAGTGTACTGCCAGTCGCGAGTTCGATCCAACACTGCTAATGAATACAGTCAATACTTCCTGTATTGACTGTAAACTAAACCTTCCAGTATTCCTGGAGGCAAGAAGGCAGTTGAAAAAGTAGATTAACCGACATTTCATGTCATTTTAGTTTAAAAAGTACACTATCAGACATTTAATGTCAATCTAGTTTAAGTAACATAAGTATAAAAAGTCAGTATCCTCATAAAAGGGTTGGAAATTAAGGATGATAAAATATTTAATGGCTGAAAGAAAAATTTTAAACAGCGAAAAGAATCGAACTTCATTACCTACAGTACACTACCCCACTCTTCTATTGTCAGTGTAAACCTACAGTCACACACCACAGTTAAACACCATGGGTTGGCATTACACCCAGCCAACAATAAGCATTACGAATTGAACACTAGAGGTTGGCATTAAACCTGGCCAAACAATGTGCGCCCGACCATAATAATGGACAAGAATGCGGGAGCTGAGCGGAGTTAGTTACGAGGACACGTCAGAGAGAGTACAACCCTACCTCTAAGAGTAAGGACAGGTCGGGCAGAGTAAGAAGCGAAGGTGAGGAAAGGAGATTGGCGATAAATGGTGAAAGGGTGCAGGCACGGTAGTATGGGTGAAAATGAGGCATCGAGGGAATTCTTATATGGGAAGGTGCACTCCGGCCTGGCTTCACTACTTACTTTCCATACTTCCGCCCATACATCTTCCACCACACCAACCCAATCCCTAAAAAGTTGTTGACAATAGGTTCCATGGCGATTATTTACACCAACCTCGGTAAGATGATACTTCACTATAGCGAGGGTTTTCTTGGGCACTGAGAGTTCTCGATTTAAAGAGGGTTCACTGTATTTCTTTATTTTGCTTCTAGTAGCATGAAAAAGGTTCACATTTCATGATCGAAGTTACACAACCTCTCCTTAGGAGTACAAAACTCACAAATATCATTTCAAAGTTTATTATTTATAAGACATTGCAAAATTACTAGTTTAGCAGCTTGAAATATTCTAATAATTTTTTCGTCCTCAAAATGGAATCCCCAGATACTCCATAAATGGAATATCCTGACCCCATTTAAATGTTTTTGGGTTTCTAAAAGATAATTTGAAAGCATTCAAGGACTTGATTTGAAACAGCAACCCAAGTTAATGTAAACTCATTGTGCACTGAATTAATTTTAGGTTTTTGATCTTATTATATAATATTCAATATTATATTATTTTTGGCATGTGATACACAATCAAGTCTTTTCCTATAATTATATTCACACCTTTCTGGATAGAGGGTGATACAATATGGCATCCACAGAATCTTATATTTTGGAAGATAATTAAAATATTAACGAAAATGTACTTATAATGTTTCTTTTAACTGCACTCTAAAGAATAGTTTTACATGTTTAAAAGAGGTATTGCTACATGACTATGTCATAAGGAAAGTGAACTTTATATCAGAAGTAATAACATATAGTTGTTGCATCTGTAAATCTTGATCCAGGAAAATATTATCCACACAGATGATAGAAAATTGATTTTTTCTACAATAAATTTACCAGTTTTTTTGGAAATGCTATTGTTGCTGTTTTTCTGTATGTATTAAAAATCTAGGATTAGAAAAGGAATGAAATTCAGAATCCAGTATCTGAGACTAAGGATCCAAGATCAAGACTAAGATCCGAAGCCAAGGCAAGTATCCAGTTCAGGATCTGAAAAAAAAACCTGGATCCGTCCATCACTACTTAATATTGCTGTTATTCATATGTACTATACACCTGCCTATTTCTGAGGATTTGGACAAAAAATACTGAAAACATGTTAGTACCACTCTAAAGTGTAAACTACCACTCTAAACACTCTACAGTTCATTGGGACAAAAGAAAAAAATTCATCTAAAGTCATGATGAGAGATCAAGGTATTCTAAATTACTAAGATGATTCATTAAATTTCGAATGAGCAAAACAGGCTCATGAGTTTCAAACATTCAGTAATTTTTTTTTATAAGTATTCACAGAAATGTTAAAAGAAAAAAATTTAAAAGTAGCAGTCGTACAAACAGAAGAATAAAATGGATAATTTTTAGTTGAAGTCGTGAACACAGTACCTGGCAGAACAGTTCAAATTTGATTATGTTGCAGGCTAAGAAGCAAATCTCTACTGTTAACACCTCACCTCAGCATCAGTGAATCCCTTGATATTTTCCCTGGGAATCATTCTGGGACGTCCTCTCTTTTTAGGTCTGTCTTCATCACTACCCTCATCACTTGAGTCTCCAGATTCATCAGTCTTCTTCTTCCTTTTCTTCCCTTTCCCTCCTTCACCTATTAGTTTTCCCCAAAAGAGATATCAATGCATACATTAAATTATACATTCCCAAGAAACTTCAAGGGAATTAATCTGTTCATGTTCATGAATTAATTAACAAATCCTAAAGCTGTTACTGATACCCAGCAGCAGCAACAAGAAAATATTATGACCCATTCTCATTTTCCCACACACAAAAAACTCCAGATAAATCAGGTCTGTAAGTCAAACTAAGTCTGGGCCAAATGCAGCATTTAGAAATTGCAATTCATGTTTACCTTGCACAAAATAGGACCAGCTAGAGAAACAAACACCCAGAATATCCTTAGTCTTTTCACACAACCTCATCATAAAATGCTAACAGGGGAAATACAACTCATGCAAATAATATGGTCTTAATTCAAATGGGAAATAATATTTTTTTTTCTTTAATAGTATTGAATTTAATTATAGTCTATCAGTCAAGGGATTTTATTGCTGCTGATTTTGGATGAAACAGAAAATAAAATCTGATTCCCTGGATGAAGTGTGAAAGAATGTGGTGCTACCTTTAAATAACAATGGTACTAACAAATAAAAACTGAACAGTTCTAAGGTCTGTTCAATATTCATACATCTATATTATAATACAAGAAAATAGAAATTCAGACCAATATATGAGAAGGCTATGATTTCTATTCCAAGTTTCAGAGTTAATTCACAATTAAAGAAGAATCTTCCAGCAAAATAATTTAAGTGCAGTTCGGTCATAGTATGCAACTTACTTCACCCATTGGCTTAGTCCATTAATTACGTGAGGCGATTTTAGCGATTTTTCAACCCCCCCTCCTCCCTTGGTGAGATGTCTTGAGATTTGGTTCGACCCCCACCTCCCTAATCTCACGTGAGATTTTCCAAAATGCATATTTTTAGTGTAAATACGTTATCTGTACTTGATTATGTTGGATTTATTAAAAAAATTATAATGTGCTTGATCATTTTTATTTAAGACTAGTTAAGACTAGTATTTAAGACTACTAAGAACGTAGTCTTCTAATCACAATAAGAAAATCGTACGTTTGCCTGGCCGGTGGTGGCTAAACAATCAAGGGACTACTGTGCTACTTCGTGGCATTCGCATAGCCGCGATAAATATCATTGTGTAGGATTTAGCCATATTTTAGTGGTGAATCATGTTTTATGTAATTTAACCGTTTTCTCTCAATTTTACACTGTTTCCTGTGGAAAAAAGTAACATTTTATATTTGCAGAGACACCCCTCTCCCCCACGTGAGATTGGGTGAGATTCGGCTCGACACCTTCCCCCCCTAAAATGCCTCACGTAATTAATTGATGCCCCCTTAGTATTTTTTACTCCTTTTTGCCACTTATTTCACTATTTTGTATTGAAATCATATTTTGTATTTATTTTTAATCGATTAAAAACATTTTATAGCCCTTATCATGAATTTTTTTGCATTAAGAGAATATTAATTATTCATTATTTAATTAATTATCCAGTTCTTTTAACGGAAGGCCAGTTCTGCCAGCTGGTGAATCCCCGTCTCTTTAAGCCAATGGGCTAAGACTGTTAATGGAATTACATGAGAAAGGTCTAGAGCAATGGTGGTATGGGTCTTTCAGTGTTATAGCATAATATGCACCACTAAATACTACTTTTCTAAACAGTCTCCACAACCAAGGTGAATTCTCACACATCATTGGTTATATGCATGCATTTATGTGAAAAGATATGGTTGTTGAATTAGATTTCAATATGCTAAAGCTCTGTCACTCTCTCTAAGCTAACATAACCCTCAGCTAAATGTTAAATGAGTGGTGACATACCTGTGATATAATTCAAACTCGTGACATTTGATGTTATCAGACCGATGAGTTACCATTTCAACTGCTAAACTTGCAAACATACACTTCTACGTTGTAATAACATGGGATTTAGAACTTGCTACTTAATAAAAGGCAATCCAGAAATAAATGAACTTTTATTTGTTGAGACACTATTAATTTTCTGCATCTAAGTTATGGACTGCAATAAGCATGAAAGGGTGCAGTAACTAAAAATTAGGTAAAATTAAAAATATATTGAAACATAGACTAACTTCACATAGACACACCTTCCAGGCCAATAATAATATATTATCATTTTACTGATGAAGTTGTCTGATTTGAGACCTATCCATTTAACAAGACAACCTCGTTGACTTTTTTTACTTGCATTTTGACTCAACATCTCAGCCTTTCTCAGGGACTTTCAGTAAAACGATATTCCACCCTGCTCCTTCTTTGCAGTGAGCCCAATCACTGTCTCTTTAACCCATTGAGGTAAAGCGCCGGCGATTCGCCGGTCTACCTTATTTTGCCTTAAGGTAAAGAGCTGGCGTTTCGCCGGTCACGTGATGGAATTCAATGTTCTAATGCTATTCTTTTTTCCCGATTTTATGTACCACAAGTCTTTTTTTTTATTCGGTGAAAATAAATTGTGAAATATTTAATTAGTAAATAATTTTAATTTCCAAAAAAAATTTTGTAAAAATTCCGTGAAATTTTTCAGAAAATTAAATAGAGTTTAAAGGGCAGAAAATCCATGGAAAATTAAGAGGCGAATGGGTTAAAGTGTGACATAATTTACGCAGATGAGTGAATTTAAAACCAATTCGCATTTTTCGAAATGTCCCCGATGCTTTTCCATGCCCACCTTGGTCTGCCTGTTCTTCCCTCTCTACTCCCTAAACTAAGTTAACTGTTACATGCTCAAGGTGCCGATACATTGGCTCTAGTTGTTTTGTACTAAATATTTTTTTATAAACTTACTTTTTATTTTGACACATCCAAACAAATGTTAAATAGGAACTAAAATATGTTTTCCATTTTAAGTCAAAATTACAATATCCTTGACTTAAAAACAGACTGACAAAAATTATCTGCTTGAAATTTGCAGAAATAAGGCATGAGCTTTCTGGACTTGAAAATAAAAAAATGGCGTGAGACAGAGAGGGTTATGCTATGCTATGTTATGAAAGGTACTAAGCATGGGTGCTGAAATTTAATACATGACAGTTTCTCAAAATCATGGTTATCTTAACACATTCACTGCAGGGCTGATTAAAGCCCTACCCCTCACAGCGCGGCGTGGCCCACCTGTGGGTCACACTCAGCCTTTTGCATGGGCGATGTGACCCACCAGTGGGTCACAGTCCTTCCGAGCTTCTGGCCGCTGCTGAGGGATGGTGGTTGAAGCAGCAACACTCAGCCTTTTCCTGAGATTAGAGGAGGGCTACATGCATTTGCGTGACCCACCGGTGGGTCACACCACAGTGAACGTGTTAAATAGGGATAGTTTTACACATTGTCCTATGAGTCTAACATGTGACTATTGGCTTCAAACTTGAGCAACTTCATCTAGCAAACTATGAAGGATTATTAGTTTTTAATGTAATGATAACTTCACATTCCAGATGGTATACATAGGATTAAAACTTTCATTAAATGCACTTCTTTGAGGATAAAATGTTTCCAATGGCTTTTAATCACTATTTAGTGCCTATAATCTAGCATAGAGGAAAACAGGAAAAAACATACCTTCACTTTCTGACTGGTTTATTTGCTGCAATGTTTTCCTACTTCTTGGAGGCAAGTAAAGGTCTTCCATTTCTTTTTGCTTTTCTTCCTCCTCAACTTTTTTCCTGAAGTTTTCAGGAATTATTTCATCCTAAAAGTATGAATGTACAGGACATAATTATCAACACCCCAAAGATGTTGTAAAAAAACTATATACATACTGATAAAAACATCATGAACCGAACTAAAAAAATTAAAGATAACGACCTAGATACCAAGCAAAGCATAATATCAATGACTTACCCAGTCCTTACTCTCATCATCAGGTTCTTGGTCCAAAGGTGGTACATCTTTGTCCTCATCAAAAGCAGCAAAACTAGCTACTTTAAATGCAGATAAAAGTTCATCCCCGACCATGGCAGGACCTTCATCTCGAGTTTCAGCACGTCTTAATATTTCATCTATATCACACTGGAAGAGAGAATATCTTTATGCAACTATATTCATACCAGGAATCCTAATACAATAGCTAAGTATCTACTGCAGGGATTAGCAAGTTTCTTTAAAAATTTCTTCCTCCAAAGATTGCTTCAAAACAGTTTGGAGGTAAGGCAACTTCATTGCTTAAGAAACCAAATATGATAACAGGAAATACAGGGGTTAACCTTATTTATACACTGAAATTGCACTAAATCATAATGGATACAGAATATGAAGCAAACAGACTAGTTATCAAAAGCTTAAAAAATTGTTTAAGTGTTTTAATCATTTAATCGAATTTTTAATTTAAAAAATAAACTAGCAAAGTTCACACTAATTGTTGCCATCGGACACCATTTGTTGCATTGTAACTTAAAAAGGTAGGATTCTTATCTTTCAAAAGAAAATTAACTCCTTTCCATCTCCTTTTCTCATGAGGGCTTTGGACCTCCAATGGCAGGTTTAAAATTGGGTTGCTAGCTAATAAGCTTTTGTCATTATATTACATTGTGCTGATGGCGAGGCCGAATGACCCGCTTTGTGTCAAGAATCCTATCTTTTTAAGTTACAATGCAACAAATATGTATTGATTCTATGCATGGAGCTGTGGGGATGGTGTCGAACGCGGCAACGTCGCACGGAATTCCCAGGCCATGCGTCCGTTTCCTTTCGCTCGCTGCACTCCTCTTGTTATTGGAAACACCGAATTAAATGTAAGCGCACATAAAATAAACAACTAAATAAATTCTAAATATCGAGAACCGATTAGCCTTGTATTACAATAAGGTCCATGACAGGACAAGATTCGTATCGATATGACCACTCAGTACTGAGAAAAAGTTGTTTCACAAAATTTACAAGAACAATTTTATTTCAACTTTGATTATCTTAAAACTTTGAACATACCTTAACAACAAGTTCCTTTATGTCGTATTTAAGTTTGGTTACGATCCAATGAATACTTTTAAAGTTATGAATTTTTAAAGTGAGCATTCCGTTTACAACGGTGAAAAAACAGGCACTTTTTTTGTTTCGCAGACAATAAAATTTTAACAAGTTAAAATAAAAATTTTCACTTTCCACAGTTAAATGCAGAATTAAATTTGCTAATTTTTGATATAACTTGTTTTCATGTGGGACTACGCATACAACTGTCATTGACTTGTAAACTCGAGTGTCATGACTTTTTTCCACGACAGTAGGCAGTTTTGTAAGTCATGGTAACTTCAGAATAGCATTCAAAGAATTACACTGGAAAAAATAATAAATAAGAAAGTTGAGGTGGGCAAAGACATTTAAAGGAGGGAATACTGGAAAAATGATGAAGTGAGTAGATGAGTAGAAGTGGAATAAATGAGCAATATAAAAAGAAAGTCAAGCTATGATGTTAAGCTATGTGATGAGATGGGAAGAAGAGCAACCTCGGATTGGGAGCCTGGATAGCACAGGTGCAGGGAAGAAGAACAAGAGGAAGGCAGTGTATCAGGTGGAGGGATGGGGTGGAAGCAGAGTTGAGGAAGATACCCTGGACAGACAGAGTTGGAGAGGAATTGTAGACTGATCCAACCCCTGACATATGGGAGAAAGAAGACTGGGAGAAAATTAAGGCCAAAGACTGGAGAGTTTGATCAATTCAAAGCTTGCCAATGCATGGTGACTTCAGAATACCTTTTTTATTATCATTCTTTTCCATCTACTGCTCTCCAATTAGAACTTGTCATTTACAGACTAATAAAATATTTAATCCTTATTGGGGTTCATGGAGACATCTCACTCTCAGGAATGACTCTCAGCATAATTGTGCAACCCCACATGTAGAAATTACATACAGGCAATTTTCACTCAATGAATTAATTCATTCTGAACAGTTGCTCACAAATTGGTAGTTTATAAAATGAGGTTAAATTATAATTATTATCAACACATTAAATGAAGTTACGTTCCAACGCAAAAATTTCTCCATAAACACCTCTCAAAAAATAATAAAACAATGCATAAACAATAATTTTCATTGTAAAAAAAATCAGAATATGCAACTCATAGATGCCGTCATTGGCAACATCAAAATTCAAGGGTTTAGTGATGCTTACAATCTTATCACATAGCTTATCATTTAGCACAGTATCTTCCAGCTCCCAAAAACTCTGAAAACCTACAATGGGATGAAGTTACCCCAAACCCTCTCATGTAAATTAGACTAAGCTTGACCCAACCTATTATTTCACAACACCTAGGTTGTGGAGGCAATTCCAAAAATTTGGAATTGGTAGGCCTCTTTCCTAAACAGTTGAATTCCTCAACAGCTCCTCCTTGAGCATCTCGATTAGCTTTCCAATGCTGCTATCACTCCTTAGTCCATCAGTAGCCAGAGAGTTGTATTTTGGAGCAAAAGTCACTTTAATGTTTGGGTACTGATTAATCCCTTCAACAGGTAATAAAATTTTTCTCCCCACTTCCATGGTGGGGAAAACAGTGTAGTTTAAACATAGAATTGATAGTTAAAGCCACCCTCCCCAACATGTGAATGACTAAGATTGGCAGATATTTCTACTCTCCCAATCTAAAGGGTTGAGAAATGAAGGGTGGGGAGAAAATTATCTATGATCCCAACCTATTCTAGTTTACCTGTACAAGGTTTGGCCTATTCCTTTGCGATAAATTACATTAATCTTTGCAGATTATCCTTGACACATTTAGTTCCTAAAACACCATGGAATCAACAGAAACAGTATCTTCCAAAAGTTACCATTTCACTTACCCTTTTCCAGAAGTCTTACCATGAACAAATATGTACCAGCATTATGCAGGTTTTTACTCTTCAATAAATATAAAATTTCACCCTTTTGATATGAATGATGGAAAAAATTGTACTATTGCTAAATAATACCCTTATTTCTTCAATAACTATTATGGGAGCTACCATTGCTCATTTTTATCCTCCTGACTATGCCTAGGACTGAGCCCTATGCTCTTGCAGAGGGATACATGGTTTAGTCTGAGTAGAAATTCTGCTATAGTCCATTTCAGCGGGTGACTCCGCTGCAAAGGTATTTGTGGCTAGTTCACAATCCTTGAAAAACTGAATCATTTACCCTGGCATCTGTCACCATTAACTGCCATTTTTTTTTACATACTTTCCAGTATTTTCCTCTGCAGCTTTCTATATCCTATCTTTATCTTTTATTGTTCAGTTATTATATTCCATTCCTTCTGAATCATTCAAAATTGTCAATATTTCTTCCTTCCTTTTCCAAACAAAACCAATATTCTACTTGCATCTTATCCTCCCCTGCATTTCCTCTAAAACTCAACAAAACATTTAATTATCAGCAGGAGTAACTGGGTACCCTTGACATAGAACATGTAGAGCTCATGAACTGCTATGTCATGGGTCCAATGGGGACGTACAAGGGAGTAGATCAGACAGTAACCATCCAAGAACATACCATTTTTTGTAGACTAATCATGATGATCCTCATTTTAAAAATATAAAAAATAGTACATAAATACACATGGATGAGGGTGGAAAAGAGAAACTTGACAGCACCATATTCCAATTAATGAGTTAAGACTCACAGTGGGTTCCTCATCTCCATCTTCTTCATCTTTAAAGAGTTCTTCGGCACCAAATTTGAGAATTGCTGTTAAGTCTTCTTTGTTGAAAGGAGCAGAGGATGCACTTGAAGAGGGATGGGATTTTTTATCTAAGACAGTACGTCCAGTTGTGTCCATTCTTTGTATCACCAAATGATCCAAAACCATCTTTTGCTTTGCACGCTCAACAATCTCCTCTTCAACTGAGCTACGTGTAACTAACCTATAAATGTTAACCTATAAAAGAAACAATTAGACACATAAGCATTAACCCAAGCATAGAAGTGCCATGAGAAGTTTAAGATAAGTCATTTCAATCCTCTAAGAATATACTTTATAAGTACAAAATCTTTCAAACAAATTACATTCTTAGAAAACACAAGCCTGATAGTCAAATCACAATCTCTCTCTGAATGAGTATTCACAAAGTTTGCTCTGTTGATAATAAAACAAGCAATCAATTACCTGATTCTTTTGTCCTATTCGATGTGCTCTAGCTTGTGCCTGCAAATCATTCTGAGGATTCCAATCAGAGTCAAATATTATCACAGTATCAGCTGTGGCAAGATTGATTCCTAGACCCCCTGCCCTTGTGGACAACAGAAAGCAAAAATCCTGAAAAATTAAATGTACTGAATACATGAACTTCATCAGCAGCAAATCTTAGGCTTCTTCGTCAACAGAACAATACCACCTAGCTTATATTTCTCAGCTGATAGTATAAAATTTGAAAAAGGCTTACCTGAGATCCATCAGCATTAAAATGGTCTAATGCTTGTTTCCGAAGTTCACCTTTAATGCTCCCATCTAAACGTTGAAAAGGAAAATGCCGCAGTTGCAGGTATTCTCCAAGAATATCCAGCATTCTGACCATTTGAGAAAAAATAAGAACACGATGCCCTGTTTCCTTTAATCTGACTAATAGCTTGTCCAGCAAGACTAATTTTCCAGAACCACGAACAAGTTGCTGTAAAAATTAAGAAAGATATATAGAACTACAGATAATGGCCACTGTACTAAAAGAAAAAATTTCAAAACACTCACAAACCAATGATATACTATTTACAATAAATAATCTTGGAATTGTACTTGGCAGAAACTGCTTTTAGCATCAGATTTCACAAGAAAATGTACACAAACACGACTATGAACTTAAAAAAATCAATCAATAAAGATGAAAAAGAGCTGACCACATGCCTAGACCGACGATGCTCTGAGTAGCGAGAAGTGTTTACGTCCAACACAATCAGGTAGGATGTCGCATGAGAGGGCATCGCGACTGTTTACATTCAAGATACTGAGGCGAGAGAATCGTGAGAACAGTGGACTGATTTCGAAAGCGATGACAAGTGTATACCACATGGCAAGTGAGATACTTTGCTTTGACCCTGGCAAGTAAGTCATCCCAAGTGCCTGAGGAAAATATCTACCCCATCTCAGCGACAAAAATGATAATAGGCTGATTTAAAACAAAGAGTGTCTTGGTGGTCCCTAAAGGGATCGCACGGCCATTCGCCAAAACATTAGGTGGTCCCTTTAGGAACCGCACAGGCAATAAAGGTTAAATAAATATAAAATATGACAGTGAGAGAAAAATAAAAGAATCCTTATCACGAAAACTATGGTAACTAAGATATATGTGCAATGTGTCATCATAACCAAATGCAATTGGTGCCTCAAATGGTTTCTATTAAATATTTTAAATGAAATTAAAAGATGATTTTAAATTACCCTGTAATTTATTCTATAAATGGTGAACATAATTAATAAACCTCAAAATAAAAATACATGGAAATTTCTTAAATGAGATAAAATATAGAAGCGCTAAGTTTCAAAATTGGAAGTAAAATCGAACACAGCATATTAGAATAAATGGAAAACACAATTAAACAAAAGTAAATGTAAATATCTTCCAACAGCAATTACTGTATTTGATGGCTTAAGGATGCAAATTCATATAAGGCACACCCCTTTTCATACAAATAAAAAAATATAACTTTATCTTAAGGTTTCCTCAGGCAAAGTATTCCCTTTGAAACATAAGAGGCAGTAATTTCACTCCATTTGCACAGCAATACACACACATAAGATGTTTTTTTCCTGTCCACAAATTTCTACAACACATGTAATCCTCAGAAATCTACTATTTTGTATGAGGGTATACGTATCAATCTCTTCCATGTTTCATATTTATGAAAGTTCTTTTCCCTTTTTTCTTGCATTAGTCATTAAAGACAGTACCAGGAAACCTGCCACACAAAACTCTGTAATTTTAAATGAATAGAATGCAGAATATGTAAGCCAATTTTTAGACTTTCCCATAATTATATATGTATTTATTTTGTAACAATTAAAGAGGGGGTAAAATAACAAAAATTATTAAAATGTGATTTGACTAGAGATGGTTCTTATGTCATGACTAAAACAAATGTGTAAAGAAATACAGAATACATCATACAACTTATAATTTAAGCATAAAGAACAAAAAAAAGTTATGGATAAATTTTTTCTTTCTGAGCATCTTTTTGCAAAATGCAAAAATTACTCATCCCCGTGTATTAATATAAACCAGAAGTATTAGACATTGAAATGCCAACTCATAATTTTGAGTACCATGGCATGAAACACAACCCATATTTTAGGCATATTCTGAGGGAAAAGAGTGCATCCTATACTCCAGCAAATGCAATAAATTGCTCTTTTCACTCAAGTTAGATCTTATTAGAAAGCTACACTAACCTGTATGTGCTCTTCTGCAGATGGCCTTATATCCATGTCGGTAGGCTTAGTCAAGAATGCATGATTGCAGCATTTTTTCAATTCAATAACTATATTAAGAAAAGTAGTCGTTGAACCCCTTACACCCTTCCTCAAGGCATTGTAATTCTTTGTTAAAATCCATTTATAGTACTGCTTTTGTACAGATGTCATTTCTACTCGTAGGATTTGTTCAACTTTAGCTGGGAGAGATTTCTCCACGTCCTTCTTCACTCTCCTCAATATAAATGGCTCAAGTTGTTTGTGTAGTTTGGCATAACCTTTTTGGGCAGCATTGTCATGCTCTTTCTCAAACTCATCCCACTGTACAAATCTGTAAAATAATAATTTTAGGGTAACAACTAATTAAAATTAAAGGAACATACACCTGAACCCCAGCCTCCAGCCATTTATCTGGCTTATGCAGTTTTAAAAGTAGTGCACTGATTTGGGGAATTGGGCAAGGGAACCGTGCATACAGATGCAGCATTTTATGGAGATGTGCCTTCTATACACAGATTTTACAACATCAGCAACTTGCTGGCTAAATAGCACACTCAAAGTAGGGTAAGAAACTTCAGGGTACACATCTAATCACACACAAATGATGTGCCTATTCTGTAAGACAACACACCATACCCCCAGCCAAGTGGTTAACAAGACTTAACTGTAAACAAAAAAGTGAAAAAGTGAAATTAAGAAGCATAATTACAATTAAGAGCGGAATCTACATAAGATTTTCCAAGTCTCCTACACCCTACTCTACAGTCCAACACACCTGAGTAATTCAATACTGCACTTTACTGTCTTTATATCCGAAATTGAAGCACATCCTCCCATTTGGGACCTGAAATCGGACTGGTACAGAGATCGTGTGAAGAAAACAGAGGCCTGGAATGAACTGTGCCTCAAATTCATTCATAATTTTGCCTAAAATAGCATTCAGGAAAAAAATACTGGTTACAGAATGGAATACCTACGGTAAAATTTGGTTACAGAATTGATTCAGTCAGTGAAAAAAGTGCCGGCGACAGGTGGACGGGTTGAGCGTCTAGTGGCAGCCACTAGTCACGACCACAAGTGGCCAAGTGTGCGCACGGCCTAAGAAAGTATAATCTCTGAGCATACGACTCTAGCCACTATGATACAAATTCTGTCGTGTCTTTGTTATGTAGCTTTAATGTGTACGCAAAAGGAGCTATCTACTGCATAAAACTGTTGCTACAGATGCGTGATACCGAAACAAACTCTTCTTACGAGTTTGAAAAGACGTAAAGACACGGGCCCCCCCTTGCGGCAGCTTACAGGGTACAGTATAGATTTAAATACATATCATTGCTTCAATGTGTTGTCCTATGCACGATCTATACATGATAAATCTATTGCTTTGTCAAGTGGTGTTTCTGACTGAGCGTTTCTTCAAGTACCATTGTACGCTCAGACTTTGTTAAACGTGGATTTTTATTACTAATTGCTTCAAAATTTCAGAATATTATACAATATACGATTTACTACTATACCATACTTACCAATTAGCGTTGATATGTTCCAAAAATTCAAAACTTAGGAGAAGAAAACAACAGGAATTTGAGGAAAAATGGTGCGTGGCTTACACGAAAATCTGGAGGATTCGTGTAAGCCGCGCACCCCCATTTTTTCACTGGCGTTTCGGGGAAAAAAGGTGCGCAGCTTACACGAATCCTGCAGATTTTCGTGTAAGCCGCACACCATTTTTCCTCAAATTCCTGTTCCTGAGCAAATACGGTATATACATGATACATATATACTAATTCAATAACATAATACCACATCAGTAACTAGGTATTCATTACTGATGAAAAGAACTTGAAATGTACAAAAAAACGTTTGTAACTTCTTTTACACATAAAAATTAGATTTTAGTAAACAAATATTTTACATTGATTTCCAAAAACTATCACTACAATGAAAAAATGGTCTTCTGTAAGTCATGGGGAAAATTCAATTTCATTTGACATTCTGGCTACAGTTACAATTGTAAAATGTAATAACTAATTTACATCTCTTCTTACTTTCATCTAGTACATAAAAACCTTAAAAGTTGTTGCAGTTGTTTTAGCAATACATTCTTTATATCTTCATACATCTATAAATATATATGGAATGGCTTTCTCCAGGTACGGTTGTATGAATAAAAACAGCAATACCTCAACAAAATTTCAGAATGATGGAATAATTCAATTCCAAAACGTTGGTGAGGAATTGCTGTTTTTATTCTTATGACCTTACCTTGAGAAAACCAACCCATCTTAATGGTGGTCGATATGGTGAACAATGAACTATAAATTTATAATCTGCTAAGTGCCTTTCTGTCCCTCTGTTCCTCACTATCTTAGAAACTGTTCATCCTAGAAAGATGACGTAAACTGCAGTGTGTTTCAAGCAGGTAAGGCGTTGAAAAACTCTTCTCACTTCTAAAATGATTCAAATTATGTTCTACAAGTCCAGAGTACAGAAAAGACTTGTTTTAGTCGCTGAATAAAATACAAAAATGGTGATGACAAACACACTGTTTAAAAACCACCATTGGAGAAGATATACCTGGAAAATGCCAGGAGATAGAAGAAGATTTAAAATTAACTATTTTTTAGGTGAAGCAGAGATTCAGGAATAAGGTGAAGAGTTTTAAAAACTACACCAGTGCAGATATCAACAGTGACCACAAGTAATGATGAAATGCCATTTAAAATTAAAAAAAATTAAGAAATCAATCAAGAGTGTATGGCAAGTAGAGAAACTAAAGAAGCCTCATCAAAGGCAGGCTTTTCAGAAGACAGTGAAAATCAAGATAATAGAGGATCTGAATATGAAATCCGTGGAAAAGTAATGGGAGAACAATAAAATCAGCCAATGGGAAGTCGTAAAAGAAGTTCTGGGAAGAAAAAAATGTTGCCAAGAAGAAGCCATGGATTACAGAAGAAGTCTTAGAATTGGTTGAAGAGAAAAGAAGAATGAGAAAACTGAACAAGGGCAACTTTGCGACAAAAGAATTAGGAGTGTGATACACCGTAAATTAAGAAATGCAAGGGAAATGTGGATGAAGGATCTACGCAAAGGTGTACAAAGCAACCTCGCACAAGGAAATGCCTACAGGATGGTAAGGAATCAAGTCAAAAAATGGGCTGCAAGATGCAATACCATTAGGGACAAGAATGAAGAACTCTTAATTGAACATGAGGATAAAGTGGAGAGACAGAAGGAATATTTGAAACAGTGGTACAATGTAAGCAATCTTAGATCAAAAGTAACCGAAGAGGAAAATTAACTCGATAAGCATGATTTAGGAGCCCCAATCTTAAGATCAGAGTTCAATGCAGCTGTAAGGGACTTGCGAATAAATAATACTTTTGGAATAGATGATATTCCTCCTCAACTAATTAAAATGTGGGAGAGAAGACATTAATAAATGCTGCTGTACAAAACCAACTGCGACATATACTCTACAGGAGAGGTACCCACGGACTTTGAGAAATATGTCATCATCCCTATTGCCAAAAAGAAGAGCTGAGAAATGTGAACAATTTAGGACCATAAGCCTGAGCACACATGCCTCAAAGATATTGACAAGAATCATCTATACAAAAATAGAACAAAAAGTTCAGGAGTTCCTGCATGAGGACCAATTTGGGTTCAGAAAAACAAGGGCACAAGAGAAGTTATATTGGCCCTCAGGCTAATTAAAGAGAAGAGAATAGGGAAGAATCTACCGACATTTGTTGCATTTGTAGATTTGGAGAAGGCATTTGATAACATGGAAAGGAACATGATGGTGAGGATTCAGAAAGAAATTGAAGTATCAAACATGACAGAAGGGTTATCCACAGCTTGTATAAAAACCAGGTGGCTGCAACCAAATCAGGGCCCAGCAGTAGAGAAGCAAGCATAAAGAAAGGAGTGAGACAAGGCTGTGCATTTCCCAGAATTTCACCAGGAGAAGATTTTGCTTACAGCTGCAAATGCAAGCGTGGGAGTAGTGACACAATTCATCAGAACGTACATCAGGAGCATGTTTCTCCATGGCAGTGAAGCATGGATGACGACAACAGCGGAGAAGTCCAAGGGTGGAAACATTCAAACTGTAGTGCTACCGAAACAGAAGAATGACAAAGATTAAATGGATCGACCGAGTGAGTAACGAGGAAGTCTTACCTAAGAAGAGCGGGAGAACAGAGGAGTCTGCTGAAAACTCTTAAAAAGAATACAGGACAACTTAATCGGCCATATTAAGACACGATGGCCTGATGAAGACAATCGTTGTAGAAAAAGTGAGAAGGAAGAATGGAAAAAGCAGGTCTCGTATGAGATACATGGAAAGATTTGTGAAGGATGTAAAAGAGAAGAATTACCTATATCAATATGAAGGGGTGGCCAACAGGAGAATCGAGTGGAGGACTGCATCAAACCTATCTAAGGATTGGTGGCCAATGATGATGATACTTATTCAATCTAAGTTTTTTTTCACTCCTTTCTGAGCATTGCTAGGCTCAATTTCATAGCTGAAAATTAATCAATAATTACTGATTTAGCTTCCGAACAGCAAAACAGACTCAAAGGACTGCAATTTTTCATTTAATATACTTTCAGATAATTATTACTGGGCTTAATTTGGATTGAACTATAAGAAGAACAAATTTGCATATTTTAAGGAAGGTGTGTATTTTTAACTCCATATTTGATCGTGTATTTAACTGGACGAAGAGAAATAATACAGCTTGAACCATAGGTAGTTCTAGAATACAAGGTCATAGTCAACTCTTGATGAGAATAGTCACTACCCCCTTATGTTGCACTATCAGTCAGTTATCCTCCTCCCCTTGATTTCAACGGCCACTTTTACTGGTTTGATAATATAAAACACAAATATGATTTTTTTAGGGTACTTTGTGGTACAAAACTGGTCCACAACATAGATATTAAAAAGTTATGTCATTAAACAATTTGCTTAACCACAACATTTCAGAAAACCTCATGTACTTGTCATTTGCATACCATATGAACCAATCATCATATTGGCAGAAAATCAATCAATAACTCTACTTCATGAGGCTCAGTTTGTCTTTGCTTAACAGCCCACGCAAGTAGACCTTGTGACATGGACCTTCATACAGTATTCACACAAATCTAAGACATACCCGATTCTATGACGACCATTTTTTTGGACTCTACAAAGAGAAAAATTTAATTTTGAAGTTCCTACTTCACTAATAGCTAGAAGATGGACAAAGAGATTATAATGTATTTGACAAGGCAGCACAGCTGATTTGAAAAGGCAACAGCCCTCATGGTAGGTATGACATACAGCCATGTAACAGGCAATAGTCATATAGATGAAGTTGTTTTTTCACATGGTAAAACTTAAGAGACGTACGATAAGACATTCCTAAAATTCCTAAAAAAAAGAGGAAAGGATGTAAACACGCAAACAAGGTCCAAATCTGTAGTTTACATGGTTTAATTTGAGCCAGTTTTAGTAATGAAATCCTCCAGGGGAATCAACTGCATTTAAACATCCCATTAATACCCTTAGGAAGATTATCTGGCCCTGGTGCAATGAAATTTGGGAACGATTTCATTGTTATTTATGCTTTAATACACATTCATTTTCTGTGAGAGGCCATGAAAAATACAATGTTTTGTATGAATTAGACGGGGTCAAAGCCTTCCCAAGCAACCCCTATTCCAGTCTCATTAGCAGCCTACGGGTGACAATTCTTCCTCCAATGCTTTCTAACCACCTTGACGTGGACCAAAAGTGTTAAAAAATACAATATCAACTTGAACTGGCATCACAATCTCCATTGATCTAGATACATCAATTCGTACCAGTGGAGAAATAAGAGGTGTTCGTAAAATTGCTCTATCCAATGCACCAACATTTCTGCAGTTTTCATCGCAACAGTGGATCATAACTAAATTTACCTCTCTAATTAGCAGCAAACTTAATTTCCCAAGTTAAATAAAAAGATCATTGGTACAATTTCCAACCTTTAATCCCTTCCACACCTCCGACCATGGTTTCAGCACATTATGCCATCATCGGGGATAATGGCATAATGCGGAGGTGAGGAAGAGATTAAAGTGTGTGGAAATTGTACCGGTGATCTTTTTATTTAACAGCGATATAAATTGTTTCTACAAGGTCAAAGCCGATACACTCTCACATAAAGTTAAATGCATTCATAATGTTTCTCTGAATCCAATGCACCTACATTAATGCAGTTTATACCACAACGATGTTCATGTTTTTTTACAAATCCAATTGAAGTTAATGATTTTGCTTCCAATAGTAAGACAAATCCACTTTTCTTCAGAAGTCCAGACAGAAAAAAAAATATTTTAGATTCATGTAAACATGGTATATTTCACTGCAACTAAACTAGTAGCAGTCACAACTGTTATTTCCTGAAATTAATGATTTCTTGCTGCTTGTGCCTTTTTTCTCAAAAAAAAGCATAAAAGGCATATTTTACAGAGGTTAAAAGCCAAAACCAAGGTTTATTTTCCACATTCCACCATTAACAGATAGCCCCAAGGTAAAATGAAGGAAAAAAATTTACAGTGCATTACAGTAGCAACTTTCAAATCCATTTGTTTGCAATCATAAAAATCTTCATTGCATAGAATACTTACTTTTGAGGCATAATGAAATGCAGTAAACTCCAGAGCTCTTTCAAACTATTCTGCAAAGGTGTGCCAGTGATGAGAAGTCTGTGATTTGTATCAAACTCCATTAATGCTTTATATAACAAAGAATCATCATTTTTCAGCCGATGGGCTTCATCAACCATCAAGATTGCCCAGCTTATACTTCCTAGAAATGCTTTGTCTTTTAACACTATTTCATAAGTAGTTAAAATAGCATTGAATTTTAAACGTTTGGAACTTGCATAGCACCATTCATACTGTCTTATCTGCAATAAAAATTGAAATCATATAAATACTGTAGATATATCCACAGTTGAGAGTAAAAGAAACAAACAGTAAAAAGACATACTATATTCCTGGAATTCACATCTCCAAGGTAAGTAACAACATTTATCTCGGGAGCCCATTGAGAAAACTCTCTCTGCCATGAAGTCATTGTTGAAAGAGGAACAACCAATAGAAATGGGCCATAAAGCTGATGTGTGTGATAGAGGTAATACAGCATGCAAATAGTCTGAAACAAAAAAGATTTAAGCTATATTAAAATCTCAAAAAATGCCAAACAATAATGGAATCATATCAAACACCTAGATTATAGTATCCTGAGATCATGAAAAATAGAAGTTTATGCCATTAAGCACTGTACATATATAGATGCTCACATGAAGCCATTTTATTTTCCCACCTAAAGAAGGTATACTTAGGAATTGAGCAGTTTAGCAGCTCCTAATACTGAATTTCATTAGAACAAATTTGCTGAAAACAAAGAGAATTTCAACTTGTGTTTCTTTTCTCTTTCGTAAAAGATTTTTGCCAAATTTTAGAACAATTTTCTCCATCAAAATTAACTGGGAAAGTTTAACAAGAATGTATTGTATTCATGGAGCAATTAGTAAAATATAAACTCCCAGACACATGATTCTAAGCAGTTTAAGTCTTCTCTGTCAGCCTCAGTGAAAAATTTTTCCAGTTTAGTAATGTTGAAGAAGCCAAATTAAGTTTCTGAACCATTACCCTTCACTTTTTAACTATTACTGGAAAAAAGAAAATTTATTATGTCCAGGAGAAAGCTTTTTCCATATCCTAAGTAAACAAATAAATCCAATGAGGCAATGAAATGAACGTTAAAACACTAATGGCTAAGGAGGCCAGAAAATCAAACAAAACCCAAACTTAAAAGAAATACCGTATTTACTCGTGTAAGCCGTGCCCTCGTGTATCCTGCGCACTCCTATTTTCGGGCGGGCTCGTGAGGAAAAAATTATTTCTATCGAAAAAAAAAATTTTTTCCCTTGAGTTTGCATCATTTTGTCATAACATGAATGCACTTTCTTTAATAGAAATGCTGGGCCTAAATTACGTGTACGTCTTTCTCATTAATTGGTTGAATTACGTGTTATTATCATCACGATCGTCATCGCGTCGCGTCATGGCCCGCACGTCCTCTTTTACTGTGCATCTGTTTCTCGTAGCATCTCACAGTTACATACGATCACATTATCCAGCTATAAAAATGGCGTCAGTTGAAAGTAACATCCAACTGAAATGATTGCAAAAATATATACGATTTCAGCCCGTGATTACTCTGTTATTACGGAAATCCGTTGGCATATCAACAAATAAAAGCCAAATGCCATCCGTACCTGATAGCGGTGATCTCGTCTGCTCTCTGCGAAGTAGCTGTGGACTGGGACGATTTAACAACGCCGGAAAGTCTTGGGAACACACAGAAAAAACTAAGCTCGATCTAATAACAATTATAATTCTTATAAAACTAAAGAAAAACACATTCCCGGAAATATAATCATAAATCACTAATGAATATTCATATCATAACAGTTCTCATTCTTAGTTTTCGTCACTGCTAGATTCAGATACACCATATTTCCTTCATGGAGCTCGATTTCCTATTTTTTCGGCATCGCTTATAATAAGTAGTTTTATACTCACAAAAAACTATCGAAATTTCACATCAGAGTTCATTTTAGGGTGATAATAGCAAATTATTTTAAAATGCTAAATGATTGATTCGAAAGCGTTTACTACTCTCACGCTTGGAGCGGATAGCACGGAAGAAGGCATAATCTCTGAGCATACGACTATTGCCACCACGTAACAAATTTTTTTTCGTGTCTTTGCAATGTAGCTTTAATGTGTACGCAAAAGGAGCTATCTATTACGTAAAAATGTTGCTACAGATACTACGTGATACCGAAACAAACTCCGCTTATGATTTTGAAAAAACAATGCCCCTTGCGGCAGCTTACAGGATACAGTATATTTAAATACACATCAGCGCTACAATGTGTTGTCCTACTTACGATCTATACACGATAAATCTATTGCTTTGACAAATGGCATTTTTGATCTTGCGTCTCTTCCAGTTCCGTTGTACGCTCAGACTTTGTTAAACACGGATTTTTATTATTAATTACATACTTCGAAATTTCAGAATACTTTAAAATGTACGATTTACTACTCGACCATGCTGCGAAGACTAGTATACCACTACTACTAGACTACTAACCATACTACTAGACAGAATGCGAAACTTAGGAGAAAAAACAACAGAAATCTGAGGAAAAATGGTGCGCGGCTTACACGAAATCTGGAGGATTCGTGTAAGCCGCGCACCCCCATTTTTTCTCCGGCGTTTCGGGAAAAAAGGTGCGCGGCTTACACGAGTAAATACGGTACCATGTTCCAGAAGCAACTACATATATGTTTATGACAGAAACATTCAGATGCATTGAAATGTACTACTAATTCAAAAAACAAAGCATTCATAGGACCTTAGAAAGGGTGATCTGAAGACCTCGTGTCAATGCATAAAGTGTGTCAATGAAAAAAGCAGTGAAATATTTCCTTCTTTTGAGAAGATATTATGATGAAAGCTTGGGAATTACGAAGGAATTTAAGACTTCCAGTATGTTTTGAAATTCCATCTACTAAATATACTAAAGGCACTAAATCAGTATTTATTAAACCCATGGTAAATGAGAAAAAAATAAAGAGAATAACTGTATTACAAGCAGTCATGGCTGATGGGCACAAACAGACTCCTTTCATTATTTAAAGGCATAAAACCTTAATGAAGGAAGAGCGACCTTCAGGAGTGATCTTTCATGTGGAGGAGAAGAATGGATTTTAAGATGAGTTTAAGTTAGTTGTCTGAATGTGGTTTGAGGTAGGCAACAGGATACATTAATACGTCCAAGAGCAATCCTTCCACTAGATACATTCAAGGGGCTTTAGACAGAAAATAAAAAGAATAAAATGGCTGAAATGCACATGGACCATGTGGTTGCATTCCTGGAGGGATGGCATTGCGATTGCAAGCATTAGATGTTGTGAGCATTTCAAAGATTTTTAATAAAGGAATATAATGAGTGGCTATTGCTGGAAACCATCAATTCACACTATGACAAAAAACAAAGTATATCCATGTATTATGGATCAAAATGGGCTGGGACAAAACCACCACTCAATCTGTTGCTCATAGATTTAAGAAATGCTGTGTACCCAACAATATAGATGATAGTGAACATGATTTTGTAAAGGACAGAGAGAGCACTGGAAATGACTCAGCCTGTTTCCTCATCAGAAGATAAGGAAAAAGGAGAGAAGTAACAATATGATTAAATACTGGAAGGTATTTTTCATGTTACTACACCATTGCCATCATTAAAATGGCATTTAAATTGGATCATAGTTTAGAGTTAGAGTTTAGAGTCATAGTTTAAAGGACTTAATAAAAAAATAAAATGCCTAGGTGATTCATGAGTTTATAGGAAACTATAATTCATAAATGACTTTAATAAAAAATTAGATGGGTGTTTCCATTTTTTCTAAATTTCACTCCTTAATACTTGTGGTCGCATTTATTAGTCCTCATTTGGATGTAGGCATAAAGAAAATGTATCTGTTCAGTTTCTCATGCATTATGTAATAAAAATAAGCCAATCAATCACCGCCAACAATTTTTCCTTTTGCAAAACTTTAAATATGAGTTCGACCTACTAAGTTATATCTATAGGATAGCTGATTTAGATGCAGTGATGAGGAATACCAGCTACATAATTTCATTTAAATTTTTGAAAATGAAACTTTTACCATTCATCATCACCACATATCGCCATTATGCAATATTCAGAAAAAAATTTCATGCAATAAATCATTCAAGTTTTATAATTCAAATATAAATATAATTTATAATACATTTTGATGTACACAAAATGTAAAAAAGTAAATTGAAATCACTTCTTAACTTGCATATTATAGTTTGATGGAGTGTATCATTTTTTTGGAGAAAAACATTAAACACTTGAATGATAACTTACCTGAATTGTTTTACCCAAGCCCATTTCATCAGCAAGAATAACTGAATTCTCCTTGCACCATGAATGTATAAGCCAATTCAGGCCATCCAACTGGTAATCTCGTAACACCAAAACCTTCAAAATAAAAATTGATGCATTAAGACTTCTGATTACAGACTTACCTCAGAACCTAAAGGTACTTCATCATAGGCATCAGAAAAATAACAAGAAATACAGCAATACTAACTCAGACTCCAAAAATCTACATAGTGAAGATAAATTTTATATTCACAGATGTGTTATGAATACAGTAGAAGTCTACTGTAATGAGTGATGACTAAAGTTGTACATAAGCTCATATTAAGGCACATTTTTTTTATAACTAACATGAATTTGAATGCACCCCTACCATCATGTATGATGTGACTAGAAGGTGAGGGTAAATTATTGGGTATCTAAAACAATCCATTCATCAATGAGTTAAAAATTTGTTTCACAAAGAAATAATAAAATTTCTTCACCAGTACTTGTATACATATTAGGAATCAATGTGTTTTAGATGCTGTACATACTGTTTGACAGTATTTTGTCAGCCTCACTCCACAGGTTCCAATTTTACCATGGTGCATATAATTGGACCTTCCACTGACCAATTGATGAGTCATTTAAATAACCCTGATTCTACTGTGACAATGATTAGCAGGTCACTATTCCCTGCTAGATGCCCCCAGATTGTTAAATGTGAAAGATGTTCTAACTTTGTCTTTGTTCTTTAACATGGTGAATAACTTAACGATAAGATATTTTTGGCCAATTTGGGTTTTTCTTTCACAGGCTTCTACAATATCAATTTTTTAAAGGTACAGTGAAACCTCCCTATAACGAATTTCCTACAAATTAAATTTCAAGAAAAACCTCCCTATTACAAAGTCATAACTCTGGTCCCAGGAAATTCCCATACACAATGCATGCAGTAAAACCTTCCGTAATGAACCTCCATACTACAAAAACCTCTGTAGAATGATGCTGTCACCATGGCCCCAACAGATGTGACCTCTATTTAACAATTTTTTTACGTAAAAACTATTTTTCTATGAATTTACAGGTACTCATTATGAGTATCGAAATAATGACTGGCATTTCTGATGATGTTTTGATGACACACAGTTTTAAACAAAAATCCACCAAACTAGACAAATTACAAGCTATTTTTTTAAAATGGCAATAATTAAAAATTATTTCATTCAAACCATGCCATGCCCCCTACCAGTTGGCACACAGTCGCTAAAAAGTTGCCACGTTTTCCGCAGAAAAAAAAAGAAATATGACAACTAAGTTGAGGTGGGATTTTTGGGCCGCTAGCAGAGATGATTGTTCCTTGAACTGCGACTACGTTATCAATAAAGTCTCAAAGCCCCCCCTCCTGCATCTCAGTGAACAAAACCTGATACAGAAATGTAATCCGATACTTCTCCGGGGTCTAGAACAATCATAGAGGCAACCATGGATGCAGCATTTTTCTTTCAAGAAAGGGAAACAGCATATTTCACACCTTCCCATCCAGATCGTGGGCCGCAACAGCTGTCGATCTCGACAGTTGAGCCAGCACATTTTTTCCTAACTGGGCACAAAATTTCAATCATGTAAACACTAATCTATTCTCATCCTTCCAAAAATGTAGTAAAAACTGCAAGTCATATACAATAAATAGATATATGCATAGGGACACATGGCACATCAGAGAATAAAATGCACAACTGAATGTTCCACAAAATTATTAAATGTTATTATTATTTTAAACATTTTATTTTTGTTATTTAATGTTTTTATGATATCAATGGGGAGTGAATTTTGAAACTATTTTAGCAAATGGAAGATTATTAAAAATTGTAATTTGTTATTATTGTTATTAAATATATATTTTTAAACTTGAAACAAAATTCTGTTTTATGAACTTTTCTCAAATAATTGTAAAAAAATATTCACCTATGTATATGTAAAGGGTGTAACCTGTTGATCTACTTAAATAAAAAAATGAATTAAAAAATTGTGTGGTATACACAATATGCATAAATAACAGGAATCAGTTTTAGGTGATGTAGAGTTTAGGGTAATTATATGGTAAGTTGAATTCCAGACCTCTTTTTTAAATATATGGATGATTGACCAATAAAAGAAATTGTAGGAAAAAATAATTTCAGTAAAATAAACAGAGCTTGGTGAGACAGTGGGACTGAAACCAGGGGAAAATCTACTTTGAAATTAAACATAAATGGATTATCCATAACTTTCAGTTATCCAATCAAGCTTCACCATCAATTATCATGGATAATCGGCGGTATATGGCATGCGAAAATGATTTTTTGCCCTCTTGAAAATGCTTGCAAAATAAATTACGGTCCTCTCTTACAGCAACATGGAATCTTGTTTTCACCTGAGAATATGGAACCCACATACAACCTCCATACAATGAAGTCGTCATTTTTCCAGTCACTTCGGATTCGTTATAAGGAGGTTTCACTGTACATCCAAAGGCTTTCTTTTATCTCTATACTAACATAAGCCACTGGTAAAATTGGGTAATCATCACAGTAACTGATGATCACAGAGCACCAATTTAATTTGAGGCACATCATTGAGTCCTTTCCAAAAACAACCAGCAGTGTAATCCATCTCCCCCAAACCCCCTTTTCAATATAGCCTCTCAAGTCACTATAACGTAACAGATCGGCAATGTGACAATAACTGTTAGTGCCTAAAAGCAAATTTTATTTGCCATACACAGTGAAAACTTGCTGCGCGTTAATGTAAGTCAGAAATAACATTGTCTCTAATGAGACATTAAGTTCCAAAAATTATGACACCAGGACAATGATTAAGTCAAAATTGGGTCAAGGGCCTAGCCACGTTGTACACCGGTTCCCGTCAGATCACCGAAGTTGAGCAACATTGGGCCCATTGGGTTGGATGGGTTGCCCCCCTCCATACCTCTACCGTGGTGCCCTTGTCCCCTGTCTGCAAGTGGTGGGCAGGTTAAATGCGGGTTGGCACAATGGACATAAGGAGGTCTAAGTGCCAGGGGGGCTCCAGAAGGCCCCCACCCACCCCTCCAATTTACATTTTACGTAAAAATAGACTTGCTGTGGCCACATGACAGAAATAACCACTTGTTAAACTCCATTTGGCAAAAATATCACACACTATGGCAATATAAGCTATACTAACTATAGCAGACTTCCACCATATTTGCAATAAGAGAAACAAAATGCAAATAAATCTTGATATTCAGCACAGTGAATTATATCTGTTTCATATTATGGAATACTTGGGCCCGTATCGTCAGTCGCTCCTTCATAGTGGCTCCTTCATAAAGGGGACCTTCACCTTGAAGGACGTGTTTGGGTTCGAGAGTCGGATCTTCTTTCAGAAGGCCCCCTTCATTGTGTAGGAGATCAACTCCTTCTCGTTCACGGACTGATCCGTTCCGAGAATCGTTCACTTCCCTAGCAACAGCGTTGTTTAGCATTGCGCAAAATGGAGCGAATGACCGTAGGTGATAAAAATTTGCTGGTTAGCTTGGTGGTGAAGTATAAAGAGATAATTGAGAACAAGAAGACAGACTCAGTGACCCTTGGGGACAAGGTACGATGCTGGACGAATGTCGAGAGGGAATTTAATGCGAATTCCCTCGGTAGTAAGGTAATCATTGAATTGTTTTACGATCAAGCGTTCCATTTATTAATAATGCATATCATTGCCATTATTTGATTTCTTTAGTTTGAGTATTATCTCTGAGTAATTCAGTATATCCACCGTCAATAGGTTCATTTACTTAAAGCATTACGAATATTTTATATCGCGAGATAAACCAAAGTCTTTTCGAGCAAACACGTTACCCTTAAGTAAGGGAATTTTATTATCAATGTTGAATTTTCCTTGAAATAGCGTAATTGGAAACAATTGAGGAAGGCATGGGACAATATCAAGACAAAGAAGAAAAGAATGCAGGCGCAGGAAACCCAAGACAGAATGCGTACCGGCGGTGGACCCTACATTCCACCATCGGGCGTTGAACAGCCAGAATTGGAGATAGCCATCCCATCGCTCACGTTTTGTGAAGAAAACGTTGGGGATTCGGACGACATATCCTTTAATGTTGTTCCTATCGCAAGCGGGAGCGATGGGCCCACGGAACATGTGTCATTAATGACAGAAGTCGACACTTCTATCGGTAAGTTTGTGTAATATTCCACCTGATACATCTCCCAATACTATCGAAGTTTGTCAATTTTCGTATTTTTATTGAAGGTGTTGAGGAGTCGTCGACAGTCACTGTTCCGATGGAGGATCGACAGAAAACACCATGCTCCTCTGGAGGTTTAACCAGAGGAGCAGCCATTGAGAGAGAGTTGGAGGATAGACTTGGGGGTTTGAAGTCTTATCACGCTTCACGTGATAGGATTCAAATCCTCCGGCAGGAGACAGCGGAGTTGGAGCTAGCCTCAGCCAAAAGGAATGAGGAACACACGAGGATGTGTCAAGGTCTCCAGCTGCAAATACTGCAAGTGCAATTGGCAGCTGAAAGGGAGAAGTCTGCTCTCCAGCAGCAATTGATCAAAGAACAATTGGTAGCTGACCGGAAGAAATTAGATTTGCAGCTGGAGATCTTGAGGCTTGAGCGAGAATTAAAAGAGCGCCAGCTAAACGTAAGTTGTCTGCTAATACGTTTTGGTTATTTACTTGCATGCGTCGAAAGAAGTTTGGAACGGTAATTTATTACCAGTATGCATTATAATAGATGGATTAATGGCAATTTCAGTCCATTATATATATCAGCAAATAGATATTATTATAATTGAAGTATTTTTCCATTTCTAGAATCAATAGTTGCTCAAGTTCCCTCCTCTGCTTGGCTAGTTCCACTCCACTGCCGTCCAACTCTCTCTTTGGCCTGACATCAATGGTGTTGCTGTCGACCATGGCCGTTTCCAGTTCTGCGTAGAATTCTCTTTTGGGTTTCCCGTTGCCTGCATTCAATTTCCATGCCTTCCTCACTTGCAATAATCCAGCATCGTACCAAGTTCATAAGTGTTGAAGTCTTGTCTTCTTTTTTCAATTATCTCTTGATGCTTCACTACCAAGCTAACCAGAAAATCATGCAATCTGTATACTCTGAATCATCATCAAACTCATACGACCTGTATATACTGTACATATGTATTTAAATATTAAAAAATAAAAAGTTTTAAATGCCTACAAAGAAATAGTTAAATTATTTCATTCCATTTTTCTATCTCCAACATAACCTGTTGCTTACCAATTAGAAAGAAAAAATACTTTCATATGTCAATGAAGAATAGGTTTGGAAAGAGGTAGGCATTTTATAGGTTTATGGCTACTGTATACCCCAAATACGACAGATAGGTTATATAGGACCTTCATGATGGATGGAGAAATATGTATTTGCCGGTGAGCATTTACAATAGAAAATGGTAAATAAACTGTTTAGATAGACATTATAAATATGCTATGCTTAAATTGAGTTAGTAAAAGGAGAGGTTCATAAAATGACAAAGCAGGAAATTTTGAAAATCATAATTACTTTAATTAATAACTTTTTCACTTCACCTCAACGAGTTCATCAAGAATATTTATAACAACCCCAACGACGTCAAACCTTGGCAATACAATAGAGAGATGGGTTAGATCCAGTGGATATTTAGCAGAAAATGGCAATTATGACCAGACAAGGCTTCCTGAAGTGACAGTGACAGATATCTGAAGGGAGCGCCAAATAACCGTAGGAATGCGTAAACTACCAACATCGATATGACGGATATACTTCATCAAGAATGGCCTAATGCAAGTGCCAATTTTCCTGATGCTGTCTCCTATTAAGAGATAAGGAGAAGTAAGAGCAGAAGTAAGCGGCGCCAGATGTGGAAGTTATGGACGTGTTGCATACAGCTGGAATTACTGCATGATACCCATAACAGAAGCATCGAGCACAGATCTGATGCTGGAAAAATGAAAGGAAGCATGTGGCATCCATCACTACCATATCGGCAGACCAGTTCTCAAACCTCCTGTAATTCCAAAAAATGAAATATAATTACTGAAACATACCTACGTCTTACATTATTTAACAACTAAAATTGACATTATTAGTGAAGGTCATGCACCCTCCTACAATTATATTGACCTGAATATCTAAAACCAAATACTTACCACTGAAAAGTGACGCTGTATCAATGCAGCTCGCGCATGAACTCCACGAACATTATGACCCCTGTACGCCTGAACTGGAACATCAACCTGAGGCATCAAACGTTCCACCTCAGGGACAGGGGCATGATGGCGTAGAGCCATATTGTGCAGAACTGCACAGGCCAGGATCACCTTCAGGGAGGTTGATAGCTTTGTCCTTAGCTTCATTGAGAGGCATGGAAATCTCCGCTTCCAAACTCCAAATGTCCTCTCAACGATGCACCTGGTCCTGATGTGAGACGTGTTGTACCTAATTGATTAATAAATCCAATCGTGTGAGGTCATTACTGAATAATATTATCATCCATATGTTATGCCTATTGCCACCTATAGCTCAAATAGCATCCAAAAAGTATGACACGGTTAAAAAATAAGTAAAGTATACAGTATATCAGTATATTTACCGTCTTTCAGGACCAGTTGTAGGATTCTGAACTGGTGTGAACAAATATGGTAGCAGTGGATACCCACTATCTCCAAGAAGTATTCCCTTCATCTGACCAGATTCAAATCTGTGCTTCAGCCTACTGTTATGGAATATACGTGCATCATGCACTGATCCCTGCCATCTACAAACAATGTCCATAATTTCCATCGATGGTCCTGCGACTACCTGCAAAGGAAAAGCAATACGAATTCCTTCACAACTTGCCTTTACATAGCATATAAAATTGTTAAATAACTTTCTATACAGTCTATACAGCTATAGTTAGCTCAAATGATCAAGGCATTACTAATTTTTAATTACTAATTTCTTTCAATATACCTGGACGTTCATTGAAAACCAGCCCTTCCTATTCCTATACACCTCTGCTAGCTCACCTCCAGGGCTCTTAATAGGAATGTGGGTGCAGTCTATGCATCCCACAACGCCAGGAAAATTAGCAATTGCATAAAATTCATTTTTGAGTGCAGCATACTCATCATCTGTTGACGGCCTTTTCACCCAATCCGGCAGCTTTGCAGCTAGTTCTGCGCTGACAGTCTTAAATAGAAATGATTACATACGTGGTGGATAGATTCACTGCAAAAAACAACCTTAAATTATGCTAATAATCTCAGAGGAATTTAAGGGTTTCATGTGATCTTGCAATAAATTTAAATCAATGTATGGTTGAGTGCCTAATTGACAAAAAAATAAACTAATACTTATTCAAGATACTAACGGTGACAATTCCTTTTAAATGACATTTCATTTTAAATAGCGGCCAACTCCGCGAAATATATATCATAGCATATATGTTTATCTGGAAATACCGATGAAGTAGGTAATTTAAAGGCTTTTATGACTGTCATGTATTAGTTTCATTGTTATTATGTTTATTTTCATGTATTGTTTTAGTAGTTATTATGCTTATCGCATTGTCTGTCTAGTGCGACCTTCAGCACTCTTTGTTGTTTGGCGTCATTCTTGTGAACCCCGAGTCCGGCAGTTGGCATTAAACCTTCCGGGATGTCGGACGCATCCCTGGCATACGAGCGAATGTATCGTGAAATCTAGTTAATACAGTTGAGTTAAGTTAAACGCTGTCTGACTTATTTCGCCACTCCACTCAATCCACAACAATGACAAAGTGAGCATTAAAGGATGATGGTATAAAGTACTGGTACATAACGATCTCGAATCCTCATTTACATAAACTTCCATTTCCGTTCTCATTCATAAATACAGCTTTCACGATCACCATAAAATAACTTCACGTACCATACTCATTGATAGTGAACACACGTCTTTCCTTTAAGTTTTCCACCTTTGCAGATTCTAGATTATCTTTGCTTAATAAAATTCACAGCCAATTATGAAGTCAATAATTTTAATAATTCACGACAAATTGTTTTATCTACTACGTAAACAAACCCAACACTATCCTATCTTTATTTGTGTACGATTCATAACTGATTACATGTTCACAATGAAATTTATTAAGAGATTACATTTACCTTGATGATTACTGACACTGTGGCCTGAGTCATCTGATGCAAATCAGCGCAGACAATCTGAAATCAACGAAATACCAACTTTGTGAAAGACATTTTGTAGTGTTCGAAAAATTAGCGATAATTACATGATATATAACACATATTATCACTTGTGCGTTCGTTATTAAAATATTTAATATTATAATTAAGGGATGTAATGTGATGTGGCATTTACATTTGAATGAATATTGTCTACGGCGAAACAGTCGCGTTACACTTTTCTCAATGAACATACCTTTGAAAATGTACGTATATCAATATTATGAACACACAATCAATTACAACGATTTCACATAACATTATTTACACTCACCTGAAAGCTGCCGGTGGCATAAAATCTCAGGGCCGTCAATATCTTCAGTATAGGTGGAACAGGCATTCCACGATTATTCAAGTTCGCCGGTAACATTGGCATCAGCACATCTATCACTGTCCTCTTCGAAAGCCTGAATCTGGTCATAAATTCATGGTCTGAATAATACTCCACTGGATTTCCCCTGTCTCTCACGTATCGCCGAGGAATGAAGTCGTAGGGGTTGTCGTAAATATACTCTAAAAACTCGTCGAGGTGATCGTCCACTTCATATACTTCCGCCATTTTGAAGAAGATTACTTCCCCATGAAGGTTGGGTCATAGCAACCTTTATTTAGAAGGTAACAATCTCCTTCTATACGAAGGTGGAAGTGACCTTCGCGCGACTCTCGAACTGAAATCGCTCCTTCAGGAGTCGAAGAAGGTGAAGGTGACCTAAAAGGAGCGACTGACGATACGGCCCTTGGTCATTACATATTTTGATGGGTGTTGTAATGCAAAAACAAAAAACTCACCTGATCTCCACCCATGTATTCAGGTTGGCTCTTCACAGGTAAAAATTTTGGACGACTTCGTAACACCCTGCAGTGCTTTGATGGAGTTCTTTTTGACTCTTCTCTTTCCACAAAAGTCTCTATCTTCTTAGGCCATTTTTTCTCTATTAGCGACCCATCCTCCCATGTGGCTTCAGAATATGGAAGACTTTCCCATTTCACATAATAATCAGGGTGGGGGCCATCAGTTTTCTGAAACTGGGCTGAAATTTGAATTGCAATTAGTTTCTACACAAGCGAAATTATACATTGAGGAGTAAAATTAAATAATTAGATTACACATAAAATTGCATTTCCGCAGTGGGGCTACATTCAAAATGACATAGATTAACAGGGTAGTCAGTACACTCACTCTCCCTCCTTCCCAAATAAAAGCTTTTATTGTTGGTGAAGGCTATTCGGGTTTTCCACCTGGTCGAACACTGCAGTGGAGAACCCAAAACGCTTCACCAACAGTATAAGCTGGGAAAGCATCAGATCTTTCTTTATAAGCTTTTATTCCTTCCCATCGACTGCTTTCTTGTAGTAGTGATTATTATATACCTATACCACAAAGCATTTAGTAATATATTCTGACGGTTATAAATAAAAAATTATCATTTCAGTAAATCATAGACTATTTATAGTCAATGGCCACTTATGGCCACTTTATGGTCAATGGTAAATATTAGGGATGGGTCGGTTCGGTTCTTCGGTTCTCGGTTCCACCGGTTCTTGAGCTTAGAACCGGAATCGGAACCGAGGCCAAAAATATTCGGTACCGAAATAATTGGTGCGAAAACCAGTTTGAAACCTGCTCACACTCTGAAAGTGGAGGCTTCACATTTAAACCTGGTGAAATAGTGTACTTAGATGCTTCAAAGTCGCGAATTATTCTAATTCAGTCTCTGAAAATGATTATTGATTACCTTATCTTATCATTGAGCAATGCAAAGTAAGTGGTAAATTAAGAACCGGAACCAAGAATCGGAACCGAGAACCGAAGTTAAGAACCGAACCGGAACAGAAAAAAAATTGGAACCGACCCATCCCTAGTAAATATATATATAGTAGTTATTAAACGTTTTATTTGAAAATTGTGTAAACAAAATGGTTTTGGGTTCACTGATATGAAAATCCAAAGAATATTAATTTGTAGTAAATTTTAGACACTCTGTTCTCTTTTTGGTGCACAATTCACAAAAATTTTTTACATAAAAACTAACACATGAATCTACGATATTGACAATTTGGAGATATAGAGCATCTGTTTCTCCTTTGTGCTTTTTGGGACAAGAAAGTGGTTTTTAATGAAGTTTTCCTTATTTAATTGGCACATGATGATGAAGGTTGCGCCGGAAAATAGATTACCACAATCTTCTTAACTTCATGTTCCCTTGCTATGAAACCTCTGTTATGAAACTTCCTCACTTATGAAACTTTTTCTGGTTGTCCGCTGAAAGTTTCATAAATGAGGTTCTACTGCATCTGTATTTTATTGTTTTTATTTAAAGTCCTCCAACATTTACTCCTTTAGCTATATTTAATGATTTTACCATCAGCCTTTCTGCATACAAATTGATTTAATCAATTCAATTGAAGTGGGTGAAATATATCACCAATATCTGACCAATCTTCAGTTCACCTACTTCCTATTCTACCTTTTAGTCTTACAACCACACTCTGTCTAATGTATATTACTATTAAGCTGTCAGCCTTTCCAGCCAATGCATGTCTTTTAATTTTTTTAATGACCATGCTCCAAAAAGTCAGTACTAAGTCCAGCTATTAATGCCAACAACCAGGAGGACATCTAAACATAACACAATGAATGCTCAAGAAGGGTAATCCTTGAGCTCAGCACAATCATCAAAATACTTATAAGGCTAACAGATTGATTTTATGTAGACATTTGACACAAAAATGTTTTTCCACGAAGTAAAGTCTTTTAGCATATATGCTTCCATGACTCACATGACACATAAAACTTCAAACACATCTATGAACCACATATGGCAAAAACAAATACATTTAATGAATAACAAAAAAATTGCTTAAACATAAAGATCAATAAGGCCATGCATTCTAATCACGAAATGATGCAATAACAATAAATTCTTTGAGTTTATCAAAGTAATATTATTTCATTCATATGCACTCTGTATTTTCTTGAAAATAAGCTTCAAAAACAAAACATTAACACATTGATATTAATACAAGATGGCACTTTTTCCACAAGTTTTATGTCGGTATGATGCATTTCAACTGTTAGGTCATCATCAGGTACATGCATCAGAAAGATATGTGAGCCGTATATTATATATATAAATGCCATCTAGTTTTATTATCAATATGTATAGTTTCCACTACATCTCGCTTGCCTCAGGCAAAGCATTAACATTTGAAAACTGTAGAAAGTGTAATTACCTATTATGCGTTCAACTTGATAGTAAGACTTCAGGAGCTCCTGCTGTAGCTCTAGCTGGCACTCATAATATTCTATGTCTTCTGGACTGGCATGCTGTTTCCAATAGCTTAATTCTTCCTCTCGCTTCACAAAATTCTCCAACTTTTTTAAACCTTTGACCTGAAAATCATAACACTAATTATACCACCAGGTATAATTAGGAAAAGCTAAAAATTAGTAATGATAATTAAATTATCCATGACACCCTGGTATGCTGCTTTCTTCATTAATTATTCGCTGCCAAACAAGAACAAATATTCAACAAACAATCAACATTTACAAACAGTCGTTAAGGCACATCAAGTTAAAGTTAATGAATGATTTGCAATAATGGTTCCACATAATAGAATGATTCCCTAATAAACTGATGACAAAGTCTTTGAGAATCACATTGTTTTATGAATTTTAGGATCATATTGGAATGATGAAATGCAGTATCCAAGGTAGCATACCAATGTTAAGAATGATTATTATATGGATGTATATTGAGTGGTTTGATGAAACTTTTAGACGAAAAGCATGACAAGGTATATTTAACATTTACAGAAACAATTTTACTAGACAAACATACATATACAGGATAAATATAATGAATCTAACTAACGAGTACATGAATAACTATTTGGCTAATCATTCCAAGAAAGATGTTTCAAAAGAAAGATGAATTTCAAAGAGGAAATAATGAAGAACATAAGTGTACGGTGCATGCTATGAATAAAGAGATCAAGGATTAATTTCATGCCATCAATTATGAATTATAAAAATGCAGGTCAATTAAACGATGTTATCACTGCCATGTGCCATGAAATAGGGTGACTTCAGCCATTTTTATTATTTTTAAAAACATATTTCTTCTAGTAGTTTCATTTGATATGCCCAAAAAATTTATGTGAATAGACGATAACATTACCCAAGCAAATACTGTTTAAAACCCATTCTTTAGGCAACATTATTTATTTAAAAACATCAACTATAGTGGTGGAAGGCATCTCAACTGACTACCACCTCAAAACAATTTTCCAAAAATTCATCCATTGTGCAGTGAGAAAAATAATTTATAACTATGTTTCTTTTTTATGTATTGTGCTACATTAAAAATAGACAATATGTTTTGGCACATTTTTTCCAAATTTCTGCTGTAGAAATCAATTGTTTGACTCAACAAACTCTGGTTGCATTACAGAGAAATCAGGTTGTTATTTTTAGATATCTACACGATTCATAGATTATTTGGCTGTATTTACTTTTTGGAAATACAAAATGATTGTTTTTCATTACTTTGTTTTATTATAAAAGAAACCTCAACCAAATCACTTTCTTCAGTGTAGATTACTTTATCCACAATGTCTCTCCAGCACAAACAGTGCTAGAAACTAAGGCTCTATTCTCCCCATTTTGTTACTCACATCCTAGATGTTAATGGCTACTTGAGATTTTCACCTGACTCTTACATTTGACACCATATCCCGACTTCCCTCATCAGAGTCATCTCCAAAGCCACGTGCACTGATACTTTTTCCCCACTGTTGTCAGAGATTTCCTGGGATTCTTTATTTCAAGGAACATTCCTAATCAAAGCATCATGAAGAATACAGGCAATCACATTCAAACTAGATTAATTAGATTATTTCTGGTGGTGGCTAGGCATGGCCGAAGTCACCCCACAATATCGCATTTTTTCCCTAGAAAGCTGTAACCCTATTTTTTTGTTAAACCTCGTAACTTTTTTTCTAATATTCTGGTTATGAAAAAAATAACAACATTATAAGACCAAATTTCTTACCTGACTATAGTAGAGATGATAGTTGGTTGAGGTTTTCTAGACTTGTTACTAGAGTTCACAAATCTCATCTGAGTTTATAAATAGGAATATGTAGTAAGCATCATGAGAGGGAAGGCGGTTCTCCTGGTGATACATCCTAACAACGTTATGAAGAGCAGGAATAAATAGCAGCCTCATAAAGCTCGAGACATTCTATTAAAAATTTTCAATTTGTGAAAAAGTGAGAGCACGGCCAAAAGTTACTCCATATGGCTGAAGTCATTCCTCATTACAGTATTCAATATTAATGGGTCGGGGGAAAGGAAATCCACTCATGTCATATTAGGTTCTGCAAAATCGCAATGAAACGCAGGACAATGAAAGTGAATCACCATTTTCTACAGACACTATAAAAGCACATTTTCCGAAGGTGCCCATTTATATGTACGAAACTTTGTATAATTTGTGGTTTCAGGCAGAACAATGAAAGTGAATCACCATTTTCTACAGACACTATAAAAGCACATTTTCCGAAGGTGCCCATTTATATGCACGAAACTTTGTATAATTTGTGGTTTCAGGCATAACACTGAGAAACTGATTCGTAGCTAGAATGAAAACTGAACCTTAGTAAACCCAAAAATTTTACTTTGAAATTATCCCATTTTCAATGTTCAACTTCATCTTCAGGTCATTTAAAATAAAATTTCTGCAGATTCAATAAGTTAAAGATTTCATTTTAGGGATAAACTTTATTTCACTGTTAATGCATTGATGCAAGATGCCACTTCAATGAATTAAATAAAAGGACATATTCATCAATTCATTAAAGTTTATTGTGTATTTTCTATATCAAATACCAGCTGTAAAGCAACAACGCATTAAAAATGTAGATCGGGATAATGAGTAGCAGGTGTCATTTCGGATAACATGTCAGTTTAATGTCATATAGCACAAAGATTTGCCATGCTTCTAAACTCTACACCAAAGTAATGTAGAGGATTTTTAACAGGAAAATATATACTAAGAAGCACATATTACAACTATATTACTTTAGGGAAGACTGCCATTCAATCAGCAACTTCAAATATGAAGTTACAGTTTAAAGATTGCAATGCTGGACATTACACTTTTAAAGATCAACCACAAAAAGCTTTTAAATCAGTTCGACAATCAAAATTTATTGCGCCAGGAGAATACATATTTTTGGAAAATAAACCATTATACCCATTGTTGTTTTAATTTGGTGTTTCTCACTGCCAAATTGAAATACATTGAAAGCTCCCACAGAAAATACCGACTGCTGCATGGCTATGTCTTGCTTATGGAACTCAAAATTGATTTTCAGGCTAGTAGTGCATACCAGTTAGCTCGAAAACAGTTTATAGAAGATTAGTAATGTCACCAGTGGCCTAATACTTGACGGATAATGACTTTTAGAAGTACATATTCAGAGACAAAGCATCAAGGTGTACCACCACTTTCTCCTATCACTTATTAAAACTAAAACATTATTGTATTCGAAAGAGTGTAATTAGTGATGAAGTTAATTGATGATATAATTGAAGTTTCAATAAAATCTAATATTTTTATTAACCCCGAGTTGCTGCTACATATTTATTTTTTAACAGACAAAACTTAAATTAACAGAATACCATTTAATACATCATTAGATATTACAGTATTTGAGGTTTTTGAGTATTCAAAGAATTCAATTTATAATTTATATTCAACTTCAAAGCATCAACTATCCTTCCCTATCTACAAAAGATACTTAACATTATCACTCTTGTTTGTATCACAGCATAACACTTTGGAATGTTAATTTTTATAAAAGATCTACCAACTGTATGTTTTCTTTTTTGTACCTGCTTTATATTCACAGGGCTGAGTTGATTTTATTCTCCTCAAATGCCTTGAATCATGCCTGGAAAAGTCATTAACAAATCTTCTTTCCAGAGTTTTCCAAATCTTTGCTCTTTGCATAGTTCTTTGTAATTAATCAATGGTTGGACATCATGAATATCAACAATTTTATAATTGAAGCACTTATTCTACTCACACAACATTCATAACTCATAATGGCAAAAGGACTTGATAAAATTGCATATATGTATATGCTTTATTCTGTTACGTAAAGATTATTCACCTGATGAATGAATAACTTGCTTTAGCTACTCTACCAATTGCCCTCTTGCTTTTTCCAAAAAAAGTGATCATTTATATAAAAGAGAAGCTGCACCATTCAACACCCCAAAGAACATAATGGAAATATTTATATTCAGTAGATGACTGAATTGCTACAATGACACTCACAAGGTTCAGCATGTGAAAAAACAATGGAAATAATCGTATTCAGTAGATAACTGAATTACTACACTGTCACTGAAAAGTGATAACTGTATGTGATTTGCCTTACTTTTTGTCCACTCAAACCAGATTCCACCCAATCTTGGATGAATCAGGAAACTCAGATGAGAATATCTCCAGCATTCACAGCTGCTATCAGCACCCATGCCTCACAGACACATGAATGGCGATACACCTAACATAAGTAACTACCTTTCCAAGTATACAGAGTAACGCCAGAAGTTTAATGCCCTGACACCTTAAGAAAAAGTAAGGGCTAAGGAAAATTGGTGAATTGAAATTGAACACAAAACAAATGGAAGAATCTGGTAATGGAGCAAAAAATGGCACACTGATTTCTGCTCTTATCTTCGTTCCTTTAGGTCTCTGAAATTTTTATGCTTATGCAATTCAAGTATTTTAAAAAGATGTGCAATCTAAAATATTAGCTGAGAAGAATTCAGAGGAGAGCCAATCTCAGGATTACTAGTGATGATGAACCTAAAATCATGACCACAATATGGCTTTAGCAATTAAAAGAACACCGATCCTCTATTTATGAATAAATAAATTTATTTTGAATTAACTAGATGGACAAGTAGAAATCTTGGGTATTTTCCATGATCTAAGCATGTCCTTTGATTCTGCTAACATTAATATTCAGCTGACTAAATTATAAGGTTATAATCCCCTACATAGAGCATTCTTAATAGAATTTCCAATAAATGGTGATTTGTGGCATCTTCACCTGTTGTTCACAGGAAAAAAACCATCATCACATTCCATGGAGAGATTTAGTGCGTCAGTACCGGATTTCTCTTCAAGGTTGGGGGAATTGAAGCAGTGTTAGTAAGGGCAGTAGAGTTTGGGCTATTCGGTGCCAAAGCCAGCTGCATTCTTGAGTCACTTCGGGGTTTCATGCGCTGGATCAAGTGCCTCTCAATTACAGGACCAGGAGTGGGCTTTTGAGCATGCTCGATATTTGGGACTTTCTCAAGGTGCATTTCCACAGTATCCGCTAAGGAAACATGTCACCCACTGATCAGTCTCTAGTCAGAGGAGAGTCTTTGATATTAGTCAGTTCTTGTTTCAGTGTCTCGATATCTGTCACCATACTTGATAACGTAAACTTCACACAGAGGCAAGAAAAACATTTTCAGAAAAGATCACATCAACATTTACACAAGACAAGTTTACCTTGTGTAAATGATGTTGTTGTACAAGCTATTGCATTGATACGTGACTTGTATTGTGCAACTAAGAACGAAGAGCAAAAACAGTTTTTGTTACAAGTCGTAGTGATGCACAGAAAAACTTATAAAATACAATAGCCAATATCTTTTTGAAATGTAGTTGATAAAAATGGGTGAATGTGAAAAAATGTGTAAATTAATGTGATTGTTTGTAAACATTCTTCCTCATTGGTTTTATTTACAAAATGTAAGATAATTGTTTCCTAAGTTCTCTTTTTGTACATGATTATACAGAAGGTATAAATGTCTACAAAATCACATTCTTCTTGACATCAGTAACATTTTGTATCTTCCTACCCATAGCAAAAAACATGATTAACACAACGTTTGTTTAAAACAATATATAAGTAGATTTCACAAATCAAAAACTGTCATTTGAACATTAATAGTTTTTAATGTAGCTAATAAAAAAATGCTGCATTTCACATTATTTTGGCCATTTTTATGTAAATTCAATGACCTAGGGGGACCTCTAAATATTTTTTCTTATTTCTGAAACAATTTAAGATATTTTATATTCAGGAAAGAACATTTTTGGAGGGTGAGAGTTCACAATTTTAAAGGTTGATTTTTTTGGGACACCCAAATGATCATGCACTCAAAATTAAAGCTCATTAGCAGTCATATACATTAATAACAAACCCACTGACTCTAGAGGACATTGAGCTCAAAGAAATTCCTCTGCCGGAAGGGATATAGTGGATGATGTAATGAGCTCAAACAGAAATTTCTTATCAAAGAATGTAGCTTATACCCTTCCACTGAATGCTTTACAGTGTATTTCGTAATATTCATAGGTAACCATGTTTATAATGAATGTATGCTCATATGAAGTGCAACTCATGATCCTCAAAGTTTATGAAATTTTTACCAAGTTAATTTACACTGAGAAATGCCAATCATTTGAAAATAAAGTTGTTTTTCATACTAACGCAACATCCACCACATGCAATCACACCGACCCCTTTGCCTCGCTCTCTGCCTGGCATTGAAACTCTAACCACTGAGTTCATAGTTGCACTGAACCGAGTTTCAACATTGGCAGAACAGAAACTCTGCCTGGCAGAACGAGACTCCTCAGTGCAGAATAGCCCTCCATTGTGGCATCTGGCTACTATTTATGTTGTGATTAGGTGACTTATGTACAGTATTATGTGCTACTGTAATACCAAAGGTTTTCGTTCAAATCTCTTAAGATTCTACCATATTAATATACAGTCAAGCCTGTTTATAATGTTGAGGGGGCCGAATATTTACTTCACAATAACTGAACTTCATTATATATGGACCAGTTTTTCCAAACCTCTCTTTGACAAGGGAATAGCCTTCACTTCGTTATAACCGGAACTTTGTTATAAACAGGTTTGATATAAGTGGGCTTGACAGTATATGTATCCCACACTTGCAATGCAAGTTCCTGGGGCTGTACATAAAAACAACTAATGGACTAATAATTCAACAATAAAAATTCTTAATACATAATTTTTAGCCACTTAAAGCAATCATTTCAAAGAACGGCCAGTAAATGCAGAATGAGCCATATATATGCCATAAAATAATATATAAATCAAATGTATCAAAACCAGCAAACACACCATTTTCCATTCGCTACCAAAAAATCAGCCATGACAAAAGGAGACAATCTCATATTTCACGAGACAGGAAACAGTCAAGACGCATATTTTGGGTACTTGCAATTATTTCATGCAGCTAATGAAAATGCAGCTGAATCAATATTAAAAAAAGACATGCAATGAAGACAGATGATCAACAGAAACTAAGGAACACTTTGAAATGAACTTCCACTTCTTCAACATGCACAATGACATGAAGAGATGGTCTAGAAATATGTTTATGTATATTAATGCTTGTGAAGCCTAAACAGAGTAATGTCATAAAAAGATGTGGCAAACATGTGCATTAAGGTGATTAATTTTGATTTAACTGCTAAAAACGTTCCTCTTGATTTTACTTGCATGGTGCAGACTGTGATTAGTAAATGCAGGGCACTTAAAAGTACACATGGAAACCAAAGTAGCAACTGTTCAAAATCTAATATCAAACTTGATATGTTAAATGAAAAATTCCCCCTCCGAGAGCTAAATGTGGCTTTCTCCTCAATGGAATAATACCACACAATGATTTTAGAGCACAAATATCACATCTGTTGTATGTCCTGAAAACTACAAATCCTGCACTATTTCCCCATTATTCATCATAACAGAGACATTTTAACAGGATTTGTAAGGGCAGATCTTTTATGTTTTCAATTAAGAAAAAAATAACTATGAAGAAGAAAATTGAACTATCTAAATAAACAAAAATAAACACTCTAAGAATCACTAGTTTTGTAATATTTGGAATAACTGCTACATTTTCTCTATCCAGTAACCAAGATAGTACTTCTAAATTTTCATGACTTTCTTAATTGCCCTTCTTGAAGGGCATGCCACTTTCTTAAAATTAATCCCATCCTTTAGATGAAAAAATTCTTGAGTGATACTAACAAAAAGAAAAAATATCAACATTGCAAAATTCATATATAGCATTTCTAGTTTAAAATTTTAACATGGCAAGTAATAAAATTTTTAAATTAATATGTATATGGATGTAAATCAGATTCAATATTGAATCAACCTGATTTCTCATAAATATTAAGAATTAGAGGAGGTAGGTAAGTGAATTTCACAATAAAATAGTATGCTGTATCCCTGAGCATGATTTACAACAAAAATATCTCTCATCAAAAGACTTATAAACATACTTTTAGATGTTGTTATGAATTAAAAAGTTACCTTATCAGACATAATATGCCTCGGAAGCCAATGTTATGTTCATTGCACGTTGCACATATAACCTTATCCAAATCACTGAAGTAGGGAATCTGAAGCTAAGCATTTTATCATCCATGATCAACTTATTAACCTTGCATTCACCATCACATGACCAAACTAAAGCACACCTGACTTAATTTTAACAATCTTTATCAATAAACCTAAAATACACTATATTCCATCACCAAAGTATCATACATACCCATCAGCCAATTACACTTACCATGCTCACAAAACTTAATACATTAAGTTCGTGCCAGTTGATCTCTCCTTATATATATGTACTTACTTTCTGATCTTTCAATGACTGTTCTGATTCCCATGTATTGTGGATGTGGGACCACCCCTTCCATTTAATTAGGTATTGGGTTTCAGTCTGCTCCTCATCATCAGGATCAAAATCCTTATTTGGATCTCCATTTTCCTCAACAGCATATACGGTAGTTATGCCTCCAGTGGCTAACAAATAACATTTAATCATATTTTGTATCAGTAATGGATAAATACAAACAAAATGGCTAAATAAAAGAAAATAATTTTGTTACATAGTCCAAGATGGATATCATTAGCAAGGGAAATCAGCAACCTATGAAAATGAATTCAAAGAAGTATGATTGTATAATGAGGAAAACCATTCACGTAATTCATTCCCCAGATTTAGCAGTAGAGTATTTAACATTGTGTCTTAAGCATGTAGATGAAAAATAAAACTGAAAAGGGAATTTGTCACTCAAAGTCATTTGAGAGCATGAGGGAATAATGATTGTGAGAAAGTTAAGAGAAGCGTAGAAAAAAGGTGAGGGAAGGGCAAAGGGATATTGGGTGACACAGACTAGTTCTTTAGGTGCTGTTTTTTATCTTGCCACTAAGGGTAACATGAATTCATCTAGGTCAACATGCTACCCTGTGAGCCATTGCAAGACTACGTGGCAGGTCTCCAATCATCATTTTGCAAAATAAAAGGAAGGGAAAAACATTCTCTTTCAGTAAACATTCAGTAAACCACTCTTAATTTGTCACTTCTGCCTGTACTGCTAATGGTTGGGAGTTAAAAGTGCCAGCGTCCAGCTCATGTGTTTTTAATATTTTGAGTAACTTCAATCCTGTGACAAATTTCTAGTTCCCAAAGTTTCCCAACAAAGCCATCAATAGCTAAGTGACACCGAATGTCTGTTCACATGTATGTGCAACAAAATGTTCTGATATCCTTTGGATAATATTCAGTTTCCAAGTTAAATCTTTAATCATCAAATACAATTTTTCCATAACCAGTGCAATATTAAGCCTGTTTCACACAATACTTGATCCAGCACAAGGACGAGGATACTCGCTAGTATGATAGCTGGCATACTTGCTGAGCTACTTTATTCCATACTTGATGCAGTACTACTTTACTATTAGCTCCCAGTAGGACACACGGTCCATTGACAATCATGTCACTTACAGACGCTAGTGATCTTCTCTTTTTTTAAAACAGTATGGAAAACTGCTTCATGGCATGCACAAGGTCAACGATTGTGTGACACTGTTTATTATGGTTCCAATCACATTAGATTCCTTCATCAATGTCAAGTAGAGGCTAGCATACTAGGTCTTGTGCTGGATCAAGTGTCGTGTGAAACGGGCTTTGCATCTATCTTTCACTATCTCACTCAACCACTTTTCCACAACTTAGGGCCAGTTTCACCAATGACGGTAAAATTTCCCATTATCGCAGTTTACGTTATCTCCATTAAAATTATTATCTCGATAATCTCTCGTTTGTGTTCCACCACTGTTATTATTATCTCAATTTTATAAAACCCATATTTCTCTGAGAATGTTTAGGTTAGTACCTAAATTTCTCATACTCCTGATGTCAACAAACAAATAAAAGCACCTAACTGATTTGTAATTCAGCTGATTTAACTTCGTGCTTATTGTAACTAAAGGCATTTCCAATGGACCCATGAACTAAAGGCCCACGAAATATCTACATTATCTTCTATGAATATCTAGAAAACGGCTATAATCACTTCCAAATATCATCTATATGCTTATAAGATATTTCAATGCCTGCTTTTCCTAATTCTACTAAACATCTCCCCTTAGATATCACTTATTGTCTACAGTTTTACTTTTAGGAGATACAGAAATAAAATACTGGAATGAACTTAAATTATGGGGCCTTTATTTACAGCATCTCGAAAACGTACAGTAACTGCTATTACACCTTTCGTTCACTCAAAACTTAGCATTTCCTTCGTCGTTGTCATTAGTGTGTGTGTCACAGCGAAGACTTTTCCACCAGCAAATAAATATTTTCGGCCCCTTTTTCATAATCGCTTATGACTATAATCACTCATTTGACTACGTTTTCATATTTGTTTATGCTGAAAAACAAATGATGTGCACCATAGTTAGCTTTTCAAATACAAATTGAGTGATATAATAAATGCAATCTAGAGCATAAGTTCCCGGTAGTTATTTCAACAGTTTATTATCTCATGGCAATATAATGTCGGGCAATACTTAAAGGTGTGGCTACAGATTCCATGTATATAACTAATAACAGAGCATCAAGGCAAAGTGTAACCATTCGGCAGGAGATATAATGAAACTTACCTAAAATATTTAGGTTCCGAGACTAAAGATGTTCGAGAAATTCACCAATTCGCCCTAACATCTAGAGGATTTGCACTACTGTGAAAGTAAACCAGGGAAATGAGCCGGAGCTGAAACGCTGACAAACGAACCACTCAGGTGGTTTTTTCTGAACCGGTTCGAATGGCGAACCCCCGCAGCAGTTCAGAGTGGAGCAGCAAAAACAGTGAAGTGCTCCGGTTCAGAGTGGAGCGAAGGAGGAAGGAAAAAGAGCGGAGCAATTGACGGAGCACCATTGGAGCGGAGACTTGGGATCTCACCCTTCCCAATCCTCATGAAGCCCGAATGAAAGAATCACTCCAGAGTGTGTCGTTGAGCCCGTAGCATGGCATTGCCATAAACAAAGCATTAGACAAATTTAACAATTACGTCTGATTTTGCAGGAGTGAATGGGTTTATTTTGACTTTAAGATTCGACTTTGTACGAAACGAATATATTTCAATGCTTTTTGAAGAAGGAGTAGGAACTGAATACAAAGGTGAAGAAAAGAAACGAGACTCTGAAGGACGAGGGAGAAATATCAGATCAAGGGGTATGTGACTAATATGCAGGGTAATAGTAATATTTGTTTCCATCTTCCTTTATGAGGAAGGAAAATATTTCATTGATTTCAGAAGTATGAGTGATTTTATCAATCATGTTGGACATACTTACATAATGAGAACAATTAATTACTTATGAACAATCAGTTGCGGTTATTAATTCAGGATAAATAAAATCTCAGCTTTTGGGTTCAAATCAATTAGCACATTCCTTAATCCACCTAGTAATTGCCTTAAATTATGATAATTGAGCTCAAATGTCTCGACAATATCACTAATATCTAAAGGTATCTCACGAAATCGCCTATGCACCATGTTGCTTCTACAGAATTAACTCGGATAATAAGCTTTCACATGGCGAAAACCTCCGGTATAAATATTAACCAATAAATGCCCCAAAACCGAGTTAAAATAATAATCTTCGTTGGTGAAACTGGCCCTTACCTAAAAAATCTTAGTCTCTTCAATGCAGGAGCACAAATATTTCAAAAATGACTTTTCCAAAAGAAAAAAAAAAGATTTTAAGATAACTGTTTAATTTCACTTGCTATGATTATATCAAGTATAATATGCTGTGATGGTACATACCTACTTAGCTACCTCATTCTCCATAAAAAAAACAATGAACATAGGTTGATAAGGTATAATAAGGAGAAGTAACTTGAAAAGACCTCAAAAGGTTTAAAGCATATGCTGCACCATTATATTAGCTATTACCACTATTACCCCCCTTAGTGTGGCTGGCCGATATATCGGCCCAATATAAAAGTATTGTTCAACTTTATGACAATGAAATAATAACATTTATTTTTCAATCAATGTAAAAAAATGTATCAATATTAATTAGTTTAACTTAAATAATGTAAAAAACCACATATGCATACATAAAACATTAGCTTCATATTTTTTTTCCTAAGGTGCAACATTTTATTAAATTACCCACTGCATTTCTTGCTAGTAGCCCAGGAAGATGGTTAGCACTAAGAGGGTTAAACTCACCTCCTTTTTTCCCTTTTCTATGTGAAATGATCTTCTCTATGGTTTCAGAGTTATCATTTTCAGCAGGAATTTCGGGTTGGGGCCACTCAACATCAACCAAATCTTCAGATCCTGTCCCATCATCACTGGCCTCCTTGTAGCTGACTTGTGCTGCAGATCGCCGTGATGTGGGTCTAAAAAAATACAAGAAGAACACTAAAAAAAATCCTTCCCTACCACATATGACCTTCCATCAAATAGAACAAATAGCCTCACCGACGGTTAGAATCGCCATCACTCTCAAAACTTGATTCATCTTCAGAGGATTCACTAAGCCTGCGCCTATTGCTGCTTTTTTTAGCCTGGTGCTCACTTCTTGATCTTAAACTTTTAGACTTAGAGGTTGTAACATGGTGATGCTGTTGCTTTGGCTTCTCTCCATACTCATCAGATTCTGATCCTGAAGTATCTGAATTCCATGTACTAGAACTGATCATATACAAAAAGATTAGCTGAAAGAAATTCCAGCAATATAAAATTCATCACAGTAAAATCCACACCATGATGATAAAACATTAAAATTAGAATATTATAGTAAAAAGGCATATTTTAAAACAAACTAACATTGTGATACTAACTTTCTTGGAGACTTTGACTGATTGCTCCTTCGTTTACCCCTGTCACTAGAATCACTCTCAGCTACTTTCAACCTCTCAGGTTCTTTCCTGGATCTGCCTGACCTCCGTATGCCATACACATCTGGATTTTCCTCCCAGCACTGTAATAGGTTGTTCTATGAACAGGGTCATAAATTATTTTAATATTTTTCTTAACACACACAACATAGACAAGTGATAAAATAAAATAAATCAAAAATTAACACAGCTCAAAATTATATAAAATTTTCCATTAGATTCCAGTAATCTTTATGGTCAAAAAACTTATATCATCAGAAGAGAAGTATTTAAAATGGCAAAACTCAACAAAATTTAAATTGCTGTAAAAATAAGGATTTTAATTCACCAATTCAAAATTTCCAATTTCAGGATGGAACACACTCAATTGACATGATTGTACAATCAGAATATACAGAATCTGAATAAAAACATACATTGTACAGCTTATGATATTCAAACCATATTACAAACACAATCTGTAAAGAGAAAACCTCAAGCCCAAGCAGCATCATGATATCGGCCCAATATCATTTTACACCGCCACATATCACTTATTGGTCAATCCGATGGCTACCAAATATCGGCAAATGTCAAAAGTGATAACATTTGCCATTATAAAAATTTACTGATGATATTGGTTCGATATAAATTTGATGATAAAAAGACATCTTTCACCACTATACAGTGGCATAAAAATGATATTGGGCCATACCAAACAATAAAGGAGAACAAATTATAATGATATTGGCCAATATCAAACATAAAAATGATATATTTGATATTACCATGAACTAATTTTTCACTAACATGATATTGGGGTGATTTAATAAGTAAGATATTCAAAATGTATCCTGAATAAACATGTTAAAAATATTTATAATCAAGGACGGTCGTACAATAAAACTGTGATGGAAAAAGAAAAGGCAATAGGTAGTTACGATCTAAGAATGCTCACATTGAGAACCCTGCACTTAACCCCTGAACCATCTCACCTTGCTAAAGAATGGGCAGTTTTATTTATAGCGTTTATGATAGTAATGAGATACCTACTTTACTCCTGATCCAACTTCCCTCAGTGAAAGATCTGTAACTTTAAGCATTATCATTGCAATAAAATATTTCAAACTCATTTCCTGTTGAAGTTATTGGAGCTAAAACCCAATATCCCCCATATTCATTCATATTAATTGCCATGCGAAAAAATTCACCTGGACCAGGAATTGAACCACTGATCTTTGGCTTTCCGGGCCACTGTGCCGACCACTACGCTACCCAGGATCCCTAATTCGCATGGCAATTTTACTGAGGTTCAAGGGACTAGATGTTGAGCCCTCGTGGTCCATCAAGGATGGCAACACAAGGGAGAAAGGGCTTCAAAGAAGCCACGACCAAAGCCACGATGGGTGAACCCCATCCAGCGCTACAGCCGTGCTTGGTGGTAAATTTAGGATATTCCACGCCTGCCATGTGAACGGCAATTTGTAAGCAAACATTAAATCCTCAAGTAATCATATTTCTTATTTTATATGTAGGCCTCCAAATGGTTTCTGATGTTCTGAAAAATCACGAATTTTTGATTTTCTTCTCTCTGATGTAGGAGGAAAAAATGTGGATACTCAAAATTATAAAATCCAGCGATCAGGGAAGTATGATCATTTTTATGGCCTTCATTAGTCAGATCAGCTGATATCATTTTTGCATCAGGAAACGATATCTATTAAATATCACTTTAAAATACGATCGACGATATCAATTTTACATCGGAGAAAGGTATCATTTATGTCATTTTTATATTGGCATTATCAGCCGATGTTAAAACGACATTGGTGATGTCAAAATTCATTAGGCCGACGTATAACTGCCATACAATGCTGCTTGGGAGATATTCCCATATTATTCCAAGTTTTTTTAAATTGTTTTCCAAGAAATTTTAGGGCCATGTAAAAATCATACTGGGTCTAACTATAACAGAGAAGGTATTCAATACAATGAAGTAGCACATACTTATGTGCCAAAGGAGATTAATACGAGTGGTACTGTGCATGTGAGAAAATTAGACGATGCCTTAAAATGATGGGCTACCCATACATGTTATGACAATATTATATCCCCAAATCATTTCACAGGGCAAACAAACTTCTCAGTGGGCAGTAGAAATTGATTTCTGAAACAAAAACTTTTACAATTTTGTCTACTTAAGTATTTATCAGATACAATTAACAAAAAATTAGACTCATTAAATATGGATAAGGAAAAATATATACTTCCAAAAATATGGCACCCTGCACACTGGCATAGGCAATAAAATTGGCTTAATTTATTACTCTCTAAAACGGAGTACAGGTGATAGGGGTAAAGTATTTCTGAAAATGAATTATCCTTAACTTGTGGGTCTTCTTAATACATAAGGTTTATTAAATACCTCAAAAGGTAAATAAGAGGAATTCATAAAAAATTCACATTTATTAGAAGAACCATAACAAATTACAACAGAACAGCAGGAGAATCATTCCATATTTTCTTACAACTAATGAATCTTCTATCCTCTAATGAAAATGTTTCTTTATATTCATCAGTAAAGGGGGAATAATACCTTTACTATTCATAAATGCAAGCTACAACTACCTTTAAATTTATGGTATTGACCAGAGATAAAACTGAGTGCATGGACAGAAAAGATTATTTACTACCATTAACACTGTATTTACAAAGCTGTCAGCATCAGTCAATGCTTGTGAACCAGTGCAAATAGAAAAATGCAAGCTCCTAGTTTTAAATGAACACTATTATATTTCTCCATAATCTTCAGCCTTAACTCAACTAGCTCTCTTTTCCCACGATATTTTAGTTTCTGGCGAAAATAATAATCCAGTGGATGCTATATTTCTCGACTTCAAGAAAGCTTTTGACAAGGTGTCTCATAGCAAACTAATTTTGAAATTAAAATCTTATGGGTTAGACAGTAACATTATATCATGGATTAATGATTTTCTGCATGATCGGGTGCAAAGGGTTGTTTTGGACGGTGTTACCTCACCGGCAATTTAAGTCACTTCGGGTGTCCCACAAGGTAGTGTAATAGGTCCACTCCTATTCCTTTTGTACATAAATGATATCCATAAGGTGGTAAAAGTAAGCTTCGTCTATTTGCTGATGACGCAGTAGTATACAGGGAAATTCTATACCCAAACAATAAAGAATATTTAAATATTGACCTACAAGCAATTGAAACTTGGTGTGATACATGGCAGTTAGAATTAAACTTTAAAAAATGTCTTTTAATGAATTTTCGGAAAAAGAATAGCTCTCCTCCTAGAACTTACAAAATAAGTAATAATGAATTAACAACCGTGGAACTGACACATGATCTTTCCTGGAGTAAACACATACGTGAAATAATGGGTCAAGCGAATAGTAAACTGGGATTTGTCAAAAGAGTACTGGGTAAATGTGATGATCATGTACGAGAAATCAGCTACTTTTCCCTTGTAAGACCTCATTTAGAATATGCTGCCAGTGTATGGGATCCCTACGAAATCGGTCGAAATAACGAACTTGAACGTGTGCAGCAAAGATCGGCAAGATTGGCAAGGGCCGGTATGATAACCTTATTAGCGTAACCAGTCTATTAAATGAATTAAATTGGGAATCATTGTCTGATCGCAGGTTGAAATTTAGACTTAATCTCTTAAATAAATTTCAAGACCATATTTTCAGTGATGATGTTAAAAATATGTTGCGGACCCCAACTTACTATGGTAGACTGGACCATAATCACAAAATTAGAGAAATAGATTGCCGAACTGTCAGATTCAGACTTTTTTCCTCGTACTATTATGGATATGAATAACGGTAAATGTATCCAGTACGAGTGTAGCAATGGATAACATTGGTAGCTGCATGTTGGTGTAAGGACTTAAAGCTAACCCAACTAACGGCATGTTTTTGCATGTATGCTTTGCTATTTTAATTTTTAATTACAAATTTTATGCATGATATGTAGTGCATGTTTGGTGAGAGTTCACCCCCTGCCACACACCTTTATGGTGGCTTGCAGGGTATTATGTAGATGTTCAGAAACACATGAGAAAGTACTCCTTTGTTTTAGTAACAAATAAGGTAGATTTAAACGAAATATTTCAACTTTCATTAAAGCTTCATTAGTTAACCTAAACTGGCAACACCATTCTTCTTCAACTTTCTTCTACAAATACCATTAGAATCTCAGTATCAGTTGTAGTAAATTCCATTCACCTAGGCTAAAGTACTGACTTCCTAATGGAACAGGTTTAGATCCCAGCAGTGGAAGATTTTTCAGTGGTATACCAGTCCATACTTAATTAGGTAAGAAAAGGACGTGTTCAGTACTGTCAGATGGGATGCAAAACAGTGAACCCCTTAGCACTGTTAATTAAGAGCAGGCTAATGCCAAAACTGAGGTTTCTCTCATTTCTTCCTCCACTCCCTAGTTCCTCATCTCTACCCCGTTATCCACCTATCCTTAATGACAAAAAAAGTACCCAAGTTTTAGGTCTGGTCATCACTGTGATAGCAACAATCTTGTCGCTTCTTTCTGTCACCTCATTTCCTCCAACTTATCCTCACTTCCAAACATCCATTTTTAAAATCACATAATGCCTATCTCCAGATTGCATGTCAAAAGACGTGGAAGAAAGTATTATTCACTCCATTAATCAGCTCTATGAATGTATCGACACTGTATATCTTATAACAAATAAAACAGAAATCAGCCAATGAAATCCAAGGCATACCGATTTGGAGCAGCAAAAAATTAAATGAAAAAACATTTCCTGTGAGTTGCCTTAAGTAATGCTTGGCACTATAAGTTGAAGTGAAACTTGTGCAACAAATAACACAACTTCTAAAAGTAAAATGTGCAAGTGAAGATGGAAACAATAAGATGATGCCAAACAAGATGAAATAGAAAATAAAAATGACCAAAAGAAACCAAGCACATAATAAAATGCTTCGAAGAGTATAAACCCTCTAGCAGGTGCACTAGTCAGTTAAAATATGACAATTTTATGAAATTGGATAGGGCAACTCTGTACATGCATACTAATCTTATTAAACTGTGTAATTCTTTTAGTGTCATTTTGACTTTCAATTGGTTGTGTTTTTGTTACTTAAAAAAAGGTGCAAATTTACTATCAAATTTTAGTAAGGACAGTCAGCCACAATTACATATAATACGCAAAAACAATTTTCTTGCAATATGTATTTAAAAACCACATGTATTTAACAAGCATGTCATGCAAAAATAGTAATTAAAGTAGATTAGGAAAGGTTTGCAATGTATTACTTAAATAATATGCAAATATTTATATATGATTGCAATATGATCCATTTATTGGTTAAATGCCACCATATTGCAAATTTAGAACAGAAAACATCATAATTCTAAAAATAAACCAATACTTCAATCAATGGGAAAAGTTACTTTAAATATGACATAGACAAAGTACACCACGTACCTGGTCATTGAAAAAAAAGGAGTGTTCACACTCAGGGATTAAGTGACAGATTCCTATCCACAATGCCTCAAAAACTAGGCTTTTATAAAATGTTGATCTCATACGAAAGCCAAATGATCAGTTATCAGATACTGTCCCTAATAGTGTCCACAAAAATGGACCTACTAGCAGCAAAATATAAGATCAAGACAATTGTGTAACAGAAAAGAAAAAAAAAAGTTGAACCACGCTTCCCCACTACACACACTCGAATGGCCCTTTAGCCAGTAATTCAGAAAATGACTAAATTCAGGAAATATCACCCACTAATATTCAAAGGAACTTAGTTTTTATATATAACAAATTCCTAGGCTTGACTTCATGGAACCACACATTGATAACGTAAATTAAATTACTTTGTAAAATTCCACAGACTTTTATTAAAACCGACCTAGGTTTCGACTTATACAGTCATTATCAAGCAATTATTATTTGTTTTTATAATTTTGACCAAGGTATTACCTCAGCATATTTATGTGAAGAAATCAATACGATGAAGAAAATGGATTCCATCACCAGTGATAGCTGTTAAAAGTGGAAGAAAATAAATTTTGCCAGTAGTTTTCAAAGGCTCTCAAAATGATTTGGGTGAACAGCTGTTACTTCCTCTCATGTAGCGAGAAATGGAATCCTGATCAACATGAATTCTTTAACTCTTTGTTGTATGGACTTTCAATAACTTAGCAAAACTATTTGTCCTGATTAGCCTCTATCATCCATATATTCTTATGTTCTTCATGTCCCCTTTAAAAATCTCTTCTCATATGCAGTTGACACCATTTACCTTTGCTCAGGAATCCCAAGGCTATATACACACACATGAATGCAAAATTTTATGCATGATATGTAGTGCATGTTTGGAGTTCACCCCCTGCCACACACCTTTATGGTGGCTTGCAGGGTATTATGTAGATGAATGGTATTTGTACTTTATTAACTGCAATTTTCATAGTAATACTATATGATTTTGGCAAAGAGTAAACTATTATTAATAGCAAAACACAATAAAAAGAGACAGAATTCTCAAATAGTTCTCAAACTTTTAACCTTAAGATGAAACAAGGAAGAGATGTAAACTATTATCCTTAGGGGACCTATCGTAATTGCATACTATACATTTTCCCTAATACAATAAAATTTCTTTTTAAGCCCCAAAACATAATGGAATTTTCAAACTCCAAATACAGGTTATAGTTTAACTCCAAAGAGGTTCAAGAATATGAAGGTTTCTTAATGTTACAAATGTAGGTAGTGTTGAGGGTAAAGGATTAACCAGAAGAAATTCACTTGATGCAAAGAGTGAAAGCGTTCCTCAATATAACTGCAAATGTAACTCCATCAAATATGTAGAAATGACGGCAGGAGGATTCACTTGATAGAATTTTGACACCAAAGAAAATTTACCATATTTTAATAATGCACATTTTTACTTTACAAGACCTCTGCAGGTTTCAACATACACTCATGTCATCATGGAAGAGTATTGGTTTGAAATTCTCCAGCTTGATCTTAAGTATGACAGTGAGTTGCGTAAGAATGGGAGAGGGGTTGGGAAGGGGGTTGAAATTTAGAAAAAAAACTATTAGGGATAACCGCTCCATAGCTAGCACAAGGTCGATGATTGTGTGAAACCTCCTTGTGGGATCCTGCAGGGTTCCAATCATGCTAGATTCCATCCTAAATATAAAGTAGCGGCTAGCACACTAGGTCTTGTGCTGGATCAAGTATCGTGAGAATGGCTTTACACATGGTTGGAACCATACTTTGGAATGAATTACAATTTCAAACTATTCTGTAAAATTCAGCTTACTGCCTTTCTTGACCGCATGTGTGATTCTCAGGTTAAATCAGAAGAAATTGTTAAATCGCTCAATTGCTTCGCAAAGTAAGACATCCCTGGTGAAAATAAAGTGAGCAATAAAGCGTGAAAAAATGTGTACAAAATGTGAAATTGTGTCAAAAGTGTAATTTGGAACACCTAAGGTGCGAAAGAGTGTGACATATTTGTGAGATAAGTATGCCAAAAGTTATATTTGGCAAAAATGTAAGGAGAGTATGCAGAAGTGTGCACACATTTTTTGCACACTACCTACACACTTTAATTTCACCAGCGATGTTACCAGAATGATGAAATTACTGAAAAAGGTTCACTCATGCTGACATTAAAAGACGTCTGTTTGTCCCATGTAAGAAGCATTAGTAACACGAAGTATTACTCTAGAGCTAGTAGATGCCACTTCTTCCTAATGTCAGAATCAACTAACAGCTGAATATAGAAGATTGGAACAAAGGAAGCACACATAACAGCATAGATCAGATGCATACTTTGTGCAATATTAGGACATAAGACAATAGCAGCCAAGGAAAAGTCATGGCTGGAAGCATTAGACATGTGGAGTTGCAGAAGACTTATGACAATCAAATGGTTGAATAGACCAGTTCACTGATGAAGAGGTTCAATAGTAACTATCGAGGGAAAGATGAATGGATATGGCAGCAAAGCAAGTCATGGGCATAATACATGTAAACAAGAATACAGTTTCTATTGAAGGGTTGGAGACCAACAGAAGTAATGACCAGAGAACTTCATCGAGCCAATCGTAAGGCCAAACTGCATGTGACAAAGTGGCAAAGAAAACATTGCTCAAAAAATTAACTTCCCAACTTACTTAAATGGTCCCCTACAGACACTCATTTCAGTATCACAATTTCAATGCTGTAAAATCTTGAATACGTATTGATTGAACCCGTTTAAAGTAAATTTCCTACAGAGTATATTCTTTAACCTTAACACACACATCAAAAGAGCATGTGATGGAAACAATAACACTAACTAGTTCAATAAGAGGCTATATCTCAGTAGTCGAGAGGCACTTCTTCTAGAATTTCTATTGGGAACATGAACTTAAAAAAGAACTTTTGAGGAATTGACCTCTCTAGTTACTACCGTGATTGGTTAACTCAAAGTACTCCAGAAGCTTTGAATCTCAATAACAAGGCAAACGGCAGCACCAGTGGCTCATCGTGATGAAGACATTCCCACAGGGCCAACATCAAATCTTAGATAATATTGTAAACTGGATTAGCTGAACATACTATCTACAGCAACTATAAGAAATTTAAAAAAGTTTCCAAAACAACTACCACGAATCCAATAAAATTCCGTACGATACATTAAGTCGTTAACTGTCATAAATCAAAGTTCCACGAGGCTGTAAACTGTAATAATCTAAGGTCATATTACACCAGATGTTCCAATCATCGGGAACGGACGGTTTGCCTTGTAGTGAATACATCACGCGCAGATGTCGACTGCCACCGAATGGATTCTTTCCTATGTTATTCGTAGAACCCCGACCTTGACTATCATCAGACGTCCAATTCCAATTAGACAACAATTCAGGGCGCCAACGTCACATGCCACTTGTGACACTGTTACAATCATGCAAGCACGACATGTTACGATGTACCCTAACTTAAAATGAACATCACAGCTTTAATTTCGTGTAACCTTCGCCTTTCTACGTTTTAGAAACTAAGTAGGTCCTCTGTTTTGAATCCCCGAGGTAACTTCACCACATCCACCGCCATTCATACGATATACAGTATTGGAGTCTGTTGATCTTACGAGGCCTTACCTGTTTCAAGTCTGAAGTTCTCTCCTTCCTCGGAGATTTAATCGGACTTGACTTCTTCTCCGACAACTTATCCGATCCGCATTCAGAGTCTGATCCGCTTCCATCTGGACTTCCGGATTTAGAAGATGCAGAAGAACTTGAGCCCGATTCGCTGCACACAAATTTAAGTGAGATTTACACACATTACAGGAGTTTCCAACAGCCAAGCTGATCGGCAAAACATCGGAATTGTTCCATACCTATCTGATCCAGAACCTGATCCGGATCCAGATTGAGAACCAGAAACGGTTCTCTTATTGTTTTCTTTGGGTCTCTCGTCCCCCTGGTTCGACTCATTATCAGAAGCCGAGCAAGAGGTATTTTTTTCCGAGTCAGATCCAGAATCTTGCCCGGATTCTTCTCCTGAACCCTGAAAAATTGAAGCGTCTGCAGATCTGCACGTAATAAACGTGACAGTTTCCAATCTTTTAACTCTTAATAGCCCTAAATTCACCCGTCTTAACTGATGAAACGACACGGATCCAAGCACACTGACTGATAGCATTCGGACGACTAACACTTCCAGAGGGCAGCATATTGAAATGCACGAGGATAGCTTATTGAATAGCTCTAGGATAACATATTAAAATGCTCGAGGATAGCATGTTGTAATGCTCCAGGTAGCCAATAAACTTAAAACAATTTTAATACCCCTTCGCCGAGCAAGGGAAAAATACTAATGCATTAATGGAGAGTGGAGATTCATAGAGAACGAGGGGTGCGGATGGAGGTGATAACAAATTCAAAATTGGGGGAGTTATGGTGTTCCACGGCATCAAGCATATATTTCAGTGCATCTTCCTAGCTATACAATGAACTCCACAACACCTTCACCAATGTGAATGCTACTGCCATTTACTTGGGCATTATGTTACACAAGAAAAGTCGAATTCGGCATTGCATTGGATTACGTATGCAATAACGTTGACACTAGGGAATTAGCTTGAGTATTAACACAAAAAGGAGTCACTTGGATCATTAAAACTATGTAGAGCACTAATAAAAGTTTCAAGATAGAGACCATAATTCACGGATGCACTGACAATTTGTCTTCGACCCTTAAGCATTAAGAAGCATAAATGCAACCACAGGTTCCGAACTCATCATATTCTTCAGTTAATAAATAATACATTTCCTCAATGTCAATGTCCAATATTTTATTCATACCACAAAGAAAAAAACAGTGGCTGTTGACCTCATGGTATAAGTACAAGTTTACAAAAGACCAACAATGCTCTTCAGAAGGGATTTGTAACCGCGATATGGTTAACACAAAGCCAATTCAATTACTAGATTTCACTAAGTGAACAAATGATGACAAGAGCATTAAATTATAACAGTAAAAATAATAGGGTAAACAATCTACCCTCCCGTTGAGTCTCGTACCTGGCTTTTGACTTAAAATTGCGAAAATGGGTCCACCTCAAAAATGCAACATTTATGAATGCACGGGAAGCACTACTTGCGGCGAACATGAAGATAAAACAATATTGATGGAACACACACATTTTACCGGTAAAACTCACCATTTTTCGTTTGTAAACAATGCGTGAAGGAGTTGAAGAAACCATCACGAGGCAATAAAATCACACTTGCAACACTTTCAAACTATACCCTTGGAAAGGGTGTGTAGCTAAGCACCAAAATATTACAATAATTACACGATATTAAATTTTTAAGTGCTAGGGAACTTAATTCGGGGAGGAAACTTTGAATTGTTACAAAATGACGAGTCAACATTAACGCAAATATACTATCTACTAGCATCAAATCGATAATACCTTCCGTATATATTGCAAAAATTAACAAAAAACTCAAATAAAACAGCTAATGCACCACTAATAATTAATTTTTAGTCCTTACCTGGTCCATACCCGAACGTTTGTCACCAACTTTCTCTCGATTTATTAAAAATGCAGCAACAACGCCGATTAGTTGCTGAGAGCAATATATTTAACAATAATGTCCAAAATCTGAAGAAATTTAACTCGGAACATTGAAGTAAACAAAGAAAAACTGATAATTTCCCAACTCCCTTCGTCACGGTAAGTAGTCTGCCATCTTGCTTTTAACTCATCTCGCAACGTTTCACAAAACGGGTCAATTTACAATATTCCCGGTAAATACGATAAAGTAATGCTCAGATGAATATAAGAAATTACTTCGTGTAAAATACCACAATATTTTAAAACGAGAAGACGAATCTTTTACACTTAACTATCACAACGCATTTAAGACATGACTCCTTCACCTTACCGACAGCCATGATACCTTCCTCACAGACATCTCCCAGAATGCTTTGCGGATGTTACGTGCCACAATTCAACGCCGATTTCGCCCGAAAATACGTTCCCACTACCCTGCTAGCCAATGCAGTCATTCGAGCCCAATGAAATTATCCACAGACAACGGCCCCTCTTGTTCTTCGCCTTATACTGTCAAAAGAATATCCAGAATGCACACGCAAACTTTTAAATCACAAGTAGTATTTAACAGAAAATATCTGCAGATTATTAAGGAATAAAACCTGGCAGAGACATTGCATACGAGCGAAATGTGTTGGGTTTTACTTACAAATTGATGCCTTCGTTTTCAGCCGCAAAAACATACCTCTATGAAAATAGTTGAACAACAAGTCATCACAATGTGCAAATACAATCAGTCGCACTGACAAATATCGTAGATCATAATGTTCTTCAGTAGGGGGCGATTTACGGTATATATCAACTAATAACGTCCCAGACTTGCGCACTAGGTTCACACGGAACTTCATGGATAGAAGCAGTCACATTTGGTGTTCTCTTGCATAAGTTCACTATATTCACAGTTTCTTCTGCTTTCTTGGTCTAGGTGGATTCCAAGACACTTTAGTGTTGTCTGTGATTGACACAATATCCAGACCTCCCATCTGCAACCCCTTTATGGCAGACTGAAATGGAAAAATGATTGAGAAGTTTAATAAAACATTAGTTATGAAAAGAACATTTTCCAAACCCATCGAAGATACCTCAAATGTATTCAAAATTGCAATTTCACTTTAATAAACTTGGAGTTTTTATTCTCAGAATCTAAAGGCCGCTATACACGCTATACATATTTTGTACAATTTCTTGTACAAATGCTTGTATAAACTGAATGAAATTGTATGTTTGTCTGAATGGAATTTGAACAGGTTCTATTTTCCGTACAGTCATTCAGACATTCACACAAGCGTTCACACTATTTGCTGCTTTACATGGTACAATTTCCTCATTCAAGCGTTTGTACAAAAAATTGTACTGTGTAAAGCGGCCTTAAGTAAGGGATAAATACAATAGGTGGTGCAAAATGAAGGAATCCAAGTTACTTTATATAGGATAAGTACAAGTACAACCATTATAATACACCTACTGAATAGCATGTAAGCCACATCGATGGTATGTGGCAAGGGGATCTTACCATTAAGCCGAGTTTACACGATGCATTTACACGCGCGGGTAGATGCGTGAACACATTCATCATCAAAATTGCACCGTGTAAACACTCAAAATTGCACAAATGCATGGACAGAAAATAGCCCCTGTTCTATTTTGGTGAATGTGTGCGAGCAATTTTAAGGTCGTCCACGCATCTGTCCAGCAACGTACTTGCGCGGGTAAATGCATCGTGTAAACTCGGCTTAAGAAAGTGTGAACTAGGCTATGAGAACTTTGGCTTTTCACAAGGGGCTTATAAAATGACAAACATGAAAAAAATTATAGCCAAAATTGTTAGCATGGTAGGCTGGAAGAAAACACGTCACAGTTCCAAAAAAAAGGCATGCGTCTGATTTTACTATGCAAGTCATAGATGACAAGAGATAACAAGTCATGATGATGCTACTTAGTAATGAAACTGTGGGAAAGTAAATTGAAATCTATCCTGACGTGAATGTGCTCCTCACTCATGATACATGGCATTTCCACAGAATGTGGATCATGATGAAAACACCCTTCTGTGGTTAAATAAAAGGTGCTCAAAACTTTAGGTGTGCCTGCATAATCATTATATGTTGGGCCTAAGAGAGCAGATGCAAATATGATTGCCATTCTTTACTTTGCCTGTTACTTCAAAACAAGTTGAGATGATAAACACCTTATTCGGTGGAGTCCATTGAGTAGACTGTTACTGCATGCAGAGTGCTTCTTCAAGAGTTTCCATTCCTCACAGAATGTTGACGATATGAAATAAGGATCAGACCCATGATCCACCACACATCAAATTTATGTACTAAATGATGCATCATGTGATCTACACGACTGAAGAAGACCACAACTTACATGAACTCAGCATCATCAAATTTTGAAATATTTACAGGCATTAAATGTGCATGATCTTTACCAATTTAGTCTTTCATTGTCTAAATGTTTAAGAACCATTTTCCGACCATCATGATCTTATAGATTTTAATGCTGATTCTAACTTAAAATGGAATACCAAAATGCTACACTCAATGCCTTGTGGCATAACACTATGGATATTCATAGTGTTAAAGAAAGAACCAACTAACAATCTATTTAAAATTTATTAGGCAAGACTAGTTTTAGGTACCGGAAGATGATGCATATGTATTGAAACTAGTCATACCAAATAAATGTCCCGTGGAAATATAGAGTAAAATCTTCTCAGGTCTCTCACTGGGTTACATCAACCATTTCCACCAGAATTTTGATGACAGAGTCGGGAATTGAAACATCAGTGGAAATGGATGCAGTAACCCGGTGGAAAACATGAGAAGATTTCATCCGCAAATATGCCAAAAAAGCACCAAATCTTTCTTCAGCATAAATATACTTAGCTTGTTTCTTTATGAGACTGAAAGGCTATTTGAGTAAAATAACTATTAAAGGCAGTCCAGAAACAGTCACATAAAATAGATTATTCTAAGGATGAAGCTATAACAAGTCTCCATTTCCTCTTCTCTTCTCTGTATCCTCTACATTCACAGAATCCATGAAACCTGAGCATTACATTCATTGACCAATCCTGTCAAAAATTGTATAGGTGCTTACTGTAAATTAACTTTATTCATCACACATGCACGCTAGAATTACATCTGGTATCAAGCTAGTGCATTATCAGTCCACACCGATTACTATGTAACCATCCATAATACATGTGTAAGTTATTTATTTACCAAACTAATTGAAGCTGTCAACTTTTTGCTAATACCATTAATAGCAATACTGACACTATCATAAACCATAAATGTCAATGTACCCCTTTATGTGACCTGCTTTAAGTGTTAGACAAGAGTGAAGTGTATGCTCTTCATTGTGGTGAGTGCAACGGAGTGTATGTGGGACAAACGGGTAGGAAATTTAAAACCCGAATCAACGAGCATAAACTAAGTGTCAACCATAGCGAGTGGAAATCTTATTTCGCCAAACATCTCCTTGAGACTGGCCATAAAAGTGAATTTAACGTAAAAATTTTGCATTCATGTGAAAAAAGTTTTAAGTTAAATTATTTAGAAATTTTAAGACATTCCATCTCACCTGATATTTTAAACGACTTAACAAATTTTAAATCCTCGCAGATGTTTTTAACAGTTTTAAAATCTGACTTGCTCGCCTACCCTAATTCCCGCCACAATACCCTCACCACTAATTGTGACCCCACTGCTGTCCTTGACGTACCCAACTCCCTCTCCTCCTCACTCACACTACCACCCCCCTCACTCCCATCCAAAACTCTCCCTCCCCCTCAGTTTGAGTCCTTCCCCCACTCCTCAGTGTAACTATATAATGCCTTGGTTTGAAATGTTCTGGCAGTTGGCCCCCCTTGAAAATGACGCTGAGTCGTCGAAATCAATCGAGTAACTTATAAAGCTGAAAGTGGAAAGTACAAAGTTGTTTCATTTACAATGTATAACTGCTTTAAACTAATCAGGGTTTAGCATTATTAATTCAAAATCAAAAATCAATATGGTTAGGTCGCCAAAAGGAGCAGTTATCTGTCCCATAGCCTGCTTCTGTCATTGAACTTGCATAAGTTTAATAAAAATTTGAATAAAAATTGTGGAACAAGTAGATCATCATGATGCAACTCACTATGATAAGGTGAAACGTCCAAGATCTCTGGAAGTCTCTGGAATGGATACCACTATGAAAATCCACAATTCAATTCTGAAACATGGTAGCCATTGCAGACATTTATCGAAAATCTGAAATTGTCACGAATTCTTAAATTGAAGCAATACTAAGAGAGTGGTTTTTAAGTTGAAGTTCATCAAATATCACTGTGAATGGCGTCATCGTATTTAAAAAGCATTGCACATCTCCATAAGTTTGGGAATCAAGAACTACAGAATGGCCGACGGCTGATCAGCAGAAAATATTTTGTAGAAATATATCGTACAAAAATAAATCTGGAAAGCTATATAATTTAAGAAATAATTGATTATATTGCTCTTTTACAGTTTATCGATGTTTTTCATTTTTATATACTCTTAACACATTCACTGCGGGGCTGATTAAAGCCCTACCCCTCATAGTGTGGTGTGGCCCACCAGTGGGTCACACCCAGCCTTTTGCATGGGCGGTGTGACCCACCAGTAGGTCACAGTCCTTCCGAGCTTCTGGCCGCTGCCGAGGGATAGTGTTTGAAGTGGCAACACTCAGCCTTTTCCTGAGATTAGTGGAAGGCTACATGCATTTGCGTGACCCACCGGTGGGTCACGCCGCAGTGACATGTTAAGTACAAAAGTGTGCATGTAAAACTGAAAATTCTAGTTTTCCTGCAATTTGCACTTTCCCACAATTTAAACCTTTTCCAAAAGTCCCTAGCAAAGGGTAAATAAGAGGTTTTCCTGCATTTTCAAAGCCTATAAATCTAAAGCGTCAAATATAGTCCCTGATACTGGTAAGTCCTGGATCATTATATTTCAGCAGTATAATGTAATATGCAATGAGTTTCTTCAAAAAAGGAAGAATCTGTACGGGGAGGAAAACAATGAGGAAACACCCAACAGTCCAACACATTTCTCCATATGGCTTTCACAGCAGTTCAGAAAATGCGAAATCTAACAGGTTTCTTCAATGTGTCATCATCTCTTACTGATACTCTGGAGGCATTTGAACCTACCATTTGAACCTTCAGGTCACAAGAGAGTTGTGCCTGATGATGAGTATGTTTTGAGTATTAATCTTGAATGAATTTTGAATGATGCTTGATTCTTCATGCTAACCGAATGACCCTTAACCACGTCATAACTGATGCTAGGTGCTTTAGGAAGACAAAGTTTGAAATCTCGCTTAAAACCACAAAGTCCTGATGCTATGATTAACATGTCATAATTAGGACTGAAGAATTCAATGTTCCATATCAGAACGACCTTCAAATTTAACCCATTGGCTTACAAAGACGGCGATTCGCCGGTCTCGTATATTATTTTTTTTCCAACCCTCTTTTGGAGCATAAATTTCAGATAGATTCATAATGTATGTTCTTTATTGCTTTTATGTTCTCCTAATGCATATTCCGATGCTGTTATTGTATTGCAGTTCATATTTTATTATTTTATATATTCGACGGTTTGAAAGTATTTTCGCTGCGCCATCATCGTTTTTTGTGAACCCAATGAACGTTCAGCACCAGCTTACTTTGTCTCCTTTCTCTCCTATCCTCTTTCTATTTGATACAGTATTGCTGAGACACCTATTCACTGCCAACATGAGATAACGAAAGCAATATTATACTTTGTATATCTGATGAGTGCCATCGCGTAAGCGAAAGATAGCCATCCCCAGGAAGCAATGGCAGGCAAAAAGAGCAAGATTGTTATGGACGATGATGTAGAAGTTTATTTTTGATAGTGACATCAGTGTAAGTGATAACAGTGAAGAAAGTGACACTGATAACCCTGATTATTTGGAAACTGTGAGCAGTGAAGAAGACAGTGCAGAATTTTCCAGCGAAAATGAAGGCAGTATTGGTCTGGCGGATCCAAAAAAAGGCTAAGGTAGAAAACAATTGGCATTGGTGTAAAAGTAACCAGAAGGTGAAAGAATTTAGATTCTCTCATAAATGAAAGAATTCTCAGGAGCGTGGGAAACAATCCTAGTGAGAGAGACTTTTTCTTCCAGTTTCTTGAAGGTGATTTTCGGGAACTCATCGCAACTGAAATCAACAAGTATGCAGATGCCTTTTTGTACTTCGAAAAAAATAGAAAAAGTGATCTTGGGAAAGGGTGGTTTGAAACAACTAGAGATGAGATTCAGGCCTATTTCTCATTGTGTGTGCTAATGGCACAATTGAAAAAAAATAAACTTCAAAAACACTTGAGTCCACGCACAGTGACGGAAACGCCTTTTTTCGGCAGAGTTATGCATTATAAACGTTTTTTGTTGTTATCAAAATTCTTGCATTTTGTTGATAATTTAAAAGTGAATGAAAATGATCGGCTGAAAAAGATATCTCCAGTGATCGACAACATAAATACCAAATTTAGAGCCATGTACACTCCGAGAGAAATCTTGCTGTGGATGAAAGCATGATGAAATTTCGTGGCAGACTCTGCTATGTCCAGTACAACACAAGTAAACTGATTTGATACACATCACCTGATCTATTTCTCCAGCTGATTGATGAGAAAAATTATGCCTTAGGCACAGTTAGAATAAACCGAAGGAATATGCCGGCAGAACTCAAAAATATACACTTGAAGAAAGGGGAGGCAAAAGTAGTTTATAGCAATGGAAGCACTGCTATGAAATGGAGAGATAAAAAAGATGTGCATGCACTAACAACATACCACAAGGCCTTGGAAATGACTGATACTGGAAATACCTGGAAACTGCTGTTGACAGGCAGAATCAGCAATTAGCATCCTTTTCCAGTTATGCGTTGTTATGCCAAAGGCTATGAAAAGATATTTTTTTATCTCATGGATATGGTTTTAGTCAATACTTATGTATTATATAAGAAAACAACAGGCAAGAAGATTCAGTTTGATGACTTCTCAACAATTCTAGAAAATGTGAATATGCTGGACTATAAAAGACGCGGGCGACCAGTATCAGGCCCCTCACCCATGAGATTCCAGGCGGCAAATTGGGGACATTTTCCAATTCATATCCTCCCAAACCCAGTGAAGAAAAATTCATCACATAATTGTGTGGTGTGCAAAACAAGAGGAAAGAAGAGCGAAACCAGGTGGGAGTGTGAAGAATGCCGTGTCGCCCTTCACCTATCAGATTGCTTCAAACTCCATCATACGAAATCAACCTAAATGTCTTAAGATTTATTCACAAAGAATTTTCAATAATTAGAAAAAGGTCAAGTGAAATTTAAGAAAAATAAAAAAATATCGAAAGAAGCTATTCAAGTTTGGGATAAAATGCCAATGACAGTAAAAAAATTTTTTTCAGTATTCTGCCAGATTCGTTAAAATATATCTTCAGAACCCTTCGGTGCATTTCAATGCAACTTTCAAGAATGAAAGAAGATATAGTTTACAATAAGAATACAAAAAAAATGTAAATAATTTTAAAAATCTGCATGAAAAAAAAATTGTTTATAATTTTGCAAACATTGGTTAATTGTTAATGGTAATGTTCAATGAAAACATTTTTTCGACTGCTGACAACAAATTATAATTGGCCAAATATTAACCTAGATATATAAAAATTTTCAATAAAATAACTAATAAACAATATAACTTATAGCATTTTTATCAGTAGAATATTTTCTCAAAATAAACGGTACTTCTGAGGAAGTAGCACACGAGAAAAATGGTAAGCCAATGGGTTAACAAAGGTCAGAAGATTTGATAAGTGAGCCCAAATATGATGACTTCATTTCTGCTTTAGTGACCAAAATGAAGACACTACTGAAATTAAAATATAATGGCAAATCACAATGCTTTTACACATGGCTGTATAGAGGTGATGGATAGGGGTGTGGCATCTAACAAACAACAAAGCAAAGAAAACTGTTTAGAACATCCGTGGCCATCTTCACAAAGATATGTGTATTATTACTCTTAATCATTTAATCCTCAGTCAGTGGGTACCTATTCATCTAGCCATACAGCCCCATTAAGGATTATCATAAACATCTACTATTTACAATAATCATTTAAACATCTATGAATTAGTTATCACTTAACCATCAGTTTATATTAACTAGAGTCATCAGAACAAACACTTTACAAGTAGATAACATTTTATATTTTAAAACCATTAAATCACTATTAGTTGCTTATTTCTCCTGCAATATCAATTTTTCTTCTAAGCATACAAAAAATCATAATCATATATGTACTTACCTTTAATACAATACAATACTTGGATATGTCAAAAAATGTCACAATTCCACAATGGATAAATCACTTGCACAAACCACTTTTCCAATGCAATTATTACACTTGCTTTCTCCAAGATAGATGACTCAGTTAAACCACTTAAATGTTGCATTTTTAATAATTTGGAAAAAATTCGTGGTTCTTTATTTTCAGCCCTTCTAGGATGCATAAATAGAAGCATATGTTTCGAGGGTAAAATATTTAGCATGTAATAATATGGACAAATGCCGGAAGAGGTTAAGTCACTGCTGCAGCATGCCCTCATAAGGATTCTTAAGTGAACATGAAGTAAAGCATAAGAGCAATTAAAACATGTACCACAGGTATTGATTGTTCCTGCATCACAATACTAAATTCACTTGTTTCAAAAGGTATTTACAAACTTGTAAAATGTTTATTTCAGAAACTATTGGTTGCAATGCATTTCAAATCTCCCGGAGGACTCAACAGTTCATCAAAGATATGAATGCTACATAAACACATCATAAGCTCTAAAGGCCGCTTTACACCATACAATTTTTTGTACAACTTCTTGTACAAACGCTTACATAAACTGAACGAAATTGTATGTTTGTCTGAATGGAATTAGAACAGGTTCCATTTCCCATTCAGTCATTCAGACAATCGCACAAGCGTTCATACAATTGCCGCTTTACACGGTACAATTTCCTCATACAAGAGTTTGTACAAGAAATTGTACAAAAAATTGTATCGTGTAAAGTGGCCTTAACACATTCAACCCGGAATATTTCTAGTGTGCATACATGAAAAACGGAAAGGTTTTTCCTCCACATTAATTTGGCCAGTCAATTAAATGTAATTATAAAATTAGTTTAAAAAAATTTTTAATAACAAAACTCGATAATTTATTAAAGACATGAGATCGCATCTTTCAGAGAAGTCTTCAGTGAGGTCATCATAGAGGTCATTAACAGATGCGAATGCGCATCCTTCGGTGCCTTGGCAACGTACCTCGGATGCGCATTCGCGTCCGTTGGGTTGAACGTGTTAAGACTCAATAACATACTTTTTACTGACTGTGTGCACCAAGAACTGGATGAAAGTTCATCAAATTTTACTCACCATTCTCCCAGGTCCAAGTCCTTGAACTTTAACACGGACTGTCTTGTAACCTTTACTGGCAGCAGCCTACGGGATAAATAACATTTATTCACAGATAATTCGATCAAATCATAAAATGTTAAAATAAGTTATTTTTAGTAACAAAACTTACAGTGCTCAAGCTAATGGCAGTAGCCTGGGCAGCAATGTTAGTGCCTTTCCTAGTATTTTTGAAGCCTTCCATGCCACAGGACCTTAGCATTTTAACAACCCCTGAAATTTAAATATTTAAGAATAAGTAGAAAAACTTGCATTTTACATTTGAATAAATAATCAAGAAGACAATCAGCGTTCTAATGGACTGTCGTGGAGAATAGCCTTCAGAAAAATTCAGTAGTACAAAAAATCTAAGAGACAATATTGTGCATAAAATTAAAGAATACCAAATATCCATTATCTGTTCAAAACGTTTGCACATTGTACCTCAACCCAAAAATGATTTAGTCTACTATTGGGAATAGCAAGGAAAGTATACATACAAAATAGTCAAGAAGGTTTATTAGTGTAAAAGTATTTACAATTTATAATAATACTGATTAGTACTTAATTTGCATGATTTTAAGCAACATATATGTCTCCAGCTTGAACATCTCCATTGCTTATTTACTACAAGCTGTACCCGGCCACACGTTGCTGTGGCTCAATCTGGTAAAATGGAAAGTGCACGTTTATAGTATGTTTAATTTCACAATTCTTATGGGTATACAATATTTTTTGTTGTTCCATTGTCTGTGCAGATATAGACATTGTCTGATTTGCCGACTCTAGAATACGCAACATACTCGTAGAACACGCAACAAAATACACGTACATGTGAGAAGCAATCCGTGTCTAGATCTAAACCGCATAGTTCTAAAGATTGACCCTGAGCTTTGTTGATGGTGAATGCAAATACCAATCGACTTGGGAATGCAATCACTTAAATTGAAATGGCATAAATGTTGGAATCATAGGAACGCGAGGAATGATGACATCTTCACCTTTGAAAGTTCATGTCCAGATTGTGGATTCTATGACGTTGCTCATTAATTTATGTACTGAGAGCCATGTGCCATTTCAAAGTTTGGCTGGTTGATATTTAGCAACATGATAATTGGCATGCCGGTTTTCAATTGCAGTACGTGCGGTGGCATCCCTGGCAGATCGAGTAAATTCAAAAATTCCATTCGATAACCAATTGCCTCATCTGCTTCCACAACAGTGTCAACGGCCTTGTACATATGTGCCTACGTCGCTTTGAGTGTTAGACTGAATAATATTGTTAAGTTCGTAGAAGTCTTCGTTCTTGGCCGCAAGATTAGCTCGTACACTTAGCCAATCGTGATCCTTATAATTGATTTGAACATTGGTAAATACTTTTTCAATCATATCTTCTTTTGACGTTACTAAATTGCAAAAGTTATGAGGCAATAAAATTTTTCCTGAGGTCAGATTAACCGGCACTTTTCCATTCCCAATTTCCAGCAATTTATGTGAGTATATCTCAGCTGATCGATTGTTTTGCAGCTGCACACGCATATTTGTATTTAATTTTAACATCTTTACATGTCGTGACAAAGTAGAATATTTCAGGCAAGCATTTATTTCATCCGCTAGTGTCGATCGAGGAATTACAGGTAATGTTTGCCTGAAATCTCCTGCAAGCAATATTAATGCGTTCTCAAAAGGTCTCAGGTTTCCACGCAAATCTTGCAATGATCGATCCAGAGCCTCGAGCGATGCTTTGTGCACCATTGTGCATTCATCCCAAGCAATAAGTTGGCATTTCTGAAATATTTGTCCCATGCCAGATGATTTGGATATGTTGCACGTTGGAGTTTCAATGAATTGCACGTTCAATGGGTGGCACATCCAGTATCCAGTATCGATACTTATTGTATTCTTGATATTGTACAAACCTTCATGGGAGTGAACTAAACAACTAACTAAAGCTTCATGGAAATTGGATGAATGTTGTGGTAGTGCATGAAGTTATCATTATTGTATCGATACAGTATCGATAGTGTAGCGATACTTTCTTTAAAAAAACTAAATAATTTCACCAAAATTTTGTATCAAGATTTATCAATATTTTATCGAAATTATATCGATACAGCATCGATATTGAATTATCTATTTTGTATAAACCTTTGCGGGAGCGTACTCAACAACTTTCCAAAGTTTCATGGCGATCCGATGAATGGTGTAGTAATGCATAAAGGACACACAGACATACATTCATTTTTATATATATAGATAGAAGATGTGTCTATGAGAGGATTCTTGTTTTGTTGTGCTTTTGTAGAATGGATTTTTCTTTTAACTTGAAGTACTTAATTTGCATGATTTTAAGCAACATACATGTCTCCAGCTTGAACATCTCTATTGTTTATTTACTATGTGTCTATGGGAGGATTCTTGTTATGTTGTGCATTTGTAGAATGGATTTTTCTTTTAACTTGAATTATAAATAAACAAATGTTTTAATGTAAATTGAGCTTATTTTGTCAGAAGTCAGTAAATAAAACCATCTTATCCAATGATAAGTTATTCACTGCTATAGACCTATTAATTGAGAAAACAGGATGATGGCATCCACTAGTCATTAGTCAATCACTTCAGGCAGCTAACATGTTTTACACAATACTATACAGCCAAAAATTTTTCGCTTCACCAATTGCACTCCTCTTGATGATGGATGATGGCTGATCTCACAAGAGAATCTTACATTAAAATGATTGTTATCGCTTACAAAAATATTTAAATAGATATATTAAGGTTAAAAAATGTTTATGTACAATGAAAAGGGCGCACACAAGCCATACATTTTATCGCAATGTTAAGTGTCTACTGGACATCAAAACTACACGAGAACTAGGGATGTGTTGAATCTTGATACCACCAATTGATACCACCAATTCTCACGGATCGGTATTGGTGTCAAGAATCAATCCCCTAAAGTCGATAACGATACCAGCGATACATATACGAAACATGACTGGTAAAGCCTGGCATCACGGCCAGATGCCATTTTTTCCCAAACAAATCCAGAATCCAAACAGAACTTGAAGGTGTATGAAATCTTTCCACCCACTTAGAACATTTTAAAACCATCATTAATTATTTAATTCAACCAAAGTTTAGCAATTTTCCATCACCAGGCAACAAATAAATTAATTACAGCAGAATAACATTTAACATATGATTTGCTACTCTAGTATTTGGGGCATTCTAAACTCGAGATATTCAAATATTCGAGTCATGATATAATATTCAAATTCGAGAATAGTGCAATTCGGCTCATCTCCTGTTAAATAAATTCAACCAGGAAGCTTTGAAGAAAATTCAGTAATCAATTCCTCTTGTTGATCGAGTACCTATCTTTGCACTCGCAGAGTGTTAAGAAAAACTGTCCGAGATTAGCTGGCAAATGCGAAAAACACAGGTATAGGCATTATGATAATCCTCTGCTCAATGAAAGAAGACAACCCAGTGTTTGCTAAATTTGCAATGTAATCCTTGTGGATACCCACAAAAAACATGGACACTGACATGCCATTCTCTCAGTATTCCATTGTAGTCCGTGAACAGTGACGTCGATTGAAACCAGAAAATGCTGCGACTTCAACAATGTATGCATTCAAGTAACTTAGGAGCTTTGGCTCTACATATAATCATTTCACAACTCACAAACGGCGGAGAGCGATGGTGTGGGTGTTACATGCATTCCCACAGCGTTTTTTGGTCACATGCATATGCATGCGCATAGATACGCTAGTAGTGGAAACGGGTGGAAAGTTCAGCCTGCCTGTCTTTGTCTGCCAGTGTGGGAGTAGTTGACAGACGAGGAGTTGATTAACTCTGTGAGAAATTAAGGTGACGACAAAATTAGTTCTCTTTCAGAAGAAGAAACAGTGCCTAAGCTGACTAGAGCTAAAGCACAGAATGCTCTTAGAAAAATTAGCGCTGTTTACCAGGCCAGTGATGCTTCCGCCAACAACTTAAGCAAATTTAGAGAAGTGGAATGGTCTGTGCTTTACGCAACTGCCAGTAAACTGAAGCAGACGATGCTTGAATGATTTTTCTACCGGGAATAGAAATTGAAAGTACTGTGCTGTTAATGTGTAGCATGTGTATGCGTGATGCTAAAGGTCCGGCGCTTGTATTCTTATGCTTCTTATCCTCACGACGAAGTCAAAAATGTTTTCCGTAGCCAAATAAATATTTATATCCTTATAATTTTGTGATTCATCCTGGGTTCGATTATTTTTCCTGTTACAAGAAGAAATGGGAATACAAATGTTTTCTGGTACATTTGTTAATGTGTGCATATTTTCAATTTTTTAGTACATATTGCCAGGGCTGATGTTATGCGGACAATTAAAATTTATCTCTTTTTTTTACGAGACGAGTTTTTATTTTATTTCACGATTCCTGAGTTCACGGATACATACAATTTAGAGGGAATGCATCGATAATTCTCGGCAATAGTATTTCACGGGAGTTACCTCCGGTCGCTGTAGATCCTCCAGATGGCAGCACTAGTATGACACACGATGAGCAGCGCAACCAAGAGAGGCATTTGCTTGGGTAAATAAATACTCTCTGCAACTAATTTTCAAGAGGTAACTGAATGTGAATTTTAGGAATAGGTAATGGGGTCATTAGAGGCGAAAAACTGATGTTTTTAACCCTTTCGGAAAAGTAGGAGTAGTAGAAAAGTAACCCTCCCCCTAAAAGCAGTCATGGACGGGAGGAAAATGACATCAATGGTATCAAAGCAGCTTCTTCGGTGGGACCTTCATCACCTTTTGCTTATTTTAATTTTTGATTTATGAGTGAATGGTTGTGGTTACAAGATTAATTTTTTCACTAAAATTTATTTTCGTTTCCATCTAAAGATTTTGTGTACAAAATTGCAATTTCGGTTCCGAGTAAACGCCCCCATTACACGAGAAATATTTTCGACCTCCAAATAAATACTGTATTGCGGCAAATCATTAAAACATCTTATCTAATCACTGGACGTACTGGTTAACACTCGAAGACTTCAGCAAAGCATAAATTATTAATAAGGATGTTTTAATTTTCAAATAATCGATAATTACACAATTGTGCACGAAAACGGCCCATCTGTTTCTAATAGCATGGTAACGAAATAAAACAGGAAAGTGCTAACAACTGTGGGAATTGGGAGGCTTAATCCATCACCTTCGGATATAACGGGCACTCGCTATAGCGAGTGATTTCCCAGAAATTGGGAGCACTCATTATACCGACCTTTCACTGTACTTATAGGTTGGTGGTATCAGTATCGAGACTAGATTTTTAGCAGTAAAAATTGGTATTGAGAATCGATAAATTTTGGAATCATCTCTATTGAGAACCAATTCTTCATCACATTAAAGTGAGACATGCTTAGAATCAGCAATACGAAAGCCTGTGGTGAAAAGAAAATTATCAACAGAATTTCTCAACCTTCATCAAAGAGTAGATAAAAATCAACATATGCTGCGTGATGATATGATATTGATAGAGCAGCAAAAATTCAAATTCAATGTTCTACACTAAACTTGAATTCGTTCTACTCAGTGCTTACATTCTTCAGCATTTCTGCCTTCACTCATGACTAGTATTCTAAGAATATAGAATTCAAATGAAGTTGCGGCATAGTCAAGTGTTAGGTATTACACTAATGAAAATTCATTAGAAATTTTAAAATGAAGACAAAGGTGTTTGTCACATTGTCACAAAATTTTCTCACTAATTTAAATTAATAAATGCTATTTAATGTTCCCGAAAATTGAAGAAAATCACAAGATCTTAAGGCCTTCGGACATCACTGCATGGTATAGCCTCCATATTGTTGCAGAGACAGACGTTTATTTTTGGTGAAAATGAAGCGAATATATTGTTTTGAATTTTCTAGCCATTCCTTGATAATAACAATGGCGAGAAAAGGATTTAGCAATAAAACCATATCAGAAATGAAATTTTCCTTTGGTCAACTCCCTTATGGTGGCACATATCTTAAAAAACAGCTACTGCTTTATTGTATGAGAGATAAGCGGAGTGAAAACAGACCGGGCACTATACATGTACAATAGAAACTCGAAATTATGATCCTCAATCCCGAACCAAAGGGTATCTAAATATATGTAACAGTACTCGATATCACGAAATAACGATGATTTGAAATTACAAACCTCGGGTCTCAATCCCAACATGAACAAGTTACTCATTTTTACGAACATTGACATCTTTTTTCAGATGCTCCTTGCCAGAGTAAGGCTCATAATCATTCATCGTTGGCATGCACATTATGCATTAGGATGACTTTGAATCATTGGTGAAGTAGTACATAAAAATGGCACCAATACAACTAAAACTGCACTCAGCTTTCCAACAACGAGTAAAAAAAAACTTAAATTTGTGAAGTATGGATATACTCTAAACTAACTAATTGCTACAACCAGCATTTTCCTCTCATAATCCCTGGAATTTCACTACCCATTTTCCCTGAACATAAATCCATGAGGGGTATTCTTAGTACAGAAATAGTAAAGCATCGGAAGAGATCCTATGATGTTCGAGCGGTAAATTCAATCATGCATATCACACAAGGAAGCGTTTTTCTCTCTACATATTTCAGGCTGATTACCAAACCTTACTCCACTGCCTCATTACTCTGGCTGACAATAGTTATAATCGAAATAATAGAAAGAATAAGGTTTCATTTACCGTCCTCAATGATAGTTTCGATGTAGTCATCGAGGAAGGATATCTTCTTCATTAGTAAACATTGCCCTTCCCTTCTTCCATCACCAACAGCCAAGAAAATCAGAGAAAATATGAGTTTTCCTGGTTCATGCCATCTCTTAGCTTGTCACATTAATTCTATATGATGTTTTTTTCTGGGCACATACGTAATCAATGGTAAAAAAAGTTCATATGCCCATACATATTAATAACGTATTATAGTGTACATTTCTCGCCTTTCGCTCCTACCCAGCGATCAAAAAAATCTCCTGTAAGATATCTTCTCAGCTGCAATCCTCCAGAGTGACAAGGAATCCAGTACGGATTTTGCAGCCTAATCCTCGTTAGAGACATATAAAAGACTAGATGAAGAAGACATCCTACGAAAAACCCTAATTCATGCCGTCGGAGAGGGAGAAGAAAGCCTTATAAGAATCCTAGTCCAATCGGAGGCACTTTCAACTCTCCCTTGCGTTATCAGAAGATACACCCAGGAGGACTTAAGGGGTGGGAGTTAGTTGGTACCAAGCCAGTTCGGAAGCAGGACACAAATTGACTGGGATCTTTGGATAGGGGGTTGATGCAAGGAGCTCAGAATGTTAAGACGGTCAAGGACGTGGAACCCTCTCAGTTAAAGAGAAAAGGAATAACGTTGGAAGAGGTGAAAATTATTCACGAAATTGAACCAAGAAAGTTAAGTAGAAGTGCTGTTGCAGAAAAGTTTGGTCATTCTGTCAACAGAAGAGCAGACAACTTTTTTATAATAAACATTTGTTCATCGTATTCCTTCTAGAATTATTATTCACTGTTTCCCTTTTCACATACTGCCCGAAGTGATTGGAAATTGATGGAAAGCTAAATGGAAATGCCCACCCATTCCCATGTTCTTTTCTCCCCTGTCAGTCCCCATCAAGAAAATTCCCCCAGTTTTCCATCTCCTTTGCTCCAAAATTTAGACTTTCTCTCCCCCACTACTTTTCTTTCACATTTGCAGGAAACCCAGCAAAGACTTTCCTTCCCTCCCACACTGGTCATCTCACCTCAAGTAACCCTTCGTTTCACCATCCCCGGGGGGGCAAGAGTCACCCATCCCTCCGAAGTCCCCAGTGCTGGCCCTCGAGGAGATAAGGCCCTTTCTCTAGCCCCCTCCCTCCCACCCGCTGGACAGGTGCAGTGTCCCCCGCTGGCTCATTAAGCCTCGCAAGCCCACTTTTGGACTCCTTCAGTGCCCCCCTTCGCAGGGAATCTGTGCACAGGGTTTAACACATTCAAATATTGTTTTGTGGGCATAACCTGATTCATAATAAAAGATCCCCCTCTCCACTGACTTGTCCTCCCATTCTGCAGGCATTGCCTGTTGAAGTAGAGCAGGAGAAAGATAAGATGTGACCAGAGCTGCATAAAGATATGATCCTTTCAATGTTTATTCCTTGGCCTTGAATCCCAGCTGGATCAACCTCCCAAGTGATGTAAGATACTCTGAGACCATGGGACTCGTAGCTGTTTTTATGAGGTCGAATGGAGCGATCCCCTCAGTGACAGGTGAAGACATAAGACTTCCGATTCAGTCTTCATACGTGGCCGGAACTGGAGCTGCAATGCTCTGATGAAAATCCCCTTGCTTGATCAGAAGCAGAGAATGAATGATACACAAAATATTCACAATTTTTAGGAGTATCGAAACTTTAAATTATGCCTGCAATTTAGTGGATGAAGAGCAGGCAACCTTATTTGAAGAGAGCTACAACTGAAGTTTTCGCAGAGTATACTGATAAACGAAAATTATGGATTTAGGTTACCATCGTTAGTAGGTGAAGAAGTGTAAAGGAAATTATCACGGCTTCACCATTGAAGTGCATGGTTTGTACAATTTACTTTTGGAAGGAGGTAAATATAAAGATGAACTCCTTTTTAAGCTCTTCTTTCAGAGCCTTCGTCTCGGGAATAACCACCCAAAGATGGTTATGGCTGTTATTTCATGAAATGAACGGGCATATCATTATTTGTTCAAAATACATGATTGACATAGCATCCATGAGAGAATCTTTTCACTGTTTTAACTTAACTTGGGTCTAATATATAATGCCTGATGCGGAGCATATGATTTCCTTTTAGTGGAAATTTATTCCTCTAAATTCTATATCCAGAGCAGCATCTAGTTGCAAATGATCCTGCAAATCGCACACTTCAATAGTGTATGCAATCATCAATACTAGCTTCAAAATATAAATATATCGCCCATGCACACGTTATGAGTTTTTCAGTAGAGATAACAGTAATATGAAAAGATGCACTAATGAAGCTTCGCAGGCCTAGTCCAAACTGCACATATATTTTGCAAAGATGCTCGATAGCTTCTGACTCATTGGAAAAAAGGAACAAATTAGCTATGTTTAACTCAATGAACCGTGTTGACACGAATACACATTTATGGATACATTCAAGAATTATAACCTCGTAAATCATGCAAGTACATTGCGGTAGTGCATATATCCCAGGAAACAAAAAAAATAGCTTCATCGTGATGTTGGTCAAGGATACTCGTTCATACAATATTTGATATTATGAAGTGTTGATATTTCTAGACCCATTGACTTCGTAATATTGAGTTTCTACTGTATTATAAATGTTTTGGACAATTTGTTTGTTACGATCCAAACTACTTTCATAAGAAATTGAAATATAGAAGTTTATCACATTAAACAAATGAAATAAATAGATTTTAGCCAAGTATTCATACTTCTACATACAACAGATAAACAACAACCTTATTGATAACGTAACATGATGTCTTGTTTTTCATCTGGTTAAAACGTACAACTTTTAAAGAGTGAGATCTTAGTCACAAGACTTAATTTTTCAGCAAATTTTCACTAAGTACATTTTATCTAATAAACTTCTCATTCAAATAGCTAAAAAAAATAATGCAAGTAGCCCATTGTAATAATAGTTTTAAGCTGTAAAGTGAAAAAGTAGGAATGGCATTACCTGAGATAAACATCAAGTATAAAATTTGTTTTTGCACTAGAGTGGATTTTGTGGTGGAATTGCGGGATGGGAATATTTACCACTTTGCATGATATTTCTATGTAAATCCAAAATAATAGTCAAGCCAGTTTATAACGAAGTTGAAGGGGCCGAATATTTACTACATAATAACCAAACTTCATTATATGTTGACCAGTTTTTCAGAGCCTCTCTTTGAAGAGGAATAGCCTTCACTTCGTTATAACCGGAACTTCCCCCAACAACACAAGAAATTTGGTATACGCGTACTTGAGACATACATAGCGTATACCGGTATATAGTATACCATAGCATGCTCGTATACACCAGGTATGCGTATACCGGTATCCATAGTTCATATGCGTATTCATGTATAGGTATACTCGGGACTTATAGAGTGTATACCGGTATATAGTATACCGTAGAGAACTCACATACACAAGGCATGCGTATACCGGTATCTATAGTTCATATGCGTATCATATATGTATGCTCGGGACTTACGGAGTGTATAGCGGTATATATAGTATACCTTAACGAACTTGTTTACACAAGGAGTGCGTATACCGTTATCCATAGATCATATGCACCACATATATATTTAATTTTCAATAGTATGTCTCTTGTATGATCTTCGTTCAGAAAAATATTATACGTTTAAAAAAGTCATGCAATCAGGTAAACCTCGAAAATGAGTCAGTATGAAGATGTAAAATCCATTACCACATTTAGTAGGTATATAACTGAATTTTTAGGAATATAACTGGGTTCAATTTAAAAATGTTTCACAGAAATTTGGTATTTGCTAGCTGTACATAATTCTCATTATCCATTTCTTTCATTTATGACTTTGTACGTCAATGTATTGATAATAGTTCATATCTAAAAGCCAATCACCATATTCGGCATTAATCTTGGCCAAAGATTGTTCTTACTTTGTTGACATAATACATATACCTACGATCTAATAATTTGTTGTAGTCCTATGTAGAAATTAAAACTTTACTCCTTAATACATCAAGAATATTAAATATGGCCATACTGTAATTAATCATTACATTATTGACTTAAATAATTCATGAATATTAATGATGCTTATTGTCCAGTTTGTTTATTTGCTTGATTTGCTTGGTCTAGGTTTTCGAACATGAACAACATGAATCCGGATGTTTACAAAATCTAAGCCCTCCCACCACCTACTACTTAAGTGTTTGATAAATTGAAACCATTCATATGATAGTACGAGTTAATAAATATGGAAATAAAACAGGAAATAAGTATTGATATAATTTAAAAATGACAATAAATGGTTAAAAAGTAATAATTCTGATTTCTTAACAACCCTATTTCGAATTCAGATGCTAACTTGTTAAAGCAGTACGTGAAAACGTCCATCTTTTATTATTGCGTAAAGTCGTGTGAATTTCGCTTGTAAGCGAATTGTTTTCTTTCCGTTGTGCAACATTTCTTGAAGTTTTGGTTGCTACTGCATGTGGAGTGGAAAGCCATCTCATGTGGTTAAAACAGTTAATTGATAAAAGGCAAGTGTTCTGTGGTCACGTTGAAGATATAAAGTTACGACGAAAGGAATGGATGGATTTTGTGATGTGAAAATTCTCATAGGAGGTATGTTTTGAACTGAATACTGATAATAAGGTGTTAATATAATATTATTGAGCTGAGAATGTTTTCTCACGGCATCACTGAAAAATATACACATGTCTCTTAGGAATTGTTTGCTTAATAGTTCAGTTTTTTTTGTAGATGAGACTATTGTCACTAACTTCACGCAAGGTTCCGGGACTAAGGACGAGATTTGTATGGCATTGTCAGCATTGTGCATCTTAGTGCAGAAGGAGACAAGGGTGAGTTCATTTGTTCAGTTAACTTTCATTGGTATGCTTTGCATATTTATACACATTTATGCTTTTTGTGCCATGTCCTGACGGAAGGTCGTTGAATTGAAAGGAGCAGCTGTAAATTAATTGAATTTATCTATTAATAGTTCTATCCTGCTTTTAATAATAAATAGAAAGATTTGTTGTTATTGCAATATTTAATTCTTCTGATCGTGCTTTCAGGTGCCTTTTTGTGGAGGAATCAAGGAGAAGATAAAAAGCCAAAGAATGTATTTGAGTAACAGTGTCACCAGTGGATGCAAGATAAACGTTAATTCCTCTTGGAAATGTATAAATAATGACTGATAATAAATGTAAAGGTAAATAGATGCAAAAGAGTTTAAATTATTCACCCTCATCTGGTTGTGTAACTTTCGTAATGAATGTTATTCGGAATTATACTAGGAATGAGTGTATTTCGAAATTCATCAGAGCAGTGTAATCAAGTTTCCTTTGCTAAAAATTGGTAACCGTAGTTGTGAAATATTACCGTAGTGAATTTCTAAATGTTTACTAAGATATAATAATTGTTTCCCTAATAATTTTCAATTCAGTTTCTAGTGCATATTTGAAAATGGATTTTATCATTTTTACTTCGCTACTCGCCATTATTAATAATATTTTAATTGCCTGCGCATTATTAGTAGTAAAGAATTTTTATTAGTATTCGGCACTATCTCTGTAAACGCTTCCAAGGCTCCAGGTACGTTTTCATTACCCTTCCATCCCTTCTAAGAACTTTCCGATCCTACCCTTAAAAGATCGCCTCACAATCCTAAAAGAATTCTGTCTACTCTCGCACGAGAAGAACCCAATCTAAACTCCGTAACGCTCGAAATAGAAGCTTCGTTTAGTCATCGATGTTCAACTTTACGGTATGATACCGATAGCCATATACAGTATAAGTCAGGTAGACATATATGGTATAAGTCTAATAACCACACATGGTATAATTCTAAGAGCCACATAAGGTATAAGTCTATTAGCTATATACGGTATAAGTGTCGTAGCCATATACGGTATAACCTGGACATAGGACATGTAGCCATATATGGTATACGTCTGAAAATAGGACATCTAGCCATTTGGTATACATAGTACAGTACATGTGGTACATAGAGAGGTAGCCATATACCAGTTGTATACCGGCTTACATCCCAGAAGTCGGTAAGCATTGGGTATACGTATGGCATACATATATAGGTTGTTTTTGGTATATGGTGTGCTGTTGGGGTCGTTATAAATGGGTCTGATATAAGTGGGCTTAACTGCATAGGTACTGAACTGAGTATAATTGGTAAGGAAACTAATATTTTAAGCTTACATACCATAAAACATTTCATAATTAGTAATTTACTAGAGAGCTGTAGGTTAAGTATGTTAACTCACTTTAATTTTATGAGTAAATGGTATTTGTAAAAATGTTTCCATAATTATTTTTTTCACACATTTTAACAAGAATAAGTTGTATTTTATCTTTTGTTTATTTGAGTGTACTTGTTATTTATTATTGAACATGTCAACTCTGGAGGTGAAAATATTATGCAAAAAAGTTATTAACGATGGTAAGAAAAAAAATTAATTCCTCAATGTACCTAAGTAAGGTATTCATGAAATTTTACTGTTTCACTGTACTATTCTATTATAAAAATGCAAAACATAACATACCTTTGCAATCAGTGACACTAACTATGGTGTTGTTAGGAGAAGCACGTATATGACATATCGGTAGGTCAGAAAAAGGAACTCCAGCAAACAGTCTGCTTGGGGTATTTTCATCAGGAAAAATGTCATCTTTCCTAGAACATTAGATAGTATTTCATCAGAAACATCATCACATACTAAATACCACACAATGGTTTCATAACTAAGTAACATACTGTGAAAATCGATTCCTCTTCCCCAGGAATGTCATACACCCTGCAACATAAACGAGCTGTTTCAGTCATTTTGCATGTGATAAATAGTGCATACAGTTAATGTTACATGACAGAATATAATTGATATTTTATAAAAGTAGATCCCCTGTAAATTACCTACGCCAGAAATTAGAAATTAACTGACGTAAAGAGATCAATTGAAACCCCTAAAGGTAAAGTACACCTCGATGGAAAAAATCGTCAGTCCATTCCTAGGGAATCAGAATTTATAAATTGTTCACATTACATTTAAATTGTTGCCAATTAGGCCTTAAATGGTTGGTCAATTGGTGCTAATTACATTATGAGATCCATGACAGATAAAATCTGTGGGAAATGGGATGAATGCATTCTTGTATAGAGGGAAAATTGGCACTGAACTCAATTTGGGGTTCAATATCTATGGGACAAACATTCGCCGAGTTTTACACCGACGGTTGACGGGCACCCATTGAAATTTGCAATGCTGTATACGAAAACAAGAATTGGCAATAACTATCAAGTCACGCTAATGAAACGATATCAACGTTTTTCAACGAAAATCATCATGTAAAATAACTGAACTCATGGTTGACCTTTGGTCACCTCAACAGGAGCTTTAAAATATAGAAATACAATACGACAAAAAGTTTCACATTCTATCCATCCGTAATCATTAACAACTTAAACAACGACATTCGTGTGAGTCACAATAATTTTAAATCAGAAAGTAATGCAATCAGAAACAAATAGGTGTCAGGATTCCTGGAAACAGTAGCTGCTCTGAGATGATAAGTTCACAATAATAATTCTGGTTGAAATACCTAGTTCTGATTCAGCAAATTTACGCCTGTCACCGACAATCAACGAAAATTGAAGTTTCCAAGGCAAAACAAAGTTACCCCATCCTTAGGACGGAATCACAACGACAGAATTCATTGAAAGACATTAAAATGAATGGTCGACTACCACATACAAGGTTTCATGGCTAGAAAATTAAATATAATCGTAAAAACAGTCATACAATGAAATTTACTGCTGGAGGTGAGAAAAATTCAACATTAAGGGTGTTCATCAAGTAAAACTTAACCTACAGCTAAATGTCACTAAGACATTACAACCTCAGAATATGCTCTTCAAGGCAAAAAGACCCCACCCTTGAGCTCCCATCAGCCATGTTGGAACTTTAAATACCCCAGTTGTGCCCTTGGGACGCCATTTTGAGCAAGGAATAAAGGTACCCAAATCCATGAAGTTTTACTTCACTTACCTCTTTAACGTGGCATCAACGACTAGTGACCTTTCACCTTCCGTTCCCTCATCTTTGACAGGCATTGAAGCGAGCATTTCCCGTCGGCTTTCATTCCTACTACGTGGCAAAGAAGTATGAATATGCCTGCTCTTACACAACGAGCTTTGCATTGGAGGCTGGGAAACTGAGCACGGTTTGGTACAAGCGACACCAAAAAGTTCACCCAAATAGATGAAAGACCTATTTAATCTACTTTTAGGCACGTACTGAACGAATTTCACAGCTTTTCCAATCATTTTGTCATCTGGCTTCCCTCTACAGGCTTGTTTTAACTCACCCCACTCCTACTTCTCCTGCCAGAATGACCTACTCATCTGATGTACAACACAATCGATTCGATTTGGCATTCGATACATAAATAAACATGTTCCATAATTAGCCTAAAAGATTTTAATAATTTAATATAGATAACTTCTGACGGCGCTCAAAATTATTTGATCGAGAGTGATTTCAGCATAAAATTGTCTCAGCAGTGTCAGAATTTTAATTACATTAATAGCCGACAGCTACGGGGCTACGGTCCATCAATATTTTTTCTCTAAAATAAGGCTATTTAAAACTATCGCACTAATTACTTCTAAATTAGTTTCTATATTCATGTTAATTCCTATATGCTCATTCCAATGATACACGATTGATGCTAAATGAATCCAACCAGACCACAATTATAAATTATTTAAAAATCAATATTTGGCAGTGGAGTTAGTGTTTATACTGACCAAATTAAAAGCATTAAAACGATGAGTGTGTAAGCGATTACAAAATGCAGAACTGTTCATTCACATAATGGTTGTACGTCGATATAAGTATTTGTTTCATTATGTGTTAACACAACAAGTCAACCTATTTTCAAAGGAAAATCTGCCAGGAATACCATTCTAAATTTTACACCTTCAAAGATAATTTTATTGACAACTTTATACACGCATAGTTTACACTGTGATCGAGGCTGAGGAAGAGGACTTTTGTATACGGATGACAAGACATAGTGTGCCTCAACGTGGTATTGTAGTACATTATTTGTTATGACCTCATTATTTTTTGCGGCCGTGATCGTAATCGCGAGAAACAGGTCATATTTTTTAGCCAGGGAAAATATTCAGAGATTCTCCAAGTAGAGTATCAGAGATTCTTCCATAACTATGGCAAAATTCTGGAATGGCAGATCTGTAATTGCTGCAGACACGTTTCAACAGGATGCAACAAGCAGAGCTCACTTGAAGCGTCGCAAATTTGCGACGTTATGTTAATTTTCTTCTACATCCTTGACAGGAAAATTGGATTTTTTTAAAAATTACAGCTCGATTGAAATTCTAAACGATATGATGATCCAACCACATTCATGAACTTGAAAAGAGAATGAACACATTCGAGCCCACGGAAAACCTTTTTAAGGCTCTCGGAGACGGTTTCGCACAGGAAAAATACCGACGCCCTTACAAGAAAAAAAATCGTAGACAGGGAAAAGCTGCGAATTATACGGCTTAAAAGTGTTTTTAAACCCGATTAACAATAATTCACATTTTATTTTAAAAAATAATTCAATGTTTACCTCAAAAAATATTAACAACTGTTTTTTATCCATTAAACATAATTATCCCTCGTTCTTTTCATAGTTCGCGGTATGTGGTAAGGTATCGATATCATATCAAGCCGAGCGGTTTCGATATTAAAAACCAGTTGAGTTGGTGTAATGGTTATAGTTTTCCGGCCTCTCACCCTGGGGGCTCGGGTTCCATACCCAGCAGTGGAAGATATTTTTCATTGGTTAGCTGTCCCTGTTTACCTACGCAAGCGGGGCCCTGTGTGGGTGGAACCTTTAGTTCCCTAGCCACTTGTGGGACCATACACATGGATACTAATATCAAAAACCTTAAGGAGGGTGCTGAAAAGCACACTCGATTGACTTGGACTCTTGCAGTATATTTTCTCCAGTGGAGGAAGCGATACTGTTGGAGAGCCCTTGCGGGGCTCCCAATGAGGACGCAGCTTCCACTATCCTATCCCTACCTGTGGTGGTCCCAAGTGTGAAACCCATCCATTCATCCATTCCAGTTACCCCTTCAAGGGAAGGGTTGGGCGACCTTTCTGACTCATCTGAGTCAACCATTCACTGAGCCAGCCCCCCCCCCCCCCAAAGGGGCAGACTCTGATGTGGGGCCTATGGCAATACCATAGGGAGCATCTCATCTCACAGTGGGGCAAAAGGGGACTGGTGCCGCAAGGGTAGGCAGGGAGCGAAGGGATGTGGTGGAAGTTTGGCGCCCCCCCCCCCCCCCCCCCTCCTTATGGGAAAACTGCTGACGAGCTAATTGCCAGTGAGGCCCCAGAGCGGGGGAAGTGCTAACAGGGACTCCCTGCACTTCTGTCACAGAGAGGAGGCGTATCCAAGGCGATATGCCTACTCCTAATTAGTAGTAGGCTTAGTTATTAAGGTCCAAGATGCCAAGACTGGGTCTCTGCCATCTTATGCAGAGGCGACTATAGTCTCCTCAAGAAGATGGCCATTATCCTGACAAGGTATCCTAAGGTGATGATGCTCGAGGAATGGCAGGAAGAGATAGAAAGGAGACTGGAGAGACTCTGGGATGAAGTCTCAGAAGACCAGGACCTCCCTGCCTTTCAGAGGAACAGGTTGGAAATTACATGTGGTGTTGATCGTTCTGCAGCCTGGTTAGCAGAAGCAGCGAAGAAGATGGGTTATATTGTTTGATATTGATTGGGACCATATCACACTAATTAACTTCAAGTCTGAATTTTTTGTTATGTTGAAGCTGAGATGTAGGTACTTCACTTTAATATGAGGATTATGATATGAATGTTGACTGAGTTCAAGTCAAGATTTTGCAATATACCTACTTTCATTGAAATCAAATTCAATTATTGAATTCTGTCAAAACAGTAAATGTTCATGAAGTATAAATGCATTTATTTAACAATTTACAAAATAGTTGACAAAAAGGATGTACATTTTGTACATGCATGCAAATATAGAGCAGCAATTTTTTACATGGTCCCATCTGTATGATGCATCAACCTGAAGAAAAAAATACTATTTAACCCCATGGAAACCAATTCTTTGCTGTATTACAGGTGTTAAAAGCACCAATCAAATCCCAATAGTATAGTCTTTCTTACCATAATTTCATCAACCTAGCCATTTCCATTTCCAAATATTATTTGGTTGAAAAAATTGAACTAACATGAATATACAAGTCTCATTACATTAGTGGCAAAGTTTATTGCCAATTTTGGGTACATCGAGGGCAGGTTAAAGTTATTTATATCTAATCATCCTCCTGTTCTAATGGTGCAAATGACCTAAAAAGTCAACTGCCTTCCTGGAATAACAACTACTATAAAGAATCATCAATCATACAAAGGTAAGAGTTATAAGAACTTAAAAAATCAAGAGAAAATTAAAACCCATCGGAAAGTATTTAAAAAAATCAGGGTTTAAATGTGAACTGTAGTATAAAGATTTACATGAAGGAAAATTAAAAGACTTTGCTTCCGACAAATTCACTCTTATTGTCGACTAGTTTTGATTCACTGTACCATCATCAGGACTAGTGGTTAAGAATACCTAGATACCTAATTATATACTGAATGGGTTGGGGGAGGGAGGGGGGGGAAGGGTATGGGTGAGGCTGGTAGCAACCTGTCAAAATTAGTGAATAGGCGGGGTGGGGAAGCGAGGGAAAGGGATGTAGGGGGGGGAGGGTTAGGAGTGGAGTGTGGGTTGACGTCATAGGGAAGGAGAACTTTGGTTGTCTGAGATTTTTCGGGGTGTAATTGTGGGATGTCTAGAAGTGGAAAGGGTGGACATTAGTGATCGGCTCTTACCTACTTACACACTTTAAAATTTCTAACTGCTTGCGGATGTCTAGCTGTGTTCCTTTCTTTACTCTGTGCAGCAACTCAGGAGTGAAGTCTGACTGGTGGCCTTTCTCTATGAGATGGGCTGCAAATTGGGGCATCCCAGTGTTCTTGACGTAATCTTGTCAGTGTTCTTCTGCTCGTACCATTAGGCTCCTCCCCGTTTGTCCGACGTATTTTGCATCTCAGTCACCACATTTCAGTTGGTAAAACCCGCTCTGGAGGGCTGGTTCTATGGGGTGTTTGACCGAAGGTAGCATGCTCTTAAGGTTTCTGTTATTATAAAAGGCTGGTTAATGTTCATCACTTTTAATAAAGTTCCTATTTTAATGGAGGGTTGCCCTAAATATTTAACACGTCACCTTGAAAGTTGGTTACTGGGAGGGGGGGAAGATTTCTCTAAATATAAGCTTCTTCTTTTTGCTTGCTAGCAAATCATCCTCGAATTGTTTGGTGTAACTGTTGGCAACAGCAATTTTTTTTATATTGATTATTTCTAACGTGAAAGATGAGGGCTCTAAGGGGATGGATAATGCTCTGCACAGCTAGCAATGAAAGGCTGCCAATTTTTGATTCATTGCATGTTTAGAGGATGCATGGATGACCTTGTCTGTGCAGGTTGGTTTTGCGGTAAATAGAAAACTTGTGTTGCCCGTCTTTGATTGAAATATTTAGATCCAGAAAATTCAATGCATCTCCCTCTTGTAACTCCATTGTGAATTTTATATTTGAGTTCAAAGAATTTATTACTTTAAAAAAATTCCAAATTGTCTCTTTGTTCCTGTCCACAAGCGTAGTATATCATCTACATAACAGAACCAAAAGTGCACTTTTTTGAGGGGGTTGTCACTGTGGAAAAGTTTCCTTTCTAGGTTGTTCAAAAATATTTCAGCTAGCAGAGGTGACAAGGGGGAACCCATAGCTAATCCTTCCATTTGTTGATAGACGTTGACATTACAAATGAAACAGTTCTGATTTATGCACATTTTCAATAAAGATATGAGTTCATTACAAATGATTTGTTGTGTCTTAGCTTCATGTAGCACTTCCCTAGCCAGGAGAACTGCTTCTTCTCATGGGACTCATGAACAAGTTCACAACATCAAAATACACCAATACAGAATTCTTGGGTGGAGTTTCTTCTGCTAAGAATTTTGTCAGTTCTATGGAATTTTTTATGCTTCACGTAGCACAAAATTTGGAATGATCTATAAATTTGCACTTCACAACCCTAAACAAGGAATGTACTGGGGACCCGATGCCTGACAGCCCTGGGCGGATCGGTATGGATGGTTTGTGCACTTTGGGCATTCCGTAAAACCTGGGGGGTGTGGGATTCATCTCCATTACTTTACACTTTTCATTGGGGGTGAGGATCGTTTTGATTTCGGAAATCACTGTTTTGCACTCTCAAATTCTGAAGATTCAGGCGATATGGAGTGGAAGCGAAACATGATAACACATTGTTGGTGCATCTTTGATAAACGCTACCTGACGATGCTGTAATACAGTGAAACCCGGGTCGTAGTAAAGTTTATTTTTGTGGATTTGGCTCGTGTTTTTTCTTTATGTGTTATCATGTTTTGCACTCTGATTGAACTTCACTGTAGGGTCTTTTTTTTAACAACTGTGCATGGTTTTCTGTAATAAAGTCTAAACATTTGTCGATGTAAGTTTGATTGTCCATAATTACTGTTGAATTCCCTATTTCTGCTTTAATGGCTACCAAGTTCGCTGTTTTAAATGATTTTTTGATGGAATTAATGATAGCTCCTTCTCGGCTATGGCAAGTTGACTTTGTGTTACTGGGGTCCTCTTCTTCTTTGAGAAATGAATTTAAGTTGTGGGCAAAGACACCTTTAATCATATGAGCTTCTCTTCTTATGGCTACTTCACAGTCCACTACTAGGTCTACTAAATCATTGTTCTCATTTTTAAGGTTGGGACAGTATTTGAGACCTTTTTCTTGCACTTGCATGTTCCGCTGGTCTGAATTGGTGATTTGATAAGTTAATGACTCTATCGTGGAAGGTTTGGGGACTCACTTTAGGACTTACAGTTTCTTTGCTTATTGGTGGTGGTTGTTTTTCCCTCAGGTTGATCAGCTTTTTCCTTACTGTCTGCAGCTTCTTGTAGGCAATTTCACTTGCCAGGCCCCTCACTCAATTGTCAAAAACAGTCCATTCCGCTCAATGTAAGGACTCTACCAACTCCATGTGAAGATGATGTCTATAGAGCGCTACATTGTTGTGCTTTGCGTACCAATGCTGGAGTTCCTTCCTTACCCAGGCTTTTTTGGCTGCTTTCAAGGTGTGGACTGCGACTGGGCAAGCTGAGCTACTGCAGAGATTCACATAGTTGGGGATGATGTTATAGGCTAGACACTTACTATTGAAGTATATGTTGTTTGTAGGAAGCAAAGTCTTTTAATTTTCTTTCATTAGAATAGATTTCTACAATGTAAAGGCCTCAACCATTCAGTGTATAAAGATTTATAGTTTTCAACCTGTAGAGTAGGTTTTGATGGAGAGTCCCTACTCTTCTCTGCATTCGATTCTCCTACCGGCTCCATCCCTACATTGATTCTCTTCAAAATGGTAATTTCTTACCCAAATCTACACACTATCCATAATACCTTTTCTCTCTCACCCTCACTACCCTTCCTATCAACTTCCTTTAGCTACTACCCTCTACCTCTCATCCTCCCCACTATCTTCATCACAAGTCAACAATCCTAAGGTTCGTTTGTTGAAAATTGCCAGAAGGAAAAGGTTTCCTGAGCCAGGAATCGAACCATGGACCTTTGGCTAGTCAGGCCAATGCACAGACCATCACGCTGCCTGGGATTCCAGCCCCAAAGGCAATTTTTGGAGATGGTCCAAAGGGGCTAGTTCTCATTCACCTTTAATTATGGTCCATCAAGGATGGCACACATACAGTGGAATTGCACTTCAAGGAAGCTACAGACCATGAGGATAGATCCAATAAATAATTGTAAGGGGCAATGTCACCACTGTAAGATTTTATGTTGCTGTTATCATAGAGTAAGTATGATTTTTATACTTACTCTATGCTGTTATGCACAGCTAGCAAATGTTGAAAATTGCCAGAGGAAGAAGGATACATGAACTATCCAAAATATAGTTACATAAATCCAAGATATTAGTGACATAGACATAGAAGGAATAAAACCCTTTAAAAACCTTAGAAGGTTCTTCTTGTGTGTCATCATCCTTCAATATCACTTGTGACATACACATCCCACACACAATATCACTGCAAAAAGAGGGGGGAAGAAAGAGGACATCTGTGGAACACCACAAGTGAGGTGTGCCTTGGTTGTCGAGGGTTGGTACCTACTATTACATGAATAAAATGAGATGGAGGGGTATGTCTGCATGTCATTGAGATTGTACCCTTTTTCCCCTCCTGGATGAGTTCCATCTTCGATCCATGGTGATTTGCATTGGCTGACATGTTTCAGAATCACATAGTGATTTTTCATAACATATGGTATCCATTGAAAAGACCGGTAATGCAGATGTTTAGCCAAATTAGAAATATTCTATTTCGCTTCTACTTGTAGGATAAAATTTATGCTCCAAAGTAAAGGAATGGATTTTGAAGTTTAGGATAGCATTGACAACGCATGAGAATCTGAGGTACCTCACTGGTCAGCAAGTGCAAACCATAATCCAATAGTCGATGACCCACCAGTATGTGCTTAAGCCATTTTGATGCTGTTCAATTTATAGGATATTCCATCCTAAGTTGGATTGTGTGCTGCTTGACACATGCCAATTTCCCATCCAATGCCATTGACTATTTCTAACCCAATATCGAATTGTAGAACACTTCTTATTTTCTGCTCGCCAATCTCACTAACCAGCATCTCTCGATGTTGCTTTTACGTGATGTATCGTAGTCACGTGGGATATATGAGCATTGTTATGACTAGTATTTGTGGTGTCATGCGGAATATATAGACAATTTTCAACCCTTATATTGACAATTTATAGGGCAATAAATTGGACCATGTCAAACGGGCTTAAGGAGATACGGGTAAGTTTTCAGTAACTATGTCTATAGTCTAAATCACAAACAGGCACCTGCAAGGACAAATTATAATAAAAACAATAAAGATTTGTGCATAATTCAAGCTTTACTTTATTCACCAACTAGTCCTTCCTTTCCCTCTTCTTTAACCACCTCAGATGCAAAATTGCTAAGATTTCTCTCAGGCCCAAAATTGCTGAGGTTTCTCCCAGGCTCTAAATCATCGTGTGCCTTCTGGGATTCAGCATTCCCTAATCTACCTTTCAGCTCTTCATTCTCACTTTCTAATAATTTCAGGCGAGCTTTATACTCTTCTAATTCTGCTTTAATAGATTCAAATTCCACCAGCTCTGGCCTGCCATTCCCAAGGTGCTTCTTAACATATCTAGCAAGTGTTAAGGAAAGGAAGCTTTCTCCACCATAATCATTTTTGAATTCACCAATCATCTTGAAAACAAAATAGTGTATATACTACATACATACAACATGAATAGGTTATGCACATAATGTATGCTAGGTGATTATTCACCCCAGCCCCATATGTGGCTCCCACAGTAATGAATACAAGGAGGTGACCCCATAAATCCTTCTTTGAGGATTTCCACTACAGGATGGCCCACAGTGATATAATTTTTCGATTAAGAAAAATTGATGGAAGAGTTACATCCCAAGTTAAACTGATACATTAATGAGGAATGCCTGCCTCTCAAAATCAATACACACACAAATTGAGTGATGGTTGTGGGTAGAGCTCACTATTTACCAAGCCCAAAAGTGTATGAAATTCACACATCAGGGTAGAGTGGGAGCCCATGGGTTCCCACTAAAGGACAGTATACAGGGAATTACCTCAATAGGGTTTTGCTGGACACATCCAAAAGCACCTACCAGGATTCACACCTCTGGCCAACAGCCCACTGTATGCCACTCAACATCACATATGTAAAAACAATCGCTTTGAAAAAGGTTTAAGGCCTGGTGACACATAATCACTTTCAAAGTTCAGTTGTGATGGCATGAATTAACACAAAAATGCATCACGTAACCACTTCAACATGTAAAAGTGCATTTCTAGGCAATATAACCAGTTCTAATTTAGTTTATCCATTCTTACAAGTTATGGTCATGTTTCAGGGACACTTTGGAAACATAAATGACATTTATAGCCATTAATTTCAAGGTTTTCAATGCACTGTAGGAAGCACTGGCATATATGACTTGCTAGCCAATGGACGACAATGAAGCCATAATGGAGGTGTTTAGGAGAGCTTATGCTCCACTTCCTACAAAGAAGGCAGTGTTTCCTACTTCCCCTCATGGAGACTGCAAGAGTATTAAAACATAATTAACAATGAATTCGATGCCATAGCAATATCACTTAATCTCTCAAACGCTAGGGAGGTGTTATGAATTTTGCTGAACCCTCATTTTCGTCGGGATTACAAAAAAAATGCCACTTTGATGGCACAATCATTGAAACATTAAAAAAAAAATATAATTTGTTCTAAAAAAATACTAAACAGCAAGCCATGACTACAGTTGAACAAAATTCAAAACAAATCATTGAATTGGGGGAAAAAATTCCCAGTTATGAAATTGGACTTCAAATCACTTTCAAAGCTAAACTCTGTCATAATAAAAATCAAAAAAATTGTCATCACTACTGTTTCCATCATCGCACTTCACCCACTTGCACACTTGTGGAATACCTAGTGAGCTGCTTCATTCTGCCTGTGGGTGTGAAGTCATGGCATGGATCACTGGTCCACTTGTTCCATTGACCTCGTATATTTTGCTTAACCTTTTCCACTCGGGTGTCGACTGATACTCGACACAGCATAGCTCACCACCAAATCGTGTGTCAAGTGTCACTCGACTCCCGACATGTGAAATCCAGGGGCATTTAAAATTGAATTGCAAGTGGACTACTGTTATAGTGGGTGAAAAAATCTGAGTGGAGAGGGTTAAATGGCTTTCTCACAGGTACACAGTAAGGCTGCAATTGGATCACCAGTCTACCAGAAGTGACAACTCTCAGGGTTTTTAACTCTCCCACCTTATTCAAAATGGTTTCAGTTCTGTAGGCTCTAAACTGATCCAAACCAAAAGAAAGGATTGTCTTAAGAGTCCACCAGGTCACATTGCACATCCGCTTTGTAACCAGTTTCATTCCAGCTAGGTCCATCAAGCCATTGGGGTGGACATGAACAAATACAACTGTTGGAAGTTTTCTTTTGAGTATCAAAAATAGCCGTAGTTTTGTGCCATCAGGAACACAGCTAGAACTACCGTATAGTGTGTTTTTAAATGACTAGTGGTTATAACAAAAATTTATGTAGACCCTTCGACACAGTCTTGCAGGATGGTACATCAAAAGTTAGTGGAATTTTGTCTGTTTCCTATTTGACCTAGTTCAAAATAAGTATTCTTTCTTGCATTTGTAACAAATGCAAGAAATGCTGATACCTTTCCTTCATAATGTGCTGGCAATTTCTGTGCAATACTTGCTTTTGTAGAAAACTGATAAGCCATAACTTTTCATGAATCTTAACACCAGCCTTTAGATCCTGAAGAGTCCCTTGTTTTCTCTGTTTTACTGCTAATGCCTTGGTCTCATCAATTATCATTTTGGTTAAAACACATCCCTGGATTCCTCTTATCCACCACCCACTTCTTTATGGCCTTCCAAAGTTCAGGCCAACTTGGGCCATCGAAGCATCAAAGGTTGTGTTTTTGATTTTTAGCTGGATCTCAACCTGTTGTCATATTTCCGAGGGAATTTTCCTTAAACAAACAGTTCTGCTCAGTTAGAAGAGTTTGCGGTTTTGCCATGATAAGTTTTGATGAAATACAATCAAGTTCATACAATATCTCATTTACCCTCCTTCAACATTGCAGAGCGAGAAAAACTATATTTCAGTCACATAATAGCGATGAGCTAAATAATATCAATCACAACTACATCATTATTCAATAGAATAATAAATAATCATGCAATTAACTTTAATTGATACATTGAATATGATGTTGTAATAAGCAGTATCGCCCATCTAGGGTAAAAATAACATAAAGACATAGTTTGAGCCTTCAAAATGCAGGTGATTTTTTGAGCCATAATTCTGGACAAAAAGTGCTTCACTGCCAAATACAGCAATAATTATACCATCTAACAATTCACGTGAAAAAAAATCACTAAAGAAAATTAATAACTAAGTGCTTCAAAACTGGTCCTCCTTGATCATTTGAGAAAAATCAGGCAAAGAAACCCTGGTGAAAATAAACCGTGACAGACAGTGTGACAACAATGTGTATCACACTGTGCAAGTGTATTAGCCACAGTGTCTGTACACTGTGTGCACAGTGTGCTCCCTTCAAAGCATGATGGACAGTGTGACCACAATGTGCTGCACACTGTACAAGGCTATTAGTCACAGTGTATGCACACTGTACATGGGTATTAGTCACAGCGTCCTCACAATGTGTGCACGGTGTCCTCACACTGTGAACACACTGTACCGTCACAGTGTAAATCACGCTTTCTGCACGCTTTTGAGTCCCAATTTACGCTTTTGTCACAGTGTATGCACACTGTAATCACACTCTTGTCACATTCTAAGCATGCTGTGTTCACGCTTCTGTCACATTGTCTGTCACGGTTTATTTTCACCAGGGAATGCACTTAAAAATCCACCATACTCAAGCCCACCATCATAAATGATCAAATCCTGAGGTTTCTGGTGTGATTGAGTGGAAACGGAATATAACTGCACTTAAATAATGAGCAACTTCCACAGAGATAATGTTGAGTGCAACCGGGTTGCGCTTGATGCTGTAGATGGTTGGTGGAGTTGAGTGATCATCAAAAGCCATACATAATAATAATGGACATTTATTTCGACGAGAATAGTGACCAAATAAAATTTTAGCCTATTACTGTCAACAGTTTTTGGAATGTGGGCGATTGAAATCTGGGCATGGCCCCTACAGTGCCTCAATATGTGACACTTGTTGATTTTTGTTTTCACCCGTAACTCCATTTTTATTGCATAAAAAATCATTAAATTTTTTCCTGGAGCTAAGAAGTCCAAACAGATCCCAGAAACATCATTAAAGATGCCATACATTAAATACTTCCAGAGGAAAAAAATTATTTTGACAAAAAAATCCGTGTACCAATTTCAATTGACTGTATTCACAGTGAAAGGCAATGGAAATGCAAAGGGAATCCAGACTCATAGTTTCATTTAAAATAATCTTTAATGTATGAGCCAAGTTCCTTTGAAAAAAAACTTGTGAGACAGACATTTACGTAATTGCTGATGAGTATGCTACTCTGCTAGCTATTACCGTTCACTATGGTGTGAAGATGCATGCTCGAATGTTATTGTTATCGCAAAAATAGATGATTTTCTCCCTTCTATATCATGTAATTTCATTTTCATTGTGTGTCCCTTAAAAAATATGCCATTTTTACATCGAGTAAGAATAAGTAATTTTTCTACTAAAAGCAATGCAGGACTATATATAGAAGGGAGAAAATAATCTATTTTTGCGATGAAAACAACATTCAAGCATGCATCTTCACACCATAGTGAACGGTAATAGCTAGCAGAGTAGCATACTCATCAGCAATTACGTAAATGTCTGTCTCATAAGTTTTTTTTCAAAGGAACTTGGCTCATACATTAAAGATTATTTTAAACGAAACTATTGAGTCTATCACGCTTTCGAGTCCAAATTTATTCTTTTGTCACAATGTATGCACACCGTACTCATGCTCTTGTAACATTCTATGCACACTGTGTTCACGCTTCCGTCACGGTTTATTTTCACCAGGGTATGAATTAAAACCTCTCATTTATATTATCTACATGCATATTGTGCATACACAAGAGTGCACCTATTTTCAACTCCTGTTTACCAATTATCTACTGCCGGACACCTTCGTAGTGGTTGATGGGTGCAAGTGCTTTTACCCCATTTAATGATTTCTTTCATTATACGTAGCCAGTGGAAATAGACAGTTTAATGTTCATTCAAGCTTACTTGGGAATCACATCTCCTATTGAATCTCAAGAAAAAACGTCAATATCAAATTAATATCAAACCTCAATTCTAAGGAATATAAAGGATACTCCAATGCATCTTTGGGCTTCTCAGGTTCTTCGTACAGTCCCACCAATACTTTGGTGAAAGCATCCATCACCCCGGATTGCTCCATGTACCGACGAAATTCCTCACGCTTGGCATCCAGATGTCCGAACTGCTGTCAATATGGAGCATCGCTTTAATACTTAACTCCTACATATTAAACAGGCATGTCGTTACAAGACACTCTAATAAATTGATTTTGCACATATCTTGAAAAATATACACACATTATTTTGGTCCCACATCACATAATTAAATTTCCTCAAATCGAGTCAGGGCATCATATCATTACACCGAGTGAGGATATGTTTCAGGTAACACCATGAATGTACACTCAGAGCCGCTTGTCATTCAGTTGTACAATTCAAAATTTCAAGACCATATATCGAAGCATGACAATTATCAAGCGTCGAAGTTACTATTTGGGAGATATATGCATTATAGCAATGCCCTCATTAGAGCTTCATATCTACATCTACATAATACCTGCAAGCCACCATTTTAAGGTGTGTGGCAGGGGGTGAATTCTCACCTACATGCACAGCATATGCATAAAAAAGGATTAGTACCTAATAATATATAATAGCCTAAACTTCACAATTTAAAAAAGATAAAAATAGCAAAGCAAACATGCAATATGATGCTGTTAGTTGGATTAGCTTCAAGTCCTTATACCAACATGCAGCTACATATGCTATCCATTGATACACTCGTATAGGATATATTTACCGCAATTAATATCCCTAATTGTACGAGGAAAGAAGGGCATTTTGAATCTGTCAGTTCGGCAATCAATTTCTCTAATTATGTGATATTAAAGGTAAAGGTCCAGTCTACCATAATAGTAAGTTGGGGTTTGCAAAATATTTTTAACGTCATCAGTGAAAATAATTATCTTAGACTTTATTTCACAGATTAAGTCTAAAATTCAACCTCCGATCTGACAATGATTGCCACTTTAATTTATTTGAGAGACTCGTTATACACTAATGTAGTTATCGTATGTTCCTTGTATTATCCATTTGTAAATATATCTTCGAGATCACGCGCAGGAAGTTAGCCCACGCCTTTTCCACCCCACGGACTAGGATTTCACTTCTTTCTCGTTATGTCGAGAAAGCCAGAAGGTTGACAGTAGATGTTGCAGTGTATATATTGCGGGTTATCACTAGTTTTAGTTATCATACATGCAGCCTGTACTACCTACCTAAACATAAGCCTATCAATCTTGCTAAGCGACCTGATACATTTTTGAACTAACCACTTTTGGATTAACCACTTAAGAACATTTTTGAACTTCAAGCATACTAGTACAATAAATCACTTGTTGGTAAAATTAATATGCATGCAATGCAGGTTGCAAAAGATAAAGCAACGATTATGAAAACACACCTGCTGCAACGATAGATTTCAACCAATTAACACAAATAACTCTATAAGAATGATATATCTTACCCTATTGTTAGACATTTGTCACTACTACCTATTTAATTGTGTACTTCTTCTCTTCTTGTAGAACTCTTGTTTTTGCCAAAAGAGTTTCACCGTATACGCGCGCCAAGATCTTGGGGGCAGGAACGTTCCGTGTTAAATGGGGGTACGCTGCATTCCCTCCTTGACGTAGTGATATTACTTTTTGTAGGTGGCAGAATGACCGCGGCTATAGTACGACAGACTGCAAGAGATGACAGCACACGGAAAACGCGCACTTTATGAAAGGAATAGTGCAATATTATAACCTTTAAGCAGGGCTTGGAACGGTAGTGAGCTAACTTTCGTCTCAAAAAGTATTTTGTCGAAATGCTCGTCTCGTCTAGTACCAAAATTTTCGTCTCAACTCGTCCAAAATATTTTTTCGTCTCATAAAATTTGCCATCTCATATGTTCTTTGCTTTTGTTCCTTTAACTCTAGCATTATTTTCTTTCTTGAATTAACGTCTTGATATCTATATACTTTTTTATCAAGTTTTCTTATCTCATTCTTTAAATTTCACAATAAAAGGGTATGGTTTAAACATAAAACGGAAATGAAAAAACCTTTGTTAGTGCATTCTTCCTAAAATTTTCGTTTCGTCTCGTTCCGAAAATTTTTGCGTCCCAAAAATTTCGTCTCGCCTTTCGTTTTGTCACGTGCAGAACAATTTTTTCAATCTGGAATTTTATCTCTTCGTCTTGATTGCGTTATTCATCATGTTTTTTTTTAATCTGGCTGATTTTTTAAAAATAAATAGTTGTAGCCAACCGCGTACATTTTAGAAACATTATCACGGATTCTTCCATGGCATTAATCAAGGCCGTAGAGACCTTAGACCATATATACTTCATTGAACTGGTCTAGGATTGGGACGGTCTTACATTATCATGGCATGGCTATGTTTTGAATTCAAAAACTCCTCCCTACTCGGCCCTCGTAGTCACCTTAGTTGATGATAGTTTTAGCAGATGTCAGGGCGAGCACCTTATCATTTCCAAACTTTTGATATCCCATCCTAGTTCGAAACCAGACTCAACTTGGTCATCTGGCGACTGGCCAGCGACCGGTAAATCCATCACTTCGATGGGCAAGTTGACCCGCCGCCAACAAACTGAAAAGGCAAAAAAAAAAGTTGTAGTTCCGGCATCGGTATGCTCACTATTTGAGATGACGCAGCGAACGCAGTCAAAAACCAGCGCGCGGAGCGGCCATTACTAAAAACAAATAACAATCTCAAATTGGCAAAAACAGCGGAGTGATGAAAATATTTTGCGCAAGTTCAAATTATGATGGACGTTGGCAGTGTATACATTGCTGTCAGCTGTCTTTCGAAATGGATAATTGCATATTATATGAGTTATTAGTTTATTGCGAATGGAAGGAGGAGCCCGAAGTAAATGCTTGAATTCGGAATGACGCATTGGTGAAATATATAGAGAAAACAATTCAGTTATGTCATTTGTGTAATTCAATGTAATATTGTTTTGGTTTCAGCTGAAGTGCAGCAAACACACGGACGATGTAAAAAGTAGTGTAGAATTGTTCCTACGCTACTTAAATAGTGTGTTTCAATCGGTAACATATAAGGAGGTCCACGATGATAGCGTATTCAGGTTATTACGTTGAAGATTGTTTTTAAAAATAGATATTATCATTTCCTAAGTGACTCTACAGTTAGATAAATATTCTCTTATGTAATGTCATGATCGTACGATTTTCACACGGTGATTTTCTTTGCTGATGTCTACCATTTGATCCATAGGTTGGTCAATTCTCAGCTGCCCTGGCAGTTCGCTGTTGGGCAAAAAGGAAAAGTCGTGGCAATCATGCAGAATGAAATTTTGGAAATCCGTACGTCTAGGGATGAATATTCTTCTGTTGTGGGAAAAGCTGCAAGTAAGTTCTTTAAAAATCGCAATTCGGAAGTCGTTGTAAAGGAGAACTTCACTGTTTTGTTCGTGCCCTTACCCAGATAGCAAGGCAGCTGGATTCCAGCTTTGATTTCGGCTGGATGGATCCAGCTGGACAAATCGCCCAGAATCCTGCTGAAATATGAAGCTTAAATACAGCTGGAATATAAAGCTTAAATCCAGCTGGACTAGTCAAGTCTGTATCCAGCTGGAGTATGCAGCTGAAATCCAGCTGGTTGAGACAGCCTAGAATATTAGCTTGAAATCCAGCTGGATTCCAGTTGGAATCCAACCTGTTATCCAGCTTGAATCCAACTGGAATCATGTAAAAAGCACATTTCAGCTTTACAATGGATTATTCCAACTGGATTTATGCTTGCACACTGGTGATTCCAATTGAATCCAGTAGGTTTCCAACTGGATTGTGCTTAGCTATGTGGGTAATAATTAGCATACATTCATCCTAAGGCCGAATGGTACCCAGAATAGATTAAACGTTTTAGTGTATGATGGTACCTACTATGGACAGAGAGCTTTTTGTAAACATCGAAATCATGCAATCTATGAAGCATTTGGTATTTTTTTCTAATTCATGCCTATCGATAGGAAGATATTACCAAAAGTAATTCTGATGTGTAAGCCAAAATTATGTTGAGGAAGATCATTATTCCCAATGGGGAGGATAAAATGTTAACAAAAAACCTTTAATTTAGATGTGGGGTGTTCAACTTTGAAAAAAAAGTTATTCCAGTATATATGAGAACATATTGGCATTTACTTTGTGGAAACGATTGACATCCATGTTAAATAAAAATATCACAGGTACAATTTTCACACTTTAATCCCTTCCACACATCCGACCATGATTTCAGCACATTATGCCATTGTCAGGGTAAAATACTCCAATCATATCTGCCTTTTCTGCATTCTAAAGTTGGCTCTTATATTGGTTGGGGTTTTCTTGATATTCTACATGTACATCTGTTGCCTAAAGTAGTCATCATCATCATGGGTCAGCAAGATTGGTTTGACGCAGCCCTCCACTCGAATCTTCTATCGGCCAACCTCTTCATATTGATGTAGCTCCTCTCTTTTACATCCTTCACAACTTGCTCCATATACCTCATACGAGGCCTGCCTTTTCCATTTTTCCCATTTACTTTTCCCTTGATTGTTGTCTTAATCAGGCCATCATGTCTTAAGATGTGGCCTATTAAGTTGTCCCGTCTTCTTTTTAAGGTTTTTTTTCTTTTCTTTTTTGAGGAATTTAAGGTTTTCAGTAGACATCTCGTTTCTCCCACTCTTCTTAAGACTTCTTTGTTTGTTACTTGATCGATCCATTTTATCTTTATCATTCTTCAGTAGCACCACATTTCGAAAGGTTCCAGACTGGACTTCTCTGCTGCTGTTATTGTCCATGCTTCCCTGCCATATAGTACAATGCTCCAAATGTATGTTATAATGAAATGTTTCCTCACTTCCGTGCTTGTATTTGCAGCTGTAACCAGAATCTTCTTCTGGTAAAATGCCCTTTTTGTTTGGGCAATTCTATTTGCAATTTCTCATTTACTACGTCCATCGCTGGTTACTCGGCTTCCCAGGTAACAACGTTTTCACCTCCTCGATTTTTTGTTTTCCTAGTTTAACATAGGTCCTGGCTTCCTTTCTTCTACTGCATACCAATACCTTAGTTTTCTTTTTATTGATATTCAGATGATATCTGGTCATTGTTCTTTCCATATTTCCTAGTGTCTTCTTTGAATCTCCTTCCGTTTCTGCCATGACTGCTATGTCATCGGCAAATCGTAGCATGCTGATTTTCTCCCCATGGATATTCACCCCTGGAGACTTTTCTTTGACTTGTTGAATGGCTTTCTTGATGTAGACATTGAATAATACGGGAGACAGTGCACAGCCTTGTGTCACTCCTTTCTTTATGCTTGCTTCTGTACTGCTGGATCCAGATTTGATTATGGCCACCTAGTTTTTATACAAGCTGTGGATAACTCTTTAGCCATTGTATGACACTCCAATTTCTTTCAGAAAGTTTTGCATCATGTTCCAATCCACGTTGTCAAATGCCTTCTCCAAATCTTCAAATGCAACAAACATCAGTAGTTTCTTCTCTTTTTTCTTCTCTAGAAGTAGCCTGAGGGCCAAAATCGCTTCTCCTGTGCCCTTGTTTCTTCTGAACCCGAATCGGTCCTCAACCAGGAACTACTCAGCTTTTCGCTCTATTCTTCTATAGATGGTTCTCATCAATATCTTTGAGGCAGCTGTCATCAGGCTTATGGTCCTAAAATCTTCACAGTTCTCAGCCCTCTTCTTTTTGGCGATAGGGATGATGATGTTCTTCTCGAAGTCCGTGGGTATCTCTCCTGTAGAGTACATATCGCATATGTTTTTGTACAGCTGAGCAAATGTCTTCTCTCCGGATTTTTAATTATTTCGGTAGGAATATCAACTATTCCCAAAGCCATATTTATCCTCAGATCCCTTACAGCTGCGTCGAATTCTGATCTTAAGATTGGGGCTCCCAAATCATCTTTATCGACTTCATTTCCCTCTTCGACTACTTCCGCTCTAAGATATGTAGCTTCAATTGTACAACTCTTTCAAGTATTCCTTCCATCTTTTCACTTTACCCTCATGTTCAATTAACAGTTCTCCATTCAAGTCTCTGATGCTGTTACGTCTTGCAGTCTGACTCTTGAAGTGATTTCTCACCATCCTGTAGGCAACTTCCACATTTCCCTTTCTTTTCTCGCTTTACGGTTTATTTCATTCCTGATTCTTATGTAGCGAAGTTGCCCATCTTCAGTTTCCACATTTTTATATTTTCTTCTCTCTTCAATCAATTCTAAGACTTCCTCTGTAATCCATGGCTTCTTCTTGACTACTTTTCTTCTCCCCAGAACCTTTTTTGCTATATACCTACTTCCTGTAGCCCGATTTTGATGTTCTTCCATCTCTTTTCCTTCTATTTTTTTTCCACTACCTTCTGAAAGGCCAGCCATTGTTGAGGTTCCTTTAGTGTCTTTACTTGCCATAAATTCTTCATTGATTTCTTCAATTTCTTGAATTTTAAGTGGCAATTCATCATAGCTAAGTTGTGGTCACTGTCGATATCTGCACCCGGGTAACTTTTGCAGTTCTTTGCCTGCTTTCTGAACCTCTGCTTCACTAAAATGTAGTCAATTTGAAATCTTCTTCTGCCTCCGGGTATTTTCCAGGTATATCTTCTCCGTTGGTGGTTTTTAAACAATGTGTTTGCCACCACCAACTTATGTTGTGTGCAGAATTCTATAAGAATTTCTCCTCTCTCATTTCGATTTCCTAAGCCATATTTTCCTGTTATCCTTCCATCTTTACCTTTGCCAATGACAGCATTCCAATCTCCTAAAATAATTAATTTTTCTTCTCCTTTTACGTGTTTTATTACTTCTGTGATATCCTTGCCAATGACAGCATTCCAATCTCCTAAAATAATTAATTTTTCTTCTCCTTTTACGTGTTTTATTACTTCTGTGATATCCTCACAGACGTCTTCCACTTCTTCATCTTCGTAGTCCGACGTAGGCATGTAAACTTGTACCACAATGGTATCTGTAGGCTTGGTCACAATCTTCACCATTATAATCCTCTCACTGTACTGCAGGAAGCTCTTCACACGCAGTCCTGCACTCTTCCTGAGCATTATGCCTGCTCCAGCGTTACCATTTTTTGATCCACTGTGAATAATTCTATAACTTCCACTCCAGAAGTCTCCTTCTTCGGGCCATCTCATTTCACTGTTTCCTAATACACCAAGGTCCATTCTCCACATTTTCACCTTCAGGTTCTCCAGTCTTCTCAGGTCTGAAGTGATCGCACGTTCCTACCCTAAAATGATTATCACACTTGACTGATGTACTCTCTTGGGTAGTCCCCTCCCGGAGATCCGAATGGGGGACTATTTTGCCTCCGGAATATTTTACTCGAGAGGGTTCCATCATGTCATGATAAGAAGGATAAGAGTAGCTGCAACTCCTCGGGATAATATTGTGGTGGTTTCCCCTTGCCTTCCACATCGCAGTGCTACAGCCATTAAAGTAAATGTTACCATGCCAGTAGTGAAATGAGTGTCGCTGTACCGACCATTGTGGTCTCCACCTTCACTCATGTGAAGAAGAGCTGCTGCCCTCTCCTCTGGGTGCTAGGAAGCATAATTGTTGGTGGCCTCCCGTCGCCAAGTCACGGCATCTTCACAGGATTCTGTATCATTTAAAGGCCTATCTTACCCAATGATAAAACAATACCACCTCGGAATGCCATTGCTTTTTGTCCATGACTGCTTATTCAATGAATTAACTTACTTATCTCGCAGCTAACCTCTATATCTAGAGGTGGACCCACCATCCACAACCCAGTGGACACACTTGGTGGCTTTAAGCTCAGCCCCGAGCCTAAATTAGTAGTATTAATTATTGCTGGGGAGTGTGATAAACCCTCCAGATTAAATGCACATTAATTCATTGAAGTTTTAAGGTTAGGATAACTTTATCTGTTACTTAGGAGAAAAATGGAATACTGGAGAGAGATTCAGCTTTAGCGTATAACCCTCAATATTAGGCATATCAGATTTCTCTTGCTTAACATGTGATATGAAAGGCAGTACTGCACTTGAAGTTCTCTCTAAACAATACACAATTATAGGGTAGCCATTTGTCCACATTACTGTTGTTTTAATGTGGCAAGCTGAAATTTTATAGGTGAATTCATCTACATCCTAATGGAGGTTTTTACTTGCAGAGAAGTGACCATATTTCTTGGCCCAAAAGAGACTGAGATTTTTGAAGTTTGATTTTTAAAGGAAAAAGTCATAATTGATGTATTTTAATATTGACAGTTTATAGGATAAAAGTAGTATTGTTAATTAAATAAAGTTGTAATGGCGTTTAAGCTATTTGTTGTAGATTCTCCGAAACAAATGGATGGAGAGCACACCTTTACCTCAAAAACGTAAAACAGTGCATAGAAAAAGTAGATCTGTATGAGTACCTGTGACTGCAGCAAAAATGGAATGTATATGAAAATAGCTTTACCCTTGGCCCATGAGGTCTCAGAAAGCATTTTCCATTTTCACATGAAAAAAGTGTCTTTTGGGCTAGGAAATGCGAGGATGGAAAGTTTCCAAGTGAGGAAATTCTTTCTGGCATTCACAATGCATTTATGGTGTTATTAACCCTTTGAGTGCCACCGATTTTTATGTGGGTATTCCCAGAAGTGCCACGGGTATTTTCCTAATTTTGTAGTCCTTTATTCAAAAAATCATTATTTGTTTATTTGTTGCTATTTCTACATGATTTCTTCTGCATTTGAAAGTGAATACTTTCTTCCAAATTAATATGAAAAAAATCGGCTGTTTTTCTCAATGACATGCAATTGTTATAGTTTAATTTGGAATTTACAGATTTGAATTATTTTATTTCTCAATTTTGACCAATAAATCGAGAAATAATATCAACGTTAAATAAATAAACCATTGATAAATGTAAAATACTGTTATTTTTCTAGGAATTGATCATATAATATCCGAGGAATTTGCACGAATTTTCAATATATATTCGATTGAGTAACACAATGCAAATTGCATAAAATTCAGGGGAAATTATCAAAATTATTGGAGGTATATAATGTGAATATTTTTGCAGACAAGAGAATATTTGGATGTGAAAACATTACGGAACATGATATCTGAATAATAATAACAAGAATTTTAGTCTGTTATTGCTTACAAAATGATAACAATTGCATTAGAAATCTTTGAAAATATATACTCATTCTTAGAAAACGATGACAACATTACAAACCCTATTCCAAATCAAATAACTAATTATCATATTATTCATAAATATGATGAGACACAAATTCAATGTAGAGCTTATTCACATTTCATGCAGTTCTAGATCTATGGACAGGGCCACGGCCTTTCCTACTGCATACAGCACACACTTTTTCCCTCCGCCCTGAAAGTTTCCTTATCCCATATATTCCTGTCCTAATAGTTGACTGTCTGGGATTATTCCATCTAAATAATCATTCACTCACAATGCTATCTATTACTTCTGAAAAAACTGCACTCTTGAGATTTTCTCATGGATAACCATTTTAGAAATTACATTGCAGACCATTTTCTTCCAGTATATCAAATAATCTTCACTAATCTAAATACACGTACAACATAATATCCGAAGAATAAATGCCTCCTATGTATCATTGTGCTCATTGTACTGCTCAATGATTTTTGGACTTTCCTTTGGAAATTCTTGACCCTTGCGAATGATTGAATTGCTTTTGGCTATCGAGTTGGTGTAAAGCAATAAAATTGGATTTTTTGTGATTTCTTTTCTCGATACCCAAGAATAAGAAGCTCTTCACTTCTAAAACACTTTTTCTTGCCCATACTAAAGTTTTATTTGAGAGGTTGAGGTACCATGGTCCAGAATGCGTTGGTAAAAAGAGGTTGAAGTACAGGATTGGAGAAGATTTTGGTGGAGGAAGATGTTTGGGACCAGGAGATTCCAGAAATTCAAAATGTGGAGGAGGGAGTGAATCACAATTCTCCTGAACCTCAATGGTTCTGCAGAATGATACCGGCTTCCACTTTCACGTTCAATAGAACTGACGCCATTATTACTATAGTCAATAATTTCCGGTCTCTTCTTATAAGAATATCCTATATATCTTCTTATAAGAATCCTATAGGAAGGATTGGGTCTAGTACAACTCGGCGCGGCCACCTCGGCGCGGCCACTTCGGCGCGGCCGCTTCGGCGCAAGCCACCTCGGCGCAGGCCCAACTCGGCGCAGGTCCATCTCGGCGCGGGCCACCTCGGCGCGGGCCATCACGGCGAGGCCAATGTATTTAATACTGGATGTTTCTAAGTGTGGACATATATATGGACCACATTTAAAATGAAGTGTAGGAGGTAGTTTGTTTACTTGGGTTTATATCTTAAATGGAAATGGACGCAGTAGGAGGACGCAGGAGGAGTACGTGGTACCCTGCAAGCCCCCGCGAGGGTGTGTGGCAGGGGGTGAGGAACACCAAACATTCACTATTGACTGACTATGCAACTGGAGCTACCATGTAATGCTAACCATGCAACGAAGAGCTACCATTACAGGCTACTCTAACAATTTTTCACCTACCTTTAAATATGGTATGCCGCCTATTATATTTTCTAATGGTAAGAGGGAAATATGACATTTTAAATCTATCGGTATAACAAGCCATCTCTCTAATCTTATTTATCTGGTCAAACCTAGCATAATACGCAGGTGTTCTTAATATATACCTAACTACTTCAGTAAAGTTTTCCGTTTTAAATTTCCTTCTGTACATAAATGATATCAATAAGGAGGTAAAAAGTAAGATTCTATTTGCCGATGATGCAGTGGTCTACAGGGAATTTATTAGTCCAGCGATAAAGAATCTTTGCATGATGACATATTAGCAATTGAGAAATGGCGCAATACATGGCAGTTGGAAATAAATTTTAAAAAATGTGTGGTAATTAATTTTTGGAAAAAGACTACTTCTCCCCTAATATTTATTGCATAATGAATAGTAATTTACAAACATGGAGTCCGCTAAATATCTTGGAATATTACTAACACATGATCTTCTTTGGGGTAAACACATAAGAGACATTATGGGTCAAGCTAATCGTTAAACTGGGATTCCTCTGGGTAATATAAATTATATCTGGGTAGATGTAAATATAAACTTGGATTCAGCAAAAGATTACTGGGTAATCCTGGGTGACGACCATGTACGAGAAATAACGACTTTTCCCTTGTTAGACCTTATTTAGAATACACTGCCAGAATACGGGGTTCTTTATCTAGACGTATCCCGCTAATTTTATATTCATGGCGTAACCTGCTATGTTACGCTGGTGTTGATAAAATAACTGCAGCTACTTCTGATAGCCCGTTAACCTTATATTTTTGCATGCGATTCATTTTGTATTTCAACCTACGATTTTATAATGATTCACAACTTCTATTACTTTTAATATTTGTAATACTTTAGATACATTGATAAACAGTGTAATAATTAAATGAACATTATCTTTTTGTGAAGACAATACAACTATATTTTTCAGTCCAATAAGCAAAATTCGAAACGCTAATGTTACATATAAAAAATGTAGTAAATTACGGGAAACAGTAACTGAATATTATTAGTGAAATGATACATTGGTATCGGCACGTCCTTATGAATAGTTTCATATAATTAAACTCACTCTTCTACATGTCCCATAAAAATAGTCGTCAATATAATTTATAATTTTTAGCATTAAGGTATGTTGCCTGGCAAGGCATGATCACCGCGCCGAGGTGGACCTGCGCCGAGGTGGCCCGCGCCGAGATGGGCTTGCGCCGAGGTGGCTTGCGCCGAGACGGCCGCGCCGAAGTGGCCGCGCCGAAGTGTCCCATTCCCGGAAGGATTATCACGCTTTCATCTGAGTCTGATAACACCTCCCTTTCACTGTCTCGACGAAAATGGGCGAAAAAAAATGTCTTCAATTTCCACAGAGTCGTCATCATTACTTCGAGAATTTATGTATTCAGCTAATCTGTCATCATCAACACCAGGTGAAAATTCATTTCTAGAAGTTGACGCCATTTATTAGGTAAAAGATTTATTTCACTTTCAAAAAGCCACTAATGGAATTTCAATGTGTAAACAACAACAAGAGATGCACATATTGTATTTTTTATGCACAGCATCATCTTTCAATTACTACTGCCGCATCTACTATGATAACGAGGCTGACAATCGAGGCCACATTGCTGACTCAGCACCCTAGCTGACTCAACGCACCAGCTGCGAGAGATAGCATGTAGCAGTTACGTAGTATCTTTTCGTCTGCCTTTCGTAGCTAAAAATCAACGACTTGATCGCAGTGAAACAGCAACAAATTATCTCATCAGAAGCGACATAGCAGTGATGTTTTGAAGCCTAAAGTCTTTTTGCTATGCCATGAATCATTCGCAAAACGAACGAGAATGCGATGTACTTCGGAGAGAATAAAATGTTTCTAAGCATATAAAAAAAATAAGAACTCGCCAAACATAATAACTCCGACATAAATACAAAGTTCAAAACATTAGAAGAAAGTCAATTGGTTTTAGGCTAGCAAACAATGTAGTTTCCTAAGTGTCACACCAGAAGCAGTGTCGTGAGAACCAAATGTGGCGCTCGGAAAGTTCAATCCGACATACTGTTATTTAATTTACCAAAGCTGTTGAACATTTACATTACCAATCAAAATTATTGTTCCACGTAGTTATTAAAAAATCATTCTTGTATTATGTACAATTTACAAGAGTTAAAGATTGAGAAAAACATTGTTTTAACAGGTCTCCTCATAGAGAACGATATATCGTCGTTGGCACTTCTGGCACATTCTGCAAACGACGATATATCGTCGTGTGGCACTCAAAGGGTTAATCAACATCAATCATGGTTAGTCATTAACTTGCCTACTGCAGTGATGAAATTCTCTTGAATATCTGAGGTGATTCTAGGGTCCAGAGGGATAGAGTATATTGGTGTAGTAGGATTTCGATTCTTATGATGCCAAGGATGAGGAAAATTGATTGTGGGTTGCAGTAGTGAAGTTAAAACAAATACTAATACAGTAGAGTGGGGGTGGCGAACCTATGGCACACGTGCCCAAAGTGGCACACGGAGCCATTATTTCAGCATGCGGAGCTGGGAGGGCGCTCGATCAATACCTCTTTCTCACTCAATGGGTTGGCACACAAGTCAAGCGAGTATACTCCTATTTCATAAACTTTGGCACTCAATCGCCAAAAGGTTCACCACCCCTACAGTAGAAGCTCTTTATTACAAGAGCTCTTGAGAGCTGGAAAATAGCTCACTACAGGGTCATTCCGTGCCAAGTGGTCTGATTTCAGAGAAGTGAAGATTTCGTGGATTTCAATGAAATTTTGTATGGACATTTATAAATATTTCCAATGAATATTTGTTAAGTTTTACGTTTGCCGATAATATACTTGCTGAGATATGGTTATTTGTTTGACCCCACGCCACAGCCTTCTTCAGTATGACTGTGAGATTACGTTAACTTTGAGGCGTAGTATCTCAGGGGATATTTTGATGAGAGAAACAAAAATTTGCTATTCTGTACAACTTTTTGTGCTCCATAAAACAAAGTAATAAAAATAACTATAAGAGGGACCTCCTTTTTTATCATAACCTACTTTAATAAAAACATGTCACGAATTCTCATTTATTTGTAATCCTTTTTGTTTTCTTGTGAGTTAACATAAAGTGCCTATTCATAAGAATGATAATAAAACTGATGTCAGAAATTTCAGGCAAGTTAGCCTAACTTCTGTAACATGTAAAATTATGGAAAGATTAATAGCCGGTTACATTAGAAATTTCTGGGTGGAATCTAACTGGCTAGTTAAAAATCAGCACCGTTTTAGGACTGGATACTCCTGTGAAACACAGCTGACAGCCTTGGTCAAGACCTCTCTGATACATCAGATGGTGGTGGTGTAGTGGATGCTATTACTTTAGGCTTATCCAAATTGTTCAACATGGTTCCGCATGATAAGCTAACAGAGATATTGATTAGAATTAACATTGACAATAGGATAGTTCTTTGGGTTAAAGACTTGACAGACAAGGCAGAAAATATAGGGTCAAGGTAGGTGAAAGTCTTACTAGGCTTTCTTTCTAGGCTTCTGTTACATTGGGCGTAACCATGGGCAGTGTATTGGGGCCCATGCTATTCCTTATTTTCATAAATGATCTTCCTGAACTAATTCAATCTAATATTAAAATTTTTTCAGATGACTGTATGGTGTACTGGGAAGTTAGTAGCATTGAAGATTGAAAAATTCTTCAAGACAGCGTGAAGTATCAAAATGGGCTAAGTTAAAATACATGATACTTAAGGTAGATAATGTTGCAATCTCATTTTCAAGGCATAGAAGGGAATTAGATACTGATGTCTTTGAGTGTAGGATCTGGGATAAGGCGGTACCTACAGATAATTCACCTAAGTATCTAGGTGTGATCTTGAATAAAGAGTTAGTTTGGGAACAACATACTAAATAAATTACGGGGAAAGGTTTCAAATCAGTACATTTCATCATTCTTAACTAGACTTGGGCCGATACTGATAGCGAGTATTGGGACATATTCGTAAAGTACTCGTTTTTTTTCGGATACTTGTATTCAAAAGTATTCGTTCGGTGAAAATTATTTAAAAACACATAATTTTGAAATCCCGCCTTCTTCAACTGACTTGCCAACGTAGTTGTTTACTTAGCTGCAATCTTCATGACAGTAAAAGTGAGACAAGTGCTTAGAATTGGCTATGAGAAAGCCTGAGGCAAAAAGTAGACGAAAATCCACGTGTGAAGAAAGTTTGCTGTTATAATGGCAAAAATTAAAGTGCTACCATTCACTCAAGTTTGTTCTGCTCAACGCATACATTGTTTGGCGTTTCTGCCTACATTCCAAGCTCGAAACTTAAAGGCCATCATGTCAAAGGTACATTCATATTCTATCAAAATTTCCTTTCATTTGTGCTTTTCATATTGTTATGACAATCTCCAAAGTGACGCTGGCCTTTGCGAATTGAAGAAATGTGCCATTTTTCATCCTCACTGCAAAAGCATGCCTCAAAAGTAATTATTAAAAAAAGTGTGGTACCTGCATTAAACGAAAGGCTAAATTATCTACACGCTGATATGCTCTCTATGAATTTCGCTTCTTCTTTTTTTGGGATATCAAGCCTCAGCGCCGAGTCTATATATACTTTTGCGTGAATGGTATACACAAAATGTGCTATTTGGTCATACAGTCATCATTCATTATTGAGTGCGCATCAATGCAAGGTATCGTACGTATTTTTTTGGGAGGCTTAATGATTGAAAATGAAACTTTGTTAAAATGAATTAACACCAGCAATGAAATAACTTCATGGCATGCATATTGGTTCCCCTGGAAGTTATGCAACTCACACATCCGTCTTCAACATAACCCGAGAAGGCCTAACCTGTTAAGCAATTTTCCTCGTTACCATGTTCAGGATTTTGTGTCCCTACAAAAACATGCTAATGAGAGTCCACTGTATTTGAGTGTACCTGCAGGTTTAGAGTTTCCTGAGCTAATGTTTTCAGAGACTGATACTATGATCCTGGTAGAATAACCCTCTTAACTGCTGAGCATGTTCAGCAGCTGCGTCAATATATGTCAATGAGCAGTACATTCACATATGAGCTGCTGAGTATGTTCAGCAGCTCTTATTTCTTTAAAAGAATTTTCCATATTTACAAATGCAAGAGGGCTTAGTGTATAAAATCCAATTCCAGTGATAATTGTAAGAGTAGCAAAATAAAAGAGTTGTCGCAATATTGTGATTTCTCTCAATAACTAGGTACTCTTTTATAACACTTTTGATTACTGAGTTGACTTCACGAGAAGGAAAGACTTATCAAATTTTTTTAGAAAAATAAGTAAGGTATCGGAAAATAATACTATCGGTATCGGGCACTGGTATTTTGGTATCGGAAAAAGTGGTATCGGTACAAGTCTATTCTTCACCTAAAGAAATTGTTGAAGGAAGTTAAAGAAGTGGCGTATAAAGGGTTGGTGCAACTGATATTGGAGTTCGCCACAAGCTCATGGGATCTCAATGAGAGAGAGTTGATAAAAAAAGGGGAGAAAGTGAAAAGGAAGGTGGCTTGATACGTCTTAGGTAGGCATAAGAAATGCAACAGCGTGAGTGATATACTGAAATGTTTGAGATGGGAAAGCCTTAAGAAGAGGCGGAAAGCATTCAGGCTAGGGAATCTGTACAAGGCATACAGAAAGGAAATGGGAAGGGAGGAAATCAGTAAAAGGCTGCTCGAGCCACACCAAATAGGGGAAAAAACCATAGGTTTAAAATAAAAGTTCGACAACAAAAGGGAGACAGGAAAGTTATCCTTCATAAACAGAACATTAGAGGAGTGGAATGCCTTACCTGCAGAAGTCTTAAACTCTTTCCCAAAAAGTCATTGAAAACAATTATTTGAACATTTGGGTGAAGGGTATCTCCACAAGCAATCTTGGTGTGTCTGTAACAAAACATTCAATTATTATTATGAATAGTATTCTACCGGTGAAGGTAGGTTTAAATGGACATTTAATTCTTCCCACCCCCTAAATTTCACACAATGTCCCTCTTCAGCCCCTCATACCTCCTGCCACCCATCATTCCATCCAAACTACCTGTTCTTCTCCTCCCTCTTCCCCGCTTACCCAATGCTCTTCCCTCCATCACCTCCTTCAAAACACCATCCCCATTAGGTATTACCTTTTCCATCCACACCTTCTGCCTTCTCCTAATTTCATCTATCAAATTTCTTTCCTCTCCTACCAATTCTAGCACTTCATCATTCTTCTTCCTTTCGACCCATTTTACTTTCTCCTTCCTTCTCCACACCCACATCTCAAAAGCCCTAAGTCTATTTTCATCTTCTTTTCGTAAAGCCCATGTTTCCGCCCCATATAGTGCAATGCTCCATATTAAACTTTTCACTAGTATTTTCTTCACTTACCTACTCAATGCCCCTGTCATTAGTTCACACCTACGAGTAAAAGCTTCTTTTACCAATGCAATTCTCCTTCTCACTTCAATGCTGCTATACCCTCCAAAAAGTCTTAAGGATTTAAAAAAGAGACTTTTTCTCACAAATTGTAAAATCGGAAATTGTATTTTTATTTTTTGTATTGCAGTTTTTCCAATGTGTGTCATAAGTTTATTAGAGAACATTTCTACCTCTTAACTTAAGTAAATTATTGACCATTACCTCCAGGCATAATGCCCAAAGTAATGTAATGAGTAAAAAATATAAAATAATTGTTTTCAAGTAATTAAAAATAACCCTGTAGAATTTTTAAATGCTACCTTGGAAATGTGTGGTCTGCACAAGAAAGTGTTGAGGAATATAATAATTGAATTAAATGAAGAAGTTATTAGCGAGCATGTGAAACAGGCAATTGCCCCTAATTGATATGGCAATTTCTTCTTGGTTGAGTCAGCCAATCAACCATTGAAGTCCTAAAGATGAAGAGTATCATTAAGGATGTTTATGTTGCGTAACACATCAGAAGGTGGAGACTGCTGACAAATGAAGCTCATGAAAGGTGAAGGGTATCCCACTCGTAGCAGTTAATCAGTGGAGAAGAGACCATATTCCATAAACAAATGCCCAAATCTACATTGCCAAAGAGAACCTCTCATCAGAATGTCAGTGAGTAGGTCGACAACTCTTTTCAGCCATTGCTAATAAGAACCTGTAAATCAAGTTTGGTCTATTGTTAATCGTCATTATGACTAAGAAAATAAAGTAGTAACATGCTGTATAAATGACATTAGATCTTGGTGTTACAAATCTTGTTAGGATTTGATTAAGTTATTTTTTAAATATTTCTACACAAATGATATGTATCTTTCTGTTAATAATGTGTTATGCTAATCACTGATACCTCTGTTCCCTTATTAGTTTTTAAGGACCCATATCCTCAATGGAGGAAACTCGCATGGAGCCCTGATTGTAGCATGCTGGCTTGTGCCCATAGCAATGGTGTTGTGGGATTCTATGATCTACTTGGAAGCAACATCTTCAACATATATCCTGTAAGTGAACATATTTTTTGGGTCTTGTCTAATGATAAGATCTTGAAAGATTATCATCCCAAGGCTTGCAGCATCGACTTACAAACTTGTTGATACATGCATATATGTATTTTCTTTTTGAGCAATACCAGTTTATTCCCTTTACTCTAATGCTTTAATGTTCTATGAATTAGATATCAGTGATTGCAATGGTGATTATCCTTATTCATTTATCTTTTTCAGCGAAAATATAATGAACAGATAACATTTTCTGACACAAAACATGCCTTGGTGTGTCTGATATTCTTGGAAGTGCGTGTTAAAAGTCCAAAATGGTAAGTGTTGATACACTGGTAATGCAGGTGCTCATGAAAATATTTTTGCCATGCATTTGGCGGATAAATTTTTCCTTATTTAAATAATCCATTCTATTCATCAAAGTATGGCAATATGAAATTTTCATGCTTTTACGTTAACTGCAGTTTCAGATGCTATCTAAGTTTCTCTCTAAAATTAATTCTTGTTGACACTTTCATCTCCTTTGAAATTAAAAGAAAGAGCTGTATACTTTGGAGATAAAAAATTTCCTTTTTGTTCATCAAGTTGCTCTGCATAAAATCAATCATCCTAAATTTTCTTATGTAAATTATAACCATTACATATACAGTTATCCTTATCATTGCTAGTTTCTCTGCTTTAAAAGTGCTTCCACTTTCTTTTCAAACTCATTTTAATTGGTATTCTTTCATAGGTCATATGAACTGATAACTGTTGATATAACTGGAATCTTAAAAAGCTATTTGGTGAGCTCCATGGATGGATACCAGGAATATCACACTTTCTCCTTTGCTAAATCTTATATTGGTGGTGTTAATGATGTTGTCTATCATCCTATGCACAATTTGCTGTATGTTGTTGGATCCAGCAATATCTTAAATGTTACTCAACAACAGGTATGCTTTTTTTCTTGCTATAATGAATGTAATATCAGTGATACAGCCTCAAGAGGACTCACAAATTGTTTCTGTATAAATGAATACAAGCTGGAGATACTAGTGATTCAACCCAGAAAACTATTTCTTTAATAATATGTGCTTCCAAATTAGAGACTTTTCAAGGAGAGTTGCTGTAAATAAATCCCTCATTATTATTTATTTCATTGGTATTTCCTTATTAATACAGAATTAAAATTTTCTTTACTGCTACAATTTTGTATCTTATTGTTGACCTGGAGAGACTCCATCACTGAATTGTCTGTCTTCTACACAGGATCAAGGTAGCAAAATGGGAATATCTGCTTGGCGTTTAATAAATGATTACCCTTATTATAAGCTAGCCAAATCAGCAATGGATGAAGATGATGAAAACTCACACAATGTGATTCAGAGTAAAGTTTGGTCTTGGATTCCTCGTATTTTCAGGAAGAAACAGGTAGAGTAATTTTTAAGAATTGCATAGTGTCATTTACTTAAAAAATACCATATTAAGCAGGCCATTGGAGGTTGTCCATGGACATTGCAAGTTTATATGACTGTTGACTCTCAGTTGTGTGATGCTATCTTAAGGTGGCACCAGACATGTGGCATTTGGTGAGCAATGAGTATTGCAAAATGCCGAGCAAATGTTGACACACTGCTGTTAGGTCAAGCAATGAAAATGGGTGCCTGGCGAGCATCAAGCAACCTGTCCACACATTCGGCGAGCAATCACTTGGTCCTCGCTGAATGTCTGGCACTGCCTTTATATGCTTAAGTATATGCCTTGAAAAAGATACTTAATGTTTGGTTAAGTAATGTGATTCAGATGTTAATTTCTGATGTAGTATTGTTTAGGTAACTTTTAAGAATAAAAGGGGAATGAAAGGATTTAATCATTTCTTTTCAAGACGACTGCTATTTAAGATATGCAATTACATTTAAATATCTTATTATCTCTATTATTTTTTGTGAAGTTATGTATTTATTTTTCTGTTTTATCCATGAAGTACCTAACAATGTTTTCAGAGACATTTTCAGCAAAAATTTTATGCTTTAGTGGGCAGAATAATAAAATAAAACTGATATAAAAAGTGTAATTAGTTACAGGTTATAGAACTTCTGGTTGTTGGTATGATTATGGAGTAACTCATCCATTTGTTCCTTCAGTAGCATGAGTTAGAATTTGTGTTCATTTCACACTAGCTATGTAATATGAAATAGTACAATCAAGGTGCTAGAACTATACAATTAACTAGAGATAGGACAAATAGTTGATTTCTCAAATTTAAATGTTGATCATAACTCGAGTATTTGAATATCTTGAATTTTGAATATATACCTCCAATCCTAGAATTGGCATTTATGCATGAAATGTTATTCTGGTAATTTATTTGTTGCCTGTTGAAGTAAAAAGCTACTACTCAATCAAATTGATGAATTTGATTCTGGTTTTAAAATTTTAAATGTATGATAAATTAACTTTACTGCCAATTATGGGCTGTTGAATGCATTAACTTTTTTAAATGTGAATAGGTGTGCAGAAAGTGTTAGTAAAGCAACATTTTCATATGGCCGTTTTTGCGTTGCCTTGCCGCTGTGTTGTGCGGCTGGAAAATACCCTATTCTCATGTCACTGGCAGCACCAGCAGCAATGCACCAAAATATGTGACGTGGTAAACTGTGGTATAGGTGACAATCCATAGCGAACTAATCACGTGACGAACAATTGACAGGCAGAATGCGTTGTTGCTCGCCCTCAACGTAGCTGCGTCAACGCTGCCTTGAGGGCGAGGGACTGCTTTGAAAGATGAAAGATGACCAACTCGGACGGCAACGGAGGCTGCATTGGCGTGCTTGCTTCTGACTGGTGGCGCAGTGTGCGTCAATGCAAAAACGGCCACATGACAACGTAGCTTAAAACTTCAAGTTCTCTCCAGGTTTGAATTAACCTCAAAGTAGTGTCTAAGTTCAAGTAAATTGAAAGTTCACAGAAAATATTTAACTTGGCAATATTAACTCAGATCTGACAGAATAAATTATGGTATTACTATTACAAGGTAAAAGTTTTGCACATAGTTGACACACAATTTGGCAAGGATCAACTGTCAGTAAAGTACATCGAGGTACCTGAGTTTGAGGAGCTATCTCTTCCAAAAGAAAAAACCAATTTTAATGCAGTTAGATAGTACTGATAATTATTATTTCCCTACTTCTATGTACTCTTCAAACTGACAACCTTGGGCCACAATGGTCTCACTCAAGTTTCAGTTGAGTCACCAGTTTCGTAGTAGGGTTTCGTAAATTTCATAACAACTTTAGTAAATTTTAAAATAAATAAAAATTACAGTCTTCAAATTGTAAAAAAATCATTGGCATTATTTTTTTGAAATTTTAATTTAGTATAATGAAAGCTAACAGAATAACAAGCATGCAATTCTTGGTCATCAGATTTTAAGTCACGAAAATAATTTTATTCCAAATAATTAAAAAGAATACACACAAAAGTAAACATACTTGTTAAATTTTCTGAGGCATGGACCTCCTTCCTCAGAAGATTAGATCGAAGTGCGGCCATTGAGAGTGATAGGAAGTAAGGCGAAGGGGAGGGGAAGGGAGGGGAAATATTAGGGCTACATTGGAATGCGGAAAGGATGCACCCACCTCACATGGACACGAACGATCCACCCGAGGGGCGCGATCAGCGGACCACACTATCTCTCTATCTCTTCGCCTACACGAAATGGGCCTTAGAGATTTAGGTGGAGACCGGGTGGGCATTTACAATGTAACAAATGGATGTGTGCGAGCTCAAGAGTACGTAGATTGATTTCAGGTGAGGTAGGTGGAATGGAGGCAATTATTGTGATGTGGAAGCAACTGTCAAACTTACTATTATGGGTGGAAGCATGAATGGGCACTGGGAGATTCAAATTGAGGTTATTGGTGGTGGAACTGTGATTATTAATGTGGATGACGACCATTAATAATCACCGTTGCACTACCAATAACCTCAATTTGAATTGAAGCTCAATTTTATTTATTTATATATATAAATGTATATATTTATACATTTTTTTCATTTTTGGCTTTACTTTTATATTTTGTCCATCCCTTTTATTTAACACTGGAATGCCTGCACTTGTCTGCATACCTAGAATGTCTGTGCAGTTATTTTGACCACAGTCAATAGATCATAGGTTTCTTTGTTTAATTTTGATAATTTTTAAATATAATTAGAGAAACACATTAAAAATGGCCTTTTTTTTAGCCAGAAAGAGGGCACATATCAACTTAGGAATAATGTGGGGGGAGAGGCTAGTGTCCTTGTGAATAAAAAATTATAATTCCATTTTTTCGGCTACCATTTGTGTACATTGGTGAACTTAGCAATTGTTCCTCTGAGATAAAGAAGAGAAAAAGATGAATCAAGTTCTTCCAATTAGAGTTCCGAATCATTAATCTCATCACTTCAGCTTTTGCGCTTTATTAATATCCTATATCATTTTCTGATTGCAAAGTAGCCTCCAAGTGCTAGTGCAGCTGTCCTGTATTGTTCTGTGAGTGGCAATGAATATGGTGATTCTTTCAAGACATAATACTGTTGTCCTCTGCCAACAGAAGTAGCATCAACTATCCATTTCATTTTTCTGTCCTTTCCTAATAACTTTTTGCCTAGAGCAAAGGTTAGCGAATCATCAGGTGAAATTACTTACGTGTGCCCACCGCGATCCTGGTCCCACCCTTGATGACCACCTCGAGTTCGCCCCTGAGTTTCTATTCCTACCATATCAGCTTGTAGGTTAGAACCTACAGGAATAGTATCTCCATTGCAATCAGAAGAAAATCAGAAGTCTGCAGAAAGTGTCAAGATTTGGTTATAAGGGGAAAAAAATGTTTGAAGTTGGAGAAAAAATCACTAGCAATCAATATAGAAGGGGGAGAAGTAAAAGGATAAAATGGAGGTAATACTGATGAGTTTGAAGCAGTAGCACCAAATAGCACAAAAATTCTGTATTTTTACATTGAAGCACACTGAAAAAAGTAGATAATTCTTTGCTCAATATGCAAAACTGGGCTATAAAAATATAGGGACTAAATCATGACAAAATATTGGTTGGGGAAAATTTTTAATTTTGCTGCTATTATAGTAAATAAGTTTTCATGATAGGTGGGTGGTGATACAATATGTTGCTCATGGTAAAGGAAGGGGGTGATATTTTCACCTGTCATAAATATATATTTTATAATCCTGTCTTGAAAACATAAACATATATCTTCTCAAAATCATTAGAAAAAAATGTTAAAAGAGTATGAGGCATAAAAAAATAATATCCTGTTGATCGAAACTTCCTTCATCCTCAGAATTACCTGATGATGTTTAAGCAGCTGAAGCAAAAGTTTCATCTGTAATTCTGTGATATTATTTGATTCTCATAGCATTCCTTCTAATGTGTGCGAACGTTGATGAGACATCATTTCCAAAACACTAGACATAATCTCGTATGACCTTCCTTACCAAATAGAAATAAAATGCATTGGTTTTTATTTTTATTTTAATCATGTCCCAGTTCCATGAAGTAAACCCATCTACGATTACCTTGGTTCCTTACCGAACTTGAAATCATGGTCAGTCTTCAATCTCCATGGTAGTAATACCGATCTCAAAAATTTGTGGGCGTGAGACAACAGTACGTATAAACAGGCGAGTGATGGTTTTCAAATAACAACATCTTGTCTCAAGATGAAACAAACCTTTTTTGTGAATAAGTAACTGCAAGTAATACTTTGTTTGTATGTGAGGCAGTTGACATCTGCCACCTCCCTCCCCAAGCTATCCATCACACCTCAATGGTGTAGTGAACTAATTCAACACACTCATCACTGGCGTGTCACTGGCGAGGAAGTAACATTCCCGTAAACCACCACAGGGGTTTTCTGGTCGAGGGGTTGTGTTTGGTCACTGGCGTGGATTTTTCCCCATTTTCCCACAAACCATCACAGCAATTTGTGGTAAAACATTGACGAGTGGTGCCAATTTATTACGGCCATTGGAGATTTTTATAACTTGACACTCATCAAATCTCTTTTCCTTTACCCAAGTAGGTTGAGTGCATTAATGAAAATACAAATTAAAACAAAAAAGTTTCTTTAAATATTGGAGCTGTGGTCAAAATGGCCTCACAGGCATTATAGCTAAAAGGGATTTTTAAAATATAACTAAATGGCATGAGAAAAAAAATTTACACCAATATGATTCCCTCATTGAGTTGGAAAAAGTCACAGAAGGAAATAATTTAATGAAAGAAAATAAATGAGGATGAGTATATGGTGTGTCAAGAGTATTCAAAAGGACAACACTGCCATTCTAGTGTTAAATCCGCATGTTTTATTTGTAATTTTGGTAATATTAAAATCGAGTACAATAGATGCCATTAAATAATAGTATTGTAATTTATTTTCCCTGCTTTCCTGTAGGAGTCAGATGTAAGTAGTTTAATGAAGTAGCACTCCTAGGTAGTAAGTGTAATCAACACATTTTATATTGATTTGTTGTGGCATTTCAGTGAAATATGTTTATTTTCAGAGTGATATTTTCAAGATCAAGGTTTCTCCACAAGGACAGTATATGGTTTGTTTACATACTTCTGGGAGTATATCTATTTGGCAACTTCCAGCTATCAGGTAAAGTATCTGTTACAATCTTAACAAATTTATCCATCATTACATAAACACTAGTGTAATTCAACTATGTCATGATATTTCTCTCCATTGGTATGTATAGACTGCACAGGTTTTGGAAATTAAATAGTCAACCTAATTATGATGTCAAAAATAATGATTTCCCTGATCAAAGAAGAGCTAATACCTTTTCAGTCAGTGAAAGTATTCTATTTCATCCTGTGGATGTCAATTGGTGGTCTGAACAGGTAATACTTTTTTCATGCAACTTTGATTATGAAAATGAGTTCAATGGAATGCATATCTAATTTTATAGTGTTTGATTGTATTTTCAATAGCTTCATTTTACTTTTTTGCCAGGCAATAATCATTGCCAGGTATTCAGGTTCCATTAGTGTTTGTTCCATTGATGATCTTCAGAATTTATTAGGAGATCTACCAGAGTTCTTTGATGGCCAACCCAGAGTGTCATCGATGTGTGATAAAGGTTTTTTGGGTTTGGAGTGTGTGTGCATGGTCTCTTCTATCAAAAAAAGGCTGATGGAAGATGAACACAACTGGGAAGAACTATCATTTAGTGCAGTAAGTTCTTGTGTGTATAGCTATAGGAAGTTTGTCTAAAAAAACAATCAATGGCATTACCGCTAATATGATTTCTTCTTACTTAAAACTTGATTTTCTACTTATTAAATGTTTAGATGAGCTATACCCTTAGATTTTATATCTATTCCTATTTTGGTGACTTCTGGCTATTTTGACAAATAGCAGCTAATAAAATATATTGTTTGAATCTGTCACCCATTCGGAGTAGAATGAAGTTTGTTGAAATAATACATACCTACTTATCAAGAAAAACTATGTGTATTTTCTCACTCAAGTTTATTTGGCTCCAGATAGCAATATCTACCTGCAAATTTCCCTAGAGATTTTGAAATGAGGAACAAAGTGAAACTTGAAACCATGTCTATTAAAGACCAAAATTAGCTTGTAGAATTTTAAGAGGAAAATATTAATGTAGTGAAAAAAGTTAGATGAAAGAAAAATTAATGCTATGCATTAAAAGTTCATCTAACCTTGGTTTTAATAAAATGCCACTAGGGTGTTTGTGTGGGTCTTATTCAGGGGCAGTCTGGCATCATTGGGGGCCCTTGGTTGGTAACAAATTTGGGGCCCCTTATTTTATTGGTGAATGACAAGGCCATAGCTAGAAAAATGTTTGGGTGGGTACATTTGGGGGGTCTGTTGTTGCAAGAAAGGAAGCACCGTTATCCATGCTATTTGGACACCAGAAGAACTGGCAAACAAAATAGGTTTGTTTTGTAGCAAGATAAACCAGATAAATAATATACAGACATGTGTTTATAAATACTTAACATGGGTCTGTAAGAGGCAGCACGACAAACTAGTTTCCACATACTGGCGTGTCTACTGTTCCCTCGATAAATGAATTAAACTCTTTATAATTACACCATATGGAGACCATTCAACTAAAAAGTATCAAAAATCAATCAAGCAGGCATAAATAGCACTGTGTTGAGTGGGTGGCGACATTTCAAATAGCAAAACAATCTTGCAAGTTGCAGCACATGTGCCACACCCTCTCTCTCGCTGTCGCTGGTTGAATTTTTCCAAATTAGTGAGCACTAATTAACTGTGTTAATTAGTGCTCACATGTTAACTAACATGATCATATTAAACATCCACAAAAATTTTAATTTTATTATGTGCCCGCACCACAATACTGGAACATCAGAATATTTTTTATAGTGCAGTATCAATAGCCTACTTATAATTGCGGGCCTGGCATAAAGTAGGAATTTTTATTGAAAATTGGACGTTTTGTTTATGATGAAAACCTTGAAAACCTAATACTTCATGTACCTATATCTAGTTGAAAGGGCACTAATAAATAGATCTACAACTAGGTTTAATAATTGAATTGATTATATGGACTGTACTTGCAGTACATTTTGTCATAAATTGCAGTAAAAAAACAGACATTAGTATGAATAATTCAAGAAAAGAAATTTCAAAAGCACTTGATTTAATTCCCTGAATTTCTGTTTTTAACTAACTCGTCACTCTGAACAATCGCGAAATCACCAAACCACTACATTGTTATATAAATAATAATGTTGTTTATTCTGTTAAACCTAAATGATTACCAAAAATAAATTCAAGACAGTATTTAGTTGAAAAAATTTTTTTTTTTAAATTATCATCCAGGATAAATATCTTGTGCACCAATTAACAATTAAATCTAACTTTTTCCCTAGCTCCTCACTAGTATGAGAATTAATATATAATATAATAATTAATATAAGAAGTCTCTGCTGGCGTAACCTTGTGGAAGTTTTTAATATGCATAATAAAACGCAATGATAATACTCCACTCTTATTTAATGATAGCTGACCCGGGTTTCGGTAACTAGTGCCATTTTCAAGGTACATGGTCCTGTGGCAGTTAGGTATATATATGTTCAAGGTGGAAAGGGGAGGAGGTGAAAGAGAAAAAGGTGGGTGGGGGGGAGTGGTTTAGGTTGGGGTGAAACGGGAATGCAAGGTGACTCATTGCAAGGCTGTTCTGTGGAGGAATACTCGCAGCCAGAGTAAGAAAATTAGCTGGAGGGTCGAAGGTTGTGGGAAGGGGGGGCAGTGACTTTTAAGAGAGGTGAATAGGTGGAGAAGGTTGCATGGTCATTACATAAAACATATTCAGAGTTAACATTCTCAAATTGTTCTAAAAAATCCAGCTTATAGCCTTTGTCAATACCAGTGTGTAAAACTTCATATTTAAAATTACTAAAATGACTGTTACAACACAAATGTTCTGCAAATTTCAAGTTACTATTGCCACTTATATAGGAGCTCCTATGCTCCCTAACTCTGTCTCTGAACTTCCGACCAGTTTGGCCAATATAACATATGCTGCAGTCCTCGCACTTCAGTTTGTACACTCCACTTCGGTCTTCTTTCGCGTATCTGTCTTTAGAGTTAAAAAGGATTTTCCCCACAGCACCTAAATTATAAAATGACGCTGTACGTTTTTCGTCGGAAATAAGCTTTTCGAGTTAGTGTGCCGTACCTTGGATAAAAGGCAATGAATACCATTTCTTTGGTCTATTGTCCGGAGATAGGGCAGTTAACAAGTGTATAGCTTTAGATTTTTCCACATTTTTAATCACTTTACCGACTCGGGCCTGTTTATAACCATTACTGGTAGCAATCACGTAAATTATCGACCGTTCTTTTTCATAGTTACAACGGGGCATGGGTATATTTACCATTCTATGAGTCATAGCTCTCAAGGCGGCTAGCTTATGACTATAGTGATGATGCAAGTCACTTGGGATTATCGCATCAGTGTAGCTTGGCCTTCGATGAATAGAAAATTCATGGTACCCCTTTGTAATACTAATAGTTAAGTCTAAGAAGTTTATCTCATTACCACCAAATTCCAAAGTAAAATTAATATTTTTATGTTAAGAATTCAATAAAACCAAAAAAGCATCTAGCTGTCGCTCTGTGCCTGTCCACAAACAAATAATATCATCCACATATCAAAACCAATAATTAATGTTTTTAGTAAGTGGATGTGATGATTCGAAGAGTAGCAATTCTAAATAGTTCATGAAGATTTCTGCCAGGATTGGTGAAATCTGTGATCCCATGGCAAGGCCCATCGAATGCTGGTAAAAACGTCCGTTAAAAAGAAAATAATTTCGGTTTAATTATAACTAAATTGCACTAATTGTAATTTCTGGCCGTTAATTTTGATTTGCAGTCAAAATTTCCGGTGGATACATCCCACAACACACAAATTAGATTGGTTAATTTCCCTGAGTAACCATTTAATTTTATATATTGTTCATCTACAATCGATAAAGTGCCCTATGCTTACTCCACCACTTTGTAGCACCAATATTTTGGATTCTGAAGAGTTTATCATGAGCATGATGTTCCCTTTTAGTTTCCATCTCCCAAACTGACATTCTCTTGAAGGACGAGCATAAGAAAACAGCTGATTTTTCTAGTAAACCAAATAAGTTTTCTGCTTGCACCAAATTTAATACATGCCCCATATAGTGGGTGTAAATAAAATCAGGATTTCCTCTTTAAAAGTGGGCTTGTAGGTCATTGTAACAACCTCTCTTGTTAGTAGCTCCATCAAACGAGCTAGCAATGAAACCCCATTGCTTGATATTGAAACCCCACTCTGTGCTGGCTCCAATTTGATGCTATTAAACAAAGCAAGTCCACTGGAATCGTCAACTACTATTAAACTGAAAAGTCTTTGATATATTTTCCCTTGGACTACATAGAGGACGCAAATTGCCATCTGATCCATCACAACATCTTGTGTGCTATCAACCATTAATGTAAACACTGCTATTATGCAGGTCTTTCAGAATGATATCACATCCGAAAGTACCAATTATATTGATTAGCTTATTAACGAAATATTTGGACAAAAATGTTAAGAGAGAGCCACGACCAATCTGTTTTTTTAGTCGATTTTCTAGCAGCTCATCTTTTTTTATTTGTTTTCATTCTATGCAGTTCGCTCTCTTCGATGCATTTTCTTACGTAATTTTGCAAAATCACATCGTAGCTTGCCACTAAAATAACCAATTCAAGGAAATTTCCATGATTTTCAACTGTTACATGTGTTAATAGTGTTTCAATTTGATCAGTAATTTGTCTTTACCCTGAGACGAGGGTAGGTATGGGAATTAGACTTAGTATCAAGTGTTTTTTATCAAAATGTACTGAAAAGTATTCTAATTCATATTTACTTTATTTAAAAAACATAAGAAATAAAATTTTTCTTGCTTTGCTACTATACTTTCTACTCATTCTCCACTTCTGAGCACATAGAAAACCTCATTGCCATCCTTTTTGGAAACACAGTTTTGTTTTCAATTATTTAATTTGACTAATATATAAAAAGTCTTAAACTAATTATGTCCACATATAGAACATTTTTACCCATTATAAAGATTTCATTTACGCAATAACGTTAAAAAATTGCCTTTTCTAATTTTCAAGTTTTCGTGATTTGTGGAAAAACTGGAGGTGATGTAGGAATGTGAAGATAATTTTAGGAATCCACAGATCACTACGCCTCTTCATTTCAAGCAACAAAATCATGCATATTGGTGATATTCACTGATTTTCTTAGCGCTCAGTACCTATTCTAAAATTCTTCATCACTTTTCCTTAAAAATAGAAATAGCAATTTCTTTAACTGTTAATGTTATATAAAAATTGAGAGCATAAACCATGAGTAGATTTCTTTATTTTTAAAAGTAGTAATTTTAACTATATTGGTGCCCTGCAGGGAAAGTTTTATGAGGGGTGTAGCAATTCAAGTACGATAAACTTTACTTTTCAACTACTCATGCTTGGTATAGTCTGGTTGGAGGGCAATTTGCTGTCGAGTGAATCATATGGTGCAATGTTAGACTAATTTCTGTCCTTGCTAATATCGTTGACACCCCCTGTTGGGGCCCTAAGCGATCGCCAACCTGCCGGCCTAGCCAGACTGCCCCTGGTCTTATTAATATTATATTCTGTGATGAGGTATTAAAGTAAATTTAATTCTGTATGCTAAACATATGAATGAGTAGATATTCTGTGAAACTTCTCAACATTATCTTTGCCTTAAGGAAAGCAGTGAAGATGAAGATGGTTCATTGATCAAAAAAGGAACTAATTTGCTTAAAACTGGGATATATTGGGTGACAGACAGTGAGCAATTTCAACCGAAGAGGAAGAAACCAAAACTGGTTCGCAGGATATATCGGTTACTTGGATTAAAAAGCACTACTCCTGAAGAGCTTTATGCCAGAAAAGTGAGTAACGATTAGTTGCCATTCTTGTATAGTATGGTACTGGTGAAATGGAGTAATGTTATTACTCTTCAAGTTCTTGCCTGAAAAGCAAAATTCTAAAGTTTAAATGTATGTGTGCATTTTAATTGATTACTTGAATATGTACTATTCGTCTTGAATATGTACTATTCTTCGGGAATATATATTATTCTTTGAGTGCTATAAAATACATATATAGAATCTCTGAAATAATCTTTGAATGCTCATATACACTTTCTATTATAATCTTGTTCAGAAACTGGGTTTATGTAAGTTTTGTTTTATTATAGATCGATAATGAAGAATATGGAGAAGCTTTAGCATTGGCACAGGCTTATAATTTGGATTGTGATCTTGTATACCAAAGGCAGTGGAGAAATAGTAATGTTACTATAGCTACCATTCATGATTACCTGGTAAGTTAATTGACTATATCAAAACGAAGGTAAAAATTTAAGATGAATAGGATTGTTTCAAAATTTTATTTAAATGTTGAATATTTTTGCAGTACTAAGCTACAAGATGCTCTCTCTTTGCTAGTTGGTTAATTAGGTCAATGCATGTATATTTATATGTTGGATCAATAGAGAGTATAATCAATCATCCTTTTATTGCTATAATCGTCTATATTATTGTAATTGAATATTTTTCTATTTTTTTCAGAGCAAAGTTACGAAGAGGTTGTGGGTTTTGAAAGAGTGCATTAGTCGAGTCCCAGATACTTTGGATGCTGCTGAAAAATTGCTCAAATTTGGCCTCCGGGAAACAGGATTGGACGTAATTGAATTTTTAATAGAGGGTATGTGGTTATAGAAACAGCTAGTTAACTTGTGATTGGGAACCACCAGTACTGAACTCCCTCCAGCTAATGTTGTCCTTAAGTGAAGCCATACAGAAAAAGAGTATTGTTCTAATTTTTTAAACATGGCAGGGTTAGAAAGTATGTTCAGGGTTGTCAACTTCAGTTTGATCTCGACTCGTTGTCATGAACTTATATGCCTCCTAAAACAGGAAGGACTCTGTAACCACATCAGGTCACATTTGGGGATTGCGACATATCATACTGCTATATAGTTAAATGCGTTACCTTTTGTTATTGCACCTGCCTGATAAGGCTTCTTTTCCAGTCATTATCCATCCTGTTGGGCAGCATTAGATAACTGACTGATGCATGTAACTGCCTGTGGAAGAAATCAGAATACTTTTACTCTGCACAGCACTGACCCATAAATTTGTTATTTTTGAGCAAGTAAATTGTTTTAACTGCATTACAAAAGGGAAAAATAATATCTTGTATTAAAAAGATATTTCTGAAAGAGCCATTCACAGCATGTGGCTGACTGACTAGAATTAGTTATTGACCTTAGTGACTCATGATAGTTAGTATTCGAAGCACTCTTACTAGGACATAGACTTTAATTTCATGAGAATAGTTTAAGGGCTGTCAAAACACTACTCGCTGCTGACAATTATTTAAGTGAATCCAAACTTCTCTCTATTTCCTCTTTTTACTTATCCCTGGAAACATTGTGTCCAAACTAAATTTTTTTCTGTCATTTGGGTGCATGTGTTATTGGAGTGGTTGACAATTTGATTCTACTGAACAGGGTCATCAAACAACTTGGTAGATGTTCTGTCAAAACATACATGTTCATATCCACATAAGTACAGTGGCATTTTTTTAAGGAGGTTCCACCGTGACTCCGCGATTCAAACTCCCGTAAAAGAGCTCTGTTATTTAATGAATAAATACCGATCCAGAAAAACACCTATATGGAAAATCACCTATAGGGTGATAACGCATGCACAATAATTGTATGAGTATGCTATTTTACGGCGCGTTGTAGTTACATTCTATTTTTTACAAGCTCTTTTAACTCATTCTGACCTCTAAACATGTCTGAAGTGTTGTCGCCACATTTAATTTACAAAGTGAGAATACATGCTAAATCCCGCTAATACGCATTCTAAAATGGGTTAAATATTTTCTTGCTCAGTATTAAACTATTCCCTTGCAAATACAACTTTTTGTTTAGAATTTTATTAATATTCGTATTTTTTAAAACTGTTTGGCAACAATGACGCTGCTACCATTTGGAAGCATTGGTATTATTTACACTATATAAATAACCATTGAAATTATTAAAATACATAAAAAATATAAGGAGGACCTTGGTAAGGTATATTCCTAATTTAAGTGAGTAAATAAGCTTGTAAGCACGTTCCGTCACAAGTACCGTAGCCAATGATAACAACATACTGTAGCGCCACTTTTATGTAACTAAGGCTTTTCTGCTCTTTTTTGAGCAAACATTTATTAATATCAATTAAACAAGTGTGGTAAGGCGATCACTTTTTTACAATGCTAAATTCTACATAAAATTGCGCATCTTATATTAGTTTTTTGTCAAAACGACATTTATCGTTACATTATTAATCTGCAAATTTTACTGCCAGAGCCATGCTCTGCCGTATAGCCACGTACAAAATATCTGATTTTCAACGTCTTTTTTCTTCAAATATATTATGGAAAGGCGTAATTATTTTATTGCCAATAGATAGAAGGGTCAAAAAATGATGTGTCCTGTAATTTTCACAAAAATGACATCTACTTTATAATTCGGTGGAGCCACCTTAAGAAATTGTTTATGTATCAACAATGCATTACTTATTTTAAGTTATTGAGTTTTTACATTATTTGTAGCCATTTATGTAGTATACATATTTCTTTTTATCCATCTGTATTTGCTTTTGACTGAGGAATGTAGGTTAATAATTTTCTAACCATAACCCGAGGTAGTGTGGAAAATGTGACTCTCTATGGCAAAACATTTTATGGGCTGAATTGATTTGCTTCACCTTATACAGGTTATGAGGAGTTGGAGTTGGACCCAACTAATTCTCCTAAGAAAGCAGATTTGCAAAAAACCCAGGTGAAGCTAATATCAAAACAAAAGCAGGATGATGATTTGAGTGATGAAGAAAAATGGAAAAAATACCTTCATAATAAGGTTGTTATGTGTTTTTGCCATTTATTTGTGGTTATAATGAATTTTATCTGACATATAATTTACCTACATCATAAGGTAAAATTCATACATAATTTATTGAAATCTTCCCAGGTGAAAAGGTATATCAACAAACAGGAAGTAATGGAAGTGGTGCATTACAGGAGAATATTATTGCAGTGCATGGACAAATTGAAAACCTATAAGGTATAATTATTATGTGCTGTATGCATGAAAGTGATGTCTAGGGTGTATAATTGCATTTAAATGATTCATCTATTACTCATTGTTATTAGTTGTTACAGTCAAGCCCACTTATATCAAACCCTACCAGCTGTGTTCCTAGTTTCAATGACTTAATATTCTGAAATAGTTTGATCTGATTACAATTCAAAGGTATGATTTTCTTTTTCAATTGCTTTCAGATCATGCTTGAGGATCCAAGAAATAATGATGGGCAGTACAACTCATCTTTCTATGAAAAATTTCGGTCCTCTCCTGTCATGAATATTACATTGGAATTTGCCCGGCAGGGTAACAGTGCATCAGTTGAAAATATGTTCACTTATCATGGCAATGACATCCTGGATCATTGGCTGGTTATTCTTTCAAATTTTCCTGAAACTGCTGATCCATATGAATACAGGTAAGTTGATTTGTGTTAGCTTGCTTAAAAAGTTTATTTTTGCACTGAGTTAGGACTGTTTTGATGCTAAAAAAATTGCAATCTTTCCTTGAAAAATTTTCTTAATAAACAAGTAACACCCAGAAATGGCATATTTTATAAGTAGTACTGAAAAAATGTGCATAATTCACAAAGAGCTAACTGAAAGGTATCATATTTCTGTTCATGAAAGGAATAGCGATATTCTTGAGTTTTGGGTGCTCCAACAGCTAAGGTTGTATCTCACAATCTAACCTAAGATCATAATCTTAGGACAGACACAATATCCATACCATTGGTGGGATTTGAACCCATGACTTCAGGGCCATGGCCGGCTACCATCATGAAAGGAACAGTAAAAAAAAGTCAATAAGTCAAAATTGTTTGTGCTGCAAAAAATTAGAATATTTCTGCCCATTTACTCTGCATCATCATCATTTTTCTCAGTTAGGACTTATTGGGAATTTGTTGGCCTCTGAGCTGTATTCTTCTTGAACCAATGCTGATTTCTTTGTGGCCTGATATTTACTATTCCATGATCGGAGCATCAGTATTTATCCTCTAGTCTTCTCTAGTTTTGTAAATGGAAAGGATTTTAGATTGGTCATGAACCACATTGTTCAACTCAAAGGTCAAAAGTCAATCTGGTTGGTGCATGTAGGGTGTACTAGAGTTCCAAGGTCAGTTACCTTGATGTGTGGATTCCACACATCATGGTGGGGGGGGGATGGGCTAGACGGTTTTCCTGTGCATCCTATGGTTTTCAAGGCCTTTCCAGAAAACCACCCAGCTTGGGCTTAATGGTATCTGTCCAATCATACGTATCCCAAATTTGAAACTCCATTGCCAAATGTCCTCCTCTTACCTACTATGCTGTATCATTATTCATTGTCCTTGTAAAAGATACATATTTTCTCAAACACCTCTTTGCTTCAACCTTTACTTTTTGTTCTGGGTTTTAGCATTCCTAAAGTCTATCCTCTCAGAAACAACAGGAGTTTCTTCAGAAATAAAGGAGGAAAGATGATAACTCTTTTAACATTTAACATCAGCCGTATTGTCAAATGCCTTTATTCATTTTTCGCTAAATAAATCATTAAACTATTACATACTAATGACCTGGCACTCTGGGTGTGATGATTCTTACAGTTGATACTCTACAAGGTTTTTGAAATAAATCATGAAGGAGGACTAGAAATTGATGCATTTTTACCATACATATAGTGTGGAAGAAGACGTAGAAAAATAATTTGTGCAGAAAGTATTTACAAGCATGTGTGTCTGTTGCTTTTCATAGATAGTCTTATCCAAAATTAGAATTAATGCAATTATTGAAATCCTAAATGGTGGGACATAGAAGATCAGGTCTGTTTTATGTGAATGTAATGTAAATCTTGACATTTCTCTGAATACAAGAAAAAAGTGGTGGAAGTTATTTCAAACTCTTGTATGTAGGCAATTCATCTCTTAAAACAAATGTTGGCCTTATGGCTAATATTGAGTTTTGTCTATAGTTGAGGTTTTGACAAAACAACTGATTGTAACTGAAAATGGATGCTAGCAAGTATGAAAAAAGAAGACTATTTCTGTACAAATTATTTTAAATTCTGAGACATCTGCTGGGTTGCATTATTTTTTCAGCTCATTATTGCCTGAATGTACTCCGGATGGGAAAGTATTTGCTTGGGACCAAAAGCTCATAAGGGATAAAGATTGGTGTGAATGTGATGATCTCATGTAAGTAATAATCTCAACTGCTCAGTAGTTTTCACTCACCTGGTGTGTTTAATGGTTGATCAAAGTAGTAATTATTTTTACAAATGTTTGTAGTTGAGTGTTTGATCATAACCTTGTCTATTTTACTTAGCCAAGGGAGTGGTCAATCAGTGAAGGATAAAAAGAGCACACTTTTGGAAGAAGATAAAGACTTGCTGAAATTTGTGTCAAATCCTCTCACCTCAGATAGTCTAACAGTTTGGTACAGGGAGAGAGCTTGTCAAATTGAGACAAGGTGCAAAATGGTTGATCACGCAATTACTTTGGTGAAGTTAGGAAGAGAAAGGAATGTGAAGGTATGCATTCATTTTCTTGAAATGTTTACTCATCAGTTCATGTATACAACTTGATTTTCTTTATCTAGACATGTGATTACATACGAATAATATATTTGCTACTTAACTTCTTGATTGTCATTAGAGAACTTAGATTTGTCAACTGGTGGTTGTTAACAAAATGTAAAGAATATTTCAAAAATGAGGGCAAACATGCATTACTTATCTGCTATTTCACCAGTGAGTGCCTGAGGAGGCATTTACTGGTGAAATAGCAGATACAATGATATTATCTACATTTTTCTTTTGAATATTGGAACAAAACTTAATTTGCTAGGGTATGTGATGACCTATTAAAAAATCATAGTGTAGATAATGACACTAGTCTTGCTTTCCATATGTCTCATTACATTTTCATGGTTGACGACTTGTCTTACCTCTTTTTAGTCTCTCTCTAAGTAGGTAATATTGCACATTTGAGTGTACTTTTGAGTTTTTGATAATTCAGTGAAGTTTTTTTTAAATGGAATTCACCTATCTAATAACCAACTTTCCTTAGGGTCTTGAAATTCTCCACAGTGAATTGTTGACCCTGGAAACCCTTGTTTATGAAGTGGGGATGGATAATATTAGCCTTTCTGATGTTCAAAAGAAGAGTAGCCTGGAAAAAGCTAAGTTATTGATGCAAAAGGTAACAATAACTAGGTATTCTGGTTAATTGATGAATTTGTGTATTTCTAATGTGAGTTGTATATATATTTTCATTTCATTTCAGAGTTCTGAAAGCAGCTTTGTTCATGACATTAAGTGTTTGTTACTGCCATTTTTGGTACGTTCTGAGAAAGAGTCTAAAGGCAGTTTAAAAAAATTGCTTCGTGATTATTTGATTGACCTAAGCTCCAGGGACTTGAGGTTACCTCTTCAAGTGAGTAAAATATTAATGAAAACAATTTCAATTTATTTTTGAAATTTAGATGAAAACTGAAATTTCCTTATCTTTGATCTATTTGGATTTTTTGCAGCTGTTTAAATATTTTAGCGCTGAGCAACCTGAATCCTTGGTATCATCGTTAGATGAAATTACAATTCTGGCATTGGATTGCTTGTACTCTTACCCCGAAGCTGACCAGCTTGATGTTGCATTTAAAATTCTAGAATGTTTGCCTGAAAGAGGATTTGGGTGAGAGTTTTTCATCTGAGCTTTCCAGTCATTTTGTCACTCACTGTTGGCCAAAGTAGTATTTAACCCTTTCGAGATGGCAGAATTTCCTCCCATACATGTCTACTGATCTGAGTAGACTAAAGACTCCCTTCCTCTGTACAGACCATTTTCATACGACATCCATCGAAAATGTTCTAGCAGGTATACACTCACCCACAGCTCCTATCTTTTGCATTCCAACCCAGCAGGGACCTTGCCATTATTTCGGAATCTGGGGACAGGTAATATCCACCCTTTGAGGCTTTGTAACCTACCCATCGGCATGAGTTTGCGGTCAACTCTTTGTTTATTTATTGGTTTTACTAAATGTTTATTTATTGTTTACTCTCAAAATTTAGACTGAAATAAATTCCTCATGTTTTACTGGGCATTTAAAACTTTTAAACAAAACTCTACCATAAATATAAATGGATTTATTGAATAAACAATTTGCAATGCAGAAATATGTGCTTCTGGAAATACCCTTATTTGATTCCCAGTTTTCCCCCGACAAACCACATTAACTACATTTACCATCTTCTCTTTCCTTGAAATGCATTAGCTGAGATATTATTACGTATTTCTCAGCATAACTTATTCTCATTCTTTTTCATTTACCGAAACGCTTTTTGAAAATTAAGTTCTTCTGAATATGTATTATCAAACATTGGTTTGATATTAATCTTGAAACCAAGATCTCTGTTAATATTGATGGTAGAATTTCGCATAAAAATTGTATATGCTCAGCAAAACACAAGGGAATCAGATTTTATATTTTTAAGAAGGCTGCAAACATTTAGCAAAGTAACTGAATCATGGACGCAGACCTTTGCCGCAATGAGGGTGCTAATTCGTCGAAGGGTCAAGGTAACTGGCTCCCTGATACCGAGGGAAAGGCGTGACCCCTGCGTCATTGGGTGCCAAAACTTAGAAGCTTTTACCTGCAATCGCGACCAGGAAGCGGGGAAACCCATAGCGACGAAAATATTTTATGTTTGTTGGCTTGCGTAGGAAAATCTCTGATGGAAGCTTCCGACATTTGTCTTTCTGGTCAGGAAACCTTTTGTCGTATATATCCGATGATTGTAGCGAAAGGGTTAAGTATTAATGCACTATAAATAGGGACCCTGTAAAGTAGTAAATAAACTCGAGGGAAAGTGGTGTAAAAATCATAGTCCCAGCGGTGCAAAAATCGCAAAAATTTCATGCTCCAACAGTGAAAAAAATATTTATGTATTTCTCAATTTAAACAAACAAAGAATTTTATTAGAGACATAAAGTGACATATCTTACTTATTCTATCTAATCTTCATTGATAGTTAACAAAATACCTACACAGATATACGCAAAATACAGGCCATAACAAAGGTGACTCAATGGCCACAGCCTAAAAACAGTATTTTGTGGGTTGCCTACGCCAATTTCCTTGGTACTGCTTCTCTGCATATTCAAAGTTGCGTCAAATATATATTAACCTTTTTGTGTCAAATATTAAAAACCTCTTTGTGTCAAATATATATAAACCTATATATGTATCACTTTTAAACTCCTTTTGGCGATCAAATATACTGACAGTTTTCGGCATTATGGTATACAGAGATACTTTTTCTGATCAACAGTAGCTCTGATCAAACTATAAACATGTGGTGACACTAGTTTATCCAGAGATACTGAGAATCGGAAATATATGCCTGCCGAGACTTGTCTTTTGTAGGTACCTCCCTGCCGCAGCTTATTCAAAATGACAATGCCAGCTTGCCTTGACTTAGGTAATTTTTCTAAAATTCCTTTCTGGACAAATAATGCGCTGCATCATACAGAAATATTCATGTGTCCGTATCTCGTACTTTTACCGCCCCACAATGCCACTGACACTCCAGCCACCGGCTCTCCACCAGGGGCACCTAATAACTTTGCTGCGGCGGGAATGCCATCGTGCCAGAGTCATATCATAAAGTAGGCAACATATACTCAACATCAGTCAGTGAATTCGATAGTTTATCCTTAAATAACTCTTTTTGTCTACCCGAGGAGTAATTGCAATCCGTCAGTCACAGCTTAGGTGGAGCGCTCCTAGAATGAAATTATTACGTCCATTTGATAAAGTCTTTTCACCCAACAGCGAAGACATTTAAGATACTCTTGTCCAGCATAGTTATTGGTCCCATTATTGCTATGCGCAGACTTACTGAAATCATCTTTCACAAGCACAATTACTTTAATGGCAACTTTTCTGAAGAATCTTTCCGGATAAATACTATGCAAGTCGTTTCGGCGGCATGACGAAAACGATGCACCCCGACCTCACCACTTTAAATGCAATCTAGGGAGACATATGAAGATATCATGGTCACACACATTATCAGACTGATGATAGTGGCATGGTCACATAAATAATAATTATGTATTTATTTACACCATGAATTTGCAAACATTTTTTCACCAAATGGGACATCTTTCATTACGCATCTTTACATAGGTACATATCAAAATGAAACTTAATGTATTTCATGTTTTTTTTCGCAAAATATCGTATGATAGGTTTAAAAAATGTGAAATTTCATGCAAAATATCACTAACAGCCAAATACCTCTAAATTTCACTATTAAAATATGCTAAATAAAAAGCTAGTTGTGAAATTTCGGTGAATTTCACTAGTGTTAAAATGGCAAATTTTAACTAATTAAGGCTTTAAACATCAAGATTACCACTTTTATGCTCTAAAAAAATTCACGAAAAAAACCCATTTGCGAGATTTCAGGGTCCCAACTATATAGTATTGCCTTTGCACTATGTATTGCCTTCTATAATATGGAAAGTTGCATAATTGAAGGAGTGGAGTTGATTTGAACCGTTCAGAGTAATGGTGTTGGTGTCTGAATTTTTCCAAGAAATAGAGAACTTGTGATCCTAGCTTTAAATGTGAGTGTGAGGCCTCCAAAATTAGACCAGTATCAGCCATGGGTCCTGGCTTCAGCATCTTACCTCAAAGTGCACCATGAAAGCTATCTCTAGGTAATTATTTTGGTGGAGGAATCATGGTGTAATATGCTCCATGCTATAAATCCTACTCCACTTATTTTCCTCTCCCTAATGCATTGCTTTCCATAACTTTCTTTTTAAAGTTAAGCATCCCTAAATTATTCATCCTATTCCATCTTAGGGCATTTACAGTCTGGCAACACTCAGTACACAATCAACTCATTCTCCTAAGTATGCATAGAACTCATTTAATGCCCCTGCCATTCATATAAGCCAGGTTGTGTATGTGCCTGTCAAACACCTCGCGGTTGAGAGTTTGAATCCCACTCTGGGCATGTATGCATGTTTGTTTAAGGACTTAGCATTAGGTAGATGTAACAATGTAGCAGTAACATCTGGTGCTCCTTAAAACCTATTTCTATGTCTCTAATATCTATTATCTCTTCAATTTAATATTTTGGTCAGGTCTCAAAGCCATCAAAGCATTGAACTTCATGAAAGAGTTGATGAACTGGAGTCACATTTAAGCTGTGCTGAAATCTTTCAACGAAATGGAATTTTAATGCCTCTAACCTACATACGCCAGGTTCAGTATGACCATGAGACAGTTTATGGACTCCTTGTTAAACTTTCACGCTCTATTATCAAGAAGTAAGTTTCTTCATTTCGTTTCATTAATAGGTTTATTTTCATCCATTGATTTTTTGATCAATAATTACTCATTAGGTCTCTGTCTGCTACACAAGTGGAGTGGAATTATTTGTTGAATGATATCATGGACCTTCAGACAAAAGCATTTTCCATCATCAATTTTGAAACATGTATTGAGGTATGTTCATGTTGGTGGGTTTGTTAATGAAGTGTCTCTCCTCTCCAATTGGAAAAAAACTTTTACACGTATTTTTCCAGATTTATGTGTCAGCTTTATTATCATCTGGACTAGGGCCCAACATTAAAAATGCAAGTGAATATCTCCAGTGCTCTAAAGAAATGGGATGCAGTAAAAGGGTCTCATATGACCGAAGTGTGCAGCTGATTCTAAAATCAGCCCGTGAATATTTCGATTCATCCAGTGATGTGCATGACCCTTCAATGAGTTTAGCCAAGTATGCCTCTCTTCTTTCATCGTATATCTGCCTCTTGTGATTGTCTGTGTATGGTTCCCTTTTACCCTAATTACTTTTGTTTCAGATCTTGCTTACAACTTATTCTGGATCAGGATAAAGAAATAGAGGAAGAATTGGATTTAATTGAAGCTCTTCATATTTTGAGTCAGTTTGGGGTAAAGATGCTTCCTCTACAAGGTGAGAATCAACTGTGAGAATATGACAAGCTCTTTTTTATTTTCATGTGAGCTATGAGCTTTGATTTTCATCTTGCAATGTACGTTTTGGCTTTTTAACATGGATCCCTTAAAACAAGTTTGTGGCCTTTGTGATTTAAAACAATGCACGGATTATTTTTATGTCATGAAATCCTGCCATATCAATTACTAAAAAAGTTCTTAAATAATTTACAACTTGATATGATGTAATCCATTGCTATTTAACTTAGGTGATAACATAGTGTTAATTGTGCTCTAAGCATAAGTTTTAGCATCAGTATTTATATTACCAAGATTAAGATTAAATAACTGTAGCAATCAATTGGTATGGGATCCCTTTTAAATACTCTTTAAACTTATTTCAATGTATATAAGTTGTTGAATTATGTCAATTAAGTCTGTACAAGAGCCATTTGCGAGAATGAAGTCCACTATTAAGATTTCAAATGTTACTTTCCTTCACCTTCAGTATCAGTGGATAGTGAATTTATGCGAATCCCATTTTAATTTCTAAACTTAATACATGCCCTTGGCAGTTGCTGAGACACTCATTGTAGCTATCAACACCTGTGTGCTACATATTGTTTCATGTAAATTGGTTGCTTAATAATTTCTTTCAGTAACATGATGTAAGTGAAGTATAATTATCTTTGATTTAAAGTGAGTAAAAAATCTGCAATTTATGTCAAAAATGAATGCTAAAATTTTTTATTTTTTGGCTCTTTTCATTATAACCTATAAGTTTTTTTAATTTTCATATTAACTTAAATCCTTGCTATTTTTTACCTAAAGTAAGGTGTAAAAATGGTGCTAGTGCAGAACATTTCAAATTTTCTGCTATTGAAGTTTTGTGTATTTTTAGGAACAGTTTTTATTTTACTTTGAGATGTCTTGTTGAGTCAGAGGAGGTAATCTAGCATGAAAAAATCTGTTAGGAATAGTGATTCAAAATGCCTTTAACATGTTTGCTTTCAGTGAGATTATTTCCTAGTCGGATCAAACTTGTGGAAAACTGTCTTAATAGCAATCCTGATGCCTATAAGAGATCAGTTAGTCTGCTGAAGTTAGCCAAAACACTGCGGGTGGAAAATGAGGATCATAGAGGAAGAGATGGAAAGGTGCTCTCACTAATTGCTGAGAAGGCACTTGAGGTTAGTTGCTGATACTAGAAAATGAGATTTTGGCTTAATTTTTTCTAAACTTTTATATTTAACTTCAATGAGGCTATTTTATGTTCTGTCAACCATTATCAGGCTGTAAGTCAGGGTTAAATATTTTTCAGGTGAAGGATTTTAAATGCTGCACAAAAGTTTGCCAAAATATAATGGAAAATGGTTATGCTAATGGTTGGGAAATAGCTCAAAAACTTGGACACTGTGCTGAGTTTCATGACTTGAAATTAAAAGTAAGACTAGTGTCTTTTGCCTTGCTACACTGTGATCCAGACATGATTGAGCCCTTGGTAAAGCTGAAGTAAGTTTCATGTTCTTTTTTTCTCTTAAGTCTCAAATAAAAAGGTTATGTGGGCTGTAGTGAAACTTTGATTATAATTTTAAAAGAAATTTATGATTTGTTGGTTATGTTGAAATAAAATCTTATCTAAACCGCTTTTTACTAAAAGTAGATTATGATGATTGCTCCTTAAATACAACTATTGTTTAGTACAGTCAACTTTCAATCATAAGACAAGTCTTCCTTAGTTATGCAGGAAACACGAGTTGCTGTCATTGATTCCTATGTGGTATTTATTGTTGTCAATTACATCCTTATCTAACTAAATTATCTTAACGCACCAGCTTTCTGATAATCCATTTAAAATGAAAAAAGAAACAATATTAATATATAACCTTTACTAAAGGGATTGCCCTGTCTTTTCCATGATTTTGCATGATTTTCCATGATTTATTTTGCATGATGATTTGGTGATTTTTGTATTTTAATTTCATCATTAGTATTTATTGATGTTGAAAATACTTTTAGAAAGGTGCTTTATCAATGAATTTAGGTTCTTAATTTGTTTTTTTTTTTAATATGTACTTAACTGGTTTCATACGCATGATCTGAATCTTGATACATAAATAAAATGTATTTCTATTAGTAGCATGTAGTATAGTTAATACTTTGAAATACATTGAAAATCCACATGCAAGAATTCAGTGTGGTGAAGCATAATATCATGTAATATGTAGCTATGTCGTATGAATAAAACTTTTACAAGCCAAACGGAAGTTTTTTTTACCAATGTTCTTCATTTTGGAGAAATATCACTGACAATGAGTTAAGCCAGAAGCAGACACTTATAGACACTTGTTAATATGTATTTTATATAAGTACATTATTATTATAGAAATTATGACAAGAAAACAACATTAATATAACTTAATAAGTATTTGGTTTCTTTGAAAAAAATGTTAGCTTGCCTGATAATTTTAGAAATAACATGTTACTGTGGTAATCACCTCTTGTGACCACTGAATGAGAATAGTGATTATAAATTATATGGTTCTGTTGATTGCATCATTGTATCACTATTATGTAGCATGTTTCCACTTAGTAGCTTGTTTGGATGTCAATGGTCCATGCTTGGTAATCTTCACCCCGAGCCACACACCCTCGCGGTGGCTTGCTGGGTATCGTGTAGATGTACTGCTCATTTTTAATGACATTTTCTGCTTTTTCCCTGCCAACATTTTGAAAACTCTTAGGTGTACCATTGATGTCCAAATACAGAATGAGTATGTAGCAAATAAATTCTCCAAAGAGAAAACACCAGAGAACATCCCAGGCAGTGTTCCTTTGGTAAGTATATCTTACAAACACTTTTAAGTCATTTCATACAGTTTAGTATTTTCTTTTAATACTGGAAATTTCAGGCTGCATCAGCTCAGAAAGAAGAATTGACGAACCAAGCAAGTTTTTATCAGACCTTAACAGTATCTGCCGAATCAGTTAAAGAAAGAACAGCTGCTATAATAAAAGGCTTGGGGGGTGAAAACGTGTGGAAGAATACATTGAGGTAAGGACTTAGAGCAGGATTTTAAATAAGTCATGGTTTTCAGATTATTTTCCCAGTTAAAAAACATTGTTTTAGTGATTTCTTGTTAGCACTTTTGTGGATCACAGTGAGTAAAAGGAAAAGAATTATCTCAGGTTATTGCCGCTTCAATAATTAGATAGTCCCAATTTTTTCTGACCAACACTGGTCACTTTTTCATGGAGAATGTTGCTTTTCATCAATCAGGAAATGGGACTTTCAATATTGATTTGGCGATAGCCTGAGATAATTCTTTTAATTTTAATTTCATTAGTGATATAAGTAAACAGTAAATTCCTGTGGGGGTTTTGTTAATGATTAGGCCAGCTCTTCTTTAACTCTTTCTTTATGATTTTGTGCACTGTTTCCAATTTCAAAAGTTGCTATCAGTTCAAAATTTATTTTAAGGCAATAAATAAAAACAAAGACCACCATATCAGACTCTCACTGATACCATGTCATAGTTACTTATTCCACTTTAAATTTATGATTTGCTTCATCAGCTAGATATTCCTATTGGTAGAAAACCAGTGCTGAGGAAAAATTTGAATTTGAAGTAGTTTGGACTAAATTAGAATTTTAACATTCCAGTTTTTCAATCCTCTGTTTCTAGATGTCTTAACTTGCTAATTGAAAGTCAATTAGTAACTTAAATCTCATGCAGGTTTGATTCATGATTCTGCATTGATGTTTCAGTGTTAGGGACGTTTGAAAGCATCTAATACCCCATGTTGATTTTCTTTCCCAGTTGGATTAGGCCTATTCAGGATTACAGATCTGGAGACAATGATGAGGATATCAATGAAGATTTTACAAGGCAGGGTTATCACCCATTCTATGCTACTTTGCATCCTGATTGCCATCCTAGCATCTTGGGTACAAATTATAATAAATACTCCTCTCCTGACCTTTCAAATACTTCATTGGATCTTCTACAGATTTTATCAAGAATTAATCTTTTGCAAAAAAACGTTGATGAGAATGCAGAGGTTAAGGTCAACGGTGATGGTAAATTCCTTATTTTTTAAATTGCAATTATTCTGTAATTAATGTGAGAAAGTGTTTTGATAATGCTTTCATTTAGTTTTAGTCAAACTGGGCGAACTACTACTCCCAGAAGACTGTATACTTGGAATGGCTTACTTGCTTGCCTTGGGAAATCCTCAGCTGGCAGATACCTGTTTTTCTGAAATGGAGCCAAAAACTGAAGTGTCTCTTCAGTTAGCTATGCTTTACTATAGTTTGCAGATTGCTGTAACCACAGCACCTCCAGATAAGAGGCATGATATGTACCTGCATGACCCCAATAAGGTGAGTCATCCACATTTCTAACAGATGGTATGTTGTGTGAAAAAAAGATCACAATTTTGTTCCCAAATGGAGATAAAGTCACTTATTTGGAGAGGATAGTGGAGGCATTGAGAAGAGGCAAAACAAAAGTTAAACCATTCTGATCTGCTGGGCTAGCAGTGGCCTGACTGTCATCACATTTCCTTCTTCGGTCCTCCAATTTTTCTACAAATTATGACTTCTACGGTTGCGGTGTTGTGGTCGATGATTGAAATACTTTACTTTCCCGTGTTGTTGTGACTGTGGGTGATTGCTAAAGAAAATGCAATATTTACCCATTTCCATGCATTTTTTTTGTAGATATCAGGGGCCAGAAAACACGCATGACTCTTTTTTTTAACTCTTCAAGTCTGTCCACACATTTTAAAGGAAAACCCTATTCATTGTATTCCACTTGTTAAAAAAAATAGCATCATGCATCTGGGCAAATAATAATTTATATCTCTGTTTATTCAAATAGAATTTTGTCAAATATTATTATGATTCACTAAAACGTTTGGTCATAGCAAAAAAATTGTACTTGCGTCTTATTTTGTCGTAATATCATGGGCTTACTTCAAAGTGGCAAACTTGAGTTAAAAACACTAAGCTTCATATGATAAATTTTGAAACATTCCTCTAAAAATAGGTCTATATTGCTGTTAGGGTACCAATACACTATCTTTCTTCTTTTGCCTCGAGTGGAGCCCACTTGGCATCTCCTTTGAGGCCTGGACTTCTTCCAGGTTGGTGGTTTCTTTTCAATGAAGAAATTCATGGTTTCTTTTCAATGAAGAAATTCATGGTTTCTTTTCAATGAAGAAATTCATGACTAAACAATGCAGTGACTAGGAGTGGATTGCTAATTTGTAACCTGCTGTTTTTCAGCTGCTATTATTCATTAGCATATAGCAACTGCTAATGTCCGACAAAACTAGCTGCTACACTGTGCCTGCCTCCCCTCCTGGTCCCTTTGCAAAATCTGGTACTGTTATTTCACAAGGCACTGCTACTCTGTATACTCCTAATAATGGTTAGCAAGAGATGAGACTGCACTCATCAAGGTGCAGTTAATTTTAGCATAAGTGGCAGAAATATTTGAGTTTTAGCAGGAGGAAAGAGTACATGCACCTTGAGGCAGTTAATTTTTGAAGTAGCAGAAGAGGAGTGCATTTGTCGAAAAGCAGCTCATTTAACAGTTGAGTATAGCAGGAGAGGAGAGTGCATGTTCCTTGAAGCAGCAAATTTAGCTGATAATTTAGCATAACCAGGAGAAGAGAGTGCAGCTGTTAATTTAAACAGTAGTTGTGGCAATGAATGTACAGTACACATTCATTGCTAACTGCAACACAGTGTCACGAGTTTGGATTGTTCCGTCCTGCAGGTGGTGACAGTGTGTTGATCCTGACTCCCTTACTTTCAAAGGGCCTTGCTCCATCCCACTCAGGGTAATGGTCTATTCCAGGAATGGGCAACTTTTTTGAGAGTACATGCCAAAATTGGCAAAATCTCTAAAACTAAATTTTCCCATGTTCCAACCAATTATTTTTTTAACGCTTGATATTTGATTTGTTATTGATTATGTGAATTGTCTAAAACAGCCTAATAAAAATAATATGATTTTAAATTCCTTCAGTATTTCTTTGAGCATGTCAGATTAGGATTGTGGAAGGTTTGAAATAATCTGCTAATTAGGCCTAGTCCGTCAGCACTTGAAAATTAATAGTTATTCAATGACTCTGCTAGGATTAACGGTTGCTAAAATTAGCAACTTTCCAACTGCTAATTCATGTTAGAAGTAGCTGTTAGCAACTGCTACCAGGAAATAGCAGTTTTACCCACCCTAAGTGGTGACAGTGTTGTGGGCCATCTCATACTGTGAGTTAATATTTTTCTTAGAGTTCCTGAATAAGCACTAGAAGAAAGTTAAGATGGTCCATCTAATTTTGGAAAATTACATTAGTGCTCACAGTGCCATCATCGGTGATTTGAGTCTCAAACTCAGCTTTGGGGATTTTTTTCTTCCATTATTCTTATAACCATAGGTACGTTCTTCTCATACTCTGCATTATATTCTATTATTTCGAGAAATCTATCCAAGCTTTCTAATCATCGTACCAAATACATTCGATTTGCCAGCATTTCCAAGTAAGAGTAGTGTTAGTGGAGCACTTTTATGAATTCCATGCTAAATATTGTTAAATCATAAGAGTTTTATCAACAACAGCAGATTCTTGAACAGTTTTTATTCTACCTTCACATTATTGGGACATCCATAACTTATGTCCTCCTTCTTGACTGTAACTAACCCATTATATCATATGTCGTCACAGCGTTCAATTACACTTCTGTTCGTCCCTCTAACCCAACATTCTCCCCTATATCTCAGCCTTTGGAAATCCATAGCCTTTCAATACTTCCTCACTCTTTTTCTCTGCCTCATTCCAATGTCTCCGAAAAATATCCCTTTCTTACACATCATGCCTAACTCTTCGTCATTCCTCTTCCTCTCTGATCTGCTTAGCCTCTAGTTTACATCCATTTTATTTCCTAAAAGACCAAGTTTAGCATGGAGTGTAGTGCTGTATGAGTTGCATAAGACATACCTAAGTAAAAATCTGTAAAAGAGATTTATCTTAAACCTTGTAGTCTCCTGGCCATTCTGCCCCTTATGGTTTGAGCAGAAAATGCCGCAGGCTGATGCCATAGGCCCATAGCATTTTTTTCTTGTGGCTCATTGGAGATGTACGAAATCTCTAATACCTCATTTACTTGAAGGTATTCAATATTCAAGATCTCAAATAATCATACTAAAATCAAAAGTTCAAATACCTTGAATATTGTGCCATACAATGCTATGTTTGGCATATTGATGAACTACATCATATGTACCACAAAAGGATGGAGAAGATACGAGTCTGTTGATGAGTTCTATGGTTTAATTTATGGTGAAAAGACAACAGTTTCGGTGAATATATTTCTGGCAACACTTGTCTTTTCACCGTAAATAATGTGCCAAAACTAATCACCACTAGTCAAGATTCATAGGTAATTGTAGAAAGCGATAAAAGTACAAAAAATAAGTATTCAATTGCAATGGTTAGAATTTGAAGATGGTAAAATTTTCAATATAATGACTGAAAGAAAAAATTTAAACCATGATAAGGATCAAACTTCGTGACCTTCAGTACACAAACTCTCATTGTTAACCACACCGTCATCGTAGGTTCATGCAAGTCTGGTGAATTTACGCTATCCACATGACATTTTACTTTATTTTTATTCACACACATCCTAGTTAGTATCTACTGTGCCTACATTCCATTCATGGGTTCATTGATCGCTAAGCCGTGCTAAATTTGAAAATCTCTGGTCTGGATATGAATTTACAATCTTTGGACCCAATTCCAGCAGGCAATTAAATAATAGATCTGTGGTTCTTTAGATCGGACTATCTCTAGTTTTTGGGTGATACATTTGTAAAGTGGTTGTAATTTGGAGATGATGGAATTTTAGGTGTAATACATTAAAGAAAAAAATAAACTGCTATAAGGATTGAAGTTCACGACCTACAGTACACTAGCTCTCATTGTCCTCCTGAGTCTGGTGAATATAGGCTACCAGCATGGCATTCTATTTATTTTTTTTCGTCGCAATACTGAGCCTTTGGAGACAAAAGCCAAAACGTGTATTTCTTTATTTTGCTACTAGTTGCAAAGAAAAATTTTCCTCTACGCTCGTGACATGAGTAACACAACTTCTCCTTGTCAATATCTACTGTACTTACAATCTATTCATGGGGCGCTTCAATTGCTAAGCCACAGAAATTTAAAATCTCCAATTCAGATCCGATTTTACACTGTCTTCATATCCAAGCAAAATGAAAGATCTGTGGATCTTTGGATCTGATAGACCCGATCCGACCATCCCTAGTTGCAGCCATTCATGATCCTGGCTGCAATATTTTTGATGAGACTTGAAGCCAGAACATTTATAGGGTTTATTTTTTAATCATTTTAGTTCAAGTGGCAGTATATATTATAATGGTTATTTTTCTCTGTAGCTTTTTCAGTATGTATATGGACTTAAGAACAACTTATCTGATTCTAACAAGTACTGCATGGAAAGATTGGAGCACTATCACAGCTTACTCATTGATCATCTTCAAGAAAGAATGTTATCTTCCATGGGTTATGGTGTTCATCTGCAAAGATTCAACAGTGATTCTGAGTATCAAGAGGACACAATTGTTGGAATAGCAATGTAAATAATTTTTTTTAATCTTTTTTGTTGGGAGGTGAGTTATAATTACTTTTTAATAAGTATTCAATGTGAATGTTCACTTTTAGGACTGATGATGTGGCAGCTTTTCAATTTGCACTGGATTTGGCTTCGAGACATCACGTTCCAGAGGGGAAGTTGGTTGCTGTGTATGTTTCTTCAATTTTTGTAAGCGATCGGTTGTCACTGAAAGAATTACAGTCTCGAATATCAGACCCAAAGCTTATTGAAAAGATGAAAAGTGCCCCAGACAATGTGATCAATAGGTAAGATGTCAAGTAAACATTTTTAAAGATAATGTTTTAGTACAAGAAAAATTTACTCAATTTTACATCCTTCTAGTAGCAATTATTTTGTAAAAGAGAACTATAAAATATGTTGCATGCAAAAGTTTGAATTAAAATAATTTGTTAATGAGAACTCAATTGTTTCAAACCAATCATTTCATTCATATTAAAATGGGAAATATGCTTCTTAATTTGGAATATTGTGTCGGTATATTTTATTGGCTTTTGTCTAAACTTTCTACTTGTATATCACCATTATTCTTAATCTCTACAGCCTCAACACTCACGTGTATCCTTTATTAAATGGCAGAGATTATGAAAAACTTACTCACTACTTTCTTACACTGGAAATGTTGATGGAAAATGGGACATCGTGGAAACCGTCATCTGGAAACAACATTATTCTCTCTCCATCAGAACACTTGAAGTTATTGAAGAATGTGGTTGCCACAAACTCAGGTATATTTCATATTGTCATTTTCTCTGCATTGTCTAATCACTTGATGGCCAAAATGTTTCCTCTCCAGATATTGTGAATCAGTGTATTTTATTGTTTTACAGGAATTGATTACAAGGAACTTATTGATAACCCTAATGATATTCTCAAGGCTGTAAGCCCTCAGTTGACAATAGATAATTTGGAAAGTATTGCTAGTCTTTTGAAAAGCCTTCATCCATCCTTGAATTGCTCAGTCCAGGTTGGAAATTTGTATGGATTGTGGGTGAAGAAGTACTTTTTTCAGGTGTGTATACAGAATTGGCGCTGTAATCTTACAGCTGATAAACCTGTATCTCTATACTCCAAGCCTTGCAAGCAAGCATATTTAACATTTGTAGAGTTTAATGCATATTATTAAAGAACTGGTGACCAGTGTCACCATTCATATTTTAGATCAAAAAATTGGCTACTCTCCTCATTATAGCAATGAAAAATTATATTTCGAAATTATGACTATGTATACTTTTTCACATCACCTATTATTAATAATTTTTCCAAGCAGTATTTTACATTTAGACAGGAATTTCATCAAATTTGCCTTTAAAACCGTTAAATTTTTCTTCATAGGGAATGGATAATGCAAGTCAAGCACCTGACCAAGAAGTGGAATGGCAAGAGAAGTTCCAGCAGTGCAAAGCATATTTTTACAAAATGTTACCATATGACATTCTAGATTTTGTCAAGGAAGCATGCTTCTCAGAGAAGAGCCATAAATTGCTTACAATTGAGTGTAGAAAGTGGATGATAAATTCAACAGAGTCATTTTGTAAACTTCAATGTTCAATGTAAATATTTCACAATTTCTCCTCCTGAATGTTTATGCATGCCTTGTGTTTCAAGTGACCCCAGACAAATTGTACCCTATTGTATTTTTTTATAATATAATGTATTCCTGTAATGTCAACATACTTTTTACCATACTGTGTGCGAGGGAGAGTGTATGCCATTAGGCATGTACTCTCTCAAGTTAGTGAATGTATGCATCTACCTCACCAATTTTCACATTTCAGGAATGATTGGGGCTTGGTGGCCAATGAAATAAGTAAATGGAAAATGCATTTAAAGAAATTGAGCACCAAAGAAGCATTAGAAGTATACTCAAATGGAAGCGAAGATTTGCAGAATTTTCTGAGGTAATGATTGTATTGATTGGTTTTAAGTTCAGTTGTGTTGATTGCGTGCATCAACTTTGAAATTATCATCTATTGAAGGTATCTAGGTATGGTCTACTTTTTTGTGCTTGATTATGCTTTTCTCTTTTGTTTATGGAACAGATTACTGGATTTAGCCCACGTTGATGACAAAAAAGTGTTTGAAACTTTTAAATTGGCAGTTTGCAGCTCAGAGTCCTTTAGTTCCATTGAATTGTTGCTATCGATGTCTGTTTCAGAGTACTTACAACCAATATCTTGTCTGTTAGAGGAATTTTTAAAAGTATCTGTGAAGGAGTTTAGGTAAGTCTGCTTGATCCGAATAATTTTTCTTTCAGGAGTAAATTACAAGATTTTGGCCTTCCCAATTTCTGAAATATTCTCCTGCTGAATGATATTAATGTGTGCAGCCACGGTCAAAAACCAGTGGCTCCTGACAAAGTTTTATAAGCGTGAATAAATAATACCATAGGCTTCCCACCAAAATTGAATTTTTGTAACTGTCGAATTCCTCTCATTAAATTGAAAACTTCAATTGAATTGAAAGTTTCAAGTGAATTTTCATTGATTATTTCCAATAGGGATACAGTAGAAACTCGAAATTATGAATTGAACGAGACTGGAAAAATCTACTTCGTAATATCAATTTTTGTACGAACGAGTATCCTCCATCAAGTTAGCAGAAGAGCTTCCTCCTGAAATATATGCATTCCCGCAACACACTTGCATGGTTTACGATGTTAAAATTCTGTATCTATAAATGTGTATCTATAAATATCTATTTATGCCAACAGGGTTCATAAAGTTGAACACACCTAACTATTTTCTTCTCTAATGAGTCTGAGAAGCAATCAAGCGTCAAGCAAAATTTTCGTGCAGTTTGAACTAGGCCTAGGCCTATGAAGATTGTTAGCGCATTTTTCTATTTACCTTATTATCTGCTGAAAAACTCGTAATGTAAACGTGAGCGGTGTATTTATATTTTTAAGCCACGCATGCATATTCTTTTATCATGAATCAAGATATGCCCACAAAACAATATTGGAACGTGTTAGGCCCCACATACAGAAGGGGGGCACTTCAAGGGACCCAAAGGTGGGCTTGTAAGGCCTGCTGACCCAGCGAGGGACACTGCACCCATTGAGCAGGTGGGAGGGAGGGGGCACATGAAGGGGCCTTATCCTGGCTGGGTACCCCCCTCCCTGATGTCCTCTGGGGTGTATCGTCCGATAACGCAAGAAAGATATGAAAGTGCCTCCGATTGGACTAGGATTCTGACAAGGCTTTCTGCTCCCTCTCCAACAGTATGAATTAAGGTTGCTCGTAATATGGTTATACTTATCATCTAGACTTATGTGTAGCTTCAACAAGGATTAGGCTATAAAACCCTTATCAGATATTTTATCACTCCGCAGGAAAGCAGCTAAGAAGCTCTCTTTTAGGATATTTTTTTGATCGCTGGGTTGGAGCGAAAGGCGAGAAAGGTACACTATTACACAACATAAATATATATGGGCGAATGAATGTGAGACAAAGTAATTGTATGAGCCAAGCGAACTCGTATTTTCTCGGCTGTTGGCGACGGAAGATGGGAGGAGCAATACTTACTTACGAATAGGATACCTTTCCTCGATGACTCCATTGAAACACTCAATGAGGAGGGTAAATGAAACATGATTCTTACCATGATAACTATTGTCAGCCGGAATAATTTGGCTGTGGAAGTAAGGTTGGGTAATCAGTCTGAAATATGTAGGGAGAAAAAAGCTTCCATGTGTGATATGCATGACTGAATTCACCGCTCGAATGCCATGGCATCTCTTCCGATGCCTGTCAAAACCTTTTTTGAGCACACGAGCACAGTAAACGATTTCTGTAATTGGAATACCGCTCATGGATTTATGTTTGGGGAAAATAGGTAGCAAAATATGGCAGGGATTGTGAGAGTTAAATGTAGCAATTACCTAGTTTCTCGTGGGCGAGTGTATCCATACTTGACTAATTTACGTTTTTTTGACTCATTGTTGGTAACTCTATAGACTTGCGGCAACAAAGCTGGATGCATTTTTAGTTGTATTGGTGCCATATGTACATACTACTTAGCCCATGATTCAAAGACATCATTAGTATTTTAGCATTGAAAAATGAATTATTGTCCAAGCAATTCACATTTCGTGCATAATGTGCGTGCCATGGCATCGGATTGGTTGATTAGGAGCCTTAATCTAGCCAGGAGCGTCTGAAAATCGCTGCTTAAATCTGCCATTATTTGTAAAAACGAGTAAATTTTTCACGTCGGGACCGTGACCAGAGGTTCGTAATTTCAGAACGCCATAATTTTGTAATATTAAGTACCATTACATGTATTTAGATACCCTTTTGGTCGGGACTGAAGATTTTACTTCGTAAAATCAAAATATCATAATTTCGAGGATCGTAATTTTGAGTTTCTACTGTATTGACTGTATCGAAGTTGAATTTATGGTAAACTTGGATTCTGAAATCTGTTTCTTGATTTACCACATTCGAAATAGTCCTCTCTCATATACTTTGAAACATACTACCGCATAATTTTCTTCAGGTAGAATAGTCCCCTAATGAAAATCCACAGTTGCTATAAAGAAGAATAATACATATATGCATAGAGTGATATGGTCAAATATTCTTGTGAAAAGACCTTAAGTTTTGGGGTGTTGGTTATCATCTCTGGCCTTCCATCTTGACAACTAAATGTTTTCAACTCTAGTGCTAAACCTATGTTGTTTCATTGTTATTGAGTTCTTAGAAAGTTTAATTTTGTCATCTGATCATTTAAATGTACTCTATACTTTGATTAAATCAAAATTGGATTTATTTAATCATGTTAAATGTGTAATTTCACTGTAGTGAAGTCTACCCTGGATTTCCTGTGGTAATTTGACCCAGTGGAGATCCCAAGTAGAATTCACAACTTGCACACCAATGAAAACATTAGAACTCTAATATAGTTTTATATTTGTAATTGATGAATCCTCTGTCAACATATATTATTTTATATAAAAGCAACAAATACTTCATTTTTCCACAATATATTCAGAGATTTGCCATGTGGGAAGAGTTGTACCACTACCTAAACAGCATAGACTAACATATCAAGTGTACCATGGAAGTAGAAAGAGGAGGAAAGCTCCCATTTTTAAATGTCTTAGTTGAGAAAAAAGATGAGGAAACCCTGAGCTATGCATAGGACATCGACATGGTCCACACCAGTTCACACCACCATCTGGCTCAGATAAACACTGTCATGAATACCTTATTTCAAAGGTTCATCTGGATAAGAAACAAGACAAACTTTCTAGCCAAAAAACAATAATTGGAAGCCATTTTGCACCAAAATGGGTACAGCGATAGAGCCATTTCCCGAAAATTTAGAAAGATTATTAAAAATGTTGACAACACATCGCAAATGAGGGCTATGCAAAATGGAGAAATGAACGCTGCCCAGAAGAAGGCCTTTTTTCCTCATATAAAGATATAACAGATAAAATAAGAAACATTCTCCACAGGTATGAAATTAAGTCCAATTTCAAACCCCATTCTCAAGAGGAAAATTATATTGAAAGCATTAAGAAGAGAACTCCTCTTCAAGTAGAAGGGGGTGTAGGAAATCCACTGCAGAACTTGTGGAAAAAGATATATTGGTGAGACTGTGCATTCTGTCAAAACCAGACTAGAAGAACACCAATGGGCCTGACTAGGGCATACATTGAAGTTGGCTGTTGTGGAACATGAGGATTCAGGACACACGATTGGTTTTGAAAGAACCAGAATCATTGCCAAGGCAGACAAATTCAAACGATCAGGGAGGCCATTGAGATGAGGAAGAACAAGGAAAATTTCAATATGGATGGTGGCCTCAAAATCAGCACACATGGGACCCATTCATTAATTTAAAAAGTTCTCCACCATCCAGATTCCCCCCTCCCTTCCACCTCTTCTACTTGATATAAATACAGAGCAGTGGGCAATTATTCACTTTGAAGAAGTGACCAGCATGGGTTGCAAAATGTCAGGCGGTAAACTGAACTCATGCGGCAAAATCCCGAAAAATTCTTTTTCTTCATGATGAGCTGCAAAAGCTTCAACCAAGAAACACAATATATTTACTTGGTGCCAACGGTTTCGACTTCTTAGGTCATCTTCAGGTGTAACTGCAGAGGACAAATGAACTGGTAAACAGTAAAATCTATCCAATCGTCAGCGGCCACCATGTGGCTAAAAGAAAGGTGCATGCAGAAAGAAGCTTATGGAGGTGACCTCTGAATGGAGGTAAACCCTTTCCAGTCCAATATTATGCAACCTGCATACCACCCAATTCCTTATTTACTTTGGGTGGGAAAGAGGTCAATAGATTTCTATCACTCTTGTGCTGTTTAAGACTCTCCTTACACCTCTCATTTCCGAAGGCAGAGATTTAAAAAGTTAATTGATATATCAGCATAAAAATATGTATGTCTCACAAGGGGAGTGTCCGAGTTCCGGGTCTAGGATTTTGACGAAATTTGCCAGGCAGGTAGTCCTTGATGAGTTATTTGCGAATCACCCCCCATATAGGGTTATATATCCAGAAACTTCGCCAAAAAACGAGTTTGAAATATTTGATTGCAAATATAAAGCCAATAATTAGCCACGTTTAATCAGTGCAGTTTGGATTAGGGGTAAAGTACTCGCTTGACAATGTCGACGTGCCAAGTTCGAGACTCTTCGTGTCCAATTTTTTTTTTCATCTCAATTTCGTCGTACGACTTTCCCTCGTTTTACATATTTTTAGTCTGTTTACCCGGGATGCATTTTAACTATTTTACGTATTAATTACGTAATTTGCCAAAATTAGTACGTAAAATAGTTAATTACGTTATTTACCTAAATCACGTAATTAGTACGTGGCGGAATTACTTCCGCACGCCCTGTCGTTTTTTGTGTATGAAATTAACGGAAGAGCAGTAAGTGTGATCGTGATTTTGAATTTCCGTATCTTTGGCCACGCAGTCCCGACGCACGTACAACATTTGTTCTAATTTGTCTGGTGCCGTTATTGTCCAGCGCTGTGCTTTTTTGGAAAGACTAATCGCAAGAGAAAAAAAGAATTTAGGTTTTGTAATCATATAATTGTAAGTATCTACCGAAATGTTCGGGTGATTCTAACATGCTCCTGAAAAGGTGCAATACATTAATTCTTCAAAATTAATTGTTACCGCTGGTTTTTTATCAATTTCCAAGCGACGTCCTTGATTCGAAACTCTCTCCCACCCGAATATTTCGCCCGATCACCCGAACACTTCGGTAGATACTTACAATTATATGATTACAGAGCTTAAGTTCTTTTTTTCTCTTGCGATTAGTTTTTCCAAAAAAGCACAGCGCTGGAAAATCACGGCACCAGGGGAATTAGAAGAGTGAAGAAGTGTTGTACGTGCGTTGGGACTGCGTGGCCAAAGATACGGAAATTCAAAATCACGATCACACTTCATGCTCTTCCGTTAATTTCATACACAAAAAACGACAGGGCGTGCGGAAGTAATTCCGCCACGTACTAATTAAGTGATTTAGGTAAATAACGTAATTAACTATTTTACGTACTAATTACGTAATTTTAGCAAATTACGTAATTAATACGTAAAATAGTTAAAATGCATCCCGGGTAAACAGATTAAAAATATGTAAAACGAGGGAAAGTCGTACGACGAAATTGCGATGAAAAAAAAAATTGGACACGAAGAGTCTCGAACTTGGCACGTCGAGATTGTCAAGCGAGTACTTTACCCCTAACCCAAACTGCAGTGATTAAACGTGAATAATTATTGCCTTTATATTTGCAATCAAATATTTCAAACTCTTTTTTTGACGAAGTTTCTGGATATATAACCCTATATGGGGGGTGATTCGTAAATAACTCATCAAGGACTACCTGCCTGGCAAATTTCGTCAAAATCCTAGACCCGGAACTCGGACACTCCCCTTGTCAGAGGGAAACCATCCAGTCTTGACAACCAATCATTTACATGTATGGAAAGATAAATTGTGGCATTTCCTGAAACATGCCAACCTCCCATTGCTTGCCTTAAAGTTTTCTACCCTTAAATCTTTTGCCACCTGCCAAGCCTTCTCCTGCTGCATTGGTGCACTCACTGGTAACATTTAAGAAGGAGCTCACTCAATCGACTTGAAAACGACATCATTCACTTCCAAAGCCTTTTACTCCCTCTTTATTTTCATTCCAAACTTATTTTACTCCATATCTCTCAAAATCTATGGTTTTAATGGTATCAAGTTCAGTTATACCTACTCCATTTCACAATTCCCGAAATTTTCCTTGCTGATATGTATTCCCTTTTCGCTCTCCAAGACAATGCTCCTTCTCTCCTCGAGATTGAGAACACTTGCTTTTGCCTTCACATCTTTTAGTTACCACTCTCACTAAATCAAAATACACAAAGGCTCCAATAGACTTATGGCACAGACTTCAATATGAAACTAAAATTATTGGAAGCAATTGACCCAGGTGGACAGATAATCCTAGCACTTGCTGTGCTAACAAGAAGGTTTCTACATTTTAATGTTCCTCTTCCACTCCGATATGGGCAACGTCCAACGTACTTTTTTAAAAGTACATTTCTTCTTAGATCGTTTTGTGTTTTGGCATTAACATTGTTGAGTGATTGTCCTCTTTCCTGCCCAAAATAAATGAGTTGGGGACAAGTGAGTTGCTTAGATATTTATTGTAAAGGAAGAAAAAGATGAATTTATGGCAAGGGCAAGGATTTAGTTTTATCCTTCTACCAAATGGCCCTTTCCTGGGGGGCTAGCAATCATCTTTCATCCGTCGGATGGAATTTTAAGCCACGATCCCCTTGGCAACTTTTATTTAGAGCACGGTGATGTCGATGCTGGGTTTCTCTCCACCCTTCCTCCTTACCCTTCAATTCCCAAACTTGTACCTTTCCTCCCAGTCTGAACTGCCTATATGTGAGGGTACATACTAAAAAATCTAGATTATGATCTCCCACAGGGTTAGATTTGTACAGTCAGCAACATGAACGAAACAAAACTTTGCACTGGCCATGGAGTAGTGGCCACTTCTGGAAAATCATGCGATAATTTATCTGTCAAGCAGAGGTAGATTGTCAGCCTACTGGGCTGTAGTGATAACAATGCGCTTCATATAATATACAGTTCTAGTAATAGAAGAGAATAATTCCCCAAGTATATTTCAAAATATGTTCATGTAAGAAATTGCTCGCAACTGGCCGTGTAAGAATTGGTTGCTGGATGGAAACTGTGACCGCTGGCTGTTGAAGGAGGTAGCCACTAAAAAGAGGGGAAATTTACATTGGTTATATGATGAATATATTCAGTTCCCGGAAAAATTGGCGGTTTAAGCTGATTGGAATAGAATAAGGTTGAGAAGGGGTGAGCAGGAAACAGAGCAATGGTTATTTGCAATGTTGCATTTTGAATTGATGATCTTAATAATCTATAGCTGTTCAAGAATCTATGTGGCTACATTTTCTCTCCTCATGAAGGATTTTAGGAATAAAGTCACTATAGGATATCCACTTTCAATTACCATATTTGATGGATCTTTTTCCAAAATTATGGCACCCGTGTCTTATATGTGAAGGTTTGAACTCCATGGGTCAATTTTCAATTAATGTTACAGCATATTCATTAACCTTGGGGTGCCATGCTTTTGTGTGGACTATTAAACCATTTTTTCATGTATGTACCCTATGGAAATGAGGGTGCATCTGAAATGCCATGAAATACAGCAAGTGGTAAACAAAATTTCACTTTGTATTCAGCTTTTTGAAGCACGATTTATGTTCTTTTAGCCTTTTTTTAATTTGGGCCTAGTTTGCCCTATTTATACAGCGGAATAATTACATTGAACTTGGGAAACACACATGGGTTCCTATCCTTGGTATGAGGCAATATGTTCTTAAGGTTGGCTTTTTTGTATAAGGTATTTGGTTTGATAGAGTCAAGATGTACAAAATTCAAGTGTTTGTTGATTTATAATGAATCCTTTCCACCTTAAGGGCCAATACCAAGGTGTGTATTATTGTATAGATAAGCAGAGAAAATTGTAGTTTGATGTAATCATTATAATTATGTCTGCCTAAGGATCATTCCAAATGTTATCCATCAAGATAATATAATCAAGAATCCCAAGACATTTTTATGCCTTAGCTTTAAAAATATTGTGCCAAGAAAAGGCAGATGTTTGTCATAGACAGTTATCATGGTGCTCTTGAGTGCTATGTCATGTTTCCGACAGAAACTTTGGAAAGACTTACTCTCATTTTATTCTGATTTCTCTCCCTGGCAATTTTATTCAGCTCACTTTCAGACTGCTCATATCAGGCTCAAGAAAAAGAAGCTGTGTCCTTTGTTGAAGCAGTTTTAAGGAGACTTCAAGAAGGTTTTGATAGTGGAGTGGTGTTTGATATGGAATCCGGCATGTGGAAGGATTTACAGACTCTGTGTGCAAATGCAAGACTAACTCCTGCTCTCAGACTTCAAGCATTGAAGCTAATACAGGTTAGTTTGTGAGTGTTGCATCCATCCTGGTTTTTACACTGTTGTGATTACTAGTGTGTGGTTTATAAGAAATGCATTGGTAATGGTTAGCATTTTTAAGAAAAAAGAGGATGTAGTCTCAGTTAGCTTTGAATTCACTTATGAACAGCTTTGTTTTTCAATGCTCAGAAACTGTAAAATGGTCCATTTACAGAGGAAAATCCTGAAATATATGTATCAGATTTTTCTCCAAAGACTGAGAATGTGTTGATAAGAATCCAGTGTAATTTTAATTTAAAGAACCTCCCTGTATTTATTTCATTGAGTGCTCTTCCTTGGCATTAGGCTTTAAAAAAGAGTGGCCTAGAAAACAACAGATTGAGAAACAGAATCATTTACAAATTATCCTGACTTCAAAAAATTTCTCCCAAGTTGCCACCATAGTGTTGTCATAAGGGCTGATTTTTTAACTACCTGTTCATTCAAGCCCCTTAGTTTCCAGTCCATAAAATGCTAGCATGAAGGCATATGAGCATGGGGTTTTTTCACTTCAAATGATGTTGGGATGTGTCAGGAGGTTTCCCAGTTGAAATCAGAAGTGAATCATAGAGGGTGAGGTCATTGAATGCATCTCATTGAAAATACTATTGATGTCTGGATATGCTGAACAGCATGTTAGACAATACTTCTTGGAGTGCTCTTTAGAAAATGTTTCTACATATTCAGAATCTGCTGTGCATCTAGTGGTCAGCCAGTTGACAGACTCCCAAGGAATTGAATATTGCTATTTGAAACCAATGTGGATTGTTGAGTATCTGGTTTGACATTATATTTTGTGCATAGCATGTATACTTTAAATAATTTATTAATATGTAATTAGCAAATCTTGGTGACCTCCTCTCAACAGCTTTGCAATCACCATGGGAGTTGCCACCCACAGTTTAAAAAGCCCTGGTATATAACTTATCTTCATTGACCAGTAATTTCATTGGTCACTGTAACTTTTATTTATTTTTATCGGATTGAAACCCTTCATTTGATGTCATTGAATTTCACCAATGCACGTTAGTCCTTAAATGTTTTTTTATATTTCTAAGTAAACAAATGCTGAGACGTACATCAAATAGACTCGTTGTATATATTTGTTATTAACCATTAAAATGCATTTCACTACTTATATTAGCATCTGAACAACATTTTGTTTTTATTTTTAGGAACACTACATTCAGGAACAGTGTGATGATACAAGTACTGATAATTTAAGCAAAAAACTTTTGTTATATGAGACTCAAGCTATTGTCGCCAAATGTTGGATTAGTGTTGAGGTTAAATTTTCTGACTTAGAAAAAGAAGAGTCAAGGTCACTTTTATTCAGTCAACTGCTTGAAAATACAGAAGACTGGTCCCAGGTCCATTGCTTGACTGCAGTCCTTGAGAGATGGCCAAAATTTCAAGGAATGAACTCTGAGTATGTTCCTCTTAAAAAAAAGTGAAAACCTTAGTTCATTTTTCCCATATTCTTGTTAGTTATCACCTGTTTTCTCTATCTTTCAGTTGTACAAAGGTGAATCCTTGGGTATCAGTTATAAAAAATATTAACAGATTAACAGAACAGACTGATGATGACATCTACCGATTTGTGGAGAATGTTTTCACCAGTGATCACCTTGAAGAAAAGGTGTGATTTGAAAACCTTTTTCAAAAATTTTGAATGACTACAATGTATTCCATGTTTAAAGCTTATTTTCCCTTATTTTAGGATGTCAATGAGGCTCTCTCAGAAATGGAGCAGTGGAATAATTTTCCTGTTCTTGTTCATTCATTGCTTCTCTTAGACGGAGGAAGTTACCATGAAAAAGCCATTGATATAATTTTAAATATGTCACAGGTTAGTTTTAATGAGATTGGAAGTAATTTCAGTTTCTCTTTTTATCTCTTTCTACTTTTCATTTTCTTTTTATCTACTTTTTTTGTCATTCTACACTGATATGTTTTTTCTTCATTTAGGAGAAAGCATTCAACCTCAAGAGGAGCACCTTGTCTTTGATTATAAAGAAAAAATTAGTAACTCATATTGTGGGTTCTAAAATTTTTAATGATTGCATCCAGCACATCTTAGATTGTAAAGAGGAGGATAATCCTTTAATAAATGAAGTAATTGAGGAGCTGAGAATGTCTGGAAAGATTGCTGAAGCTGGAATGCTATATTTGCAATCCAAATATGTTCCTAAATCACTGCAAGTCTTTTCATCAGCTCTGTCTATAATGTATAAAAAATGATTTTTATCGTACTGCCAATATTTAACAGTGAAATACCATTTTAATTAGGATATGAGACATTTGAAGATGATCTTTCTTATAAATTAATTTTGGCTGTGAAAGTGCAGCAAGTGTTGACACTTGCATTGGCATATTCTTGGATGAACGCTGTGTTAAAAGCTTTGAAAAATTGAAAGGTGTTGTATTGGTTTGTAAAATAAGATTGGCCATTTGGCTGTTTAAAATCTAACTAAGGGTTTTTGAGTTCCATTCTATCAATTCAAACCCTTTTCCTACTAAGCCTAGCTGATAAAACTTGAGTATTTTCTGTTTGGTGAAGCAATGTAAATATGGAATATTAAAGGTGAACATTCCTATTATGTTTTCTCAACAATGATATGGCATTTTTGAACCACAAATAGTGGTTCTGAAGATAAAAACTATTCTCACTGTTGACTTAGAAGTATTTATTTGAAATTATGAAAGAGGCAGAATTAACCATTCTGGAAAAATTGAGGATCACATGATTATAATTGTGGCAGGAAGAAAAAAATAAAAATGTAAGTAATATAATCAAAGAATAGTAAATAATTGCAGTAAAGAGGATTTCATCTGTAAGCTAGAAGTTGGAACCATCTTATGAATTTAGTTGTTAATGTACCATATGGTTCATATAAAAAATGTCAGTTATTTGCAGTTTGGACTTATTTAGCTGTTATATGGTGGCTTGGCATTAGATACTACATCTGTTTTCAAGGTTCCACGTACGTTATGCCAGCTCCAACATAATGACATGAAAAAGAGTGCTATGTGAGGCTACTGAATAACTGTGCTCCAGTAAATATTCACCGCAACAACAGGGATTTCATGCACTGATTTAGAATTATTATGTAAATTAATAATATTGCAGTAGGTAATGTTTGAAACCCGCAATGGCCACATCAAGCTCCTAATATTATGTTAATTATGATTTTGGAGTGAACATTTTCAAGGAGTGATTATTGGATAACTTGAGGCCTGTATTTCCTTCACATTCTTCTATTATTGGTGCATTTCAACTTCATGGGCATTCCAGTCTTATTAATTAAGAGCCAAACAGTTTATGAAGAATTTCCACTGCTCATAAAGATAGGCTGCTTCATCATTCTGGTGCATTCTTATTGGCAAGTTTCTATAGCTGAGTGGGTTGAGTGTTAGGGCTGTGACTGGGTTCGAATCTTGGGAGAGGCCTTTGAACATGTCCAGCCAAACTCAAGTGGGATTGTTTTCTAGATGCCAGGTGTATCTGGGAAGCCATAAGTGGCACAGGGAAAGAAACTGGCTCCCCTACCCTGACACGTAAATTTCACGCCAAGTCATTGGGCTTTGAATTGGGTTGGTGAGTTGTACCCTCACCAACCTTTGGGTTAGCATGCAGCTAGTAATGTAATAGTAGTTAAAAGTCTGTAACATTATCTATAGTCTGACATGCCTGCAAGCCTGTGACAAATAGTCAATAGACAAGCCAAGTGACAAATGGTCGTGAAAGTTTCTTTTGTGACTATAATACGCATTGTCATTGATCACTATATCCCTTTATTTCACTTCTAAAGTATGTACCTACATAGTTAAAAGTTAATCAGAGGGTATTGATGATTTTACTCAAGGATAAACTATTTTGAAGAAGTGAGTAATGAAAAAAAGAGACTATTTCATTTGATGCTTTAAATTCCTTGAAGTTAGCAAATAATTTCAGATTCCACGTGGTTCCCTAGGATGGTGAGAACAATCCCTGTTGTGAGCAATTTCCATCCTTGGTACAAAGAAGCGTATGAAAAACATTTTTATATTTTATAAAGCAATTCAATATAAATTTTATTCCTAAGGTTTTAGTGATTTGTTGTTGCCAAAATAATCATTAAGGTTAACATGCGTATCAAATTGCTGCATTGAAAGTCATATTTATAAATCCTTATTTCTGTGTTGATTTCACCCTCATTCACCTCCAGAAATGAAATCATACTAGCTAGTGTATTCATTTGAAAGTATGCTCAATGCATAGCATGATTTCATCCTAATGTGTTTGGCCTCTTAATCAATTGTAGTGATCTTTGCCACTATTTCATGTTCTATCACCACGTCATTCTTTAGCACACAGAGGTTTATTGGTGCCATTTTTCATGTAACAACAAACTATAAATGGAGACTAGATAATCTTCTTGTATTTGTATTTTGTAGAGGTGACTGATAAAAAGGATCTTCTCAGCTTTCCACTTTACTTGCTTAGTTCTGCATATCTTCCTGTGTTGTACTCATCATTTTTTTCTACGGTAAAAATTGAGAAGTGACAACTGTGTTAATATCCATACTAACCATAGTTCACAGTGTGAGCTTATTATAAGTTTTAGTTTCACATCTTTTTGTTGTAATGTTCATTTTCTGTGGCTCCTGGATAATGAATATTGAGGGCGTGGTGACCTCATGAAGCAACAGACTCAGTGGAAGGTTCCATTCAATTGGTAACCTGTGGCCTGCATTAATGGTCATAATCATGACAACCTCTTCTGTTTGAACTAGTCCTTGATTATTTGTAGGTTACTGACTGCCCATTGCTCTCAGGAATGTTTGCTGCAATTCTAATCCATTTTCAAGTCTCCAAATGGTGCAACTGCCATGGAACTAATGCTTGCTTAAGAATGGAGAACCATTGTTAAGCGCACTATTTCTCACATTAAATGATGATAAGAATGTAAGTTATGCTTTTATTTACTCTAGGATCAAGTTGAAATGTTCTTGTGATGTAAATACATTTGGTAAAAGACCTGACACAATACCTTGTTACATAACCTTTGTTTACAATTGTGGTATGTTGGGTTGGTTATGTTTTTGATGTAATTACTGAACAGTGACTTCAATATACAATGCACACCTTAATCCCAGCAAAAATGATACCCAAGAGCTCATAATCAGAAATATATCCAAAATTGAAGTAGGTACCTAGTCAGGTAAACTTTAATCTTGATGATACCTTTTGAAATTGAGATTCAAAATGAGAAATAACTTTGCATCTTTTTATATTTTGTCTTCCAGAAGAATAGCTGAATTAGAGGTATATAGACCTCTAATTCAGCCGTTCTTCTGGAAAGAATACTGTGAAACATTTCCCTGCACTGTTTTGTATTAGCTTTTGCACTTTTGAGTACCAAAATGGATTTTGTTTCCGAATTAAATGAAATTGAGATGTAGTTGCACCTTAATGAAATACAGCCTATGTTGTTATTTCAGAAGTAAAAAAGTGTCATTAAATGTATTCACAGGATGTAATATAATCTATTAGAGAAGGAATTGAGCAGAGAGCACTGAACATAAGGTTAATGATATATTTGTGTAAATCAAACACCCTTCTCAGATTTTTACTGTGTTATCAATGCTTTTTACATTTTTAACCAGATATTTATTTATCATGTTTGGTGTCATTGGACACTTGCATGTATATTGAATGACCTTGTTAAATTGCCCAAGATATACCATATAATTCATGTTTTTAAAATTTTTATCCAAACATTCCATGGAAGCCATTACATGTTTTTAAATTATGGTCAAATTACATTTCTGCAATTCAGATTCTTAATTACACTTATACTATTTGTAATCATATCAAGTGATTTTATGCAAACTTTGTTTATCCATCTGAGAAGATTTTCTCATTTTTACCTATTCCTGCCTAACTCCTCTATGGAGTATTTTGTAAAAGGTATGTGAAGTGAAATATTCGCTCAAATATTTGTAATCATGCACTTGTAAATAATCCAAGTAATTTATTAACTATTAGTGAGAAGCTTTTCCAAGAATGGTGCTTTTTCTCAGGAGTGTAAATGGTATTTCACTGTACCTCTGTAAATTTCCTTTGAGCTTTTATATTTATTGTGATATCCAAATAAATCTACTGAAGTAAATCTGACTTTTTATTTTGCAGCAGTAATTAGAAATCAATGACCAATATAACTTTTGTGAATTCGCCTTAATTCATTTACCTATTAATTTAACTTGAAATTACTAAAACAGAATTACTGCTATATTTGCTTCCCTACGATGACCATTAGCAGCAAAGGATTCAAACTACTTTCTTGTTCATTTTGTGATCAGCCTGCTGGTTAGTTTAATAGAATACAGTGAAATCCACTGCAAACCATGCCCTAAGACAAGTGAAATTCTTACACTTTGGGCTGTGGTCTAGGAGGCACTTTGTTCCCCAGGGTCACCTGTCATTCTCCATAAAGCTCTTACCACTAAGAGGATAGCCCCAAGAAACGGGGAGTCCCAGGATGCTTCATCATGATATGATCCTGGAACCTACTGAATTAGTGCTGTGTTTCACTGAAGTGTTCTGCTGTTAATTCTGTATTCTGTCATTATGACAATATCATCACCAGGAAGAGAAATGCATGAAAGCAGTACTGTTTCAAGTATACAGAGTGGTGAGTTGATGAAGTGCATTTTTTCTTTCATTCATTCTTATGATTCAACAACTATGAAATCCCTAACTGGTATATTTTCTTGGTGATTGGGAATTGTTCTTATACATTTTAATTGACAAATCTTTCTCAAATAGTTGGGCACACATTCAAACAAACTTGGATGCTAATCTTTGAAAATTCTTGACTCAAAAGGCCCTAAAATACATATCATGACTGTAGCAATGTAGCTATTACTATTGAGGGATTATATATAGTGACTCTATACCAGGAATTTTGAACCTGGAGTATGCAAAGATGTGCAACCCTTGTACTGCCAACCCTTTGCTGATTAAACTGTGAGAAAACTCCCAAACCCATTTCCATCAAATTTGTATGGTGATTAATTTTACAAGTACCATATTCTTCGGCTTATGAAACATTTTTTTCACCTGAGAAATCCGTGGAAAATAAATCTGCATCTTATGTGGTATTATGCTGTCTGTCTGATGTTTATAGCCAAAACCAAGTGTGCCTTATAACCAAAACCAAGGGTGTCTTATATGTCACATAGGTATGTCAATTAAGAATGGAAGAAGAAGAAGAATTCATCTCTGCTAGAGTTGAAAAAATATCAGTTATGTATATTCGTAATGGTCATGCTCATTTTTATCCACAAATGGTTATTGGGGAAATGTCTTAACGAAGCAAATTACCCCAGTGTTAATCTTCTAGTAAAGTTAATTATCACAAACAAATGAATGCCATCCAGCAGCTGTATATATATGGCCACTCACTCTTATACATACTCAATTGATATATGTGTCAAGTCACTTAGCAAAAGATAGTAGGTCAGATAGACTCAAATAAAGGTATCTGCATGTATGAGAAGTATAATTTGTGATATCACGCATTATATAAGTATGGAACATCTACTGTATGCCTCCATTTTTTTCAATTTTGGTGAGAGGTACATTCATGCAAGGTATTCTAGAATGATTTTTTTGTATTAGCCAATGCATTTGGCTAAATTGGTACAGCTCCTCTGTAAAAGTGCATGCTGTAGGCAACATTTTTTGTATGGCATGTGGTTGAATGCGTCCTCAGGTGTATTCAATAGGTACCTACTGTATACATATCCCAATACGTATTGCATAAATTCTCAGGTGTATTCCACTTGCATACAAAGTAGGACATATAGCAGTATCCAATATGCCCATAATACATATTGAGTATGTACTTCGAGTAATCCTTTCACAATATGTATTGAATACACATTGTCCTGTGTGGGATGATGCCTTCTTTGAAGAATATGATTTTTTATGATGATCATGGAAATTAATGTTACATCTAGTATTATGTGTATTAATATTTTGTAGCCAGTATTTTGAATAAGCTCTCTAAATTTACAGGATATTTAATACCATTCAATGTTTTTGTTTTCACACCATTTAACTGAAGGGGATAATATTTTGATTTTGATATATTAGAGAAAAAAAGACATCTTTCTTTTAGTCCATACCATTCTTTACTCATACAATATAAGGATCAGTAGATTGGCCAGCTAGAACTATTAGGGTTAATCTTTCCCAATTTACTCAGTGATAAAATGCCTTTAAAACTGAATTATTGCAGTCCATACTGCATATGAAAGGATTTTAACTACTGGACAATACAACAAAAGCAATCCAAATAAAGCTCCTTGTCAGTACCTAATTAGGGTAAGGATAGGAGCACAAAATATAATATGTATTATTTATATGTAATAATATTCTGTGGAGCAATTTAATATCTCATTTAATTGCTCTGGTGTAGCACACCAAGGAAGCTCTCAATCCCTATGGGAAAATATGCTATGGTGTTCCAGGCAGAGGTATATGCACTTCTGACCTGCACATGTGCTATCAAAGAGGCTGGGATATTTAACAGACCAATAAACATATGCAGTGATAGTCAGTCAGGCTGCTCTAAAAGCCCTGACATCATCATGGCCCAAATTACAGCTGATGCAGGAGTGTCATGATACACTCAATGAGATAGGTAAATGCAGCAAGGTGGAACCTTTTTAGGGTGATAGGCCATGCAGGCATATGTGGAAATGAGAAGGCTGATGAGCTGGCAAAGCCTGGATCCAGCTGCAATCAGATTGGACCAGATCCAATCATACCGATTGCTGCCTCAATAGGGATGGCAGAAATCAGACTGTGGAGCTTAGCCCGGCATTCTGAGATCTGGAGAACCAAACTGAGCCACCATTACACATAGGAGAACCTAGGCCTGGGCTTACAGAAAGATTCCAACTTAACAGGGGTCAGTTACAAACAGTAGTGGGACGCCTTACTGGACACTACTGAGTGATGAGCCACCTACTCCTAAGAATCGCAGATCCACTGAGATGCAGGTGGTGCGAAGAAGAGGATGACACCACATCCCATATATTATGCGAGTGTCCTGCTATGATGAGGACACGGAATATGTACCTGGGTACACCATTCATGGAGCCCAGCAAGGTTAGGAAAATCCCCATAGGTGACCTGTTGGCTTTCAGCAAGGCATTTGAGCGTATGGGTGATCCACCAGAAAGGTGGTTGGCACAATGGACCAATAGGTCTCAGGGCCTCCTTGAAAGGAACTCCACTGAAAATACAATCTATGCGTCTAGTTGCTCTGGTACCACTCTAAAAGTGATTGCCATTCTGTTGTAAATTTATTACAAAATGTGTGTATTCCCCACAGGAAGTTCCTACACAGATGCTACATTGCTTGTGTAGGTGCAAAAAATAACTATAGCCACCTGCACGCAGTTATACAGACATCTGTAAGCATAGTTACTTAGCATAACCCATCTAGGCACTATACCATCAGGGTTAGAACTCCAACACCAAGACGATTCACAAGAATTATAGTCTGTGCATCAATGCCTGAGACTGTCCCAGAGTGCAGGGATGAAACATGGCCGAATACAAGGTGTTGTATACTGATATGATCTATTGGCAGCAAGAAAGCTGGTATGATTAATGGAAGGAAAAGATGATGATCAACCCAGATAGCAAGCCAGCTGGATTCCAGCCTGGATTTTGGCTGGATGATTCCAGCTGGACAAATCAGCCTGGAATCAAGCTGGATTCCAGCTGGAATATGCAGTTTAAATCCAGGCTGGACTAGTCCAGGCCGAATCCAGCTGGATTCCAGCTGGAGTATGCAGCTTAAATCCAGCTGGACTAGTCCAGTCCAAATCCAGCTGGATTCCAGCTGGAGTATGCAGCTTAAATCCAGGCTGGACTAGTCCAGGCCGAATCCAGCTGGATTCCAGCTGGAGTATGCAGCTTAAATCCAGGCTGGACTAGTCCAGTCCGAATCCAGCTGGATTCCAGCTGGAGTATGCAGCCTAAATCCAGCTGGAATAGTCCAGTATGAATCCAGCTGGACTAGTCCAGTCTGAATCCAGCTGGATTCCAGCTGGAGTATGCAGCCTAAATCCAGCTGGACTAGTCCAGTCTAAATCCAGCTGGACTATTCCAGTCTGAATCCAGCTGGATTCCAGCCTGAAAGCGGGGCTTCAATTCTGCTTGAATAATAAATCTTAAAATAGTCATAGAGTGCAGTTATTTGTTCTCACTATGTACCTATAGTGGTTTTTATATAGGAAATTCATTTCCTTTTCATTATTTTGATGGTCTAAGTCAATACAACGCTGCACCCACAATAGCGATGGAAGAGTACTGTAACTATTCGTCAGTGCCAAGGATTATACCTACGAGGACTGCGTATTAAATGGTCTTTACCATTTCAATAATGACCCGTGAAGCACACACACATGTTTCGCACACGAGGAATTGTCTCATGCAAGCAGCTCGTCTATCGCTGTGAATGTCTTGAAGACGCGACAATATTGGAAGAAAGATATTGTTGTTAAACATGCAATTCAGTATCAGTTTAATAACTTTTTGGAAGCATATCATCGCTATGCCTCCTAGAACTTTCACTTTAATTTCATGCAAAAAAATTTGTGTATCGTGTTTATTTATTACTTATCTATGTTAGCTCTTCAAATCTTATTTGTATTATTCCAATAAAGAGTTATATTTTTGAAAACTATTCTCAGATTTGTTTTTCATTGAATGCAGCTGCTAAAGTCATTTCTTTTCTGTTATTATCAACTTTATATGTAGGAGTCGAGAGCTTCGAGGATTCGGGTTCGAGAAAATTTAGGATTCGTCCCACCTCTAGTTATAATGCATCAGTATATTCCCTAGACCATGTTCTGATGCATCTACACTCAGTAACAACTGGTTTTTTTTTTAACAGTATTGTAATGCAAGACAGGAGACCTAGTCAGCATATCTTTTATTTCTAAAAAAAAACTTGATATGCATTTGGTTGGCAGTACTTCATTATTTTACCAACTGTGCCTTGTTTTAATCTCTTTTATTAAATCGTAGGATCATGCTGTCAGTATCAGTAACATATATGTGTTAAAACTATGGTTACAACAACCATAATAAATCTTAACATGGCAACCTCTATATATAAACATAAACAGCATCAATAAATGAACATAGTAACATTAATTGAATATTATATTAAGATTAAATTGATTAGTGTGGTTCGAAATAAATGTAATGTAAAATTGTTTTCCCTTGGTTTATTTGGGAAAAATTAAATAAATTAATAAAATAAATAAATGAAATAAATAAATAAACTGTTTAACATAACAATAATCATCATAGTTACCCTCCTTGAATTCTTCCCACTTCTGTGTTCGACTGCCTTGTGCTTAGACTCGTTGTGCCTGCCTTGTGCAATTTGCCATTTTCCGTGCTTTTTAAATAGTTCTTTTAAGAGCTTTCATCCTACATTTATCTTCCATAAATCATTTTCCATTCATTTTCTACCGCATCACTTGAATTCATTCATCAATCATCTTTTTCTTTTGATGCTTCCTAGCGATTTTTAAATTGGGAAATTGTAGTTTTCCTTCCACCAGGTGGAAAGGATTGCCAATTGGCTTCTTTTTTGAACTATTAAGTTTAAGATATTTGCGGTAATTCTTGCAAATCATTTTGTAACGCACCAAGGCCTTGCCAGAGTTTAAGGTAACAATTCCTGCAAGACATCAGTGTCCCTATTGCCTGTGAACAGTTGAGGTGAGTGGTATTTCATTTCTTACCTATGGTGTTAACATTTACAATCATTATTATGCTTTTAGAGTATAGAGAGCTTTTAGTTTAAGGCGTGTGATGACTTAATTTCTGGAGATCGGTGAATTAACTATCTGGGATCATGCCACTGACCTTCTTGCCAACAAACAATTGATCCTACCTGCATGGTTTACTTGGCAATAAGTTTTTATTGGAAGCATGTAAGAATGATCCATTTGTACCGGGTGGCTAGGTATGATGATAGCCATATTGCATAAATTTCCCAGCAAGTTCTCTTTAGGTAGTAAATCCGTAAATTTCACTGCCCTCAGCAGAAACAGTGCAGCTTTGTATTTGAAAATAATTTTGTAACAACCTGTGTGAAATTATGTAGCAATGTCATTCTGATGAAGCAAAATTCTGTTCTCGTGCTTAATTTCTGTTGGTATACCATGATTTTCAGTAAATCTTTGCATAACATTCCCTTTACAGAGATGAATGAACCAAAAAAATCCAGTAATTTAAAAGATTATGCACAGTTGTCCCGTCAGGGAAAATTTTACCGCCTTAAGCTGCACACCAAGAAGTTACAAAAAGCAAATTTTGGGGGAATCTCTTCCAAATGCCAAGTAATGTTGCCATCGACAGATGCTGAAATGAGTGGTGATGAGGAAATGGAAACTGCTGTCCAAGATCCTTTACCTTCAGCCTCTGTACAACCTATGGTTGATGTTCTTTTTGGAAATTCTCTAGATACATTTCAAAGTCTGCTAAATGATTATGCTAGTGATAGTTCTAATGATGATGAGCCCAGTTTGAAAAGCTGTGAACAAGATTTGCTGGAAAGTCTGAGGAGTTGGCACATCAAGCACGGCATAACTCTAGTTGCCTTGACAGCTCTCCTTAGCATCCTGAGAACACACACTTGTTTCAAGTTCCTTCCAATTGATGCAAGAACAGTTCTGAGAACACCATCTTACGTTAGTCCCATCAGATGCGTTACTCCAGGGTCATATAGCCATGTTGGCATTGCTGCTTCTGTGGCAAGGTTATGGTCCAATTTGTGTAACAGTGGAAATGCAATGATCGAGTTAGTCATTGGTATTGATGGCCTCCCTTTGTTTAGCAGCAGTTCATTTCAATTTTGGCCAATATTGGCTTATGTCAGCAATATTCCTACTCTGAAGTCAAAAATTTTTCCAATTGGCCTATACTCTGGACCATCAAAACCTAAGAGTTTCAACTGTTTCCTTTTGGATTTTGTGAGTGAAATGAAAAATCTTATTAACAATGGAATTATACTAAATGGCAAAAAAGTGGCTGTGAGTGTTAAAGGATTCATTTGTGACAAGCCTGCCACTGCCTCAATTCTAGGTGTGAAGGGTCACTCTGGGTACTCCTCATGCATCAAGTGCAAACAGGAAGGAATTCATTATGCTAATAGAATTGTTTTCCCCAATTTCAACTGTGAAAAAAGATCTCATTCTGGTTTCCTTATGCAAGAGGATTCTGATTTTCATGTTTGTGACACAATTTTGGTTGATATTCCAAATATAGACTTCATTTCCTCATTCCCTCTTGACTATATGCACCTAGTGTGTCTTGGAGTCATGAGAACTATGTTGTATATTTGGGCATTTGGTCCTGTACCTTTGAAGCTACCAGCTGCCGTGCTTGGTAAAATATCATCAAATTTACTGTCATTGCAGTGTTGTATTCCCAGAGAATTTTGTCGGAAACCTCGTGGATTGGATGTTTTAAAACGGTGGAAAGCCACAGAACTTAGGCAATTTTTGCTGTACACAGGACCAATTGTCTTGTCTAACGTCTTATTGCGTGATTACCCACAGACGCTTGATTGCTTCCTAAGTCTGCATATTTCAATGACAATTCTGTTAAGTCCAAAGTATTGCTTAACCTATCGGAGGTATGCCAAAAAACTTCTGGAGTATTTCGTCCAATCCTTCAAGTCAGTGTATGGATTGGAGTACATAAGTCCTAACTTTCATGGACTTGAACATATTGCTGATGATGTTCTGAATTTTGGACCTTTAGACGAGTGTTCTGCTTTCCGCTTCGAAAACTACTTACAATTTATGAAAAGACTTGTGAGAAAAGGAGATAAGCCACTGCAACAAGTTATAAATCGTATAATGGAAATGCAAAATTGCGGCATTTGGTATCCAGAGGTAACATCCACAGTAAAACAGTATCCCATTTACTTGATGCCTTGTTCATCTGCGTTCCTTCCTGAAGGCTGTGATCCAAAACAGCAATTTAGAGCTGTGGAATTTCAGAACTTCAGAGTAACTACTGCTCACCCTGATAACTGCTGTGAGCTAACTGATGGTAGCATTGTGTTGGTTACCAATATTGCCTACTCTTCAGTTTACCATTGTATGGTTATTGTTTGTCACCAATTTCAAGAGAGAAAAAATTTATACACATTGCCGCTTAGGCCCAGTTCAGACTTAGGAATCTTTGAGGTGTCAAATGAATCTGAGCGAGGAGAGATCAGGCCAGTCACAGAGATTAATGGCAAAATGGTAACTTTAAAACTCAAAGGAAGAACTGTTGCCCATCCTCTGGGTCATGCTCATCTAAAATGATGATTTAATATTTATTTTTATTAAAACTTTATCTCATACTTTGGTAGTTTCCTACTTTAATATTTCAACACCAGATTTAATACTAAGTGGCTCATTCCAGTATCAAAGCTCACTATACCTGGCCAAGGGGAGGCAAGTGATTTATTTCATTCCAGTTTGGCCACTAATAAATTAGAATAATCTATAGCCTCTACAGGAACCAGGTCACCACAATGCGAATGAAAGATGGAAGGAAGATAGAAGTCAGAATAAATAAAGGAGTCAGACAAGGATGCAACCTCTCACTAGAGTTATTCAATATATCCCTGGAAGAGGCGATAAGAGATGCAGAGGCAATTGGTATCAAGGTGAATGGCAAAAGGAGAGCATAAAGAAAGGAGTGTGGCAAGGCTGTGCACTATCTCCCATATTATTTAATGTCTACATCGAGAAATCCATTCAAGAAGTTAAAGAAAAGTCTCAGGGGGTGAATATCCATGTGGAGAAAATCAGCATGCTGCGATTCGCCAATGATATAGCACTCATGGCACAAACAGAAGGAGATTTAAGGAAGACACTACGAAATATGGAAAGGACAATGACCAGATATCATCTGAAGATCAATAGAAAGGAAAAGTAAGGAATTGGTATACAGTAGGTGAAAGGAAGCGAGGACCAATGTTAAACTAGGAAAACAAAAATTCGAGGAGGTGGAAGAGTTCTGTTACCTGGGAGGCCGAATAACAAGCGATGGACGAAGTGAAAGAGAAATAGCCAGCAGAAGTAGCCAGATAAATTGAGGAATGAAGAGGTGTACAGAAGAGCAGATGAAGAAAGGACAATATGAAAAACCCTACGGCAAAGGAGAACTTGAGGCACAATGAATCAGTAATAAATATAATAGAAGGGAAGGTCCTGAGAGGAAGACCAAAGGACAAATATATAGAGCAAATGAAGAAAGATGTAAAAGAAAAAACATACCAGAGCGTGAGGGAATTAACGATGAAAAGGGCAAAATGGCGGGCTGCAGTAAACCAATCCTAGGATTGAAATGCTGATGATAGCTGATAAATTGGATGAAAGAAAAATGTAGACATGTAGGATAAGTAAATTTTAAATCATTTTTTCTTTTCCATTGCTATGCTTATATAACTTTGAATGTCACTGAATTCCACTGAACTCTGTATGAGCAACATTTTCAATGATAGTTTAGTAGGTATGCTACTGCTTTACAAAAAGTTAATTTAAATATGTGTTAATACTTCTCTCATAACATTCCTTCATTTTTTGCATCTAGGTCTGTTCATGAATGATTTTTTCTGTACTACAGGAACATGGAGAAAAAAGAAAAACTTTTTGCTATTGTAGCATTTAAGGATGAGGATGATGCTAGAGGAGTTGTCTCCCTAAACTGGGTTTCCAAAGGAGGCACTTCATGCCGTCTACCTGCAACATCTTCAGACAGCAAAAGAGTTGATATGCTGAGGAGGAGGGTGAAACCCGAGCCACATTGGAATGATTATGCAATTAGAATTTTGCAGAAATATAGTATGTGGATTCATTATTTCCACCCTCATGAGATATGCTAATGAGATGTTATCCTTGTAAATGGAATAGTTAAATTTGTCCTGTTAATATTCTGTTTACGTTACTCACCTAATTATATATGTTCTGAGAATATTTATTGACATATTTTGGATATTATAATGATATTATAGGCTCCTATGAAACTGCAAGGCTGACCCTAAAAAGGTCAGAAGAAACTTCCAACCTTGATTCTGAGAGTGAGATGATGCCACCTTCTCGGAAGAGGAAGGTTAGGAAATCAAGGCTGCCTGGAGAATCTTCTTCCGAAGAAGAAATTGTGGGAAGACCAGTTAATGCCCCTAGAGTGCAACATCCTCCTATTTCAGATGAGGATGAATGTAGTGGTGATCACACAATGGAAATATCAACTGTAAATACAACATCAAATAAAAGCACTTTGAGCTCCGAACCATCAGGGAAGGTTCAGGAGTCTAGTTTTTCAGGTAATTCTATTGCCTCGAACTAGTTATAAATTTGAAAGTAATGGCTGTTTTCTATTAAGTCATTTGTTGTAGACTAGTGCATTCTTAATGTAATTTTGTTCCTTTTCCCAGATGCTGATAGAAGGGCCATCATCTCCATGCAATTTACAATGGATTCCCTGAGACAGAGCATGGAGAGGATGGAGAAAAAAATGGATACCCTACTTGCCAGGGAAGGTGTGGGGGAGGGGAATATATGTGCCACGTACAAATTCCTGGAGCTACCCCTTTCAAATGTGGATCAATGCCTAGCTCTGGAATCAAAACTCCAGAATGAAGGCATCATGAAACAATATGTAGGTCAAAATTCTAAATGCCACCAGGCTCTTGAATGAATGCTTTTTTCTGTCGAATATAATATATTGGGATATAATACTAACATCCATTGCACCATACTTTTCTCATGTCTGCAAATTTTGTCACCTCAATTACCCAGTAATTATTTTGAACTTACAATTGGTTTGTCACAGCTATTTGTGACAACTGTCCCTGATCATTGTCATTATTATTAGTTTGTATGTTACGAAAACTTTTCTGTTCTCAGGTGATTTTTCTTGCATCAACTGGAGGAAGTGATCTACGAAGGTTTGTGTTCCTGGGCATGAAGCGAGTAATAAGCGACTCCTTGGCTGAAGGGGTTTCCTATACAGGAAGAGGTGCTGGTGACTCTGGGAAGCTGCAATTCAGCAGCCTAAAACTGTGCCGAGGGATACACAGTAATGTTACTGCATTTTAGTCCTCATTTTCATTTTCTGGATTCACTTAGTATTGTTAAATGTGGAAATATTAATCTCAAATTTGTACGTTCTTAATCAAGTTCATTTATGGCTAGTCATTGCATTGAAAGATATATGAATATCGAATGTTTCTCGGGCTTGAAGCCCGAGAAACATTTCTGCATACTATTCGCCGGGATAGCACTAGATCTTGTATTATATGAATATCGTTTCCTTGCCCAGTTGCTGCCCAGAGACTGTTTATGGCTGAAGCCAGTGAGGAGAAGGTAAAGAGTGCCATTTGTGCCTGGCTGCAACAGGCAAAGAACCGGAGGCTGAGGAGGTTTGTTATTCATATCCTTATTTCAAAATTTGAAATATCTTATTTTCAAGTATTGTCACGATGGTAAGCCCTGCTGTGTATTACCTCTGTATTTTGAAGGTATGAGTAAAATTTCTTGTTTTTGTTAAACTTTATGCAATTCCAGGACATTAGGGTGACCTGATGATCCAATTGGTATGATTTTTTTACGAATATTTTTCTATTATTGTGACTGCTAAAATACAGCTTATAAGACATATTAGAAAATTAATACTTGATAAATTGATATTTTCAACCCACTCTACTTTAAGTAATAGTTCCTTGTCTACTCTTTTAGAGAATAACCTTGATTTCCCTGAATTTCTTAGTGATTTCATTTCTACTTTTGCTTTCAGGGAGAAAGCATCCAGGGTTGAGGAGATGCAACGTGTTACAGAAGATATAATATGATTTTGGCTAATGTTCAATTCAAGAAAAACACTGTGTATGTTATATTGGAAATAAATTATCCAATTTTCACCTAGCGATGGTTCTTTTTATCTTTTATTCACTTCCCTGAGCCTGGAATATTAGTTTAAAATACAGCTACTCGTGAGAGGCTTGCAAGCCACCTGGTATAATAGCTTAATATCCAGCAGGATTCCAGGAGGATCCAAATACTCCTGCCGACCTGGAATAATTGCTTCAAATCCAGCAACATTCCAGTTGGAATCCAGCTGGTTGAGACAGCCTGGAATATTAACTTGGAATCCAGCTGGATTCCAGTCGGATTCCAACCTGGAATCCAGCTGGTTGAGACAGCCTGGAATATTAACTTGGAATCCAGCTGGATTCCAGTCGGATTCCAACCTGGAATCCAGCTGGTTGAGACAGCCTGGAATATTAACTTGGAATCCAGCTGGATTCCAGCCGGATTCCAACCTGGAATCCAGCTGGTTGAGACAGCCTGTAATATTAGCTTGGAATCCAGCTGGATTCCAGTCAGATTCCAACCTAAAATCCAGCTGGTTGAGACAGCCTGTAATATTAGCTTGGAATCCAGCTGGATTCCAGTCAGATTCCAACCTAAAATCCAGCTGGATGAGACAGCCTGTAATATTAACTTGGAATCCAGCTGGATTCCAGTCGGATTCCAACCTGGAATCCAGCTGGTTGAGACAGCCTGTAATATTAACTTGGAATCCAGCTGGATTCCAGTCGGATTCCAACCTGGAATCCAGCTGGTTGAGACAGCCTGTAATATTAACTTGGAATCCAGCTGGATTCCAGTCTGATTCCAACTTGGAATCCAGCTGGTTGAGACAGCCTGGATTATTAGCTTGGAATCCAGCTGGTTGAGACAGCCTGGATTATTAGCTTGGAATCCAGCTGGATTCCAGTCGGATTCCAACCTGGAATCCAGCTGGTTGAAACAGCCTGGATTATTAGCTTGGAATCCAGCTGGATTCCAGTCGGATTCCAACTTGGAATCCAGCTGGTTGAGACAGCCTGGATTATTAGCTTAAAATCCAGTTGGATTCCAGTTGGAATCCAGCCTGTTATCCAGCTTGATTCCAGCTGGAATCATGTAAAAAGCACAGCTGGAATCCAGCTGGATTCCAGCTTTCACACTGGATTAATCCAGCTGGATTTACGCTTGCACACTGGTGAATTCCAGTTGGAATCCAGTTGGATTCCAACTGGCTTTGCTATGTGGGAATGAATCACTAGTTTTTGAGCCACCTTGGTTCATAGCTGGAAGCCTCCTTATTGCTTTTGTTTCAGATGAAGGGAATCTGCCACATTGATTTGAGCAAGCAGTTACAAACAGTTGTGAGTATTGAAGGAAGCCCTTCCAAAATGCCAATTATGACCAAAATTTGTGTTCAAAGTATCATTTGATGGTTCACTATTGATGAAATACTATAAAACGGCCTGTTGTCTACAACTTCTGCATCTAGAAGTTGAACAGAAACTGGCTGGCAATGAACGTTATGAGATTTGCAGCGGATTTGGAGTATTCGTTATCTCCTTTCAAGAGGGAGAAGTGCAGGAAAGAACGCTTTGAGATTTTGGCCAATAAACTGTTATTTTTTGGGACCATAAGAGGCATATGACATAGGGCGTCGAACACAGAGACGAGACAGTTAAGTTGAGGCTTTACTGATTAATTATCACTTGAACTCAGCTTAATTCCGTTAATTAAACGATGTTCCCTAGTATATATTTCTGCTAATTCCTAGAAACTCATAATCTCACCGTCTTCAGAGCGTCAAAGAGAGTTCATGAAAGTGAATTAGCAATAGAGGAAGGCGAAAATAGTGAACTCTCCGGGTTAGTTGACGAACATTAAATCAAAAGTTCGTGCCACCTACAGAACAGTTAAATCGATATCCTGTGGGAAAGGTATTGGTGATGGCCAACAGAGGCCATATTTTGTTGAACTTAAGAGTATTGCTGTCGAAGCTGATGGTAGTGCGTTTGCAGCGCCACACATCGGATGAACATTTGCGAAAACTCACTTCCCTACTTTTTGGCCGTTAAGTAACGTGCAAACCTTGATTTTTCTTGCAGTTTATGAATATTATTGACGAGGGAGGTAACTAACTGAATATGACGGCTGAGAAAAAGTTCAGAAATCGGCTATTAACTACTATGTTCACTTAATATAACCTCCTTCGACGATTTGTTGGTAGGACTGGAAGTACCGGCAGAGACACCTATGAGAACCTAAAATTCTTTCAGGATCCCTTGTATTTGCCCTTGGTGGACTCGGAAACAATCAAAAACCTTCATTTTTGATAGTAACAAGGATACTGATAGAAAAATTATTTCGCTTTCCGTTTGCCTGGAAGAAGTTTTGCCGGTGTTGGGTATTATATTCAGAGTTTAACTGGAAACACCAAGGCGAAGACGTAGGGACAACAATGTAAGTACTCTTGTAGTACTTTATGTGAAGTAGTGTGAGTGCAACGATGATGCGCTTCATCTTGATGGCCCAGTTCATAGATCCATTCAACTATTTCAGCTGTTCTATGCCTGTCACCATGGACTTGACGGAGCTGGGGGATAGCGGTGACGAAATATTTTCTTGTGTAAATCGACCATATAGGCCGCCTTCTTATGCAGATTTTGTGGGAAATGAATCATCTTATTTTCATAAATGCACTGAGTGTGGTGACCGGTGAGTTGGTTCTCGGTTTTCTTACATTTCGAAACAAAAGCTAGAAGTTCAGTCGCACGTTTACGGCAGCGTTGGCATTATAAGTACGGTCAGACTTCGTTTACTTCATCCGTGAAGAATTGTTGCTCTCATCCTGCAGTGCTTGCTTTAAGCTCTGTAATATTTACCTTCTGGTGACATTACTGTGTCTTCGGGACTGCACGTTCTGAAGTTCGCCCTTTTCATCTAATAATGCTTCCCTCAATTAAGATAATTATGGATTAACTCGACATTTCGAGGTGTGGAGATGTTCCCTACGAACAGAAATCATATCAAGGTACTGCTCAGGAAAACAAAAAGCAAATTTCATAAAGAATTAGATTGAATAGATTTCTTACCAGAGTCAATTGATTAATTGCTCCTAGGTTGTGCATGTAAATAAAGGAATCTAGGAGAAAATGCTTCCAGTAAACACAACCATGCCATGGTAGACAAACATGTACCTTTATTGCAATTCAGTGACTATGGACAATTGATGTCTCATTTGTCTTTTATGATATTATCCACGATTGAAATTTCCTGTGGTGGTATTAAGTACCTTTCCCTGAAGAAGTAGGGTAATGCCAAAGGCTTGTTTTTATTTACTGTTTTTGGCTGTGAGCTGAGGTAACTTTCATTTGGACCTTAAAAACCTTAGTGTCATATTCAACTGTTGCTTAGGCTGGATTGGATTACTATTTCAGTGAAATTAATGCTATTAATCCAATTTCAATTTTATTAGGTAATAGTATCATCAAAATATAATTCATGGTGTGGATGTGTTAGAAATATTCTGGTTATGTATCATGGCTATTAATAATAAAAATCAGTACCATGTACTTGAAGTTATTTAAATCTTTAGTCCTACGATTTGCTGTGTGAGGAAACATTTATATGAAAGCTTTTTAGCATCTGGTTAAATGCATTCATAACAAATACATTTTATGAAGTTTAGGGAAACTGAATATCTAAACATGCTGGCAAATAGCTGTTGAAATACTATGGGTGGTGAAAGCAGGTTTAATCTTTGTAGTGTTTTGAAGCTTAGTTACTTAGAATGGAAGCTGCACAAAAGAAATAAGAAAGAGGATACATATGTGTTAGAGAGCCTCTAAAATGGTTCAATTTGTAAAAGTCGAAAAATTTAATTGGTGTTTTTATATGTTAGTTAAGTGGTCTCTGGAGGCTCACGATTCAAACTAGTTGTTTCACAGTTACCCCAATTGCATTGCATTCTGTTTTCCCATGGCTTGTGGCAAAGAATGACCAATGCACTTTCATCTGAAAATCTTCCTCGTCAAGACAAAGGCTGAAAGAAGTATTCTTATTTTTATACTCTGCGGCAGAACCATCACTAAAATAATGAATTTGTTAAATGTATAAATTTCTTGAGGAATTTAGCAATAGTTTTCTCGATTTTAGAAACCAATGTTCATGTCATTAGCCACACCATATGTCTTACAGTATGATGCAGCAATATTTACACCTTCAATAGTCTTAATATGCATCACAACAGGATAAACAGTAAATGAACCTGAAGTCCTCTGATAACTTTGTGCCTCATATTGAATTTTAAAGGAATAGTTCTTGCTGAAGTCTGCTGAAATTATAGCACTATATTTGATAGAATTTTTTTTAATGCAAAGACTGCTTTGGCTATGAATGAGGGAGGGATCAGTTTTTTAAATCTTATTGGCCAACTCTTCCACAAAATCATCTAGCATGCTGGAAATTTTGATACTTTACATCTATCTGTTGAAATCCATTGAGATATACAAGTGTCAATTTCATTCTCCACTCTATAGTGTCACTTTCATTCTTTATCATCATTCAACAACCCTAATATTGGTTTGGTGCAGTATCCATTCAATTCTCCTATCAGCTAACCTCTTCGTGTTCACATAATTCTTCTCCTTTCACATCCTTTACTACTTGCTGGTCATTATATCTCATGTTCATGAGACCTTCCTTTTCCAATATAATTTTCACAAATTACAGCAGACTTCTTTTTTTCTTCTATCCTTCATAGGTTCTTCGTTCTTTCATTATAACCTTCAAATTTTGAATTCAAGATGATACCTATCACTAAAGAAATGCAAACCTAGTAATTTTCACCAAATTCATTATGGTACTAACAGTTTCAGTGCGTAGGCAATATCTTTGGGTGCAAAAATTCATTTCAACCACATGACTTGTATATATTCATTTTAAGTGGGGGTAAGTGGGTAGGAAAGGAAGTCAAGGATGGGATAAAAGAAGGGCGATTAACACCAGGCATTACGGATGCCCTTTCTGCTAGGACGGGAATTTCCAGGGGGAGGGGGAGTATCTCAAAGACATTGTCATTACAAATTTGTCCATTTCCATTGAACTTCCTTATTTCCAATTACTTCAACATGTGTCCATCTATCTTCCTTTTTCCACCAGGTGAAGTATTTCTGGGACGAAGTTGCTGTTGTGGTCCTCTTTCCAAAGATGTTCTTTGAAATGGAACTGCATGATATGTCTTCACTTCAGAAATGTCATTTGTGTTCTTCAGCCCTTAGTTACTATCTCCCCGATTGTTCTATAAAGACTGCACCGCAATCACCACAGAGGAGTTTGTAATGTCACTTTTCCTCGAGTTTTCCTCGTTGTCTTGACAACAGAGCAATTCAAGAAACCTTTTAAACATAACCAAAGACAAGGTGGAAAACTCTGAGAAAAGTACCATGGTAAATTTGGTGAAAAAGACACAGTTTGCATTTATCCAGTGACCTTGAATTTTCAAAAAGTTGAGCTTGCAACCATTGGGTTTATTAAGATACCTATCTAAATAAGCTTGGGATACGTTCACCGCATTGTCTGCCTAAATGCCTCTTTACTTTCTTAAAAGGAACCACTTAACAAGCTCCATGTATGTTTCTGGGATTAGTGATGCATAAATGAGTAGAATGACATTCTAATGGAAGGTGCATGCACACACTGAGCATGTACCATGGCCAGATGCTAATATGCCCACCATGTTTTCCACGAATTCAAACGTGTTGAATTCGTGGAAAATGCGACTGCGGAAGAAAAGGCAGCAGGTCATCTGTTGAAAGTGACATGAAGGTGGCAAGTTTGTTAGCTGGTACGCTGGGAAAATCCATTGCAGAGCTCGTTTTGACATGCACCGATGCAAGTGAAATTCCGGGAAAAGTTACATGCAAGATTTGAGCGAAGCAGTACGCAACGGCTAAATATGTTGATCGAAGCTTTTTTTCGTGTTCAACATGACGAAAAAGAGGACATCACCTCGTGTGTTGCGAAGCTACCGAAACTTTTCGTGGATTTGAATAATGAACTGCAGGAACGCAAAGAAAATGTGTTATCTGAAAGAATGTTGAATGGTCAAATTATATCCATGCTAGGAATAGAATAAGACAATTTCAAAGACTTCTGGGACACAATTCTGTCAGAAAATGAAAGTCTGAACTTATTGATTGAGAAACTGTGAACAATTGAATTGTGAGACCAAAGTACACTGGAATCGGCTGCGTTTGTTGCATGCAACAACCCGAAGAAGAAAAACCAGCAAAATAGAAGTGGTATTTGCAAAAAATCAAAGAAAATTAATGAATGTGCAAAACAAATATTTCCATGCCATAAGTGCAAACATAGAGGTCATTGGGCAGTGGAGTGTCCAATGAAAACAGGGTTTATAGGAACCTGGAAAAGTCAAGGAAAATGAAAACGGCCATGGAAATCCTGGAAAAGTCAGGGAATTTAATGTTTGGTCAGGGAAAAATCGCGAAACATTCAAATTTTGGAATTTATCACCTGAAAATGCCAAGGAATCAGAAACTGCGCATAGGAGCGGAGGGTGAAGGAGGGGACGCCTGGCCTCAGCTATGGAGGCAGCCCAGGGTCCCTATTCTGGTTCTTTCTGGATATATCCTGCACAATTTGGGGAAATGATTGACGAAAGGTGTGCGCATCTCATTTTCATTTTCTAGTGATTTTGCCAGGAATGCTTCGCTTTGTCCCTCTGGGGACGAAAAAGTTATTCTCAGTCAAATTTGAAGCCACTTAGCCAAATTTTTAGAAGATGTGAGGGAGAAAAAATCAAGATTGATTCAAAGAGCTACTTCAACATGACATCAGGTTGGAAGGAAAAGCCAGGTTAGCCATCTTTGCATATATTTTTCTGCAATTAAAACCCTTTCTGAAGGCATATCAATGTAAGTAATGATAATTTTATTTTGTTGACTTAAAGTTGTTGATCTCTTATTACTGGAAGTTCATATGATTAATATGAAAATAAACCTACAATTTTTCATAAGTTTAGACTTCTCTGCTTCCTCACTACCACTTTTATATCTATAAATGACCAAAATCTTGGAGTTTTCAGCTGCTCAAAAGTCAGGGAAAATCACTAATAATGGTCTGGAAATCCTGGAAAAGTCAGGGAAAATTAAATGAAAACCCCTATAAACCATGGAAAAGGACTGATGGAAGTACTGGCCGAAAATAATGCTGCATTTCTTGGTGCCTCAATTAATTACTATGATGAAGCCCACAGATGGTATTGTGACAGTGGTGCTACCAATCATGTTACTCTGAATAAGCAATATTTTGTATCATATACAAAATTTGCTGTTCCTAAAAAATTTCACTCGGAAAACGAGGTGTAGGCATGCTGGTTCACAGAAAGGGAACTCTTAAAATCCAAGTGCATTTGAACAACTTGGAAAAATGCGGAATTAAAAGACATTCTTTATGCTCCTGAAGCAAGCGCTCACTTATTCTCCATAAAAGCAGCTGCACGGAAAGGTTTTTGCACGAGACTAGATGATAGAAGTGTCACACTTGATGACAAAGACACAGGGGAAACGATGATGACTGGGCGTGTAAGTCATGGTCTATACGTGCTTGACATACGCGTTGCAAAACCGGCACAACCTATTCAAGTAAATTTAGTGACACAATCGGATACACTGCAAGTTTGTCATGAAAGATTTGGCCATCAACACAAGAAGCACGTAAAAAGTGTCTTGAAGCAAATGACTATCGACGTAGATAGGTGCAAAGAAGAATTCTGCGATGGATGTACCCTGGGAAAAATGCATCGGTTGCCATTTAAGAGTTGAGTTAATCGCCCAATGGTCACTGGTGAGCAAATTCACACCAATGTGAATGGACCCATGTCTACCGAATCAGTTGGAAGACTGAGAAAAAGAATTTGACAATAAGAAAGTTTCTGAATTGCTTTTGAACAGAGGTGCATTACTTCACCCTATACACCATAGCAAAATGGTGTTGAGGAACGATAGAACCACATGATTGTGGAATTCGTGCGTTCTACACTAAATCCAAGCAAGTTGTCAAAGTTATTGTGGGCAGAAGCATGCAATACTGCCACGTATTTTTTAAATTGCACTGGGAAGTCCTCCATTGAAAACGAACTTCCTTATGAACTGTGGTATGGACAAACAGTAGGAAGCCTGAATCATCTAAGAATCTTTGGAACAGAATGTTATGTGCATGTGAACTAGCATTTCCACTCGAAATTTGATGACAAGGCTATGGACATCTGTTTTGGTATGTGAACGGAGGGGATGGATTTAGGGTGTGAATTCCATCTCAGAAGAAAATTGTTAGAAGCCACAATGTAAAATTCAAGCCTGAAGTTGTTTGCGATTTGCACACCAACGTTGCTGTGTTTGAAGTTGATCATGAAGAAACCATGAGGCAGAGTTAATCTAATCCGATTTCCAATGTGAATAAAAAGTCAGGTGAAGTCAGCTATGATAAGGCAGAAAGTTTAATTGAACAAGAAAAGTGTGTCATGACACACACCGTTCCAGAGGAAGTGAAGTATCAGGTAAAAGAGAGGAATTAATAGAAAATATTGAAGAGAAATGAAAAAGGAAGTGTGAAAAGAAGACACCAGAATGGATGACCAGTGGAGATTATATGTGTGCATATCCTCCTGTTATCGAAGGCAAAGATTCAAGTTCATATTCTGAAGCACTCCAATCCAACAATAAAAGTCAGTGGCCGAAGGCAATTCATGAAGAGTTAGATTCACTGAAGGAGAATAGTACCTGGGTATTAGTTGAGCGTCCAAATGGCATATAAGTTTTGCAAAATCGATGGGTTTTACAACAGAAAATTGCAGATACTAGGAAAGTTCACTTTAAGGGTCGACTGGTGGTCAAAGGATACATGCAAAAACAAGGAATTGACTATGGGGAAACATTCAGTCCTGTTGCACGATATGATACCATCAGAACCTTGTTAGCGGTGGCTGCTGCAGAGGAAATGAAGCTCGACCAATTTGACTTAAAAACAGCTTTCCTGTATGGTGTGCTCGAAGAGGATGTGTACATGGAACAACCTGAAGGTTTTGAAGATGGTACTGGCCGAGTGTGTCTACTGAAGAAAAGTCTGTATGGTCTCAAACAGTTGTTGGAACAAACATTTCATGGAATTCATGAAGAAAGCTGGATTATAAAACATTGATGTTGATCCATGTCTCTTCTACTGCAGGAACAGTGAGAAACATTTATATGTTGCAATCTATGCTGATGATGGTCTAGTTGTGGGCAGCAATAGAGCAGAAATTGAAGAATTCATGGAAATGTTTCAGCTGGAATTTCATACAACTAGAGGGTCTCTCAAAAATTTCTTGTTTATGAGAGTACATCAAAATGAAGACGGATCGATAGCAGTGAATCAAGAGGACTATACGAGGAAAATTCTGGAGAGATTTGTAATGGCCGAGTCGAATGGTGTTTCTGCATTGAGCGTGAAGAGAGTGAAGTCAAAGAGGAGATCACAGCCAGTATTCCTTATGGTGAGGCGGTGGGTTGCCTGCTGTATTTGGCTACAGCCTCATGTCAGGACATAGCTTTCGCAGTGAACAAAGTAGCTCAGGCCATGGAAGATCCTAGGATTCAAGATAGGAATCAAGTAAAATTCATCTTTAAGCATTTGAAGAATACAATAGATTATGGAATCATTTACAAGAACAAAGAGGTTTTAAAGGTCTGCAGTGATACCGACTATGCCGGTGACAAGGATGCAAGACGTTCAACGACAGGTGTCGTCGCAACACTCACTCATGGGGCTGTATCGTGGATCAGTCAGTTGCAAAAGTCAGTGGCAACATCAACCACGGAAGCAGAAGTAGTATCAGCAAGTGAAGGAGCAAAGGAGCTGATCTGGTTGAAAAGATTGCTAACTGACTTAAGTGGAACTACCAACCTAGACAAATCTCTGATGCTCTACATCGACAGTGAAGTTATCTAAAAATCCAGCATTACATCAAAAGTCAAAACACATAGAGATTCGCCATTTCTATGTTAGGGAAAGATTCTTGAATGGAGAACTTGGATTAGAGCACATCAATGGGACTAACCAGCTTGCTGACCTGCAAACCAAGCCATTGGAAAGGGTCAGATTTGAGATGCTGCGTGTAAAGATTTGGGATGAAAAGGATTAAATCTGTAATATAATACTGACTATAATATCATCAAGACAAGGTTATCTTTAAAAGGTAATTTTGTTATTGTAACTGTCAGCTCATTTTCCAGACCTGGTTCAAGAAACATATTTTTTTCTGTAATTTAAGACTTCAATGCTGATGTCATTATTTTCCTTTTTATTTGGGTTTAACCAATAAATGATTCATAAAATGAGAGACTACTGGATCACTGATAAGATATCCGGAATCATCATGGAAAACTATAAACGTGCCCACTTTTGGCCTAGAGATTGTTTGATAAACCAGTGAAGTTTGAAACCAGTAAAGAGTAAACCAGTTATTATGTGATTTCCGTGATAGCCGCTCCAGCTTCTGCCGTAAAGGAAAAGCTGTATTAATGTAATGCATGAATTTCTCATAAAACAATTCAAACTCAACATTACATGGCACATATCATATACTTCACTCCAAGACTCAGAACTAAACATATAAATGAAATTAACCTTATTCATTTGATTAAAAACCCTAATGTATATCCTTCAAGACTGAGAATTGTGTACAAGGAGAAAATAGGCAAAGCAGTCAAAAAGGATCTAATTACATAAGAATTAACATTTTTTAGGTCCACATTAGTGTTACTGACATATGGTAGATTTGAAGAACAGGTAGTGATTTCAGTTGGGTCATATGCACTTTGGTGCTTTAACTTTTATAATATACTTATATGCATGCTTAAAAGACATCTGCAGTGCCTCGTAAGCCCTCCTCCTCTGTGTGAGTCTTCATCCAACTATGCTGGTAGTCATTTTTCAACTTACAAAATCCCTTATTCCCCAGGCAATTATTTTCAATTCAATTCAATGCCATAGCCACTGTTAAATGCATTTAACACATTCAACCCGGAATATTTCTAGTGTGCAATCCTGAAAAATGGAAAGTGTTTTCTGCCACATTAATTTGGCCAGGCACTAAAATGTAATTTAAAATTGGTTAAACATTTTTTTGAATAACAAAACTCGATAATTTATTAAAGATGTGAATTCGCGTCCTTCAGAGAGGTTATTAAGAGACGCAAATGCGCGTCCATCGGTATCCTGGCAACGCACCTCGGACGTGCATTCGCATCTGTCGGGTTGAACGTGTTAAAGTTATTGGATAAAGCATAGTTCAGCAGGAAGTGATTTAATTACTACACAGTTCCTTAGCATAGTTTTTTCCTTGTGTATAGCTGAAAACCTAATTTCTTCAGGAAATAATTTGACTTTTTATATTTTTTGGATGAAGCATTAGCCTAGAGAGTGTGTGGGATGCTGACCAGTGAGCCTCGGTTCTATCGTAGGAAAGGCCTTATAATGCATCCTTTTAAATCCAATCTGTCAGATTTTCTAGGCACCATATCTTTATGGAAAACTATGCGAAACTTAGAAGGAAATGTCCCCCCATTGAGCTTAATGCTTAGTGAGGTTTACCATCGTGAACCATACCCACCAACCCAGAGGTGATCAACCCAGTGGTCATACATGTGGTCTCTGGGTTGATAACTTTGTGTTGTTCAAAGCTAGTATTTTGGGGATCTTGGATTTCCATAAAGTTTGGCATTATTCATTATGATTTCTGTAAACACATTTGAGGCTTCTGAAGTGTATCTTAGTTTTTCTTCTGCCTTTGACTGTGAGATACAGTCCCATCATGCTAAAACAAAAAATAGAGCATAGTATTTTAAATAATTTCTGGAATTTAAGATGTGTCTTTTTGGGTAAAGCTATTCAGCAGTAAATCATCATCATGTTTTGTATGGTCAATGTCGATATCAGTTTTGGCTGCAATGAGTTTTATATGATGCTCTACTGGAATATGTTTCATTGGAAGCTCAGTATAATGAGTGCTCACAATGGCTGGGAAATCACTCGCTATAGTGAGCGCTCGTTATATCCGAAGGTTCTGGATTAAGCCTCTCAATTCCGACAGTTGTTCTTACTTTCCGTTTTTCTTTCGTTACCATACTATTAGAAACAAGTAGAAGAGCCGTTTTCGTGCAAAATTGCATATTTATCGATAACTTTACGAATTAAATCTTCCAAAACAATAATTTACGATTTACTGGAGTCTTTGAATGTTAATTGGTATGTCCATTGGTTAGGAAAGTTGTCGTAATGATTCGCTGAAATATGGCATTTTTCGGCGGTCGAAAATATTTCTTGTGTAATTGCCTATTCCATGCCATTCCTAATATTCACATTCAGTTATTTCTTGAAAATTAGCTGCAGCGACTATGTATTTATTCAAGCAAATACCTCTGTCGGTCATGCTGCACATAGTGATCGTACTAGTGCTGCCATATGGAGGATCTAGAGCAAAAGGAGGTAACTCCCGTGAAAAACTATTGGCAAGATAAATTGATGCATTAACTCGCAATTATGTATCTGTGAATTCAGGATTCATAAAATAAAAAAATTGAACGGGATAAACTTTAATTATTCGCATATCATTGGCCCTGACAATTATTACAAAAACTTAGAAAAATATGCACAGATTAACAAATGTACCAAAAAACATAAGTACTTCCATTATAACAGGAAAAAATAATCGAAACCAGCAATATGAATCATAAAATTATAAATAATGAATAATTCTTTGTCAATGGAAAACTTTCATGACTTCGTCGCGAGAATAAAAAGCATAACATAAAAACGTCAGACCTTTAGTATCATATGTACACACGCATTATGTTAACAGCACAGTACTTTCAATTCCTATTCCCAACTGAAAAATGATTCAAGCATCATCTGCTTCAGTCTAGTGGCAGAAACGAGCGGGCGGGAACTAGCGGGTGGGCTGAAGGGCAAAGACAACTGAAGGGCTGAACTCTGCCCCTTTCCTACACCACACCTCTCTGCTGTCATGTGATTGGATAGATGCTTTTCTGCTTGTCCATCTTCCGCCCATTCCGCTCCTATGCGAACTTGGATTAGCAAAAGAACAACTGAAAAGTTCGAGTGTGTGCAAGGAATCCCAGGGTGGGCTGTAAATCGTCAATGCCTGGACTTGGTTGAACTTTAAATAATGTAGAGATGGCACAAATCTTGTATTATAAGTTGTAGTTTACTAATAATGCCACTAAAGATAAATACCATGCGATAATTTGTACTTTGCAGTACATCGCCCTCAATAAATATCGCTCGTAATACCGTTGCAGGAGCTTCTTGGCCTCACTATATCCGTTTTCTTTTACCTGTTAATCATGGGCCTTTTGATGGTAGTTTGCCAATCACTTGTTATTGCATGATTCTCGCTATATGCCATACTTACTAAAGCGGGCTTCTACTGTATATGCTTGTGTGCAGACACTCCCCAAGTTAAACTAGCCTTGCCATATGTAAATCTACACGTATATAAGTGACAAAATTATTCAAATATACACTATAATTATGCAGCATTATGCAAAAATACTGTCATTCAGTAATTTTTTAATAGTCTCAAAGAAAGAAAGGTCTGGTTGTACATCAGGGAGCGGAAAAGATCACAAATTTAGTTTACAATGCAATTGCACTGAATAAATGAATTGGTCCATCCTGGCCATGCCTATTCACCACAGGTTTCGACTTAAATAAATTTCATCTAACGCTACAGGTTTTGGTATGCATTAATTACATAACTTGTCGGCTCCCTGTACTTTTTTCCAAGTATCTTCCCTTCAAAATCCATAGTTATACACTGTTATAAGAGGGTATTCATCTGAAGAGGGACATACACACGAAGTTCCTCGGGCTGGAGTTTATTAGAGAAAAACATACCTGTGTAGCACAGTATGCACCATCAGGAAATATTTACTCGAGGCCGCAAAGATCAAATACCTAAATAAAGGGTGAAATATTAGGCCTACAAATTCAGACGGAATAAAATTTATGATGTGGACAGCCATGAGGTGTGTACTCATGTTGACAACTCATAAACTCATGCAAAACTCATAAATGCACTTCAGTCAATATTGGCTTGACTCTTAGAGAACCAGATACCCTAATAAGTTAAAATGCTGACAAGAAAGTTGTTGACTTATATGACCACGTTTTCTTATTACAAATCTTTTAGGAAGATGATAAAGTGGTATAAAAATAGTAATTGAGCTTATTTGTGGCCTCGCGTTAGTAAATGTCTGATGCATTCACAAGAATGTAGGTGGTCATAAAAAGCTGAGCATTTTCAATTTCATGAAGACATTATTTCTGCTTTACTTGCTCAACCAACAATTGCTGCTACACCACAGCGTCAAAGAAAAATGAACATCATCTTAGGAAATATGAAGGTTTGACAAGAGCCATGTGAAAAAGATGTAAAGAATGCAAAAACTTGATTAGCAAAGTAGATCTAAGAAAAGAGGTGATGAAAGAAACTGATAATGTTGTAACTTATTGCCCAGAGTGCGGGAATCAACCAGTATTATGCTTACAGTATTTTAAGAAAGTGCATAATTAGTGATCTTATTCTATTGTTATTAAAGCAAATCAAAAACGTTGTGTAATATTGCTCTTTCATTGATATTTAAAATATAAATGACAAGCTGACCCGGCCACGCGTTGCTGTGGCTCAATCTGGTTAAATGGAAAGCGCACGTTTATAGTATGTCTAATTTCACAATTCTTATGGGTATACAATATATCTCAGCTGATCGATTGTTTTGCAGCTGGACACGCATATTTGTACATAATTTTAACGTCTTTACATGTCGTCACAAAGTAGAATATTTCAGGCAAGCATTTATTTCATCCGCTAGTGTCAATCGAGGAATTACAGGTAATGTGTGCCTGAAATGTCGTGCAAGCAATATTAATGCTTTTCAAATGGTCTCAGGATTCAACAGAAATCTTGCAATGATCGATCCAGAGCCTCGAGCGATGCTTTGTGCACCATTGTGCATTCATCCCAAGCAATAAGTTGGCATTTCTGAAATATTTGTCCCATGCCGGATGATTTGAATATGTTGCACGTGAGTGTTTCAATGAATTGCAAGTTCAATGGGATGCACATCCCGTCTCCAGTGTCGATATTGTATTCTCGATATTGTACAAACCTTCATGGAGTGAACAAAACAACTAACCAAAGCTTCATGGAAATTGGATGAATGTTGTGGTAATGCATGAAGTTATCAATATTGTATCGATACAGTATCGATATTGTAATGATACTTTATAAAACTTTGATAAAAAACACCTAAATAAATTCACCTCAATTTTGTATCAACAATGTATCGATGTATCCATATTTTATCGATATTATATCGATACAGTATCGACATTGAATTATCGATTTTGTAGAAACCTTCGCGGAGTGTACTCAATAACTTTCCAAAGTTTCATGGCGATCCGATGAATAGTAATGCATAAAGGACAAACAATTTATATACATTCGATACAGTATCGATATTTCAACGATACATTCCTTTTGAAAAACTAAATAATTTCACCTCAATTTTGTATCAATAATGTATCAATTTATCGATACTTTAGCGATATTATATCGATAAAGTATCGATATTGAAAAATCGCTTTCATAGTCCTCTTTTCGGGAATGTACTCAACAACTTCCCAAAGTTTCATGGCGATCCGATGAATGGTGTAGTAATGCATAAAGGACATACACACATACACACACACACACACACACACAGACATACATTCATTTTTATATATATATTTGAGTAATTAACCCAGTACTGAGTGAATTCCACTTTTTTTTTCATGGTATTGAGTTAATTATGCAATAATCCATAAACTAAGAAATGAATATGCCACTTTTAACCATTTATGAGGTGAGGGATAATTCAATTTATATTACAGGCCAATGGATACTGTCAAATATTTGATACAATACTATAGTCAGTGTGACATATGGGTGGGTCATTCTGCCCTATAACGAAAACTATTGTGACCCACTGGTGGGTCATGCAGGGTGAACTGGTTAATGTATTCCTTTTCATTGTTTTCCCTTTTATGAAGCAGTCATTTGTCCCACATCACAGGAGATGGGACTTCTTGCATACCTCTATTTTTATGTATGATTATTGCAATTGCTGATTATATTTCTCCCATTTCTTTCAGTTATTTTCTGGAATCCAGCCTAAGCATTCACCTGGCAAGAGAAAGTGTAGCCATTACTTATTTTTGCCAGCAGTGTGGTAAAAATCTTCATTATAGAAATAAATGCACCTTCTTGAGTCATTTGAGGGAACATCCTGTTAAGAGTAGACGGGAAATAAGTGTACTTGTCAGGCCTCTGACTGAAGATGCAGACAGTGAGAAAACCAGCAAAGATTTTAATGGTCTCAAGAAAAAAAGGGGGGGGGAACTTACTGGAGTAGTTAACTCTTCAAAGGGTATCCATGGTGCAGAAGTGAATAAGAGTTTTATAAAAGTCTCCAAAATGGCAGAAAACCGTGTACAACTCCCCACATGCAATGTGAAATTAATATCTAAAACTGCCAAGTCAGGTGAAGTGAAGGTTGTTATCAGGTCTCAACCACAACCTAATCCGGGTGTGGCTAGTCAGAATTTCATATGTAAGGAATGTGGGATGAGAAATGAAAATATAAAACTTCATTTTCTGGAAGATAACAAACCATCAAACAATCGGCTGCGATGCTCATCTTGTGATCTTGTATTGCCCACCAAATGCAGCCTCAAATCCCACTTAAGAATACACTGTAAGAGGCCACCATTTGTTTGTCCTGATTGTATGAAGGAGTTTGCATTATATGAATTGTTCATGGTTCATTTGAAATATTTTTGCTTTCATTTGGAAAAATGTTGCAAATACAGATGTCAGGCTTGCCCTGCTGAATTCCCTTTCCCTTCTGGCTTGGAAGTTCACCTTGCTTCCAAGCATGTTAAGCGAGTGTTTAAGTGCATGGCTTGTCCAAGAGCATTTTTTGAGGTGAAAATGCTCTATGACCACAAGCTTCAGTGTCATGGGGAAACAAAAGTTCCAACTAAGTTTTTTGAGCAGTGTCAGCTGTGCCCACAAAAATTACTTACCAAAAGTTGTTTGTACATTCATATACACGAACATGCAATGAGCAAAAATTCTTGTTTTTATTGTTACAAGTGTTCACGTTGTGGGTTTTCCTCTGAAAATAAACTGCAATTTTCCACCCATCGTCTGTCATGTTCCGATCCCAAGATTGATGTGAATACAATTGATCTGGCAAAATTAGCAAATGATAGTTCGATCACTGATGCGTTTGATGAATGTGATTCCATGACTGAAGTCAAAATGCCACTAACTGTGTGCCTTCCAAATAGTTACCTTCCTTTGGCTTCAATGTCAAATGCTAGTTCAAATGCAATTTCAACCACAAATTCAAATGTAAATGCACTTAATGGGAAACTCAGGGATAGCTCAAATACATCTTCTACAATAGAGGGTAACGTTATTTCACCTAGAAATAATACTCTCTCCTCTTTGTCAAATTGGGAAAGAATTGCATCACCCATTGAAGATAAAGGCACTCAGTCAATAATACCTCAGAAAGTGTATAAAGCTTGTGGTTGGCATCCTCGCAAATGTTTGATGTGTCGAAATGAAGTAGCTGTTGGTACTATCAAAGCATGGCAAAATATTCCTGCTAATTATGAAGGCTGTTACAAGTGGAAATTAGGAAGCATAAATGGCAGTTCATTCAATTCATTCAAGATTTTGCCCCCTGGCTCGGCATGTAGAAAATCGATGAGAAAGAATTGCATGGCCTTAAATGCTCCATCCTATGCACCAAAATTAAGTAAAGTAATCCCTGTCCCCAGTACGTATCTTTGCCATATATGTAAGCATTCACTCCAGATCGATCACAGAATCATACAGAGGCACTTTCGTAAGCAACATCCTGATGTGGAAATTATGTCATTGTTACCCATGGTACGAAAGTTAGATTTCAGCAAGTCAAATGTTCCCCTGCAGCTGTTAAGGTTCTCCGTGAAGCCATCCAAAGTGATTCAGGTGATGATTTCTAGGAGTACGGCCAATGGGGGTCAAACTGTGCGAAAGAAGGTTCCCCTTGGGCGATCAAAACTGACTAAGAGTGGCATGAAACTTATGGGAAATTCCAAACCTTGGTTCAAATGTAAAGACTGTTCATTCAAGACAAAGAATAATAAGATGTACAAAAGACACATTAACTCTCATAAAAAATCAGTCTATAAATGTAAGAAGTGTAACTTAGAGTTTGTATCTGAGCCTTCTCATAGAATTCATGTAGTAATGCACCATGGAACAGAAGGTGGAGAAAAAGTACGAAATGGTGATATTAAAGATCACATAAATGAAGAAAAAATTCAAGAATCAAGTGATGTTACTGCCTCAGATGGTTTGAAGTGCAAAGTTTGCCACAAGTCATTTGAACTCTTGAGTGATTTACAAAAACATTTTCGAATCCATGGAATGGCATTTCTTTTGTTAAACAAGGATGAGACAGTTTGGAGAAAAGTGTGATGATTTTCATGATCTAATTGGGTGAACTTACTGTAACTACATTTTGTTGAAAATGTTTTATATCAGCTTTTATTGTCTTTAATTGTTTTTTTATAAAATTTTACACTTTGTTCAAAATGAAATTTTGGAATATATAATAGCCTGTTATTCAACCTGGTCAGGTCAGGACTTTGATATGGTATGTACTTGTGTATGACTCTGTTGATGCTAATGTAAGAGATATTGATTCTGTTTGTTGAGGATAGGAAAAATATGCGGGGTGATCCTACTAAGCTTAAGATAAGCTAAGCTAAGATATTATTAAGCTAATCCTATTGGAGAAGTGTGTCTTTTCTTCTTTGATGACTCATCAAAGTGTTAGAGACTATTTGTTATTGTGTAAAACCAAGTAATATTTCCTAAATAAATTTGTATGCACAATTAAACCCTAACATTTGTTATCCATCTTCTAATGTTCTGCTTCTCTTAAATATCTTGCTGCTTTTTCACTCCAAATTATGGGTCTGCTGAAATCAGTACTTTGCATTAACATGAACTTCAAACCTGATGATGAAATGCATAAATTTAGAGTAATTAAATTGTTTCTATTAGTTGATAAAAGATTATGCTAATTTTCTCTTCTGCTTTTTAAGTGGGAAGTTATGGCTCCTCTTTTATTGACAAGAGGTGCATTCTCATACAGCGGCTATCATAAACGGGTGCAATTTAGTCTTGGGTGAGGAAATGTGGATGCCATCCCTAGCGAATTATGACCATGGCTGTAGTTGGTACATGTCAAATTTTTCTCGTTAATAATGTATTGCACTTATGCTCAGTTTTATACAACAGGAACTGTAAGTTGGAGCTGTGATTGTAGTACCTATACTAAAGAAATTTTGAGGACTAATGTGTATGGATTATTTTTTGTGAATAAAAGCCTTTTTCTGTACACTGTAGACCCTGTATAACTTTTACTTCATCTATACTGCCTGCATTGGAATCTAGTTGGTAGAGGTATCCTGCATTTTCATTCTAGAAGTGAAGGAGGCTATTATAGTGTCTTGATTCTTGAGGGAGATACTCAATACCAAAGTGAAAACAATTGTGATGCCATTGACTTCAGATTGCTCATGCATGCAAGCTTTGCAGATGGCACTGAGGGAGATACACTTGGGAGAAAGGAAAACTGAAATTTCATCATGTATCCAAGAGGCTGTGCCCTGAGAATGATTCAGTTGTGGACCAGCCCATTAATTTTGATACTCTCCTTTAAGGGAAAGACTTTTCTCTTTCTATACAGTTTTCTGTAAACCTTCTAATCTAATCTAAATCTTCTAATCTAACCCTAATGTACCATTCACTCCTTACTCTTTGAAGTTTTCTTGTATTTCCTGGGACGTTACCAACATGTCTTCCATGGTTGGCCTTTCTTAAAAGGTTGTTAATGCTTTAATGGCAGTATTTTAACAATATCTAAAATTGGTCACATACCCAAATCATTGATTTTGCATCTGTGAAATACGTATGGTGAATGATGAGCCTTGCATCTATAAATGCATATCAGCTTCCGTGGCTGTACCGATTCATGAACTTTCAGTTGGCAGAGCTCTGCCTAACTAGTAACCCATGTAAAGTAGGGTACCTATGTGATTACTGGTTGCTGTTGTGCGAACTAATGATTTGAATGTAATTGCCTGTTAAACCTTATGGAAAATCATTTCAGACTCACTGGCATTCAATACATTTATCAGTAAAAGCATCTGAATCTGCAATTATCAATAACAGTTGAACACAGTGCACCATATTAAGGTAGTCAATTTGCACAGTGCATTTATACTGAAAACATTTGAAACTCACAAAATGGCTCCCCAGGATTCATTGTTGAACAGCTGGTAGTTTGCATCAAGTGCGAAATCGGGGGATGATTATCAATGCTTGTAGCTTCATATTATTATACTAATGAGTCGTTTTTGGGTGGGAGGCATTATCTATGTTGCAATGTAAATATACAAGAACAATGAGAAGAACATGACTATGGCTGTTACTATAATGAAAGAAGAATCCCTCTTCTCCTCTCTTTCTTCCTTTCTAGTCATTTGATTCCCCCACTCTTTTCTCTGCCACATAAGATTACAGCTTTGGAAATTTCTTAAATATAGAAAGAGAAGAACAATTGTTGAACTTAATTTTCTACCATAGTGAATATTATTCACTGTAGAGCACAGCATAGTTCAATATTTTTACTTGCTTTTGCATGTTAGGCATCCACGTCATGATACAACTAAAAGTATATGTTGCTGATCCTCTCCAAAAAAAAATTCAACCAAAGGAATATAATGCAGTGAGTCACTAATGTAGGGCATGAAGGTTTTGTTGACTTGAAAATCCATGCCTTTGTTGAGATACTCAATGATCAAGTCTACTGCCCTGCATCATCGATATGCCCATGCTGTGTAACTTGAACCACTTTTTTGAATTATACCACTGGATAACCAAGGCTTGTCAAAATTTTGGGTGAATTATCATTCACTTTTTTATGGAGAAGTTTGTGTTAAATGTTCCTATAACTATTGTTTGTTGCTATAGTTATTATTATTGTGTTCAGATCCTCTATATATTAACCTCAGGATAAATACTAGCCTGTCAAGCATAGAATCAGGACTGGTTGTTTTTGAGGGAAGTGATGTGGGGATGCAGGGATGATCAACTTGGTAGATCTCAATCCTCACCCTCAAGTCCTAATCCCCCTCCTCCCCCCTTCCATGTTATATTAAGACTCCAAATTAGTGCTACTGGTATTGTTATCTTGACAATAATGCTCAGATGTCAAAATTGATAGGTAAATAAATGATATTATGGCATTGTACCAATGTTATTTCAGTCTTTACTTCCTCAATTCTACTGCTTAGCGAGGGAAGAGCACTTGTTACCTTCTTGGTAAATGGGAAGACTAGAAGAATTCATGATGAAAGCAGAGTTAACTGGCTGAATTAGGTGATGAAGTAACTCATTGACCTTACAAGAAACTGTGCATCTGAAATAAACACTCTACCTACCAATTGGGGTCAAAGATGATGTGAGATTGTGATATCATTCTCAATCCACTCTTCTTGCAAGATGAGGAATGAATACTTTGTTGGAAACTAGCATTTTTGTTCGACAAGGTTTTACTGGGCATGAACTAACTGAAGGATACACAAAATTGCCATAACACCTATGAATAAGAACTCATTGGATGTTATTGCATGTGTTCTATAGGAAATCAGCATGCTGCCCTCTATACAATCCTTCTCTAACAATATATAATTGCTGTTGCTTAATTTGGGTTAGTTATGTTACTATACCTACTTTCAAAGTTACTAAGTCAGCTCTAGCTCTTGAAGTGAAAAACAGTGACGTTCTTCATGGCATTTTTTTTCTAGGAGCATCAACTAACTGCACCTTCCTTGGACAAGGCAAGAGATAATATACAAATTAGGGAGTTGGCCCTTCGCAATTCAAGGCGAATAGATTCCGAAAAAAAACTCCATGAATAAGCCACTGGTGTACTTGACATTCTTATTCTTTCAAGTTCGATTCCTCAAGGGCCTTAGTATTTACAGCCCGCCAAGGCAAATTGCTTAAAATTTGACATGCTATTGGGGCGTAATGAAGCGGAGGACACTAAAGAAGTATCATGTCCATGTGGGTTAGTTCCTAGGTGACGAATTTAAAGTAAATTCTACTTGGATGTCCATTAATGTCCGTAACATCAACATTAAAGCGATATTATTGGTATGTTGGTACGCTTGCAGGTGGTAAAGTCGTAAAATGAAGGCTACAATGCGAGTGGTGCGAGCACGCATCATTCATTTGATTATTCAACTTTTTATGTCCGTGGGTTTTTGTGGAGTTTTGTATGTGACCTGACGAAGATTGGTAAAATTGTACACGGATAGTTATTAAGGAGAAAATGGATTTCAGAAGTGGGACTAAGAGGAAGCTTTCCAAAAATATCCTGGAAATGAAGGTGGTCATTTTAAATCTCTCTCTGTAATTATTGTTGTTCTGTTACTTTTACACTATTAATCATTTAATTTTCTGACGCTTAGTTTATGAAACGGAGCAAAGAGAAGGCAGAGAAGGACAAGGAAGATGAGGATCGGCAAATTATGTTCTCTCATGAAATAACCCCTGGAATGAAAGAGTAAGATAATTTATCCTTTGTCAATGGTGTTCATGAAACAGTACATCGTCATTTACCAATTTTTCTATTTTCCTAGGAGTAAATATGTTCTAGAGCCTAGCTTCGTCCCATGTGAGGATTTAATCATCGGTAGATTGTCTTTTCATGGATTTAACCCCTCCGTAGAGCTGCAGATGAAAGCTCAAGCTGAGGAAGAAGAAGAAATAGCTCGTTTGGAGAAGGAAACTGCTGAACGAAGAGCCGAGAAGGATATCTCAGATGATGAATTAGCGTGGAAATATGGGACTCTTTCTGGGACAATATCTCGTAAATTTAAAACTGCGGTAGTTGCTCCGGATGAATTTGTTAATGGACCTATGAGGAGAATAGAAAAAGACCCTAAGTACACTTGGATGAAAGGCAATGATTCTAGTGAGGCTAAATTCATCGAAAAATCGCATAGTGGCGAAAAGAAAATTAAAAGAGACCAATCGGATAAGTAGCGTGAATTCGTTTGTGTATGTGCTGTTATATCATAGTGACTTCATAAAAATCCTCCAATTTAAAACACACTAATGTTTTCATTTACTGGTGCAACCTTTGTATGCAAATATTCTCATGCATGTGATTGACTTCAAGAATGTGTCGTGGAAAGCGAGGTATGCACTAGTAGTACTTCGTTGCTTAATCACAAGCATTGACAAATTCCATTTTCCTTGTACACGCAAAGTTAACATATAAAATTTACCCTCAATCCGAGGCGTGAAAAAATTATGTTTACTGTAATATCGGTCTCACAGACAGGTATTTAAAAAAATGTTTTTCTTAAACTTATTTGCATTATTTTTTAGTGGGATCGAATTTAATTGATTGAATAATGTCTAGTCATCTTTGAATGCTTCACCCCCTTCATACCCCCCAAACCCCACCATAAATCTCCACCCCTGCCCCCTATCCACCCTACCCCCTGTACACATCCATTGAACAGAGATGCAAAAGCTTAAGGAGCTCAGTTGAAATGATGCTTGAATATTTGTATACTCAGTCCCCAACCCCTCCAGTACACCATTAACACTACGTCCATGCCCTTTTATGCACAATGTGACCTCCTCCCCTTACGCTGTGGCCACACACTATTCCTCCTCCTCATGGAAATTTCTTCTTTCCTCAAAATTCCACAAAACCCCGCAAAGTATGCCCATCTGAGCCCATGATGATGGGAGGTCTTCCATTACTGTAATAAACGGAGAAAAAAAAGGAAAATGTCAACCTCCGGACAAAAGGGAATAAGAGGTGGATTTCCTCTGGCAGACCTTCAAAAAGTTAGAAGGAAGAGAGGAAGGGGAGGAATGGAGAAAATGTTTATTGGTTATTATATTATTTTATTCAGCTAGTCTTACATTTCTAAATTGACAAAACTTACATATTAATCACTTTTTGGCCACTTTAGGAATTTGGCTAATTAGTTTCTGTACTTTTTTTCTGTCAAGCTTCATACCAACATTTTGCACGCTTGGGACAAACAGATTGATCACATAATAACTCTTGTACCTGCATGATTATTCTTTTCCATTGATAAGGACAACTGTAATGCATTTTCCTGTTATGTATTTTCTGTCTTTTAGCAACTGGCGTTCTCTGGTTTTACTAGTCTCTTTTTCATCTCCACTTACTAGTTATATGCATGTTTTCAGTCATTTTCCAATTCTGTGATTAGCAAGACGACATCTTGTATGGATTCCTATCAGTTGTATGCCAAGTACAAAATCTGCCCTTTTCATGATTGTAGTATATTTGTAGTAAATGTATCATGCAAATGCAAATACATTATGCTCAATAATGTCCGCTAGCCTACATAGTATTGTTATTGGTCACCTTTTCAATTTTCTAATGGCACCATTACCAGAACACTTTTGGACCAATAGGTCCTTATAATGAAATTATTTTGGCAGTCCATTTTCATCCCAGTCTATTGTTTGGTGCACAAATGAGATTATTAATGCTATTTTTTTTATCACGTGTGATCTTATGGTATTAAATACGGTCAATCTGTAAGAAATTAAAACCGACAGTAAGGACGTCACTGTATTGGAAGACTTGAGGTACAATTTTTATTTTTTTTGATTCGCCGAAGAGGTTATATGTACCAATTTTCCCTAGCTCTTCAAGCAGTTCTATGCGATTGTCAATGGACATATTTCTGTTAGTGCAATGAATTGATGCACACAGCCGTGGAACAGACTGAATAAGCTTTTGAAATTTCTTTCCAATACATTTAGTACAATGTCGCCAGTACCTCTTCTGCTGCATGTGTAGGTAGGTGTCATGTAGATAAAGGCTTTGTGAATCACTTTGATGACTTTATATTTCACAGATTTTTTGGCATAAACAGCTGAAGAGGTCTTCATTTCCCAGAAATGATTCAGACATTTTGTCAGCTCATAGTGATGCCAAGATTGCTAAGTTACCCTACTTTGGCAAATAAAAGATGTGACAGCCCAGGGTTGCTCTTCAAGGTCTAAAACAACAGGAAAATATATAACAATTACAATTCTGTAAATTAACATAGTGATAGATATTGTAGAATTTATAGGGCAACAAAAGTAGGATAAGTGGTCTTAACCTTTTAAGAACTATGATGGCTTGAAAAAGTTACACTAACTGAGGCGTTGGTCTCCTAGACTGCTATTTTCAGAAAAATATTTCTTCACACAAAAAATTTCATCATTTCACAACAAAGTTTTTTGTGAAAAGTTGTGAGGGTACTAAAAGGTAGAAGGTAAAAGAGAACAGAGCCTAAAGTAATGGTTCATTGGGTGTAATGGTCTGCGATACAGATGTCATGGTTTCCCTGGTGAAAATAAACCGTGACAGACTGTGACAACAATGTGTATCACACTGTGCAAGTGCATTAGTCACAGTGTATGTACACTGTGCTCCCTTTAAAGTGTGATGGACAGTGTGACCACAATGTGCAGCACACTGTACATGGGTATTGGTCACAGTGTCCTCACAATGTGTGCACGGTGTCCTCACACTGTGAACACACTGTACCGTCACAGTGTCTATCACACTTTCCGCACACTTTTGATTCCCAATTTACGCTTTTGTCACGGTGTATGCACACTGTAATCACACTCTTGTCACATTATAAGCACACTGTGTTCACGCTTCTGTCACATTGTCTGTCACACTGTCTGTCATGGTTTATTTTCACCGGGGTTGAGGCATTCTTGAATCTCTAAAAGGAAAACCCATATGCCTTTGGTCTTTGATTTCATATTTTTTGACTCCAATAAACAGACTAAGTGGCCAATGATATGGAGAGAAAGTTGTTATATTTTAGTAGTTTATCCCGAAAGTGACAGCTGGATATGATCCACACTGCTAAAATCTTCGATCAGCCATATTATAGTATTGTTTACACTTTAGTTGTAATGAATGGATGAAGGCATTGAATTTGAAGGATATCCATGTTGGTGACATTTTTTTTTCACATTTTGGCAAATTCTTCTAGCGAAATGGTCTGATTTGAAAAAATGTACGAGGGTCATTCGGAAAGTACTTAACGTCCAATTTCTTATGGACAATAAATCTTCACAGATATTTTCAAAAAACTTAAATATGATTCCTTATGTCTTTCTCTATTTTTCTGCATAGTTTCCATATTTGTTTAAACATTTGTCATAACGTTCTACAACTTTTATAAGCCAAAGTCATAGAAGTCTGCCGCCTGCGAGGATAACCAGTCTTTAACTGCTTTTTTGGACCAATGTCTTAAGGAAGATGGTCAGCATTTAGAGAACACTGTCACAGGGAATGAGACATGGGTTTCTCACTTGACCCTAGAGTCAAAGTGTCAGTCAATGGAATGGCGTCACCCGACATCACCGGTCAAAGTCAAGGCCAATCACACAATCTCAAAACACTCAATCTGTTTTGGGATACACTTGTTAGTCGATTTTATGCAGAAAGGGACAACAATAAATGCAGCCGCTTACTGTGCTACCCTGACTAAACTGACGAATGAGTGACTTGGCTTTCTGACGTCTGGAGTTTTGTTGCTGCATGACAATGCCAGACTCCATTCTGTCATTCAATCCCAAAATCTGATCAGATGTTTGGGCTGGGAACATAATTGACCGCTCAGCGTACAGTCCAGACTTGGTACCAGGTGATTTAGGGAGTTTCTTGGAGGCAAGAACATCATCACAGATGACGAGGTGAAAAAAGCAGTTGAAGACTGGTTATCCTCACGGGTGGCAGACTTCTTTGACTTTGGCGTACAAAAGCTTGTAGAACGTTATGACAAATGTTTGAACAAAAATTGAAACTATGTAGAAAAATAAAGAAATATGTAAGGAATTAAATAAAAAAAGTTTTTTGAAAATATCTGTGATGGTTTATTTTCTATAAGAAATCAGACCTTACTTTCCGAATGACCCTTGTGTATATGCTAATTTTGGTGCATAAAAGCCAATTTCCAAGCAGTTGATCTTTATTTGCTGTTCTAGAATAAATGTCTTAGGTTTTCCATGAAGTGAAGCAGTGTCTGATCTTTTCTAAGACTCGTTTGTGGTGAATCATTCAAAAACACACATTATGGTACTGAACCACACACTCTTCTTTAAACCATTGTATTTGTTGTAGGAACTTGGGCTAATTGATGCGCTCTTGCCTCAGAAAAGGGCATAGATAAATATTATTTATCATGTTAATTGTTATGGCCAAGGTATGGGCAGTATATTTAGCTCATAAAATTTATTCACTATTCATTGTCTTTGGTTATCTCACGATTGCTTCTTTCTTGTATCTTTGGGAAGTTTGCCTTGGACTGAGTTGCTTTTCCTGAGAGTTGTTCATTTGGGGGGTGAGCAAATTATTATTTTGAACAGATATGTGCCTTTAAAAGGCCAAGAGCAGAGCATGGTTATTCCTTTAATTTCTTTTCAACCCAGTTTGTGAGAGTTCAAGGAGGAGCTCTCATCTAATTTCTTTCTTGCTATTTGCCTCCATTTCTAGTTTCTCAGTTTCATTTCTACTAGTGAAGGTTAACCTAAAATTGGGGAAATTTATAAATTTTATAAGTTTTCTTTTCATTATTACCTATTCATCTATTCCTTTCATGTAATCTTATTAATGTATAAAAATGAGAAAATTATGTTTTATTTAACATTCCACCATAATATAAACCCAGTGATAAGGAAGTAATCTGTTTAACTTCACATGGGGTTCTCCAATTGATTGCCACCCCGAAAATAATGTAGGAACATTGAAATTGATTAGTAAAAAATAAGCCTAAGTGAAATTGTTTCAGTTTCCTTTAAAGTTAGAAAATTCCACTAAGTACCTGCATATGATGCATCTCAGATTTAACTCCGCCATGATGTTGTGAACATCACCTCAACATTTCTTTCCTTGCTTGTGCTATGAGTTGTTTTCCTTGTAAATCCTTACATAATTACTTGCAGCTCCTGTTAAGCAGGAGATATACCCTGCAGGCACATATAAGTTCTAGTCCTGAGCTCCCTGTTAAAAAATCAGAACTATTAATTACAAATAACCCTTTTGTGGAAGGAATGTGAACTTTGTGTTTTCCCTTGAGAAATATGAATGGAACCAAAAATTTATATTCCTTTGTCTTATTGTGCATCATTTTTACAGTAAATGAATGCATTTCTGTTAATAAAGATATGTTTTTGAATCATTTAATACACTGTGATGGATAGGGGCCTTGAAAACAAAGTGGCTGTTCTGTGGTACCAAATGTCCAGATTCAGAAAGGATGCAGGGGATTACTTGTTGGAGGGTAAGACAGTGGAGGCATGCTAAATTTGGCCAGAGATTAAATATTATTGGTAGGATGAATGGGCATGAACCAGTAAAAGTGGTTGGTGTTCCCGTTGAGATGTAATAGTAAACAGAAGAGAGAGATAAGAGGAGTAAATAGGTAAGTGGGTAAGCATGGGACATTTTTTCAACAGCAAAAATAGGCATATTACACAGAGAGCTCAAACAGGATGTAATGTTGGGACTGTACATATATGTTTTCATGAGCTAAGGTAAAGATATTATTCTATGAAGAGTGAATTATCCAGCAAACTATTTATTATAGGGAAAATATTATGATGGCAACGCAATAAGGAACAGAATGGATTGAATTTAATCTCCTAATGCTGTGCGACTAATATTTTAAACGTCTGAATGACTGAAATCAATGAATACTACCTAATTCTGGAGATGTAAGTCTTGATGTCCACAAATAGGTTTATTACAACCACATACTTTCGTCTTAATTTTCATTGGTCCATATCCATTATGATGTGTAAAAACTGTGAATATTGGTGTTCTAACAAAAACGAAGAAAGAATTGAACGGAAGGGATGGAACGTGTTTATTTATTTAATAAGTTCATTGTTCACCCAACATGAAAAACATAGTACATAATAGTGTAAACTCATGGACAATTAAATCCATAATAGGCTGAACATTGCGTACAAATTTTGGATTATAATAGTGTTGACAGCAAAAAGTGATTTTTTTTTTTCCTTAGGACCAAATTCACAGTTTTGATAAATATGACAGTGTGTCTCGGTGAAATGTTTCTTTTGACATGCTCATATTTAGCTCTTTACAAAAGGTGTTGTAGGACATACAAATTCTATTTAATGGTGTGTTCTTACAATAATTGCAGTGGATTGTAGAGGCTAAGACTTTGTGGAATTCCATAATGTAGGATGAATCATAAAAAAACTTTAGCGTTCCACAGGTTTGAAAATATTTTAATACAACATGTTTCACTACACTATAGCATGTAGCACTGTGGCATGTAGTAATTTTTGATGTGAAGAATGGCAATATTACTAATGACCATTTGTTCTCCTACCACTCCCCCCTCCTTGACGTCCTGTGGCTTCACTCCGATACCACTTGGCAGAAGGGTCCCTCCCCCACTCCCTGTGGTGTCCAGCCTCCTCACCCTTTCTCCCAATAGAATAGAATTATTGTTGTGGTGGAGTTCCTCCAAGGAGGCCCTGAGGCACTTAGACCTATTGGCCCATTGTGCCAACCACCCTCCTAAGGAAGTCACCCATAAAGGCCGATCGCCTTGCTAAAGGCCAATAGGTCCCCAATGGGGATTTCCCTTACCTCCCTGGGTTCCAAAAATGGGGAGCCCAGGTACTTGTTTCGAGTCCTCATCACCACCGGGCACTCGCATAATACGTGGGATGTAGTTTCATCCTCTTCTTCGCACCACCTACATCTGGGTGAATCTACGATTCCCAGGAGGTGCAGGTGCCTCATCACCTGGTAGTGCCCCGTGAGGAGTCCCACTACCATTCGTAATTGACCCCTGTTTAGTGACAGGAGTCTTTTGGCAGGCCCAGGCCTAGGCTCTCCAATGTGTAGTTTGGCCTGTCTAAGGCCTGGTGCAGCTCGCCAGATCTCAGGATGTCGGGTTAGCCCCCACATTCTAATTTCCGCTATCCCTACCGACCTTTCTGCCCCTATGCCTACATTCACTATCACCTCACCCATCGCCGACTGCTCCCACCCACTGTAGGGACCAACCTTACCACCTTCTCAGCACCCTTTCCTCCCTGACTTATCCCACCCCACCCCCTCCCCGCCCGATTCTTATTCCCCCTCCCCTTTGGACTCCTATATATTCATGCGTTTTCTCTTTTTTTGTACATGTACCTGAAGATGCTACAGTGCAGTGAAACATGTCGTATTAAAATATCTTTAAACCTGTGGAACGCTAAAATTTTTTATGATTCATCTTACAATAATTAGTAATTACATCTCTTACATAAAAAGTCCTTTTTTGCCATGTTGTGAAACTTGATGGAGATTATATAGCTTTTTTGTTAGCATCAAGATAAATTTTGTGTGTTTATGTGTACATTACTCCAAATGTTATGTGGAATCGAGATGCAAATAATTGGTAAATGCCAAAACTCTCCCTTCAGTTTCTAAAACCTGACCCTTTGTTACTGTTTGGATCTGTCTTTCTGTATGGAGTACATTAGTGTGCTATGAATCATGTGATGACTAGATAGTTAAAAGTAATATTTTTGTGTCTGAGAATGCAACTAAGGGGCTCGTGATCCAGAGAAAATATTATTTATCCATTATTTACGCAAAAAGACACTAAATTTCAAATGGGATGTCCATTGAGGTATCTCCTGAAGATACATTCCAGACCATTGGTCCTTCATTCTCAATGCCTTATCCCCTGCGTTACGCTTGCTCACTTTTAGTCACCCTATTGGTAATTAATCCGAAAAAGTTGGCAAGAGAGGATGGAGCTCTCCTCCTCCATGCCTAAAAGCATACAATGTGCATGAAGTTTTGATATATGGGAGTCTGCTTTTTTCTGTGGACATACTATAGCTTTGAACAAAGTTCTGCTGATGAGAAAATTACTCCATGATGAATTTTTTTTTGGATTGTCTGAGTAGTCCTAATCAGGCTTTGAGACCACCACCCTCAGGATGGTAGCTGAATACTCTAGTCATTGCTGTGATGGTAGCTGAATACTCTAGTCACTGCAGTGATCACATGGGATTTAATGTCACCTCCCTATAGTGTACCTATTGATCTGAAATTTTGGGATTTGCTTTACAAGCAACTTCTGATTTAATATTGACATTTCTAATGTTCAATGGATTTTAAAAATGTGCGCAATCATAAATTTATTTACCTCATGATCGACTTGATGTGTAGTTTTCTCGTTACACATTTTTTAACTTTGTTAAAAGTGAATGAAGAATTTGAATATGAACGGCCCTCGTACCTAGGGAGCATTCACAGCTTAAATCCTCAGGGTAATGCGCGGTAGTTTCACTCCATAGACATTAATTTCCTCTAAAGCAACGCGCTGGGGTGCCGGTTATAAGAATGGCTATCGAGCCAGGTGTCATTCCCAGGTAGGAACTATCTCTGGGGAGTTGGGCTCAAAGCAGTATAACCACACTATCTATGTGACTACGTAGCCGCCGTGGTATAATGTGCATGCGGCTACTCAGTCACGTAGAATGCCGCAGCCGATGGACCATGTGCAGATGCTTCCAATGTGGAAATAATACCGAATTCCACCTTTGAAATCACCATATATCTAACCAGTGGCTGGTCTTGAGATGGAGGAAAAGATGAGTAAAAAGTGAGAGGGAGGCATATTGGGCGCGAACGTGCACCTCTTTACCCCGTGTACGAGATGGTTTCAAAGATAAACTTCGAGGCTTAAAAATAATTAGTAATTTTCGACGACGGGACTGTTTGGTACAAGCTCGTCCCGATGCTCTCGTCGGCTGCCGACTTTCTGCTCGACAACGGCGAGCCACTTATCGGCGTTCGTAGTCCTGCTTCATCCCACCCCGCTCCCCTGGCGGGACACTTGAGGGGTGGAAAGGCGTCCAGCGTTCCAAGGTCGGTGCATTCACAGCTACGAGGCGCTCAGTCGAGGAGAAAGCGTCTGCTTGTAGGACGGAGGCACGCACCAACTCTACCGGCGCAAGATGAGGCTCAACGCTGTGTTCCCCAATTTCCAGGCCGACACCACCAAAGGGCCTATCGATTTCTACCAGTGGCTCGGAGACTCGTGAGTAAACCTTTCTTATTCCCTGCGACCTAACCGAACTCATTAACGAGATGACGCGATGGGATCGAAGAAGAGGAGGGATCTGTTGGGCGTAGAAAAAATTGTGATCCGTTGAGTGTAGGTGTGTATCCTGTGTTCACGAATATTACATTACATGTAGCCTCCTTGCCTGTGTTTTCCATTTGGTGCTAGGATGAGGTCTTCGAGAGTTGCCGCGCATAGAGAGAACGTGAGAGAGTAATACTCTGCTTGGGGTCAGACTGTGAGCGCCTGTTCAGCCGCGCATAAGACAGGCCTGGGCGTGAAAAGCTATTGAATTTACTTCGCCGACTGCTTATTCGTCAATAGTGTTGAATGCCTCCTACCTATTGCGTATGTATTCGCACTAAAAGTCCCGGTCCCGGAGTCCCTTCAGTCCCGGAGGAAAGGTACAAGGATAGGAATGGAAGGGGAAGAGAAAGAGTGGAGAGAAACCTGCCATCGGAAATATCCTAATTGATCCACTACCCACTCCGTCGGATCCTTGGAGCGTCCTCCACACGGCGCTCAAGAAGGGATCAGCATTCTCCCGAAAAGTGTTTCTCGTTGCCGGTATTGGAACTCGAGCCTTTGAGATGAGAATCCAATACTCCAGCTACGACACCAACGCTGCCTCCCTAAATGAAACCCTTTCATCACCCAGAAAGTGGAAGGGACGATGGTATTAAGAGGCGCGAATCCCACCGTGGAGTATGTCGACTCGCGAATTAGTCATAATTTCGTTTTTTGCTGTCTCTACGCATAACTGCGGGAGCACTATGAATCTGAGGTAGGAGCCGAGTGAGAGCCATTATTTACATTCAGCCCGGTGCATCAAATCTAGTTTCGGTCAGTAGAGCGAGTGATAATGAACTTGACTTGCTGTGCTTTTCTGGAGAGGTTCTCGTTTTGGATAAGGATAGCGGCTACGCGAAAGAATGGTCCATGGGTTTTCTCTCGGGTGGCGGGAACCGAAATTTTGGTTTGGGCGGGTAAATATTGGGGAAAGTAATTAGGTACCATTCGCATGTAGCACATTTAATCGGAGGACGGACGGGGGTTGGGGGACCGGTTTCCACCTGCCACGCCCCCGCTACGATATTGTCGAGGTTACTGAACGCCGGCTACCGCAGGTGGAGGGAGAGGAAAATATACCGTCATGAATTTTACCACATTCATTTTTTTTCAAGTCGCATGTTTGGAAATAAGTTACATAATACGGACACGACTCTTATGCGGTTATCAATGTGATAGGTTCGCCCTGGATGGTCCATTTATTGAACTTGAAAGGTTTTTGCGGAATGAGGGTCTGGGTTTCGTACTCTGAGTGCAAGCTAAAACATGTGTAGAGGGCGAGGTTTTCGCGGATGGGCAAGCAACTACCACTCAAGAGTGTTCAGATTCGGTGTCTGCTATTTTTGACGTTTTCTTTGGTCGCGAGCGGTGTTCGGTGAGAATTTCTCGTTCTTGACCCCGAGAGCTCCAATACGGAATTTTTCCCTATCTATTTCATCTCGCGCTTCATGAAAAATCATTTGAATGCCTTATTCTTACACAATCGCATGTTTCGGTTCTTCATTTTCGAGTCTGTTTTGTTCACACACGATTCCAGTTTGCACAAGTAGATGAGTCCATGATAGTTAAAATTACTTGTACTAAAATATACTTTTATGGATGAAAGTGTGATAGTTTTGTTTTCATTTTCAATTTTACTTCAGAACCACTGGTACAAACGTACCCAATGAGCTGGGAGACGCATTTCGCCTACCCCTGAGCGAGGGGAATAGAGCTGCTGAAGGGGAAGTAGGCAATTCGCCACGCGAATGTAAGAACCGATTAACATGGCTTGCCGGTGAAAAGGACTTATCGTTTTCAGGTGGCTTGGATCATTTCCAAGATTAGGACAACTATATTGCCCGTGGTTTGAAGTAAGGGAGACGATAAAAATCAAAGGATCTGGCATTGTCGCGCAAATGCATTCAACCTCGATTCAGGTCTACGCGAAACTCCCTAAAAAATAATTCACGCTCCTCCAATTAACGCCGCGCTTGAATGGGCTGGACGCTCTAATTACCCTTTTCTTCGAGTCGACGCAGACATGGATTTTTCAGACTGATACCGAGGTCGAAAATGAAACCGAAGTTTTCTTTTCCGAAATATGACGCTTAAATTTCTGAGAGGAAGACGTCATATTCCCTGGAGTGAACTAATTAATGAAGCGATCTATTTTTTCCCCATATCCCACGCTCCTAATTGTTATATACTTTTGGGTTTATTGCAAATTATCGGTTTATCCTTTGACTTACGTTAAATGATCCATACATTTTTTCAGCTACTTTCTTGAAGGTTGAGAAATGTAATGTTACCGTGTATGGGTGTCCAGTGACAGTTCAAACGTTATTTTACAGTATTCCTAGTCTGATTAAAAATCACGCAATTAACCTGATACTTTTTAAAGATATTTTAGTATGTTATTATAGAAGTTCGTTCTAGTTTTTATGTCAGTATGTCACTTTTTCACTAAGTATAGCCTGATTCGATTCAATTTATTAGTATAGAAGTTATGGTAATTATATCCGTCATTTACAAACAGTTCAGAATGGTCATTGGCTCGGCAGTTATTTGCTATGTGGCACACTGATGATAAGACAGAAGAAAACTGCCTCGGGGACGCGAGGTAAAATTATTTTTTTCGAACGTACTTTAGCGAGTTAATCCATTGGATTCCCTATTCTTCAAGCTTTGATAATTCTTGAGAAGTCTACGTGCCACCCAATACGTGCCACCCGAGATAACACGCATACTGTATCGCATTGTGTGCATCTGTTCAATTACTTGATGATAAAAAAATAAATGATATTGAGCTGGCTGGCAAGCGGTTAACCTTAACCCCTCTCATTTATCTCACCACTTCAACTCTGCGCTCGCAAAACCCACAGCCAGTGCGAAGGGAGGATATCTCCGGCTTATGCAACAAAAAATGGGAGAAAAACGTACTACGCCGGCGTTGTATGACTGCACGTACTCAACGGGTACGAATGTTCTAGGCGCGCGGTCGACAAGAGTGGATGCTTCCTCTCTTTGATAAGGCAGATCACGCGCCTGCAGTCGCGATGTCTAGATCAAATAGAGAGAGGGAGGGATGTTGCTAAGAAGTGCGCAGTAGGGAAGACGCATCGAAGGTCACCTCGAGAACTGCATGTGGAAATGCACTTCGCTGCATTCCCGGCTATATTTGGATGTTCGCGCCCCGCGCTATGGCCCAAAGGGCTGACTTGCAGCATCCTGGCATTGGAGAGTACAGGATTAAGTAGCCACCGTACTGAAATGGGGATTACATCGGGGAAAAAATTGCGCGGATAACTGCCCCTTAAAATCCTGACAATACTGAGCATTTGCGACTTTTCAGTAGGTTTTGAAATCTTGAACTTGGGCGTGAGGTATTTGTTTTCGCTCCTCTTTTGACCCTCGCCACGATTGTTGCATAAAGTTATACGGCCGTTTTTCTACAATTTATGTAGGTCTCAGACAAAGGGGAAAAACTCTTTCCTCCGCGCACGAGGAACAAAACTCTTAACTATCTTTATAATTTCCGGAAGCTCATTTTGTTCATATCGCAAAGCCGGACCAGGAAGTCAGGTCGTGAACTTGGCTTGGTGAACCAGGGGTCGCGGGTCCAAAACCCGCCGAATTCAAATACGGCACTCGAAGGCTCGGGTGTGTGTTTGAATCGAGATCGGAATCCAAACCTGTCAAAATAAGTTGAATGTAATAATAGTATCACTTATTCAGACAGAAACGAAGATTCATGTCATATTTTTCTGTGGAAAGGTTGGGGAGGGAGAGATTAAACTGCCATAGGACGTGGAATAGTGCTGATTATCCATTGATAATGCAGTGTAAGTACCTACGTGTGAAACCATCTGTTCCGCTAGGATGAATCTGCTTGGAAAAACTCAGTATAGACTTTTTGATATACCCCCCCCCCTATACAGTCCTTGTAGACGTTGAGAAATATGGAAGTTGTTCGGAAAAATCTGTTTTCGAATTATGGACAAATAGCATTCCGTGACAGAGGGTCGTGAAATTTTTTCTAAAACGTTAGACTGGGCAATGAAGTCCGCGAGACTTGGCAACATTGGAAGGGCCCAGGACAGGCTTCTGGGGTGCGGAGGACTGCTCGATTTATTTCTTTCCATCTTTGCCTTGATGGACGCGAGGCGAAGGTTCGCGGTTAAGGGCTCAAGATTTAGTTTTGTTTTTCTCAAACTAGAAGATCAGTCAGTGTGAGACGCTTAAAGCCTGCATAACCGGTTATGTAGGTACCTATTGGGTTTCTGTTCTTCGGCTTCCCGTTTTAACGCATTCGCTCACATATGCTGTTAGTCTTGGTCGGATTTCCATTTCAGATTAATAATAGATAAAAGCTTGCCAAACTTAGTATACATATTAGTCGATTAAGCTCAGTGAAGGCGCAATCTTGTTCTCCAAACGCGTTGAAATTGAAATTTTGTCGCTCAAATTTTGAAAAGAGACTCTCAAACGCCCTAAATCATGATTTCAGTTGATCGCTCTCAGCATGCTCGCTTTGCTAACTTTATCTTTTTAAAGTGTGAAGTTTATGCCAGTATATTATTACTAATCCTCTTTTGTGCATGATATGTAATTCATGTTTGGTGTGAATTCACCCCCTGTCACACACTTTATGGTGGCTTGCAGGGTATTATGTAGATGAAGATGAAATCAAATCAAGGGCAGGCCGCGGTAGTGAGGTAACGCGCCTGCCCGACAACCCAAAGGTCACAGGTTTGAATTCCGCCTCAGACAAGGGTGCTGAAATCTTCATAGGCTCACGTTTAATTTACTCTAGGTGATGCAGCCTTAGTAGTTGAAACTTATTAAAAACTTTAATCTGCCACTCTGCAAGCCACCGTGAGAGTGTTTGGCAGGGAGGTTCTACAACTACTACTATGGTGATATAATACTACAATGCCAACCCAAAAGTCGGCCTGACTGATGGACATGGAGGTCAACGAAGCACTGCAATGTGTCGGGAAAAACGGAGCCGTTTCTTTCTCATTTCTGCCTGTGGTTTCCCCGATAGATCTGGAAAACAGGAAATTATAATACTACCCCAAAGTATAAATGATATACATCAATTCCTTACAAATGATTTCAATTTCTCAGCTAACCGGAATAGTAGTGAACTCTAACATCTTCAACTCATTGATTCCATCGCATACTGCGGTGAATTTCTTCACTAAGTATTTGACGACTCTAGAAATGTTGATCCAGTGTAAAAATTGCGACGTAAACGAGAACAAATTACTAATTCAGACTTAACTTCAGAAATATCTAAAACTACGTAATGAAAGAATAGTTGGACATGGCGAAATGATGTGTATTTCTAAAAGGGTCGCGGGTTCGAATCCTACCTCGTACACATATTCTGTTAAGCTTAAGATTAGATTGGACTGTGCTATATGAAATAAGCAGTTATAGTTTATTATGAGAGGCCATCGAAATTAGTTTAGAGGTTTCTACTTTAGAGTTTACATCTACATAATACCCTGCAAGACTTCATAAAGGTGTGTGGCAAGGGGTGAATTCACACCAAACATGCATTTCATATCATGCATAAATAGGATTAGTAATAATATTCAAGTCTAAACTTCTCACTTTAAGAAAAATATAAAAATAACAAAGCAAGCATGAAAAACAACGTCCTGTTAGTTGGGTTAGCTTAAAGTCATTATACCAACATGCAACTACCTATACTATCCATTGATAAACGTATTTATGTTATTGGATATATTTATATTTATTCATATCCGTAATTGTACGAGGAGAGAAGGACATTTTGAATCTGTCAGTAAGGCAATTAATTTCTCTAATTTTTTTATTATGGTCCAGTCTACCATATTAAATTGAAGTTCGCAAAATATTTTTAACATCAACGGTGAAAATATTATGTTGGAATTTATTTAAGAGATTAAGTCTAAATTTCAACCTACGATCTGACAATGATTCCCATTTTAATTCATTTAATGGACTGGTTAAGTGTAATTATGGAAATCACTACAAAAAAAAACTTGCCTCACGTACTAGGTTTTAATATGGATACATCATTATTAGCACGACGGAATTCTTTTCGCTCTGTGACCGGAGATACGATCAATTCTTGCATTTTTTCACAGATGCATTACATCGCGCGAAAATTCCTTTCCTTCCCCCCGCACTTCCATACCCCACATCTCTATCACCTCTGATTCATTGCTAGATGTATGTAAGCAGGCATTTTTACCAATTTTTCCTCCTGATGATGATAGTTATGAAATAAAGAATGCAATTCTCCAAAAAAATATCACTAAGCATCCATGCACATTGAACCTAGGTCGTGAGTGAAGATGTATTTCTTTATTTTGTGGAAAATTGACTGCCAATACCACAATATCGCCGAAATCATCTGATTTTGTCCTTTGCGGTGATTCAACTTCACCTGGGTAATTGATTACCATGCTAAACCTGCGTTTGAGAGACGTAACGACGGCGAACAGGAGTAAATTGCTCGTTTAGACGAAGGAATTGATGAATATCCCATCCAAAAATTTTAAGATGCAATTTTCAGCATTGAGATCCGTCCTGATGGACCCTCGTGTCTGGATTGGGACATTTAATGCAGTCAAAGAGCTCGGACATGCAGAGGGGGGGGGGGGGGGGGGAGAGCGTAGCACTCGCTCTCCTACGAGTCCTCGAGGGCCTATCCGGTCTTCATTGCCTTCAATAATGCGAGGAGACAATCGGGGGAGCTAGTCGTTTGTGACCTTGAGCGCTGGAAGCGAAATGATGTTTACGTTATTAATGGCGGAACACAAGAGCGACGACACGTATGTGCCAGTGGTTGCGCAACGAATAAGCGTGCACCAACAGTCTTGCATATTTTTAACCTTTGGTTAGTGAAGGCATGTTTACAGATCACCATTGGATGCATTGCCTTAAAACGCTATTGCGAAACGATGATGAACGCGAGACGAAAATCAGAGTCGTGAATGCAATTCCCTCTGGTGCTTTTCGAAGTCAGAGATAGATGCTGGGATTCATTCATTCATTGCCGGGATAATTCCTGCTGGTACTTACTCGAAAAAGGACCGGAAATTACATAGTTACTAGTAGCTCTGTTTTGCATTTTTATGAGAATTGTCCATCTTTCCTTGTCCAATTCTTCAATTCTTGTTCAAAGTCTTCAATTGTCCATCTTCATCACATCGGAGAGACTAGCCGGATGAATGTTTCTGACAAAACGTGAAATTCTTTGTTCCAAATTTCGGGCTCACGAAGAAAACGCACTTCTCAAACTTTGAATTAAAATGGAGCAAATGCAAAGAGTTTTTGCATCAACCCAAACTAGCATGGGAGAAGTACAAAGTTTTCATAGCAAACAACAATCGTTTTGGTTGGAAAAAAGATCTTTCCTGTCAATTTTAAAATAATCATAGATTTAAGAATTGATATTTTTCCTTTCTTTTGCCAAAAGACCCATGCACAATTAAAAAGGTATATTTCAGCCCAAGACATGAGAGACGCAAATTGCGTGGTTACAGTTAACAGTTATTAATTATGTTTAGAAATTTTCTATTGGCGTGACGAAATATATAGGTGAGTTTATAGTTATCAACTCTTCGATAATAATATGTACATCTTCCTATGGTAGAAATGAATTTTAATCACTAACGGGCTATTCCTTCTCTTTTTTCAGTCCTTCTCTTTTCATTCTCTTCTTTCATTAGTTCGACGGAATTAAAAAAAATAAAAGTTATTTGCGTTCACCAGTTCTATAACGTGATTCCTTATGAATTTCATTTGCTGGCGGGTTTGTGTGACAGAAAATATGAAATGGGGGAAGTGACAGATATGAGGGGACACATGGATGAGTTATGCATGACGTCCCTTCTCCAAAATGTTAAGAAGCGAACGTGAATATCATAGAAAATCGATGAGGGGTCAATAAAAAGCGCTACAAACTATGATCGATTGCACTCATGTGAAATAAGGCTAAGGACTAAACCGCCGTAACGCATAGCCATTTCAAATATCTCCAGTTATTCGATTTAATCGATAATTGCCTCTTAATAGTGCATGTGACAAATGACATTTTATGCGACATTACAACCTGTGCTTTCCCGGTGGTCTTGCCCATTGTAAATTACCTAAATGTCGGCATGTAAGGACAACCTGACCTGGTGGAAAACCCGGGAAGTTTTTTGTCGACATTGTTAACCTCTCCATCTTACTGCCCAACTTGATAATGTTATATTTTTTTACCTGTACGTTAAAAGAGATTTTCACTTTTTCCTTTCGTAGTCCGTTCAGTTGATTTCAGTCAATGGACTGCAGCGTCAAGATTGCATTCAATTCATTTCCTCTTTGAACGAGGTTTCTTTTCCATGCATCACCACTTTTACAACCGATAATATTCATTCACTTTTTAACCTAGGATTCTCTTTAAGTTTCTTCTTTCCCCGCACTACACCCGAATGTGTTCGACGTAATTATTACTTTCCACAACCAAACTGCCGCTCATTTTCGTCTTGACCCATTTAGAAGTCATTTGGGTGGCAGATAGGTGCAAACCTACCCCTTTAGGGCGTAATTTGAACATTTTCCGCGTAGATACTTCCATCAATTTTTAGTTTCGACGTAATACATACCAATGGTGAGAGAGAGAAGGCCTAAGGGTATCCAAAAAATAAATGTAGTGTTTTCACGATACAATAACCGTCATGGTAGAGATGGAGGGAAATATAAAAAAACGGTAAAAGTAACCACTGAGAGTGTAATGCAGGGAATAATATCACCTGAAGACAAATGGGAACAAACTTATTATTATTATTATTATAAATTATTTTTTTAGCTGAAGAACCAAAAAGGACAAATTTGAAACAGACGAAGCAAAAGTATAAAAATTGAAAGCCTTTTTCATTATGAATAACCAGATAGAAGGAAGCTAATAATATAAAGACCCAGGGCCTATAATTCTATTAGTACGATTTCTGCGCGTAGAAAAATCTACCAGGAGTAGTAAAACAGCAGAAAGTTTTGATGTAATTAATTAGAACTTACACATGTTAAACGTGCTCCCAAATAGTGGTGAATTATTTGTAAATTGCGGTAGCGGAAAGGGCGGGACTTTAAATTCCGAGAGAAAATTCAAATTACACTCAGGTGATTCACCAGTTCACTCAGGGTTTCACTACACATGAGTTGACCTTTAAAACAGTTAAATTGGTCAACAGATTAATCGATTCGTATATGAGAGCAAACATATCGACTTACGTCTCGGTGGACGGTGGCTCCTAACAGCTGGATCTTTTAGCTGAGAAGACGATGGTATTTTTAATATGAATGTTATCTTCATTTTCTTTTTTTAACTTGGTTTACTTTGGACAGTGGGACATCATTGATTTGTGGCATTGTCTTTTCTTCTCCTCCTCCAAAAATTTCTTTTGCTTTTATCCCCTTCCTTCCTTCACGTTGCTTTTGCTAGAACCCCTAGAGTTTATCAACCTTCATTCAAAACAAATTTATTCCAGATTTTTCTGGATTGATTACATCTTCAACCTTTTATTTTCCTATTTTTCCAACGCATTTTGGGGCCATCGTTAGTTTGGTGGTGTTCCACAAGATTTTCTCTGCCAATCTACAGTCACTCATTCTGAAGAGGGCCATAAAACTTCAGTCTTCTCTTGCGTATCGCGTCTATGATCCTTTACACATATTTGTTCAGATTTTAATTTTTTCTCTTCCTCCATGTACCATCTTCACTTCATCTGGCCCCGCGATAGTCCTCGAGATTTTCTTTCTCCTCTAATTCTTCCATTTCACCTTTGTTGTTCAGTATCAGGCATTCTGAGGAAAAAATACCACTAGCTTAGCAACTATGGTGTAATGACTGATATTTGCATTGCAGGAGATAACTTTCTTTCTACATCAATTCTGTACTAACCTGTATCCAGTGGGGCTGTGTTTGAAACCGTCGGAGTTATCTCGAATAGGTAACCAAAGAGTCACGTGGTACAAACACGATATGTTCGCAAATTTGGTGTGTCTGAATCGCTCGTTACAATGTCATTGATTGTTTTCACTTGAGTTTTACTCATCTGTCTCGACTATGGACCCCCAGATGAGATAAAACACAAGTGTAATCAATGAATGATGCTGTAACGACCGATTCATTCACACCAAATTTGCGAACCATTCGTGTTTGTACCACGTGACTCCTTGGTTACCTATTCCAGATAACCCCGACGATTTCAATCACATCCTGGTTCCATCTTTTTTGTTCATTATTCATTCGGTCCCTTTCCTGGATGGTATCGATCAACAACCAAAGACGCTGATTGCTGGCAGGTATTGCTGATTCCTTGTTGTGATAGTTTTCTGTATTGAGGATGATGAAAAACCCGCCATGGGTTGTTCATCATCCTCAATACAGAAACCTATCCCAACTAGATAAGTGTTTTTTTGCGATACACATCGGAACAAGGTGATAAAACCTCGAAAAAAATTAGCTCTGTGCCTGCTATAGATATTTTTCCTTAAATTTTTATTGTAACGACCAATAGCGACAGAATGTGAGGTCGATTGTTGTCTATTACATCGTTTATTTCGTGTCTATCGGAAAACTTTTCTTTCAGTTTCTTCTCCAACCCAGTGGAGGTGCTCTGCTTTCTCCGTCTTGTCTTTCTTGTCATGTATCGAGGTAGAAGCGTGCCTCGGAACCCAGTTATTGACGTCAACCGATTGAGAGAAAGTTTCTGATCTGCTATGGAGAAAAGTGTCAATATTTCATAGTTGGAAACGACATTGGTCGCCTCTATTTGACAGAGAAAAACTCCTAGCCGACTCATCTACGAGGAATGCACATTGGAGGTGTAGATACTGCCTGATTTAAACGGCTTGCGGCTTTTGGGCGAAGCCTCTCGAATCTGGGATTCCGCCATACCATATTATTACGGCTTACTTAGTCAACCACTACAGATTACCCCAGTGATCACTTCGAATGCGACCAAGTTTCTCCGGGGTCTGACGAAGCCCTTTTGCGGTCGGCGTCAATTAACCATGTCCGACGGCGGGGGACGGAATGGTAATTGGGCTTTCCCGCCTCGAGTTCTCCATTCCATTTGTGCGTCGGAAAGACTCCAGGCACGCCCTCTGCGAGGACAGAACAGAATGAGTTCAAGAGTTTCATAATCGGATCTCTCAGCATCCGAGTCAACCACCTTGCGTGGATCATGCCCGAGTTAAGCGGGCATGCGCAATTAATAATTCCACCCTAAAGAACCAACTAGAAGCCGAACAGATCTCCTAAGCTATTTACCCTCGTTGCTCTGGGAGATAATATCAAATCGCCGATTGAATCATTTCTATTAATATCAAATCTCAGGTTTTGGTTTTCCCGCACTGTAAGCAATTGAAATTGTCTTACCTTCAAGTCCATTGTGGTAGCCTAGTTGTATGCTAATAGTGCATGTTTGGTGATGGTACACCCCCTGCCACACATCCTCACGGTGGGTACGGTAGGGTATTGCGTAGATGTTGATGAAGTCCTATGCACCTGCCGAAAATTTCACGTTTGACGACATTTTCGCGGCTAGTTCAGTGGTTACAATCCCCGATGTTTGAACACGCCATTAAAAAAAAAAACGAAGAATGAACGTTGCTCGTTTTCTTCTTAAAATTAATAACATTTTCCTATTTAATTTTACAGGTGACGCAAGGGAAAAAAAACTTGAGTAGGAAATTACCTGTTGACAACATCTTATGTTGCGATTAGCATATTATTACAATCTGTATTTTCTTCAATTTTTCACATGGTGGGATCTAAAAATCCTCCCTTATCTCTACTCCCGTATCCTTTTATGATTCACTCAGGTGTATTTACTCTCATCTTTTCTACCCTCTTCGAATTTTGATTTTCTCCTCATCATGTAATATAGGCACCCGACCCGGTTTGGCTTGATGATCATTGAGGATCGAATTCTCCAGTTGATTAGTTCCATTTGCTGTCAGTTTGAATTGTAGCTTCCTGATGGAGTTTTTATTACGTCGTCCGTTTCTTATACCTTCTTTTTTTATTCTTTGTGCTAATGCGCATCAAACACGCATGGGTTGATTCCAGGTGATACGTGCCCAACTATTTCGACCGGTTGGCAAATCTTGGCAATCTAAAATCTTGGCAATTGGATTTAAAAGGCGTTTCCATTTCCAACGTCTTGCTCATAAAAATCAAGGTGGTCCCAAACATTTGTAAATAAAGAAACTCGGTAGTGTTAATTAACTATCAAAAACTTGGTACAATTAATTTAAACCTAAATTAGTTTCATCTAATCTTCGTACAAACATCGTTTGTTTATCATGGTACGAATCGAGGACATTAAAATTTTCGAATTATAAAAGGGTCTACATATTTTGCAGCCGTAGAATACAAGAGTATGTACCGTTTAAATTTGGTTTTATAGAGTTATTATAACTTAGTTTATTGAACAATAATATGCTCCACACATAAAGAAATATCTGTTATTGTATATAAATATATTCAACAACTAAATAACCTCATGGTCTAGGTGTGAAGAAATAGCGTGGACATATTTATTAATATAAATTATATTGTGCGTGATGCAAATGACCATAGTTGTCGACGCACCCTATAAAACTAAACCTACCTACCTACCAATAGCGTGGAATATATTTATTTTTCTATGTACCACGCCGAAATGCCACTGAGTAAATGTGCCTAATATCCAGTATAATCGGAAACTAAACCTATTGAAGTGGTTACATTACAATGTGATTTCCCCAGTTTTTCTGCGTCCTATCAGATTGTGGAAAAAATCATGCTGGTCAAATAATCGAGACTTTTACATGCATGTAGAACCATGTTGCTATCATAAGGTTGTTTGGGTTATCCATACGTATTGCCCGACGCCGATTTTCCACTTTTTCTCCCACTCCCCTCCTACTTTCGCCTTTAACGCGTATTAATATTATCTAAGTCCACCCCCTCACACGTATGTAACACAGTAAATGAACCCGCTCTTTGTGAATGACAAAATGTATTTTTTTGAATTCCTCATTTGTTTCTCAATACTGTTATTTATTTATACTCGACGGTGTCCAAGGGGGTTAGAATGTAGTGGAGGAGGCATCACAGCTGGTTTGAGAAGCTAGCGGCCATCTTGGTATTAACGGGCATACGGGATTGCTACTCGCGACATTCGCGACGGATGAAGTAAATTGTGAACGCGGAAAAACTTAGAGCAGTGAGTTGTTAATAATTTTTAAAATTCTTAAAAAAAACAGAGAAAAGTAGGCAAACGTAGCAACAATCGCCAAATTTTTCGTTTTAATAGATTACATTCGAACCAATTTTAGTGATAAAATTAACTCCCAGAAGAATCAATGCATTAGTATCGATTTGGGTACCACTTAATTGTTATTTATGTTTTAATACGCATGCAGTGTCCATGAGAGGCCATGTGAATCGCAATGTTTTTTACGGAGTAGGTGGAGCCTAATCGTTCCCAAGCACCCTCATTCTGGCTTCATTGTTACCCGCAGGCTAGCCTACCAATGCTTCTTCCAGTATATTCTAACCTCGTTGATGGTCTCGGCCGTCACATCGCGGAAGGGATTCACTATCAAAGAACGAACACACTGTTTAATATGTCCACACATTGTGGGAAAACTTAAATGTTCACACATTGATACTTATATCTATTCATTAATTATTATGTGTATCATTATCGTTATTCAAAGAAGGAATTTATGCTTGTTATGTCCTCCCAAATTAAATTAAGGGTGGATCCTCTCCCGCCCTCCTTGTCGATGTATATCGTAACAGTTGGTACGACCCCTCCCCCCTTCTAGCGTTACGCAATTTATTCATGACCCCATAAAAAAATCACTCATTGTTTTTTTCACGAATGCTCGGGAGTAAAGGACATAATGTTGCATATGGGGTGAGCCACTAAAAAAATATTCAGGCTGGCATATGTTTCCCATTCCTTATCGCCCTGGGCGCAGCTTTCCGTTGCGAATTTCCTCTACCCAAAATGTCTGTTTTCACCCGTATGTTCGTTTATTTCGCGGCTGTTTAGTATTATTTTCGCACCCTTTGCTATCATGATATCTCTATTTTCTCTCCCTCTCTCGCATATCAGCTGGGCGGTGGTGTTCTCGCACCCGGCCGACTTCACACCCGTCTGCACCACCGAGCTGGGCCGCATCGCTGTCCACGTGAACGAGTTCAAGAAGCGCAATGTGAAACTCCTCTCCATTTCATGCGACAAGCTCCAATCGCACAAGGATTGGGTGGCGGTGAGTGGATCCTTTTAATTAGGGTGCTTACAGGCTCCCTAGCTCAAACAGTGCCACATGCCATCTGTTACATTTCCCTGGAATATTTGAAACCTTCGGGTTTATCTCGCGGTAACGAAGGAGTCACGTGGTACAAACACGAATGGTTAGCAGATTTTGAGTGTTTGGATTGCTCGTTACTCTGTCACTAGCTGTTTTCACGTGAATATTTTGCATTCGGGGGCTCTATATGCTCGAGATGGACGAAAAAACTCAAAATAAAACAATGAGTGTGAGATTGTAATGAGAAATTCAAACACACCAAATTTGCAAACCTTTTGTGTTTGTATCACGTGACTCCTTGGTTACCTTAAGATAGGAAACGAACCCAAAAACCCCATTCCCACGGCAAAAACACCCCAACTGTCTTCACATGGGCAGTATTGGCTGACCCATCAAGACTTCAAACCAACATCAGTACGACATCAAAGGTGCACCAATGTAAATTTATTACCCCAGAACGATTCTGGACTATTGCAACTTAAGAATTATAATGTTTCTAATTATTCTGCTGCTGAAGATTACAAGTTACTATTTTTTTAAAAGTCTTTAGAATAGTGGTCTTTGACCAGGTTCACGCACCCTTGGGGGTGCAAGAACTTTCCTCAAAGAGTGCAAGACGTTATAATAAAAATATCAAACAACAATGGAGCGATTATTTGTCATGTAGTTTTTCGGGTTTCTTACAGTAAATACACTGATTTAGAGGCAAATTATTTTCACTAAGAAAACTGCATTTAAATTTTCACAGTATAGAGAGCCTTATTATTTTTTTCTATACGATACTTTTACGAGGAAGTGCGAGAACACAGTTTTAGAAATCAAGGGATGCCATCAGCAGAAAAGGAGCGGAAGGACCACTACTTTGGAGTGGTTAGAGTCCAGAACATTTAAAAACATCGCAGGGTTTCTATGTCTATCACTGGTCCAAGAAAGTATCTTTAATAGCTACTACGTAAACTGAAACTAAGCAAATGCAACTTCAAGCATTCGATTGAACGAAGAAAATTCATTGGTTAATACATTTTGCTCATCGTAGTAGATATAAATTGATTTATTGATTATACATGTGGATGCCACCTCAGTCTCTCATTCCGCAGACTACAACGACTGTAGATTCCTGTATGCTCTGGTTCGATTTGAAGAAAGAGCCTAAATCTAATCGATTAACTCAAATCGATTAACTTAAAAGTTCCTTACGTGAACTGCAAAAGGAAAAATGAAAAAGATATTTTGGATAAAATTATAAGAACCTTCTCCATATCAAACAACAACTAAATGATAACATACGTTTTAACACGTTCCGAAAGATATTTTCAATGATTTTAGAGATATGATCGAGGAAAAACAAATTTCTGGTGATTACTTCCATTGGTTTTTTTAATTTAAAAAAGTTTTTTTAGTCTTATGCAATGGTGCAACATTGATTCAGGATGCTATTTATTTTCCATAAGCAATCTAATTCCCAAGTTGGAGGAGTTTATTTTCGGCATAAAGAATAAACTTACGTAAATCACAATCATTCAACTCCGGAGGAAAGGAGGCATTCAAAAAGGATGTAGAGACATTGAATTCGAGTGCAACAGCTGTAGTGTTTTTTTTCTTAAAACCCCAAAAGTACGATTTGAGCGAATGCGGAAGTGGAAATGAAGAAACATCTGACAGGGAAAGGGCATCGAAATGTGAAATCCGGGAATAACGGAAACGTGAGGGGTTCGCCATCCGTTGACCCTTACGGCATGGGTGTCCCTTCTCGTTGACAGTGGCTCAGAAAAGCAGAGAAGGTCGTAACATCTTATTGTGTGCGGATGGCATCTACGAGGATTTACACCTCGGTCTCGGGATCTTCAAAATCCTTTATTTGCCTGAGTGTCAATTTTCTGTCAAGAGGTTAGAATTGCAGATGGCCGACGACTCTCGACAGAAGGGAAAGGATCCTACAGGATATTACGTCCTGACTTGAGGGCGATGATGGTTAAAATTGTGTGGGGTTAAATCGTACGTTTCATCTTTTTTTAAAAATATATTATACTTGGTGACCATTAGCAGGTTTTAAGCATAAATTGTCAGTACAACTCTCAACCAACTGGTGTCCAGAGTGCTAAAAGACGAACAGCATAAGTTCTTAAAAACAGATTTATCGTACATGTTTTTAGATTATTACCGAGGGAAACAATTGTACCAACGTGGATAAATATTTTTCAACATTATATAGATAAAATATAATTATTTCAACTTGCTTAAAAACTTATTAGTATTTTCTTCCATTTTTAAATGCAATGGGAGTACGTCAACATTTTTATGACTATGACTATAAGGAAGTATCCGGCGAGATGTTGTGGAATTGATTCATTATGACGGATCAAATAGCATTGCAATTTTCCTCCAGAATTAAGATTTATAACGATTCAGCCTCATACCTGAAGATAATGTACTACATCAAAACCTAGGTTTGATATAGAACATCACCATTTTCATGTACTAATTTCCTTGTCATTCGATCCGTCACAATCTTCGTATCCCTGAGAATCAAAGCATGTCATTAATTTCCCTGGTAACATGAGGTATCTGGGGTAATAGATGAGATTGAATGTGGAAAAAGAGAAATTGAATTGAATTCCACCAATATTGCCCCCTAAATAAACCAGTCATTTTTGTAATCAACTTGTTATAAGATTTCAACATTAAATCTACATATATGGAAAAAGAATCTTTTCAAATGACTGGTAGGTGAAGGTGTGTGCTGAAATCGACTTTTTATAATAATTTTTTGTATTCATTTTTACAGGAAACCACAACGGCTTTAATACTGCACTTGTACGTAATACCCTATCAGAGATTACCATTACTTAATTTTTTTAGTACTCTAAGAGTACAATATATTTGGTTTAGAGAGGATATTGAATATTAGTTACGCAACAAATATAAATAGATCTGACAATCGACACTGCGTAGTTGATTTCTTTACTTCGACGCGGAGTCGACACTTATGCGTAGGTACTTCAGCTACATGTCCAGTAGCAAATCATACTTTTCGAAGCCTGAATCGTTGAGTTGCTCCTCTCTTGCCTCTTGCTCTAATAGATTTTTTTCGTTTCACTGTTAAGCCACGTGGAGCATTTTTACGGCGTGAAAATCTCATAAAAGGACTTCTCAGGCGATGTAAATCTGTTTGCATAATTAGACGATCTCCATACTCGTTTTTCCAGTAATCTTAGTTCTATGACGAGTCAATAAAGCATATCTTCTTCTTCGTCACTCACCAACGAGTCAACAAGTTTATTAAGTTAGCCGCTAGTGTCTCTGCAAATGCAACCCATTTTGTCCAATGCAATGTTGTTTTTAATAAAGCCAGTTTAAGAGTCTCTCCGTCAACGTCCTTGTTTTAAATTTCATTTTGATTTAGGAAAAAAAGAGGTAACGTTTCAACCTTCAGCATACAGGTATTTTCCCTTGATATATTCATTTAGCCAATAAGATGATTATGAGTTCAATTTAACCGATACCGCCTTTTTTACCAGAGGGCTTAATACATTTCAAAAAGTATCAGTGTGCCTTATCCTTTTGGGAAAGTAGGAACCTTCATTTTGGTTTCCGTATTTTGTAATGTGTGCAGTATGTAATCGTGTAAATTATGACGTGAAATTCTTTCAAAATGTTGGCTTTTTTGACGTATCTTTTTCATTCGATCGAATTTCCAAAGAAACTGCCTCCGTCAGGCTCCAAACATTAGCCCAGGGGCGACATTTCAGTACCTGATGGGACGAGGGAGCAATTAGTTCTCAAAGGGAAGGAGGTAAAGGAGTTCTCTCACTTATCGGGATGTAGAAATTGGTATTAATATCTGCGCTCATTCAACTCCAAAAATATCGAAGAAATATATTAATTAGTGATAATAATTGGCAAGGAAAAATCTTGATAAAAATAATTCGATGCGATTTCGTGTTTTTCAAAACCCCATTATCAAAGGTCAACCCTTAAGATTCGAGTGATTCAATATCTTCCATCCTATATAAAATATATGTTAATATCTTCCATCGCGTTCTTCACTACACTATCATAAGCAAGGATAAGAGAGGACACAGATCGACTAACCCTTTCATCATTTCAACGATTTCAAGAGTGATTCTATTTTACCCATCCGCACCTCGATGCTCAATTGAGATTTGCGTAGAGACACTTTTGTTTTATATGTATTTCTGTTCAAAGTGTCATTCCCGAGCGGAAGAGAGCGGTAAATTAAATTAGAATGTGTCGTGCCAACTTTCTTCACGCTTCAACATTGCGATCCACAGAGTCAATAATAATTAGATTCTTAACGTGGGTACGGTCTTATTCTGGTTTTGGGCCTTAGGAACCGTCCCTCAAATCCAACTTTATAGACCTTGTATATTTCTTTAACCTGCCGCCCTCTTGCGATGCTCTATAGATGCTTTTTATCCCAATGGTAAAAAAGTTTAAGCATTTATCGTCTTTCGAGTATCTTGGATCATGTTTGCTCATGATTTCTCTGTGTGATCCATAGTGGGAACGTTTACTCGGAACCGAAATCACAATTTTTTGCACGAAATTGTTGAATGGAAACGAATAAAGAATTCAAGTGAAAAAATTAATCTTCTAGCCACAAACGTTCACTCATAAATCCAAAATTAAAATACGCAAAAGGTGACGAAAAAGCTGCTGTGATAACATTGACGTCATTTTCCTCCCGTCCTTGACTGCTCTTATGGGAAGGGAAGGGAGTGGAGGGGGATTCTCGGAAGGTCTGCTCGCACGGATCCTGTCGCAATCGCTCCCATTGGGAGAGATAGCTGTGTCCTCCCCTTTGCGATAAGGCGAAGTAGCTTCGCGGGCTCAGCTGTGATTGGACGAAGTCGATATACGTCAGAGGTTGCACCACACCCACTTTTCCGAAAGGGTTAAAAACATCAGTTTTTCGCCGCTTATAACTCTAGAAATAATTGACGGATCAAAAAACGGAAAAATGCGGGTCTTTTTATTTTACAAACTCTATCATATTCGGCAATTAAAAAATATGGTAAACGACCCCATTCCTTCTACAATTACTCTCCATACGTTTATTTAGTTCTTTATTTAACCATCGTTTGTTCTTGCAAATGACCTATCCGACGACGCACGCTATCTTGTCCTTAGCAACACGTTCAATCCATATTTATTCAACGTCACTCACTCATTGTCACCCTATCTATCCTACCCTGCCTTTTCCAATCTTCCCGTTCACTTTGCACTCGACGATTGTCTTCATCAGGTCATCATGTCTCATGATGTGGCCGATTAATTTGTCTAAATGACTAAAATGGTTTGTGCTCCGTAAGCATTCATCCTCAATTCCGTCCCATTCACTGCCAGCAAGAAACTAAATTGGGGCTCCTAATAAATCCTACGTCATTGATGGGCCGATAGAAGAGCATGTACATATATTCTTACTATCCACTAGTATTCTTTCCATTATCACTGCAGTGGTCTCACGCTCCCTAATCCATGAAAATTTTAACTGTCACGATGACTTTGATGCATCCTTATTAGACATTCTAATTTATTTCAAAATTGTTGGTACCATACTCTTTATTTCCAAACGTATTTTTACCCTAAGTGATCTTACATTCTGTATTTTAGTCTCTCGTCAATGTTTGATGTTGTAAATTAATGTAATCGTGCTGTAACCGATAACAGCTTCGCACTAATAATATCAATTACTTTACATCTATAGCAAGTCATTTAATGTAATCGTACTTTCCTCTGTAACCATGTAACCGCTTCACGAGCTCAAGGACGTCCAAGAAACACCAAGTACTCTTGGCGCTTCTATTGGTATACCATTAGAAAACACACCACTCCACCGATCGAATTGATTGGGAAATATAAAAATAGTTTTCCGCTGTGTGCTGAGATAAGAATTTGTGGACTTATCCCTACAAAAGAATTATCCTTATCCGCTGCAATTTTTAAACTGATCGGACTCTAGGACGTATTTACGAGAATGCTATATGACTTTTTTCGAATTAATCAGCTCTTAGGAATTACCCAAGTTCAAATAAACTTAGATTACACAATGGTATTTATGTCGGATTGCCACTTTACTACATTTTTATTTTTAAAAAGAATAGGAAGGAGAACGATGGTAATTTGTTGTAAGAATTCCTACATTGCGTCGTAAAAGAATAAACAGCCGTTGCTGCTTTTGCTGGTAATGAACAATGAATGACTGACTGTACAGGACGGCTATCAATAGATGCTGAACGGATTTGAACACTCTTCAAGGTGGCCCCCTTTATTAGAACCGAATTGGTGATCTACTATAGTCCTCAATATTTAACATATAGTGTATCCTTTTTTTCCTCCTTGAATACGTTGTTCATCACGGCCTTTACGAAGAATTTGACGATAATATACCTAACGGTACAGCCACTTCATCACTGTCTTAATTCTTTTTGTTTAGCTCCCCTCTCCATTAGTAGTTTCCTGGTCCACGCATTTTATGAGACTCTTAAACGAAGATATACATCATGGAAATATATCTCCTAATTAACCAGCATGTTTCCTCTGCCGTCCGGTCTCTGATGCTTGTACATTTACGGCCGAAATGTATCAAGTGAGAAAACGCTTTGATACCTTCCAAGGTTCCTTTGTCCGCTGAGACCATCGGCCTTATGATAGGATTATTTTTACTAGGTTATTTACTTGTCTTGGTTTCTTCTTTGATTTCAAGGATCACGAGAATCATCAACGTGAGATTACAATTGGTTGCCGGTAATCTTCACGACTTGTTAACCAATTATTTCTGCTGACTCGATTACTTAGGCCTCAGAGCATTATCTTAGTTTTGATTTTATCTCAGTCTGCTTTTTTTATATACATATTTTTTCCAAGAAAGAGGGTCGCTCTTCAGCAAATCACTTAACGTAGAGAGCCATCGCCTCGGAAAAACGTAACGGCCTGATTATATTTCCTCAGGTAGTACGTACTCCCGTTAATCTTTAATTAATCTTTATTTTCTAAAAATAATTCCATCAAATAAACTCACTCGAAAAAGCTTAGCATCCTCAGTTGTGATTGGACAAAGTGGATGACGTAAAAGTCCACTGCACGCCCACTTTTCCAAAAGGGCTAAAAACATGAGTTTTTCGCTTTTGAACCAAAACTTTTTCGGTTCGAAGTTGAGCATGGCGTTCCCCCCCCCCCTACCCTCACCCCATCGTCGGCTCCACTTGATGTTCCAGTCTCCTGGAAATTATACACCTCCCGTTAATCCGCACGTGTTCCCCGCCGAATCATTAATGCAATGGGTCGTAGGTCGGTAGGCCTCTCCTCGCAATAAGCCTAACGGCGCGTGGAATAGCGCATTAGGTCTGGGCTTTTGCGCCCTCTGTCGCCTGCGGTTCCCCAATCGGAATCCCCATTAATCTCACGTTCGGAACGTTCGGTCTTGGCTTTATACCCTCCTCTGGATTCGAACCCCCTTCCCCCCACCCAAAGTGCGATTCGGTGCGATCGTTGGCTCACCACACACGACCTCTGCCGTGCTTCACGAAAGCACGCATTCATTATTCACGGCGTCTTCATGTCGTCGCGTTTTTTCACGAAGGGAATAGAAATGGGATGACGTTCTTCCCAAGGAGGTTTGAATGAAATCGAGGAGGTACCTACTAGAAGCTAATTTGTGACATCAGCGGCCGTCTTGGTAGGCACTGAGACACTGGCGTGCTTCTCGCGATACTCGTACGGATAGAGATTTTTTCCACACGCGAGTAGTAATTTGAATAATTAAATGCATTTTTGAAATTCGTCAAAGAAACAGAGAGAAGTACGTAAACACGCAAACAATAACCAAATATGTAGTTTAAATACAGATGGGAGGGCTTCAGCCCCCCAACCCCCGAAATTTTTTCACTATAATTTTGTCATTCTGATTTTAATTGGGCATGATAATCCGGATTACACTGCGTACAATTCAAGTGTTAAGTGTCTTGAAACGTGATCGCTAGTTTGATGCATTGTGTGGTTAATAATTGTTCTTTTCAATCTGATATGTATGTGTGTGTTGAACTTCTGTTCTGGGTCCGGTGAAATTAACTGCTTCATAACAAGTGAACACTTTACCAGTGAGAAGAGATAGGAATGAGAACTGTGAAAGTAAATACCAAGCACTGAAAATTAAGGGAGGAGATTTGTCACATGTCGGCAGCGAATAGGCAAGGCCGATTTGTTTCTACTTACGCGCTCTAGACTTAGCCCTCCTCGAAGCAAATTTATGAATTTGCTTCGAGGGTGCCCGGTTCAATAGAATTCGAACACGTTTTAGTTGTTTAATTAACTCCCGAGGGAATGAAATGCATTACTGCCTCCCTTATAAACCCTTAGAAAGATTAACTGACGTCACTGCGATGAAATTTTGGCATGATTTTATTACTATTTATGATTTAATGCACATACATTCTGCATATGAGGCCGTACTGAATGCTTGGGAAGAATTAGGCGGGGCTTATTCCGGCAGTATATTAGGCGAACGGCGGAATATTAGAAGAACTATTAGGCGTCCCCATTTTGGTTTCAGTGTCACCCACTCACTCCTCTCCAAAACATTCCAAACGCCTTGGTTCATCCAAACGACCGTCTTCGTCAGCCGGGAGTCTGATACAGATGGAAAATTACGGAGTGATTCAGTTCTTAGAAAGGAGGCGAATGGCTGGGGTGGAAAAGTTCAAACTAACAATAAGATGAAAGTCCATCTTTCATCTTAGTTTGAACTTGATGATTTCCGAAGAATCATTCATTTCCGAAGCATATGGCTAACGTTATGGTTTCCAGGCAACCGATGGTTTCCGATGAGGCCGGGATCGGGTTGGTGTGGTGGATGGAGTAGGTACTGGCCTCCCATCCCGAGGACCCTGGGGGTGTGTGCTCGAATATTCATTCTCCGAAAAATATAATGTGTAAATTTCGCCACCGTGAGAGTCTGTAGTCGGTCGAAATTTTTTTGGATCATGATACAAAATCACAAGGCACGGCACTGACTTAAAGTTGATGTGTGAATGACTCTCAGCACTAAATGTGCGTTCCTATGGATACTTACGCACTCTCTCTATAACCGAATATTTTTGGAGGAAATATTGTCTTCCAACTCTAATAATTAATAATAAAAAGGAGTTGGCCACCAAAAACCTCTAACCTGATATGCACATCGTACTCCGTCCGTCGGATGGGACGCTAAGCCGTGGTCCCCTTGGCGTTAAGAGCAGTCTAATGCCGACGCCGGGTTTCTCTCCACGCTTCCTCCGCTCCCTGAAAACTCCTACCAATACCCAATTACCCGCCTATCCTAAATGGCGCAAATGACCTCAGCTGTCGGTCGCATATCCTAAATAACTGAGGGGATCGGGTTGGTGTGGTGGCTAGAGTACTGGCCTCCCATCCCGAGGGCCCGGGTTCGATTCTCGGCAGTGGAGGATTTTTCAGTGGAAAACCGGTCCCCACTTGAGTGCCTAGTGGAGGGCATTTCAAGTTCAGTACTCCGTCCGTCGGATGGGACGTTAAGCCGTGAATTTGCCCCTATTAATTGCGAATTGCGTTTGCGTTGATATTTTTATCTTTTTTTAACTAGCGAAGTTTAGAACAGTATATAAATTCTAATCCTTTTTTATGCATGATATGTAGTGCTTGTTTGGTGAGAATTCACCCCATGCCACACACCTTTATGTTGACTTGCAGGGTATTATTTAGATGTAGATGTGAATCAGCCAAATCAAGGCTCTTAATCCTAAGACGACATCCATGCCGGAGGAGGGACACAAGTCCGCTAACACAAGATTGCTTAACTGGTTCATTGGCGACCTGTTTATGGCGATCTTTTTTCCATTACTTACTCATGGGAGAAAAGAAGCTAGGGAGTGAGGAGGGTGGTAGAAAATTTTTTAGACTTCGTGTATTTGTAACGATTTTTGACGGTGACTGCTCACCCAAGAATTAGTGCCTCAAGGGCCGCAAGTTATTAGGGATGTGTAAGAAAAGAATTACGTAAATATGAAGAGGTTGGACGATTGAAGAATCGAGTCGAGAGCTATGCCAAACCAATCTTTGGATTGTTGACGTAAGCTCTCCAATGATGATGATGATATTTAATTTTTATATTATACATTTGATCTGAGCATCTGGTAAAAATTAAATCTATTTCCTCTCCAATAGATATTTTAAATAGATAGTATTTTTAACGTTTTTTTTAGCAAAAATCTTTTATTTCTTCTTAATGCGTGGCATTTTCATCTGCAGTTTTACCCTCTAAGTTGAGACTAAACTGCATAAATTACTCGGTCGTCAGAGATTAATTACGGCCATAATAGGTGAAGAGGTGCAAGGTTTTCATTAAACGTGCAAGTGTTTTAGAAGTTTATTTTCAGAGGTTTCCCTCTCGTTTTATAACAGTGCGAAGTAAACCTTGAAGCGTGGCGGAGACAAAATAGGAAGCAATCGTTGATAAGCATTTACTAGATGATTTTCTCGCTGGAAGCACTGGGGAGTTACGCAATGGATGCCTTCCGCTGATGTTTGCCACCGCGAGATTCTGCTATCTCGAGTGCATCGCGTACTCTTTTCTCTCGAATATCGCGTCCGGCCACTGCCGCTCCCATTAAAGAGTAGCCTTGGGACGGTAAGAAACACAATTCCGAGTTTATCATTACTTTTAGATCGGACGCAATCTGGGATAATAGGTTAGAAGTGCAGCAATGAGGGGAGTTTAAAGTCCGCCCCGAGCTTAAAACTCCTCGAGCCAAGGACGTTTTACACAAAGCAGTAAACTGTGCAATTTGAATCACGCCAACATGGAGCAATGCATATCGTTTCTGTTATCTGATGTCAAGTCGTGGAAATCGCATTGATGTATGCATGGAAATAGAACGGCATATTTTCCGCGCAGTAAATCGTGCATTCTGGAGTGTTTCCATAAAATTCGTTGCTTTAAACAGTGCAATTTTAATGCACAAGGACAGATAATGTGTAAATCGGCGTTGGGGGAGCGAAAGTGCGGAGGGTGGTGGGATTCCTAAGAGCCTGCGTTAATCCTTAAAGCCGTTTTGCAGCAGGCAACAGTTCATGGCTCAGTCTGATGCGATAACAGACAATCGTCATGAAAGTTACAACTTTTAAAGCAACTAATGAGCTTGAAAACACCAAAAACTGATGAAATTCTACGTGGAAAATAGCCCGTCTATTCACATGATTTCATCCTGGCAATTCCCGGAATTTGACTATAGACTGCGCAGTTTACGGCTTCGTGTAAAATAGAATTTACAAAAGGCACGGAAGGGTTTACGTCTTTAACTTTACGTCTTACCTGGATCACGGAGCACTGAACATGATGTGATCTCCAATTACCAATATAATATTTCCGCAAACAGGTGGGAATGTCAAAGAATCCAATCCTTTGCTTGTTTCAAATTGTTAACTTATATTTTTGTTTAGTGATTTGACTAAGAGGGACACGGGATTCTCATTAAAAAAAATCCCTACAACTGACTGGATTCGAGCCCGGGCCGTCAGGGTGCTCAGCTGGTGTTTCACCACACCCCTGCTGGTCCCGGTCAACGTTTTCCCAGCCCGCAGTCGGCGTGCCTCACTTTTCGAACGAATTGCGCTTAATGAAAAGTCGCAGCGAAGTGAATGGCTGTGAGCGCACCCCTTTCCGCTCGATTTATTTCGGGGAAAGCATTTCAAAAGGTGGACGGGGATCCGATACATTAAAATCTGGTGGAAGGGAGGAGGAAATCGAGAAATGGAAACGAGTCGGGCACTTTGATTTCGAGAGAGAGAGAGAGGGAATAAATGTTCACCGGCGATCGCCGAGAGCATCCGCAAACACGATTTTTTTCTTTATTCTTTTCTCACAGTAAATAACTCATCCTTTTTCAAAGCATCAACCAATATAAATTTTGGAAATTTAATTTCGATTCGGAATATTTCCGCAAACAGGTGGGAATGTCAAAGAATCCAATCCTTTGCTTGTTTCAAATTGTTAACTTATATTTTACGATGAAGTACGTCTGAAAAAATGTATTTTTGTTTAGTGATTAAATTGTAAGATTGTCATATCTATTGGTTTTGCCCAGTCTTTTCCTGACGTTGGAGTGGAGGCCTAATGGACAGAACGTTTGGCTTCTGACCGGATACCCCGGGTTCGATTCTGGTCAACACCCTTGGACAGCAACAGTGAAACAAATGCTTATGGATTTTATGAAAGTCTTACTTATCACAAGCGGTATAAAAAAAGGGACTGGTCTATCACGATACGTGGATTTTGAAACTCGTTGTGCTTAGTTGTTGGTGAGTTCTCCACTCACCGAGACGGTGGTGATGCCTGTCAAAATATGCCAACATCGACGTAGGGTCAGTATTCATATGCCATGAGAATAATCGGCCTGCTTAACAACAATAGTGGCAGAAAAGCGGATATTAATCGGCAATTTTCGAATTAAAGGCAGCATAAAAAAATCTAGCTACCTCCTGACCAGACTGTTTACGGATTTTTGATTGCTGCATATGTTGTACACATTTAACACGAAACCACAGCCTGTATAGTCCTTTAACATTGAAAGAACGGTATGGGAAGGACTTTTAGTACAACAAAAATGTAATTATAAATTTAACATTTTACTTGGTAACAACTTATACAATGCTGTATCAACTGGTACCAACAATGATTATCAACTATAGTGCCATTAAAACAAAGAACTCATCTAGAAAACTGTGTCGCTTCAACACGGTAAATTTGAAAGTGCGTTCCGAAATCCATGTCGGAAAACTGAAGGAACCGAATTGTCGATGGCCGGTTTTTGAATGTCTACCTGTACATCGATTCCTTCCTAGGTTTACTGCATAAGATCTAGAGGTGGCGTGAATGGTACTCAATAAATTGGGCTGCGTATATAAATGCATTTGTGCTATTAAGCCTAATACTAGACATACACTTCTATTACCACCAGACCTCCACTCGGGCGCGGGTGATACCGGTACGCATTACGGAATTTATCGATTGATACGCATTGAGGGTTACGACCGTCGTATCACTCGATATGAATCGATCGATGGGCTGATCTATATTGGAAGAGACCCAAACGGTCGACTGCGAGGTTGGTGTAGTAGTTATCCGGTAGAGGCAACCGACAGATGATGCCATTTGTGCTGTTTAGGATTGTGGGCAGGTATGTGGAGGAATTATTCAGTAAACGAAAAAATTGGGTGAAGTGAATCCCGGTGTTGACTGGTATCAGCTCTTAACGAATGAAACCAAAAGATGCACGGTTCAACGTCCATCCAATGGACGGAATACAGAACTCAAAGTGCATTCCACATAATACTTAAGTGGGGTCTGGTTTATCGATGAAATATGTCTGATTCAGCTGTAATTCGAACCCTGGCCATCAGGATAGGAAACCAGTACTCTAGTATTAACACCGACCGTATACCCTGTACATATATATTTTTTCAGATAGAAGAATGATTTAAGGGAACAATCTCGAAAGGAGTAGCTGGGAGAACGATGTTCATTAATCTGTTTTTGTTGTCGTCCGGGCAGGACATCAAGTCGTACTGCCTGGATATTCCTGGGGAGTTCCCGTACGCGATCATCGCGGACGAGAAGAGGGAGCTGGCGGTCAAGCTGGACATGCTGGACGAGGACCAGAAGGACGACACGGAGGCGGGCCTCACTGTCCGCGCCCTCTACATCGTCGGACCGGATAGGAAGCTCAAGCTGTCCATGGTCTACCCGTTCTCCACGGGAAGGAATGTCGAGTGAGTGTTGGAATGCGCTGAATGGAAGGCAATGTGTCCGGGTGCGCGTCGGCGCCACCAAGGGGGGAAAAAGGGGACGTGAGATAAACACGGATTCTCGCGGCGTCGACTGTCCTTTGTCACTTTCTACACACTCAAAATTCCGCGGTTGTGACGCGTTTTTCTATTCAGGCAGCTTGTCCTCTGGAATGGGTCGCGAGATGAATGCATCTTTTCTTTCCGAAAACATTTTCAAACCGTTTCCTGACACGGAAGTACAAGCACTCAAGCATTCCGTGAAATCTTTCAAGGTTTGCGGATATTTTCCATATTTGTTGTGTCCCTTGAGAGCAACAATCCTTCCGTTCCAAGAAGCGTTGTTGGTATGATCTAAACAAAGGCAGATCCTCTACCCATTCGTCATCTCTTGGCAAGAGGCTTGTGGGCGATGTGCAGTCTGTAGCATAATTTTAAATTCAATGCACGGAACGTAATTTGGATTTGTGTCACTGCCAAGAATTAGCTCTCAATGGTTTGCCTGCCTGCATTTCATCAGTTCTTAAGCGAAAGATATTCAGCACAGTGAAAATTTACCACGCCATGCCATTGCCTCTGGAATATCTCCAGCATCATGTTTCAGTTCAAAATGTCCTGATTCATGTAACTTAGTGTAACTTTTCGAAACTTGGTATTACGTGTGCTGCTCAGCCGTCAATGTTCTGCCAATAGTGATGAATTCTCAGACAGTTCCCGCATAATCTAACCCTTAATTCCTAACCCGCAATCATAACAATCACGTGACACCACTAAATAATTACTCTCCTTTAACTCTTCTATTTTGAAAATGTTATCATGCTGCGAAAATTCCATATTAGTTTCTTTCCCCTCTTGCCCCTCATTCACAAGTATCTCAGTTGCAGGTTTCTATTGCCTTTCAATTTTTCTCCCATCAAATTCATTTTTATCCCTAGAATTTTCCTAATGATTTTCTTTATCTCTCCCAGGACAAATGGCACTTCTTTGTTCGTCGTCGTGTCTTCCAAGCTAACATTCTCCATCGTCATCAAACGATTATCTTGAACCTGCTTTTACATTCCTCCTTAAAATACCAAGTTTCCGAGCCATATCACAGTCAACATATCTTCTGGCCGATTTCCGATGTTTTCCTGAAAAATATTCTACAAGCCTGGGCTGCCATAAGATTATCATGACTCTCAGAGGAACTCCTCGTGTATTTTTTCTTCACACTAACGTCCGGTATAACAATTATCTTCAGAGAATAAGTCAATTAACTATAAATTTCTTTTGGAGTCCTGATGGAATTGCGAACATTAGGGGTAACTCAGGAGGGTCGAGTAGTAGCTGCCAATATCGAAGCATTTTGACGCATGATGCTTGCATCAACGTCAACTCACAAATTCGAGGTCAAGAGAATGTTCATTTGAAAATAAACGAGATACTTTGGTCTCCTCACTGATCGAACTCCTCCGTCGCAAATGATGTTCACCGTGAAGGGGAGGTTGAGAATAGGATGAGGAAAGTAAGAGACTGTATGTCATGAATTGCTGGTTTCCGTTCCTAATAAGTGTGAACGATAAAACAAAATATTTTGTAATAAATATGGAAAATATTTGAAAGGATTTCCTGGAGGTCTGACTCGTCTGACGCTCAACTTTACATGCCGTGTACGTTGGCAATGTGATTGTTAAGTAGTGGAGAAAAGCGGGGAAAAAGAGTAAGCTATATTTTAATGTATTGGCGCATTGAGTGTGTGGCTCAAATATTACTCTGGAGTGTTGGAGCAGACGGGCCTGAACTCAGGAAAAGAATGTGTGACATATTTCCTTATCAGCTCTTCGAATTGGAAAATATTCAACTAAGAATTGTTTTGATAACGTGCAAATACATCCTCTAAAATATCGTTCGATACCCAAAAATAATCTTATGTACCTGTTTCTCATCTCGAATTAAAAGTTTATATATAATAAATTCATTATTTTCATAAAAGAATAGAAAACGTTATTTGGATGGATTGTATTACTGATAATTTCGCTCCGATCACGAGACTAAAAACGTCAAATGTAAAGAAAAATATTTAATTAGTCACAAATGAAGACTAAATGGAAAACCAGACAATATCAGTTTTTCTCCATTAGATGTGCCTGCCATTCAGGGGCAGTCCATTAATTACGTAGCGTTTAAAGGGGAAGGGTAGGGGTCGTGTAGTGAACTGTACGACGCACTGTAGACAGAAGGGGGTGGGTCCAAGCCGTACGTTTCTTCGGGAAAAAATTATGAATCCATACTTTTTCCAAATAATAATGATGATGCAAATAATAATAAGTGAATGGATAACAGTATTGAGAGATGGGCAAATTATTTTTAAAGAAAGTCTTTTTTATCATTAGCAGACATAGAGCGTCATCATCAGTATTTCAATCCTAGGATTGGTTTACTGCAGCCCTCCATTCTGCCCTATTCAGTGTCAATTCCCTCACGCCCTGGTATGTTTTCTCTTTCACGTCCTTCTTTATCTGCCCTATATACTTGTTGCTTGGTCTTCTTCGAGGGACCTTCCCTTCAATCTTCCCTTATATTATATTTCGAACTAATTTTTTTTACCTCTAGGCATGCCCAATCCATCTGGTTCTTCTTTACCGTTGGGTTTTCCATATTGTCCTTTCTTCATCTGTTCTTCTGTACACCTCTTCGTTCCTCACTTTATATGTCCCATTAATCTTCAACATTCTCCTCCAGAACCATGTTTCGAAGGCTTCAATTCTTCGTTGGTCTGCTTTCCCGATGTTCCATGTCTCTGATCCATAGAGTGCCACGCTCTATGCAAATGTTTTGATGAAGTGCTTCCTTGTTTGCAGCCGTAGGGTCTTTGATTATAGTAGTTGTCTCTTCTTTATGAACGCCTCCTTAGCTTGTGCTATTCTTCGCTTGAGGTCCGTCGAGCTTCTTCCATCCCATGCTGCCTAGGTAGGTGAAGTTCTCCACTTGTTCCAATTTCACTCCTCGAATTGTGATTTTTGCCCTAAGCTTCTCTCTTCCGCACACTAGACATAGAGGAGGGAGTGAAAACAGGAAAATCAGCCTAAAACAATATATGTCCCTTTATTGCGTGCAATGAGTAACTTATTTAAGGGAAAATGAGTTATGATAATGACGATACGTTTTGATAGTCATGCTCTCAAGCAGGAAATCACCGTCGCCGATTATTGCTTGTTAAATAGGTGTCACTACTCGCCTTTCCGGCACAAAAACATGTAGCTGTCTTGTACTCAGTCGTAGTGTCGAAAGTGAGGTGAAACGTGTGCGGAATTCTCGTAATGATGATTATCACACGTTGGATACTTTCATGCATATTTTTTAAAACAATAATCATAAGTATTCAACGAAAGTAATTGTGTCCTAGAATCCACAGAATAATTGTTGAAACAATTTCAAATAAGGGAGCAGTAAAATCAACGGCCTTGAAAATTGCTGTAAATTTGAGACTGTTGTCATCGCAATTTATAATTAGTAGGATAGTACTTTCATCACCTCTTCAAATTTTTCTGTTTTAATTCTTTCGTATTCCGGTTTCATCTGAAACACTGGGAGACAGGTATGCCAATGTGTATAATCTAGGGATGCCACATCGGCTAAAAAACATCGAGTGGTCAATGTTTCGATGTTTATAAAAGTACTCACCACTCACTCATTATTCATCGACAAAAAACATCGATGTATCGAGTTTTTATGTCTTCATATCCGATGTTAGGTATTATCATAGAGGTATTATGTATTAGCTATAATGCATCAGAAATTTTGCATCTTCTTAAAAACTTGCAATTTTGAAAATTATTCGGAAATCGGACCTTATTTAGTAAAATATTGATAAATAGTACGCAAATATTTTTCCATTGAATTTATTTTTAAACATAGAAAACGTATCACTGTTTCATAATGAAATAAAGATATATAAACATAATACAACAAAAAACAAATAACACAATAAAGCGGGTGAACCTGTTCCCTAAAAATATTCTAAGCTTGGTAGTACAAAAAAAATCAAATTGAAAAACAGTGGGTTTAAAACGTTGAAACCTCCCAGTATCGGTAAGGAACACTCTTTGCTTAATATGCAGCGACCCCAACCTACTCCTGTTATCTTGTACCGCCAAGTTGAGAGCTGATACAATCCTCTCAGAAGGTACTGATGTAGGCATGGCGGATCATGTTCTTGGAAGTCAACACTGGGATGAAAACAGGAACGATTTTATACCTTCACTTGTTTCCCTGCACGCAAACGTTAGATGGCGTAATTAGGGAAGGTTCGTTCGTATTCTTAAAAGGCTTATGATAATCAGAAAAATGAATTATTAGTCAACCAAAAACATTTATTATACCGCTCGTTGCCTAAAACATCGCTGCGATGTTGAGTGTTTTGAAAACATCGAGCCGATGTTCCATCGATTGTCTTACCACTCGATGTTTTCGATGCATCGGCAAAAAAACATCGAGTAGTCCGATATATCGATGTCGATGTGACATCCCTATATTCCGGTTTCATCTGAAACACTTGGAGACCGGTATGCCAATGTGTATAATCCAAAGTCCACTATGCTGAATGCTGAGGTTAAGGTCTTTTAGGATTATCTAAGAATTCATGTAAACCATCCCTCCATTTCCAGGCTCCCTTAACTCATCGAGGAACGCTAGGTGGTGTGCATCTTTTATTTGTGCCACAGAATAAGCACAGACTATTCTATGTTTGCATATCATTGATTATAAGACTGGCCAAGTCATGCATGATATAGAGAAATGAAACTTTACAATATCCTAAAAAAACACATTTCATCTCACACGACCAGTTTCGTTACATCAAGCCCCTATTGATACCTGGTATCAAATACGCTTATGAAATCAAATATTTTTCTGAAAAAATTGCAGTGTTATTTCTCTAAGTTCGTACAGGAGTTCCAAGGGCCAGTAAATGCTTCTGGTGTAGAGTTGAAAATTTAAATGCATTTTTAATTGCCTTCTCTAGCAAAATATTTCCCTAAACAGCAAAATATTCCCTCTAGCGAAATATTTTCCATAAAAATTCGTTTAAGAAACGTATATCGTATTGAAATGAGGCGTGAAACTCGTCTGTCTGGAGAGAAAATACAAAATCGATGTGATAAGCATAAAATCATGTAGCCAAGCTGTTTATTTCTGTAGCAAATACCTATACCTAAACATTCTTATGAAATTGAATTACTTGAACGCCTCTCCACTGCCGAAACTAAGAAAGTCCACTATTTTTCATTTTTTAAATTCCTTATATGCCATAAAAATTTTATTTTGACCAATCACAATGATATTTCTCATAAAAAAATTTTAATTAGCGTCAGTAGGTGGACTTCTTCATAAAAAATTTAATTTATGCAATCGACGAATAATATTTTACAAACTCTGGTTCTCTTGCGGTTTTTATTGCTGAAGCGGTGTTAAAAAAATGGACATTGCGGAGGAATTAGCAGAACCCTTGGGGAGGCAAACGTTTAGCGCCAAAACAGCTCCTCAAATTTTCCGCGTTTTCGAAGGAACTCGCGTCAGCCGCCGTTAGTTGAGAGAAATCTCACAAGAGGGCGAAAGTGGGACGCCTGAGTTACGACGCGTGGAACTAGTGCCGGAAAAGCTTCGAATCGGAGTTGGTTGAAATCATGACAAATCCTATCTCCTTCGTGGAACTCCTCAATATATATTTATTTTTTTGATAGCGGTACGACAGCCCTTTTATCGGGGAAAAGATTAACCTTCATTATCGACGATCTATCGTCCTAAGGCCGAGTTGACGCAGCTGTCTACACAATTCTATTGCCGGCTCACCCAAAACAGGACGCCTCTGAATAAATCGTAGTGGACTTGGCGGTACATCCCTACATTATCGCATATTTCATTCTTATATGCTTACTTTAACGCTTAATGTGTATACTAGCATCATGCGATAACAAAATGATTTATTTATACTTTCCCTCTCGGAAAGTATAAATAAATAAATTAGCGCAGTTATTGTAAAGGGCGTGAGTAAATACCTATGTGTTGTATTTACCAATATTGTGTTATTTACCAATGACTACACGCACACATATAATAATTATTTTATTTTTCTGTGAGTCTGTACGTTTCCAGTCAATTCAAGACAATCCAGATACCAAAATTTGTGTTGATGGTGCTGAAATAATTGTCCTTAGCGCATAGCAATTCCTATTTAAAGATGGGATCATTCTCTACTGGCTTCAGCTATAAAGTTTCGCATAATTGGCTCTGATAAGTACTTTATTTACTCTTTGCAATTTCCTTGATACGATGCCAACACACCAACAAAAATATCTGATTTAACATGAAAAAAACAATCTCTCTCGACTTAATTTTCATGCAACAAGTTCCTTTTCACCAAATAAAACCCTTCTCCCCTCTGCTACATCACCGATGCGTGCGTCCTACCTCGTCAAAACGGGGTGTAAGCCCGGTGTGGAGATATTATCAATCGGCTAAAACTCGGGACTCCTTGATAATGTTCTTAGTTGTCGCATTGACTTCATTCGGCCTAAAATATAGGGTATTGGCCACTGCTCTGTTAAGGAGACATCCTGTAAGTGACGTTAGCGAGGAGGAGGATGCTGTAATTTACTGAAACTATAGAGAGAATAAATGAAGGTTTGGCCTAGGGTCACTTCTCCAAAGGCCTGAGTTTAGAAGAAAAAAATACTGCAAATTATCGGGTACATAATTCATATTTCCTACATTTCCGTCGTAGGCAAGCGGCGGAGGTATTAGACGGAGAAGGAAGAATAGGGGAACCTCCCCAGCTTCGTATCCTAGAAATTCATACATTTTTTGTTACTTTTGGTACTCATTAATGACAACTCAACAATGACAGCACACTCAGCTACTATAGTATTGTCTTGATTTCGTCCTTTCTGGTTTTCTTGTTGGGTAATTTATTCAAAGAGGAGAGTTCTTTAACCAAATACAAACTCACGACGAAGATTTTTGAGAGAATTTTTACTCGAAACAATGAAATGTGCTGTTTTTAGTGGCGTCAAATCGTGACATTTCCACGAATGAAAGCATGAACATAGAAAAAAGCTAGATTATACGACGTTTTTAATGGTTATGAGGTGTTTTCCACGAAACGCGGAAGCTTTTCACGTTGCATTTTTCTCGGCACATATGCATCTACTGCACAATTATAAGCCTCTCATAAAGCCGCCTTAAGATATATTGGGAGAGGCAAGAAAGGATGCTTCCAAGGAAAAACGTAATCATCTTAAGAATTAAAGCTGCATGCAGTTTTCTCGTACGTGACAAAACAACAACTGTGAGCTTCAAGCCATGTTCGTAGGACTAACTTTTGAATAAAAATACAAGTTTCGGAAGCCGTGAATAACAACATTCTAATATTATAATCAATGAGTTCTCTCATTTAGCTCTGTCTCGGAACCTCTCGCCAAGCAGACGATATGCACTAAAATGTAGTTATATATCGCCTCATAATTTTAAATATTTTATTTTCTCCTGAATTTGACCCTGGAGACCTAACCCCAAGGGAGGAGATCCGTGACTGGCGTTTCCTTATTTCATCTCTAGTTTGAGTGAAAATAGTTTCGCTCTGCGTTTCCAACATCAGATTCACTGTGCCTGCAATTTTGATAAAATCATTTTTGCAGGTCAATCATCTGATCACTTTGTGTAGGGTTGTCCTGTGGTAATACGATAGTTTTGTTGATGCTTCAGAATTAAATGGGACCGTTCTGTCATTTCAAATCATATGAAGTACAATTAAGGGCATATTTTGGCGGGCTACATTTAATTTAAATTTATCGTCTTTTTTCTCAAATTCTTAACCTAACGGTTCTCATACTATGTTTTCCCCCTGACACTCAAGATTTTCTTTGGCAGCTAATGACGGTGCTTCCGTGTTTATCGACGCTTGGTTTGCATATCCAATCTATTAGAAACCTTAGAAGATACCGATTTTTGACAACTTTACGTAATGGCATTTCCCAGTTGGGCCCGCAGTTTGGAACTAGATAATTACATAACCCAATAACTGGGGAGGGAGGGGGTTTGAGGGTCGGCCAGAAAATGTTTTAGTTCAGGTTCCGTATTATTTTTCTCTACGCTTCCAGGTTTACGTCAAACTGTGACGTCATCCGTCGTGTCCCATCCTGTATTTCATATTTTGACTCATCCATATTCATTTCACTTCGATCTCTACTTCTTCTTAACCCTCAAAAATCAACTGATCGCGGCAAGCATTTATCGTTTGAATTTTTGCTTTCTGAGCTTACTTGACTCCGGAATATTTGGGATTTTCGTTTTCTTCTCAGTTCATTAATTACGCAACTCTGAAGAGAGAGCGGGGGTCTAACCTTCTGTTATGTTGTTAGATAGGCACATTATAAATTCGTTACTTCGCTCAAAACGGTGAGGTAAATTTTAGCTGCCCACTGAGTTGCGGAAAGCAATATCAAGTGTCATTCTCTGATGAACTACGGGATAGGAGCCACCGCCTGCCCCCTTTTTTCACAGAAAGATCAGGTGTAGAAAATATACAGCTTGGGTTCAACTGGACGTGTTTAAAGGCCTTTTATGGGTCTGAACCCTGGATCTACGGATAGAGACCCAACGCTTTAACACCAACTGGACATAATATTCCCGCAATGATTCCCTCATCCTCTCGTCCCACCCACGATGTAGTGCTGGAAATATCGCTTTGGCCGAGTGGGGACGAAGTATATTCTCTCCGCTCTCAGTTTTCAATCGAATCGCCGCAATGAAGTTCCTCCTCTCTCTCTCGTGTCCTTTTCTTGCGCCCCGGAACACACGATCGCCAGGGACATCCACCGATGCCGTGCGGACCAAATATCCTCCTTGGCTTCTCGTGTCGGAGAGGGCAACGTCTTCATTTCTCTCACTCACGTGTCGTCCTTCGGGAAGGAGGCGAACTTAATACAGAGAAAAAAAAATGGCCGGTCGTTCGGGCCGATGAAACTTGGTTCGAGGGAATGATCCTCGCGTGCCGTCCTGTCCTATGTTAGAATCGCCAGCGGACCCTTCTCCTCCCTCCATATGCCAAGAACGATCCCCTTTTTCGCTCGCGCCGACAGTGCTTCGTGTCTCGGCGAGGACTTTCTGAGTCGGCCAGCCCCCAACGCGAACTTAATACAGAGAAAAAAAATGGCCGGTCGTTCGGGCCGATGAAACTTGGTTCGAGGGAATGATCCTCGCGTGCCGTCCTGTCCTATGTTAGAATCGCCAGCGGACCCTTCTCCTCCCTCCATATGCCAAGAACGATCCCCTATTTCGCTCGCGCCGACAGTGCTTCGTGTCTCGGCGAGGACTTTCTGAGTCGGCCAACCCCCAACGTCGCGAGCCGCAGCGGCCAATAAATTTCATCGGGGTGGGAGGTGGGCAAACCGTCGTTTCATTTCACCACTCGGGGGGTGGAATACGCCCTCATAACACGCGGGGAGTCGCACGAAGGTTGAACTCCTTCCTCGTATTCGATTTTTTTTGCGCAAAAAATACATATGTAGTAGGTACCTAGTTTCGCGTTCATCGAATGAGAGCCGGCGATAAATTCCGCGAGTGTAAATTGAGTCTTAGGTTCCTTTGGAGGTAAACCTTTTTCTTCTCGGGTGGCAACACACTTTTTTTGAAAGGATGTTATTCCTTGGGTCAAATGAAGACACGAGGCATGTACTCTACCAATTTCCCTGCTCAGAACTCTCTGCAGTGTGGGGAGCAGGAACTTCGAATTTATTTGGAAAACCTCTCTTTTGGTGACTGATTGTGGCTTTGGTTGGCCTCACATGAAAGGGAATGCATATAACTAATCTCCTGGCTTGACAGCATCAAAAAAATTAGCCCCTTCGTCAGATATTAGAAATTAAACGTTATGGCTCATGCTTCAAGGTAAAATAATTAAGTGCAGTGTGACAGACGTTGCACCTAATTAAGTAATTGAACATATCCATCGCGCAGTAGCGAAAGTAGAGGACTATGAATTAAATACATAAAAAGTGTATATTCGTCAAGTATAGCTGCCAAGACTGACATTTTGGATATGAAAAAATGAATGTCTATTTTGTTTCAATTCGGGAATATTGCATACGATGAAATGATATTCTGCACTGCCCACTGAAAATCCATAATGTATGGTAGATCGGGCAACCAGGGGCCACTCGCAAGCAAGAGTAAACGAACACGGAGGTACTTCGTCAATAAGAGCACTGTGTCCCTCCCCTTCATAACTGTCATCAAAGAGTCTCATCAGTTCGGTTTCATGAACACCTGACATTCTTCACCTCCCGCGATAGGGACACCGAAGTTGACGCTTTAGAAAAGTCGAGTGTTATCGGCAGAAGACGAATCTCACTCTTAGCGTTTTAACAACTACCCTGTTTAGAGGGCAACTCCTACCCTTACACGTTCAAGATAATGAAAAAAAATACCCCATCTCTTCTTCCATCCAGTTATACCCTCCAACAGACCACGAAAAAGTGCCTAAAATCGACGCAGAAGCATTGATATGAAGGCACTGTTAATCAAAAAATTATGTATTTAAATTAGGTTAAGGTAAGGTACTCCTTCCGCTAAGATAAACTGACTACGGAGGCCGGCACCAATTGCCGGGCGGCCCGCTTGATTAATCTTACTGGCAACAAACTTCGGGCAATAAAACCTTTGACATCACGGTGGCCCAACTCCGTCAGGAATAACCGTGCCGAAGAGGTCGCAATAACCCGGCTTAGAATGTGGCATTGCACCCTAACTCAATCATACCTTTATACAGAGGAAAAAATCCCTCATTACGAGAATTGCGATTCCTCTCACAGTGTGCGGCACATCCTAACGGTATGCAATAAATATCCGGTGGCCCGTGAAAGGATGAACATATCCGGTGGCATAGACCAAATTCTAGGTAATAACGCTGATCAAATCGATCACTTAATGAAGTTTCTACGATTGACTTGCTTTTTCAGAAAACTATGAAGCATTCTAACTACTATCAATAATTTAGTACCTGTTCTAGACAAATGAACTTTTAAATACCTGAAATTTAGCCGTAACGGAGAGTTCAAGGGGAAAAATGACCTCAGACGTCGACGCACCTCAAAAATAAAATCCTACCCACCAATGGGGACGTTCACTCGGAACCGAAATCGCTATTTTGAGCACGAAATCGTCTGCTGGAAACGAAAAACGAATGTCGGTGAAAAAATTAATCATCTAACCAGAGAACCATTCACTCATAAATCAAAAATTAAAATAAGCAAAAGGCGACGCCCACCGAATGAGCTGCGTTACGGATTACTACGTCATCCACCGCCCGTCCTACACTGTTTTTAAGGGAAAGGGAAGGGAGTGGAGGGGGTAGGGGGGCGTCGGAAGGCCTACTCGCAGACACCCTGTCGCAACATTTCCATTGGCAGAGTCATCCGTGTGTCCCCCATTGTAATAAAGGCGAAGGAGCTTCGCGGGCTCAGTTGTGATTGGACGAAGTGGATGACGTACGAGTTCTTAGCACGCCCACTTTTCCGAAAGGGTTAAACACGTCAGTTTTTCGCGGCTCATAACTCGAGAACTAATGACGGATCAAAGAACGGAAAAATACTTTTTATGCAACAAACTCTATCAGATTCGGCAATAAAAATATGGGAAACGATCCCACTGATAGACTTTCAAGTGGACAGTGCAGATTATTTCTTTATTTCATGGAATTTTACCCCGCCACGTCTCCAAGTCCGAATTAACATCTGTATGTGGCGTATGAGAGAACACCTGTAAGAGGTCGAGTTTCTCCAGTGTATCTAGTTTCTTGCACTGTGTTCTTCGCCCTTTCCAACCCCCGTCTTCGACGTGTAGCCTCTTCCTCCCCTCTCCCCCGTCCCCCCTCCTCCCACCGCCTAAATCCTCTCCGTCCTGTCTCTCTTGTCCCTGGAGATTGAGTCGCCGGAGTAATCCGAGAAATGACGGGGCGCACGTAATCTCGGTCGGATCTCACCCCTTGCGCCGACCTCCCTTCCTTCCGCGCCGCCAGGCGGATGGACCATTAAGCTTCCATCACTCCGTCTCCTCGCCTCGCGTGGTCCATTCACATCCAGGAGACTGGCGCTCGCGCGACGTTTATCAGATGACGCCGCTGCCCCCGCGGTCGCCAGGGGCTTAAGGCTGGCTAATATCCGCACCGTGGTGTTCCCGGCAATGGATCCCGGCTCTTACTCCGCGGGCGAATTCAATTTGCCGCCCCCCCCCCCGTTCGTTCCCACCCAGCCGCACTATTTAGTGTGGGCGACAACCATGTATGGTATGTTCGATCGACGGATTTCTAACGTTGTGGTTGACAAAGGTGCCTGACCTCCCTCCTCAAGTCCTTAACAACTCAAGGGCTATTCATCACCATTGTTATACATCTGATAAAAATGACCAACACATCACTCGGTGTGTTTCGATAAAATGGGGATAGAATTTACTGTAGGAGGCATTGATATGCCAGTCTCTTGGTGAAAATGAAGCCATAATTTTTAAACCAAAAGGGTTTGATCCTTTTTTCAAAGACGTGGTATACGCATCACACGAGATCGCGAGTTATGCAAGGTGAAAGGATACGAAATCATCGACTGCATCTAGAAAATGAAATTAATTTTTATTTTAAACGAGTCTAAATCTTGTAATTATCGCAGTAAATGCTTCACATTAGTGCAATTTTAGGGTCGTGCACGGAATAGCAAACAGTTGACTGTTGAAAAAAAATTCAACTGCCACAAGAATATCACAATGAAAATTTAATACATGCTTTACGTAGTAATATTGTACATAGGAGGCTAAATGATTATAAACTGTATATAAAGTGATACAACTTGATTGTTAATCTTAGACAAATAGTTGTTTTGCCTTGGAAATCTAAGAGAGATTGCTTGAAGTTTTGCTTATCTATTATCAGTCACCTAAAACCTCAATTACAGCTAAATTGAATGAACTCAGTGATAATTTTTGAAATATTGACAAAAGCTTGAACGATGTACTTTTCACCCTTTATTGAGCAAGTAAAACCCTACCGGTTTCGACACTCTCGTGTCATTGTACTCAATAAAGTGTGAAAAATACATCGTTCAAGTTTTTCTGTCGGTACTCAATTTCATCGATGAGAAAAATAGGTACGATATTTCCAAACAGCTCCATGAAATCCATTTTCTCTTTGTAAGATTGCCTTTGGTTAGGTTTGAAGTGAACTCTCTCCAATTATTTCCATCCTCAGTTTCTTCATATTAATTGGAACTTAATATCTCCTTCCCTATTTTTATTCGTTGCAATCCTAGTCCTTTTTATTTCTCTCTTCTCACTCAATTAACACTAGGTGTATACAACATAAGTGCCGCAACAAAGTATGACTTATTCCTTAGCATTTACAACTATTTTCTACGCATAATTCTCCGCGTTAATATAATCTAAGCACATCCGTTACTTATCTTCGAATAGAAGTAGAAGTGACTACATCGAGGTATTTCCTGTAAACATGTTAGGTTCATTTTTAACCAATTTATATCTTCAATGCCGCTAACCACACGATAAAATGTCTTTCTTTCTCTATGTCGATGGAATGAACGAAAAAAGCGATGCACATGAAGATATTTAATATTCCTCGGACATCATTTATTTTTTTGCTTAGTAGGGTCAAATTTATTCATGCGCCGGCAAACGCCCAGCTTTAATAAAGAGTCTCCGCTTCGCTAACCCTCTTGGAGATTAATGCGCACATATCTGTTTCTTAGTGGAGTTTCTCCATTTTTTACCGCTCGACGATGCCATTTCTCTTTCTTATCTCTCCCTCGAAGTCTATCTTGTATCTCAGATTTCACACCTCGTTATTTCCTCTATAAATTCCTTCCCTTCGCTTCCATTTTAAGGAGTTTGAAGAGAGAAAAAAAAAGTGAAGTCTCAAGAGTCTCTCCTCGTTACTTCTTCCCGCCCCGCCCATCCGAGTTGCTATGGATACGAATGGGACACGGCCATTGTGCCATTCCGTGCAATAGCTCTCGCGTTCCAGTGATCCAATCCCAGGTAATGGCGACATCGCGGGAATCAATTCTTGGGTGGATGCTTCTCTTTCTTTCCTCTCCGCGTCTGCCTTTCCTGTTTGTAGATGCTTGGCGCGTCGGATCCTCGACGTTTCCTCGGCCGGGAAGCAAACTGACACGTCGTTGGGTCCCTCAAAAGAAGTAGGCTAACGCCTCCTCATTGCCACCATTGGTTTCCATGGCTGAACCCAAGGGAATTCAAGGAGTTTGGAGGTGATTCCTGCATTCAGACAAGAGTTTTGCCCGTGGAAAAATATCATGTTAAATTTTACCTGAATTTGAGACGTAATTTCTTTCGTCCGTTTTGAAATGCATTACACTGCCAGCATTCTTGGGTACTTGCTCATAACCTCTCTCTTATTCTCGTGCCTGTGAGGCTATTAGCGTTTAATGATCTCTTGAAAAACTGGATTTTATTCCAAGCACGCGTGGTGACTCTATTTCAATTAACATTAGTAAAATAAATTCAATAGATTCCGGCGATATTGAGTGGTATTCGAACATACCGAAAAGAAGAGATAATTTGCAATTTACCGCAGATTAATCTGTGGTAAATTTGTCTTCTTTTCGATATGAGTAAACTAATTGCCTTTGATTGAATTAAAATAATTTCTAATGAATAAAAAATTACATTTCATTGATCGACATGTGATTTGACGTTTAATCGCGTCTAGAATTAGTTAATCCGTGAGTGGCGAAGGGAACTCTTGACATGAAGGAGTAGGAGTGATGAAGAGATGAGTGAGATGGAATAGACGTCCATGTGGATGAAGGAGCGCTTCATTACAGTGAAGGTGAACGGTCTACGCTGTGGTAAATTTGTCTTCTTTTCGATATGAGTAAAATAATTGCCTTTGATTGAATTAAAATAATTTCTAATGAATAAAAAATTACATTTCATTGATCGACATGTGATTTAACGTTTAATCACGTCTAGAATTAGTTAATCCGTGTGTGGCGAAGGGAACTCTGACATGAAGGAGTAGGAGTGATGAAGAGATGAGTGAGATGGAATAGACGTCCATGTGGATGAAGGAGCGCTTCATTACAGTGAAGGTGAACGGTCTACGCTGAGAATAGTTGATGCTCACCGATTAACACACAAACTCCTTTTGCATTCCCGGCCAATTCATGTTAAATTGAGGAAGAGTAAAAATATTATTTTCTCAGGATTTAGCGACTGGAATTTCTCCATGGTAACTGATAAATGAAAAGACCGCCTTTTCACAAAAATATTTACTTAAAACACAACAGGCCCAGCATCATTTATTGGTGATAGCACAAATATAATATTTTTTTCAGCGCTTCTTTATCAGTTATTTTAAGAAAGTATCAGCGTAAATGCAGTAGTCTTAGAGATGAAGGAGCAATCGCATGCTTTTCACACTTATAAAACGATTTGGTTTCTTTACAGAATTCTTTTGACCATACCTTTAGTCACCGCGACACTTGGTTTACTGAACAGTGATGGACTAAGGAGATATTTTCCCCAAACTTGATTAATGATTGGGAGCCATCACGGCTTAAATTCCTATTCAATAATAGATAAAACATTTAAAATTTAGCCTTGCTATAAAATTGGTGAAGGGCGTGAAAGAGAAAACATATCTGGGCGTGAGGGAATTGACACTGAATAGGGCAGAATGGAGGGCTGCAGTAAACCAATCCTAGGATTGAAATACTGATGATGACAAATACCAAGTTCTTTTTACCTGATTATGAATTAAACCGAGAAAACATCGCGGATCCTACGAAGCTATACAACCATTTCAATTTCGTGTGCAATTAAAATGGTTTCAAGCTTGTAATAAAATGGGCCAACTGACGGGATTACGAGAATTGATGCGATCGAGACGCGTAAAAAAATGCGCGTCGCATCTATAATTCTTGGGTGGTTTGTAGACATTTTTCTGCTTATGTAAAGGGCAATGACTTATATTTATCGATGATAGTAATTTCAGAATATATCAGCCACTTTAGGGGCCGTTGGATTCTTGTATATTCCTGGAGTGTCCACGAGCATGCATGTATCATAGCTTAAAACTTATTGATGAACATGCTAGAGAGATAAAAGTAGGTACTTTTTCCTTTTTCTTGACTCATCGCATAAATTGTCTCGGTTGGGAATGTATGTGTGTACGTATGTACTTGGGCAAAGCGCCCGGAGTATCTACTGCACCAGGTAATCGTGTCGGTGTTCCCTTTTATGAATGGATTTTTCCCAACACTGCCCACGATCCTTTAGAATTAACCTCAATCGCTATCTTTGAGTGATGTTGGCGTGAATATTGAATCTTTGTTTTATTTTCTCTCTCCTTTTTCACAGTGAGATCCTTCGCGTTATCGACTCCCTGCAGCTTACGGCGAAGAAGCAGGTGGCGACACCAGCTAATTGGAAGGTGAGCGAGAAAAATAAATATATCAGCTTGCGCAATGAATGTGTTAGCGCCTTGAAAAAAAACTACCTATAAATTTTTAGCTTCGCTTGGCGAGTTACCAAGCCAAGCTTTATCTCCTTCCCTTCAATGGCCACAATGGGCTCTTCTTATCCGCCAACACGTCCGGAGATCCTGCTGAATAAATTAAATCGAAGGGTAAATCAGTCTCGGAATGGCAATAAGGGTTCCGAGACATTGAGGAAGAGAACGAACAGTTGAGAACGATCGTTCCGAAATGGAGGGTGTGCTTTTACAAAGAAAGGCATCTCAACGATACGTCTTCTCTGAGTGGAATGTCTAAGTTTGTTTGACCTTCTAAGAACAACATATTAACCCCTTTGCGTGATTTTTCGGGTGAGATAGTTAGTATTTGCTAAATAAACCCGGCATTTTTATCACAGATGAACCAAGGCATTAGTGCTCAGTAATATTGCTTGAAATTAGAATTCATTTATGCTGTTAATGATTATTGAGACAGAATGCACCAGAATGAATCTGTAATTCTGGTGCATTATCTTGGTGCACGTTGAGAACCACGCACTCATGGGCGTTGATACTTAAACGTTCCGGTTTAGATATCAAATCTTGAAGCTAAAATACAAGACACCGTGATAATGCGTGCAGTATAATGAAATCTGGAATAAAATTTCACTGTTGTAGTGGAGTTATATGATAGTTGGATCCTAGTATATCTAGGTTGTGGATGCTCCCTTTAGCAAAGTGATATATTAAAATTTAACTGAGGCATCATAATTACCAGCCAACAGTCCTTATATAGGTTTGACGCAGCTTTCCACTCCATATTTCAATCTGCTGACCTCTTCATATTTATATATGTATTTTATTTTATATCCTTCTCTATTTGCTCTGTAATTTCATACGAGGCATGTCTTTCGTATTCTTCCCATTCAAGTTTCCATCGAAACTGACTTTATTAGACCATCATGTCGCAATATATGGCCGATTATAACCTCTCTTTAAGGTATTCATCAGACCTCTTTTCTTCCACTCTTCTCAGGACTTCCTCTTTTTTTACACCATTTTATCAACCATCCATTTTCTATTTACCATTCTGCTGTAACACTTCTTCTTTAACGTAACGTTCACATATTCAAAAGGACAGTACAACTACCTCGCCCGAAGCTGGATTCGATGTAGACCTGCGGTTGCCCGATTAAGTTGAACTACCGACATTTATGGCTATGAATGCCACAAAGATACTTAAATCATCATCAACTCTTCTATTTTTTAATATATTTATCAAGTCTTTACAATTAGTACATTTATTAGAGAACCTAACATCATGTATAGTATGCCTAAATCTTGACGTATTATTTGCTTTTTTTTGGAAGAAAATTCCTTTAATGGTCTTTCTCTATATTCTGCATTCGCACTTCCTAAAACACAGACTTTTAAAGATCCTTGTTTGATACAACCTGCTGAATTGGTCCCATTTTAAGAGTGGAACGCATAATAAGAACGAGCACTTAGTTAGGGTAAAATATGTATGCGACAAAACAGCAAATCGAGAAAATCAAAACTTTGACTAAAATCTACAGGATACGAAGTTACCTGGAGAACTACGATTTCAGAGACACTAATGCTCCATGCTCAGCGTATTGAAATTAACTCTTAAATGCAAATATGGGCGAATGGCAAAATATACGAATCAAAATGGAATCGGAGAGCAACGTAGTATGTTCAAAATCTGTTTCAATCGAATCGAAGAAACATATAAATTGTGTTGCTTCAGGCGTAATGTTTTGGAATCGTAATATAATGATAAGCAAATTAATCACTCTTCCACTGGAATAACTTAATGTGTATTCCTACGGTTGAGAAACAGAATATGTTTCGTCCCTGTATTTTAACCAGATATTTCCAATGTACGTATTACGAAATTTATTCTCATGTTTGCATCTGAAATATAGTTATAAAACATTCGATGTATTCTCGTGAATTTTCACAGATGACAAATTTGAATACATGTTTTCCAACCAGATAATGTTTAAATACCAACCAGACCAGATAATGCTATTGATATGTGAGAAGAGATTTATTTATAATTCAGTACGTTTCAAAATGAATTTAGAATGCATGAGAATATGCGGTTGGAAAGAGGTGCTCTTGACATACATTTAAAATGCGGTAGAAAATTCCATTGTTGGATGGATAAAGCAACTTCGAAAATGCATTTTAAATCTGTTTGTGATGCATGAGTGGAGTTTGCAAATGCATTTCAATGATTTCGTTTGCACGTGGCTTAAACTGTACTATACTGATGAGGGAGTACACATTGCTTTATTAAAACAAATTGCTAAATCAGATAATTAATAAATATAAACTAAATGAGCTTGGAAAGGGGCATAATTTAGTCCCTGTAACGCATACTGTTTGCATAATTATTGTTAGTGATCTACCGGTTAAGTTACGATTATACCGACACAAGACTATTCCCACGGCATTTGTCATTCCAATAATACCCTTCTTTAGTTCCACATAATTCCCACCACTCATTGGTGGAAATTATGTTCGCTCTTGGACGATTCTCATGGAGGGACGTTTCGCTATCACTTATTTGTATTTGTTTTCCTCTTTCGATTCCATGTGCAGCCGGGCGATAAGGTCATGGTTCTCCCGAGCGTGAAGAAGGAAGATTTGCCGAAGCTGTTTCCGAAGGGCGTGGACACGGTCAAGATGCCCTCCGGCATCGAGTACGTCCGCACAACCACCGACTACTGAAGCTGTGGCGCCCCTCTTTGAACTGTTGTCCCCAACAATGCGAGACCGCTGAAGCTGAATGATTCCCACTACTTTGCGACGCTGAGGACGGACCTTCGACGGCATCATTGTCATTCAAGTCCAATGCCAATCCGAGAGAGATAAAAGCACCCCTCTCTCCCCCTTTCTAGTTTCCTCCCGTTCCCTCCTCTAGTCCTCCCTCTCTCGGTTCCCTCCCCAACTTATCCACGGCGTGAGCGTGTCCCTTCGTGCTCTTGCGTCTCCTCAACCTGTTGGTCACGCGTGGAATGCCCACGACTCCTCAGGAGCGTGAGAAATAAACCTAGGGAAGTGTGGGAGGGGAGAAACGTCTTCGGTGCCGAGGAATCATCGAGGAAGGGCGATCCTAATTTCGCCTCCCACCCGTCATCTCTTCGCCTGTTTGCTGGGGACATGGTTCGCGCCCACAGAACGTCTCGATTCATGAGTGCACGGATAAATTTGGGGCTCAGATTCAACGCAGGAAACGACTATCAGTGGTATCTCTTTCCAATGTAGTTAAAGTGCATGAATATTACTGATATCATGAGCCAAAATTTTGAGGTACTTCTTTGTTCTCATCAACTAAATTCTTTTGCAATATCGAAGTCTTTCCATCACTAGCTGAAATGCCATGGTACTCTAAAAAAGAGTAGAAAATCTGTATTAAGAATCAAGCTATGGGCTAATTTCAAACTATGGGCTTCTTGTACGACGGTTTGTTTGATGCAAATAAAGTGTGAATCTATTCCAAAAACTGAATCTCTGTTTCATTAAAAAGCTATGATACGTGGTAATGCTGAACTTTTACTATCGTCGAGGCATGGACGAGGAAGCCTTCTTCCAAATCTTCATTCTGCTCGTCGGGAACACAATTCTCATTCGCGCCCGCGGACATTTGGTTTTGACTCGCTGCCAAGAATGGACTTAAAGAAGATTTCCCCTTACTCTCTTCCTCCATTCCTGGTCACAAAGAAAAGGAATCAAGTACGGTCCTTTAGCACGCAGGGCCTTTTCTCCACGTTTTATCATAACCTCTCCAATATCTCCGCCGTCAAATTTCTTTTAGAAAATATTGAATGATACTTTTTAAATATTATTATAAAATATCCACGCTGTTCGTTCTTAAGTGTTTTACTAATTGCGTTATGTTTTTGGACATATCCTGCCTGATTCATTCACTACTTACCCCGTAACCAATCCAGTCACCTTACTGTAGAAATTCCGTATACTATGTTGCAAATAGAATTAATTTCTTGTCTATACCTCATACAGTTCCAAATATCTACCTGTTTCTCCCTCTCCCACTCATAATTATCCCCTCAATCAAAGCTTTCAAGTTCCTCCCTACACTTCTTCTTTAGCCTCCTTTAAATTTCTCGCAAATACTTCCTTTCACCATCCACCTTACCCAACACCTCTTTGTTCGTCTGCTTGCCTCCTCAGCTTGCTCGCACCATCTTTCCTCCAGATCCGCTTCTCAATATATTCCAATCTTATTATGTCCTCATTTCTCAAAGGCCAAGTTTAGCGATCACATATTGCCATAATTCATACCAAATCCTTTCCTAATCTTTTGTTTTTCCGTATTTGCATGAAATACGCACCAATCTCAAACTTCCTTTCAAAACCTTGACACATTCATTTTTTTCCTTGCACTTGTTACTAAATCCTTTTACGCAGTTGTCGATGTAATTTATGCACCTTTCGTAGCGTATTTAGTTAAATACTAGCAGACCTGCGGCCTGCTTTGCAGGCATCCTCTGTCTGGTCTGCTCTTGAGGTGTACTTTGTGTTCTAGTGTCAAAAGAGATTTTACAAAGTGTTTAGAAACTACTGATGACACATTACCAATAGGTGGCGGTAGTGCTTGTGCTTCAGGCAGGCAGTTACTACTTCACTACTCAAAGTAGTCTTTGCATTTTTTTTTACACTTTTGTGCACCAAATTTTCATAAGCATTTCGTATGCAGAGAGAAAGAGAGAAGGAAATGGCTATTTTATAAATAGAGAAATGATTCCCAATCTAATTATCCTAAATTTTTTGTACTTTTTCCTACACCATATTTTCATTATATGTTATCTCCCACTCTAAAAAACAACGTTATTTGCATTTTTCTCAGCAACACAAACTGCTAAAAATCCAAAACTACTACCAAATCACGCAGACAGAGAATCCACGCACCTAACATCACTCTTTCAGCTCAAAACATGGGAGAGAACAAAACAAAACGGATACAGAATGACTGACTGACTGACACGCTACAAAATTACACCCAAATTAGGTACACCCAAACCATTGCAAAGGTGGTTGTGAAATTTTTCTGGGATCGTCGGGGAGGTATAAAAATAGAATTGGTGCTTTTAGCCTTTTCAAATATTTTAGGTGGGTATGTAAGTGAATTTATTATTTAAAATTGATGAAAAGTGGAATGTTATAAGAGGTTTTAATATAATCTATGGAATGGTTTTGACGCAATATTTGGTAAATATTATACCTAAAGCGATGTAAAGGTTGGTGTAATATATTTTTGGAATCGTCTCGGTAGATTTATTTTAGAATTGGTTTTTTGAGCTTTTGGAAATAATTTAGGTGAAACTCCTGTTGGTCGACTGTGTAAAATATATGTTGGAACCCAAACACCACAAAATATTTGGGGATCTGAGCAAGGTTAACAATTTCAAACGTGTCGGTTGCGTTCTAAAATTTCTTCATGAAGTGAATTTACAACCCAAATTTTAAGACGCATTGTAAACTGCCCAACAGCTCTAAATGAAACTCTTTTTCCATATGATAAATACAGAGTTCAGCCTATTGTGTCCACTCATAGTTTACAGTATTTCTAAGTAATCCACATATTTACCAAGTATTGTTTTTCTGACACTTGTTTTTAATCTGGTTTAATAAATGTGTGAGATGACTATCTTTTAGGCGGAGATATAAGTGAATGTTTTATTTTAAATTGATAAATAAGCGAATAGTTTGGGTGTAGGACAGCCATTGATACTTTTAAAATAGTGGGTGTGTTTTAAAACTTTAAATACGAGCATTAATACATAATAAACGTTTTATAACCTTCTTCAAACTATTAGAAAAGTACTCCAAAACACCTAGCTTTGACATTTGCATTTCATTCATAAGATCGGGACCGGTAGGAAAAAAATGTTTTATTTCACTATCTGAACATTGAAAACGTCAATTAATATTTTCATACTTACAAAATTGATTCATGAAACTAATTCAACTTTCTTCACCTTCTTCAATCCAATTTTTGTCCCTTTACCAAAAACGTAAACACATTTACTTAGCAACGTAAACAAATTTGCATAGCAACTGGTTTCCCATGTTAAAAGATAGGGAAATAACATTTTTCTCTTGCATTTTTCTCTGCACCACAAACTGCTAAACATCCAAAACTACTACCAAATCATACAGACAGAGAATCCACACTCAACGCACCAAACCTCACTCTTATAGCTCAAAAATTGGGAGAGAACGAAACAAAACGGATTCAGAATGACGGACTGACTGACAGTCTACAAAATTAATATATATATATAGACAAAATGTAAATTATGCCTTGTATTTTGTGTTTGTGAATTGTTGAAAGTTTCGATTACTGGGTTTGATTAATAGCCCGTTCATCGCGCCAAACATCTCAGTATTAGATTCATTATAAGCTCTTGACCCACTTCTCCCTCACAGCTGTTACGCGAAAAAAATCTCGAACGTGATTTGTGTGCATTTATTTCTCTACCGATATATATCTCCTCTTTGATGCTCATCGCTGAAATAATGGCGGAACTGAGGGTTCAGTTTTCTCTCGGGGTAGGTCTTAAAAATCAGCACCGTGCAAGCGAAGTCTGAACAAACAAAATTCTTTCAGTGATGGATTATTGGAGACGGAGGCTTTAATCCCGCGACCGAATATCAAGTTTACTCGTTTTTTTTATTTGCCACGCACTCTCTTCGTTATTACTTCCTGTTACCGTCGGGTACTTCCTGCATGCTCTACTCCTCTCCACTTAAGTAAACAAGAAGAGATCCTTTTTCAGATTCGCGGAGATAACAGCGCGCTCCACGGCCGTTTTCATAATCTGGAATAGGAAGCAGAGTGGGCGGCTTTTCCTTGTGTACCCCATTTTTTCATTTCCCTCTGTTGGCGAAGACTCCTTTCCCGGTCACGCAAGTTCATTTCTTTCCATTGTAACACTTGCGAGCAAGATGAAATTTTGACTCAAGTGTGCTTTTAATGTCTACCCTTCCACTGGATAGAGGGTTACGTCTCGAGCCTCTTGCTTTGAAATCGTGACATCCTAGCTTTTCAGGCACCTGGAGGATATTTTTTCCATAGAAGTACCAGAGCAATGTTAACAATTCCTCATGTTAAATTAGGTATGCCTAGCAAATGTAATAAAATTATTTGTATCTATATTGGGGGCGAAGGACAGATGAGCCCGTTTTCACCACTTTGGGTGAGTGAGTATAAAATTACAGTCACGAATTTTACTTAATCGAGGAAGGGTGACTTGACTTTTATTTTACCTGGGCAGGATAGGACGTTATCGTCCTCTCCAACCCCCGCCCAGGGCATAATAGATACATGTATGTGTCGTATTACATTCTTAGGTCAAGCACAAAGTAAAAATTTAGAGTTATCACACTGTAAAGTCTAAAAAAGGAAAAGTACAAAACATTTTACCTTATATAAATCAAAGATATTACAGGTGGGATTCATTGAGTTGCACCTGTGAATAAAAAGAATATCATTAAAAAAAAGGTACATTTGTGAAAAGCCTATCTACCCTTAAGTACATAATTGATTCTATAATAATATTACAAGTATATAGCCCTATAAAGTGAGTACAAAAGTAACAGAAATCCTTATTAAACCTGAATGAAAATAAAACAGCGTATCAAGGATGACAACCAGTGAAGAAAAAACTATGTGATTATAACATAAATAAAACCAGAATTTATCAAAAATAAATAAAATAAAACTTAGAAATGAAAAAAAAATAATTAACATTAGTGAAGTAAAACAAAAATATATAAATGAAAAAATAATAATAATAGATAGAGGGAAAGGATGGAGGGAAACCCGGCGTTGGTTAAACCTACTCTCAACGAAAGGCGCCGTTTAACATTCCATCCGATATACGCATTACTGATTTTGAAGCGCTCTTCACACTGCAATTAGTGAGAATCGGGATTACACCGAAAAACTTCAACCACAGCCGGGTTACGAACCAGGATCCTCTCGCTTGATGGCCAGTGCTCCAACTACGACATCAACCCGATTCCAATAACTTCTCATCATCACCATCATCATAAGTCATCAATCCTCAGATTGGTTTGACGCAGCTCTCCTCTGATTTCTTCAATCAGCTCCTATCTCTTAATATTTACGTATTTCTTCTCTTTCACATCCTTCGTCACTCGTTCCATATATCTCATACGAGGCCTTCCTATGCCATTCTGCCCGTTCACAATTTTCTTTTTTCGACAGCTGTCTTCATCTGGCCATGGTGTCTCAAGATGTAGCCGATTAAGTTCTCCCGTCTTCTTCTTAGGGTGTTCAGGAACTTCTCTTTCCTCCCACTCTTTTTCGAACTTCCTCGCGTTACTTACTCGGTCGATCCATTCAATCTTCATCATTCTTCTGTAGCACCACATTTCGAATGCTCTCACCCTTTACTTTTCCGCTGCTGTCATCGCTCTTCTCATATGTCCGTAGTTTAAGAAACAACTCTTTTAACGACAGCCTTTTCCACCCGAAAACTGAGACGCTGAAGATAATAGATTAGTTGACGCATGTTCATTTTTTGTTAACTACTTTTATCAGCCAAATGAGACGAATTCAGCGCCATTTTCTGGGATGCGACTTATACGACGATACGATTTTTTGTGATAAGACCCAGCAGTTCAGAAGCAAGCATGAAGAAAGGAGTGAGGCAAGGCTGTGCAAATTTAAACTTATTAAACTACATATTTGGTATATGTTCGCGTATTTGAGCTCTTTCCAACAATTGATTGCGGAATGTTTAAAAGGCCATTCCATTACTCATCCATTTACCTTGATTTATTCGTGTGCAAAAACAACTTAAACCGTTAGGGAACTCCATTAGTATGAGTAGTGAACCAGCATGTCTGTGCGGACCATTATGTTGCCTGAGTTGCTTCACGAATCAGCTGAGATGTCGCCTCCATTACCTTTTAACCTCCTTGGTGTCAACGACCGATGAAAATACGGTTAACGCTTTCGTAACAAAGACGACGTTTTTCCAGCCTCCTTCTTCCTTCTTTCCTTTCAAATTCTTTGAAGTGATAAAAAAATTATGAACTCTTGAGTCGAATTTCTCCCTGCCCTTAATTACGCTTTCTTCTCCAGTATCCTCATTATATTTTCTCCAGAGGGCCGTTACGTTCTTTCGGAAGATAAAAATATAATTTTGTGCGACGCTTTTGTGATACTGGCAGCGAAAATTGCTCTTACATCGAATGCTGTTCGATCGATGGCCACAATCGATCGATCCAATCGCGACCAATCAATCGAGCATTGCGACTACTGATTTCCTTACCTTGTTTCTTTTTGTTGACTCATTTGGTAGCGAGTAAGTTCCGTCACTTTTTATCTCAGGAGCGTAAATGAGTGACTTTTCAACCATAGTTTTAGACCGAGTAGTCGAAGCAATAGATATCAAAGCCGGTGGTGCGTGAATTTTTCATTAAAGACATATTCCGTTTCGAAAATCCGAGCCAAAGAGATACCTACCTACCATCTGTACTCAAGTGACAATTCAACCCGGTCCCTCCTACCTCTTCGCTGGTCTTTTTATTTCCCTGTTCGCCTCTCACTCCTTAGTTCCATTGAATGCATATGCGCTCGGAATTAATTCATCACCGCCGAGACCTTTTTTTTTGCTGCCACCCGTTTTAATTGCGACTTCTCTCCCCCTCCCTTACTCAAGTCAGTCACCGCCCTACCGCTCACTCCCTCAGTACACCCCCTCCATCCCTTTCGCTGTCGGTTTTACCCCCTCTCCCCCTGCTGGCTTCCGCACAAAGTTAAATTGATGAGAAGACAAAGGGATTGAAGGGCTGGCGGAGACGGGGAAGAATCTACCCTGCGGGGGGCTTCAGTTCGCAATATTACTCACCTCTCTCTCTTGAGCAAATGTTTAACGCTGCAGTGGACGCCACAATTTCAAAGACGAAGTCGTATTATCTCCATTATCGAGGCTTTTATATTATTATTACGATGAAAATTAATCAAATGACATATCCTGAGAGAGGTCCCTGGTAGCAGGATGGATACTTCTGCATTTTACAAAACGTCGTACCTATTTTGTTTCGAGTGTTTGACTTCATACTTTTTAGTTGAACGATGCAATAACAAAATTATATGGCCATTGAAATATTTGTCTTGAGCGTTAGTTTCTTCTTAGTTTTTTTTACTCTTAGAAAAATCATTCGAGAAAAAGTAAAATGTTCTGTTTTTCTTTTAAACGATTTCAGTCATTAAAAAATTCACGGATAAATTTCTTTTAAAAGAAAGCATTTGATTGGTATTTTAATATTATGCTTCGTATCCCCCAGAACTTAATTTCAGCGACTTGCTTCAATTCACAAAAGTTGGCAAATCACGATTATTACCATGTTCCAAAACAATAAACTCTTAAGAGAGATATTTTACTCTTCCTCAAGGTAGTACGTATAGGTACGAGTTTTTGTAAGAATCAGATCTTTTTCGTGCACATAAGACGCCCGTAAAATATATTTTTTATCTTCATTGACTGAGACAGCAAGAAATAATGCATGGTATTTCTTGTTGTCGTAGCTAATGAAGGTAAAAAATATATTATCCTGACATATTGTATGCAATTAAAATTATGCAAAGGCTTGCCGTCAATATTTCGTGCTGTGGAGAATCAAGATCCAGGTTTCACATCGGGTAACTAATAGTTCTGGTATGGTTGTGCCCTAATAAATTGTGCCATCAATCATGCCCCATTTTCATGTAGTTTCCCGGTTTAGGTATGTAAGCGGTTTCCCTAACGGCTGGAAAACTATACCTATTGTTCGTTCGCACGTTAGCTATTTAAACACTTTTTATTTTTCACCTTCTCTCCATGCTGTGGTGTGAAGTGAACCTTATATATACACATATTATACGCCTTAACGACCATCTCGGGAGACGGGAGAAAGAAACGTTAGGAGATAATGAGGAGCGAGTCGTTTTTAAAGGGGAGGGCGGAGTTGCCAGGGGGGAGAAGTAAAGAGGGGCGAAAAGGGGCAAAGTTAGGAGGGGCAAAGCAGAGCGCATTCGCAGCTGTCCGGGGGAACCGCCGCTCACGGTATGCGATTCGTGAGAGAGGGGGGGGGAGGAGGGTTTGGGGAATGGCTCGCCCCCAACCCCATCGTCACCCAGGCGGGAGGATGGATTTTCACGAATGCGAGGATGCTTTTGTTTTCTCCCTTCTTTTCATTCCCGAGGCGCGCGCGGTGGTCGTTGATAAGGGTGGGTGGGAATTCGTCAGTTTGGATTCGAAGGATTTTGACGCCTCTTTTGCCACCTCCCCCCACTCCTCCCCCACACCCATCGGCGGGGGCGAAAATGGTGGCGTTGGGGCTGTGCGGGAGCGGGAGGAGGAGGCGCGGCAGTCTGTCTTGCACCTTCCCTGCACCCGGCAGCGGCGTCGCGAATCGTTCACGCGCGCACTCGCGTAGGTCATTTTATTCCGAAGCGCAGCGCAAACTGTGTGAACGAGCGAATGTATGTGTCACGCTTTGAGGGGAGTGTTTCAGCACGCGTCGTGATTGTCTCCGTCCTGTGACGCGGCAGGAGTGCCAGCGAAACCATTCGCAGGAGCGAGGGTCGTGATGGAAAGGAGGAGGAGAATGAACGAGAGAGACTTTCGGGCATTGTGAGGCCTCTTGGGAAAGGTTTCGCCCCTGAATTGAGGGAGACGAAACACACATTCGGGAGGTGTGGAAAACGATGAGCATTTAAGTTCCTTAAACCGTATGAAAAAGGAATAATTTCACGCCCGCGATAAAAACAGAATTTAATGAGTTTAGTTGAATAATGAGCGAGATGCATATGATCTCGTGCGTGCAGGGTCTTTCACAGTGCACGAGCAGGAATTTTGTAATGTACACAAGAGTGTACTGTTCTTTGATGGAATTTTCAGGAAAGAAATTAAAAGACAGACGAATATTCTGCGTGGTGTATATTTTACGGCGGAAAGAAAGAAACCATACTTGGCGTTCCATTATTAAATATTTACTTCACAATTTGACTGAAAGCAGTCGAATTTTTTTAATTTAGCATGTTCCATCTGTAATTATATTCATTTCAGATTATTTAAAGTTATCAAAAATACCGCGATATTAAAAAGCATTTATCAATCATAGGTAATAGAAAAACCTAGTGAAGAAGAATTGGTGTTTTGACACTTGCACATGAAAAAAAAACCAATTGAAAATATATGCTTACTACTGTAACGAGATAAGTAATGTGCTGGTTTGACAACTAACGTGCCGTGGGTTCAGTTCCTGTTTCGAGCATATATGTGAGGATCGTCTTCGTCTCAATCGCTTAAATGTTGCTATATAAGCTCAGCATTTGGATCAACCGAAACCAAATTCCATCACTACTTTACATTGGAAAGTGTAGTACCTAAGTAATCCAGGAAACTCAGTGGCCGATAGATACAATTCAAATTGGAATGAAGCCTCCTTAAGCTCGCACAGCTCAATCAAAGCTGAATAATTTTTAAGCTGGTATTTTTATGGACTACCCTCAGATGATTGGGGGAGATGATTCGTCTCCCAGGCTTCCCGAAACTCTGGATATTTAATTTCTTATATAAAACTACGTTAATCCGGCCATCACTTCTTGTGGAACATAAGGTTGAGTAGTAATTTTACTTTGGCATATTTGCTAATTTCATTGCAGTTTGATATTTTTCACTCGCTCAAAAATATCTTTTTGTTCAAAGAAATAGATGGTGATTGGTGTACCCAATTTTCGGATACGCTAGAGATGGTAATTTTTTACTGCTAGTCCATGTTTCTAAATTATTATTAGTTTTCTATCGTTAAGGTATGTTAGATGCACTGGAGATATTTAATATAAGGCACGACTTGCCAATATATCACATGATATTCTTTTATAGCTTGGCATACTCCCTTACTCTCATCACTCTATCCAAACAGCCTATGTCTTCTCTTCTTTCTAGCATAACTATCATTCACTCATCTTTCACGTCCCTCAAAACACCATTGCTCTCTCTTGTCTGTTCCATTCCTTCTATCTGAAACTAATTTCCGCAACGAATTTCCTTCCTCTCCTACCACTCCCAGTATTTTTCCGTTTGTCTTCCTTGCACACTACCTTGCCTTCTCCATACTTTTCCCCTACCACACACCCTCGCGGTGGCTTGCAGGGTATCGCCTTGATGTAGATGTACTTTTCCTCGCCTGCAGGGACTGTGACGTAAGTATAATAAATATAATTTTCACAGTATAGAAAACCCTGGGGATCTCATGACACCCTTGTAATCACGATAGCGCATAATTATCAACGGATTTCTCTCCAACATATTTTCATAATGATGCTTCCATGCATGATTACCATTACATGTGGAACTGTAGCTTACACTACATGTAAGACTGAAGTCCATCGACAAGAGTTTTAAAAGGGGTTGTGTGGGATTTTTTCCACTGATTAGGGTAGGCCATAATTTTGCGTGGCATTGTCGTTCAACCCGATTCCATGTTCGCCCGTCATCTCGACTTTATAACTACTTTAGGCATGGTACTACTAAGACTGGGCATGCCAGAATATTTCGTCGCACAGGTGCTGCGCTAAGAGTTATCCTTGTAGTTACCCATCCTGCCATTAGATGGGGTCTACGGCTTTATTCTGAAGAAGCTAATGTCTCTAACGGAATTGCAGTCTTAATACTAAGGGTTCTATTCGCAATACTCCCACGCTACTCTTACAGACTTGAATAAGTATGTAATCTAAGCTAGCAATCACTAGCATACTAAAATTAAACATGTCTTTATTAATACAGTGAATTTAGAACTATGAAGTCCTCTCTTAAAATGGATTGTAAGAAACCTCATAAATATCTATTCCCCAGGAAATTAAAACTGTCCCCGGGCGGGACTCGACCCGTGACCTCCAGTTTGGCAGGCCAGAGAATTACCCGACCGCCACCGAGACCGGAAAAATACTATGGCAGATATTAAAAACGCCAGCGTGCATTGCAGTTTTATATCATAAAGATAAAATTTGAGAGATAGAAAGTAGGAGACAGGTTCAAAACTCCTTTTCCGCGAAAAATTAGCCATGGTAATAGATAACAGCGGAGGTGTATGAGTAAGTTTTAATAAATATTGTAGATTTTGATGCAGAAATTAAAATGTAGTGATTTTTTTAAATTTATACACGCGTAAACACTACTAACTCATGCATTCTCTAGGAAATGTAAAATAATAATTTATTATATTTTAGAAATGACTGACTGATCTATAACCTTTAAATTACTTTGTATAAACTAACATTTTAGTGTCATTTATAGAAAAATTTTTACGTGTCTCGTAACCTCATGCCTACACTTTTATTCTGGGTGGTAACAGTGAGCCTCTCAGTTTTGCTTGTAAGCAGTGTACACCACGGAGTAGTATTTTTCGCATGTCTTCATAGCACTACGTGTAAACCTGTCCTGTACCTGTTAATGCATGCGTGGTGGTTCACCCCCTGCCATGCACTCTTGCAGGGTATTATGTAGATGGAGATAGATGTGGCAATCACTTAAGCCTGTCGTCGGATTCAATCTAGCAATTGGAAGTGCCATCCAAAATTTGAAACAACGCTTTTGCTATCCTAAGCCCTTTGGAAGAGCCCTTTGATAGTGATGTTCGTCTGCCTCAATAGCAGCGCAGTACCTTGCCTGTTAAACCTGAGGTCGTGGGTTCGAATCCCACCTGGGTAGGAATTTTGACACCCGCGGCGAAGATATTTATTATAATCTGTGATAAATATAAGAGAGGACTTCACAATCCTAATTTAACTAAATAACTAAAGTCATGTCACAAAGTTGTTATCATTGATATTGATGATAATGCGAGCGTGCACGCTACAAATGTTTACGATCTCGCCCGTATTATTCAGCAAAGGTTCTTGTATTTATGGGTAGTTCTAGTTCCCCAAAGAAACAGATTCAATACGTACCAAGAGAAGAAAGAAGAAGAAGAAGTCTATGTTGCTCTTTCCATACCTTTCTTTTAGCATATAACTTTATGCCTTTTTAACTATTTAGACACTCCATTTTAACCACCGAGCGAAATTTTGTGATACCGTGACCGCAAAAGATTCTTGGAATGGAAATTTTATCGCAATCTACAACCCCAGCTGACTATTAGTAATTTGATACACAACCGTGCCCTAACGATCTCTTTTAATCGACGTGGCATTGTGATTCGAGGGTACTTGCGAGATTGAGCGCCAAGGAGGCCGACATTAAGAAAGAGAGAAATATGGATAGTTGCCTCTTACCGATTCGCCTGGGAGACATTGCGGGTGAATGGAAGAGGATGATGAATGAGGTCACAAGAACACTCAGCGAGCGACCGTGGAAAGTCTTTTGAATCGCGAAATATGCAATCAAGGGAATAGAGCTGGATTTGCGGGGGCGGCTTTGGCAAGCGGGGTTGGAGAATAGACGGGAGGGGGTATGATTAGGAAAAGGCGGGGGATAGGGGGGTGGAGGGGGGTGTCTGTTGGAAGGTTTGACTTGAAGGAAGTAAGGGGATGGTTCGAAATTGGAAGGGGTGGTTTGAGATGGTAGGGGGGGGGGGGGGGTTGGGAGAGGGAAGGGTTCCTTCCAAGGATGGGGATGCGGTGAGACTGAGAGAGAGAGTGCATGGCTTGGAGTTTGAAGGGGTGGTTTTTGAGCGGAGGTGATGGATTGGGGGAGGAAGGGGCTTCTCGAGAGTTGTTTTAGGATGGAAATTGTGGTTTCGGGTGGAATTTATTTTTCGTGCACACGAGGGCGGCTTTTTGGGTAAGAGGTGGTTTCTGGGGCGAGGAGTTGGTTTTGAGAGAGCGAGGGGGTGGCTACGGTGGAAGATAGGGCGGCTTGGGATAGGGAGTGGTGGTTCTTGGGTGAAGTAGCGGTTTTGAGAGGGAAAGGGGTAACTGTTGGAGTAAGGGGCTGCGCGGTACAAGGAGGAGGTGGTTTTTGAGGAGAGAGGAGTGGTTCTGAGAGAGAAAGGGGTGGTTTTTTTTACTTTGGAAGGGATGGTTAAGGGAAGGGCGTTGGACTGGCGCTAACCCCTTTTACTTCAATACCCACTCATTATTGGTTATCCATTCTCCTTCCAAACAGGGTGGAACGTCGGGGATGGAGACTAAGGGTTTTCTTTTGGTGTCTGGGCACCGTCTCGCGCCGTATATTTGAGCGACCCTTGCAGTCCCTCTCCGACTAATTACCGAGGAGCACTTGACCTAACTATTGGGGTGATGCAACGTTCAGATATGAATATCGCATAATGATAATCTTAACGTTGCAAAAACGTCTATCCTCGTGACGTAAATGATTAAAACAGTATCTTATCCCATGGTATCGCACCTAGGCATGATTTTATTGATTGCGCGAAATCGCGGTAGCGAGTATGACTGCACTATATTTGGCGTTGCATATTGATTTACGATACAAACTGATTATGGCAAAAGAGTCACAATTCAGTTACTTCGCTACGTGCATTGGCAATATTGCATGGTATATCCTGATATAGCAGCATATAACTAATTTAAATATTTATAGAAAAAGCGTGATATAGTATATTGCATGCATCAAATGAATAGCGTTAGAGAATTTGATGCAAGCGAAGTGATTTAAATTGAGCATCGAAATTTTTTTAGCATGATCTTACAATTACCGTAACGGTTCAATTCAAGGATTGCTAATTAGCCTCGAATACCTCTTTCTCTACGGAAATCTGCTAAAGGAACGACATTAGAAATATTTTCAACAATGTGTTACAGAAAATAGGATTCATTAAACGAAGTGAGGGATGTTATTACGCGTAGACGCAAATGTTATTCCGCTCTAGTAAGACCTGAACTGTAGTAGACAGACATCGAACACTTAGGGGCTAGATAATCAATTATGAACTTGAAAGCTCATTGGGGGACAAAGAAAGGCAAGTCCTCTCGTTTAAGAAATTCTAGAAACGTACGAGAAGTGTATTTGTGGCGCATGTGCTTTTAGAAGGGTTTGGTGGAGAAAATATGGATACAGGAATGTTGCTCTGTAAGTTTAATTTACTTGATGAATAAAGATAGCACGAGTTGGAAACTGATACTGCTGATGTATTTCTGCTCCCATATAATCAGGAAAAATCGTATCAAAAAATTGCGAGCGGCCAAATGTCAAACTGAAAATTCAACAGTCCGCACTAAACGCGATCGTAATACAAATTTTAATACTTTCTCAAGAAATTAAATGGTTGATGTTATACTTTCACCATCCTAACTGTATTGTTCATATAACCTATATTTTCACAGGTCATGGCATAAAATTCACCCTTCAAATATCCTAACTACAGTCCACATTAGGATAGCATTACCCTTGTAGTGTCGCAGGGCAAATTATCATGAACTACTTCTGTGATTCGACTCCTCTGAACGTTTCAATCTACGATAATTCCATCTTTAGTACAACAAATATACCTACCCAACCTCCCTTACTGCCATCCAAGAAGATTTTTCTCCCTCTTCTTCTCTTCTCCACCAGTTATCCCTCTGTAACGTTTTTTTTTTAGATTGAATACAATGCATCGTCGTCACTAATCATTAACCCTAAGATAGGTCAGACTCAGGTCTCCACTCAATACTGCTATGAGATAGCCCCTCGCAGCCAAATTAAATTCTTTCCTACAAATCCTTCTTTATTTAAGTCACATACAAGTATTTCATTCATAGTCTCCCTTTGCAATTGCTTACAAGTAAATTTTCGCCTCCAAATTAGTGAATCTCTAAGACAGCATTATCACAGAAAAACCTTATAAATTTCCTCGATTGGAAGGCATTGCAATTGATCTTGGTAATGGCCATGTCTTGCTGAAACCTGGGTCGATGTAATAAACTTATTGTGGAAATTTACAAAGTATTTCTGTGATAATGATGCCTGTCACACATTTCCACAAATCGCCGCCTGACACGTTAGAATCTCAAGCATTATTCTGCCATAATCACTAACATTGCATTATTCCTACAATTGATTACGAGCAGATTTCAACCTAATTCCATCATCGGATAAGAAAAAGGAACGCTATAGAAATTCATCTCTTAATCTAACGTTGCGATAGTCTTTACCTATAAGATACCTTTTACGATATATCTGGAAATCGCTCCAGATATATCGTAAAAGGATTTTCTTCGCAGTTTTTCCATCCACATTTACTTCTCTCACTGTAGTCATCAGTCCACCATGTCTCATGATATGATCGATCAGATTGTACCATCTCATTTTCAGAGTTTTCATTTGATTAATCTTCCCCCTCTTTTCTTAAAAGTTCATTGACATTCACTCGTTCCATCCATTCCTCATTAGCATTCCTCCGTAAAAATAATATCGTGAATCGTATAATACCGCGCACTGCTATGGTGATCTCGATGCCTGCCGTCTCGAATTGGTGCATCGATGCTATCTTCTTGTCGAACATCGCAGGAGATGCATCGCGAATTCCTAGCAACGAGAATGAGATGGAGACGAGTGTGGAGTGAAACGGAGGCTGATGTGTTAAGTTGAGGAGGGAGGGGAGAATCTATAGCTAAGTGGAAAGGGGGGGAGGGTGAAATATGGCGAAGCGAATGGGGTTTGGATTGGGAATAAAAAAAGTAATTAAGGAAATTCGAGGTGCGGAAGGGGAGCAAGACAAGGACCCGAGTTAACGAACTTTTTTGTCCCGTGTTAATTTTAGAATTTCAAAGTTCCCGATGGCGTGCGAGAATCTAAAATCGTTTTTGCGCCGAAATTGGAATAATTATCCAAAATTTTGTTACCACCTCCGCATCCAATCCTACGCCGAATCCGCCGCATCAGTCTGGTGCAGGGAAAATGTTCTTTTTTTCTCTTCTTCTTTAATCACCTCACTTTGGTTTTTTTTTAAAAACCGCCGAGGCGATCCTCGACAAAAATGAAAAAAAAACCAATTGCCCAAGGGATGCTTCTCTCGATCGAATTTCGAAAATGAATCGAATTACTTTCATTTGAATTTTTCCCCATCACCGTAGAGCGGGAGAATATTTTTTTTTTGCGTCACTGCTGAGAGGTCACGTTGGAATAACCAACGGTCCCGTCGGACGGTGTCGCGCCCAGGAATTGGCATTGCCCTAGAATGAGTTCCATTCCGGTTGGCCGAACGCTTTCAAGCACATGTAATTTGACCGAACCGCATTTCGGTCTATTCCAGTCTCGTTGCATTAATGCAGATGTTCCTTTTCTTTCGCACATCCTCCTCTGTTGAAGCACGAACAGAGATGGCGGTTATAGTGGTGGCCAAAGCAGACAGATTTCTCACTTCGAGGGCATGGCTTTAAATCTCGTCGGGGACAGAGAATTTTTTGTGGAATCCCGGTCAATTGAGTATTGCGTTGAGTGCTGCTCCAGTACTACGCCCTTTGAATGGAATGTCGGCAGAGCACTTCTTGACCTATCTACCGTTAACATTTGTGCAATTCTCTAGCAGGAGATTCTCTCAAGCCTTTCTTCTGCTCGCTAAAATAATTATACCCATAACCTAACCTGACCTCCCAATAAGGCCAGGGTTTGAGTAGTGGTAGAACTTCTTGGGTTTCAGGTGTTCCAAAGGCTAAGATTTTATCGCACCGTCTGCCCCAAGATATTAATCTTAAGACACAACATCCAACCCTGGGCGGCCCATCTAAATCATACGCATTTTATAATCCATCCTGTAACTTATCTATTATAATGAAATAACCCATCCTAATCCTACCCCTCGTTCATCATTCATGAATACTCCAAAACCAGGACGAGAAAGGGAAAAAACCCTATGTTGAAAATAAAATCCTTAACAATATTCGATGTCCGACCCCTGGGCGGGATCCAAACCCGCCACTTTTTGGTTCCCAGGTAAGCGCGTTATCGAACTGGCTACCGCGGCCGTTTTTACGCGCAGTCGGTCCCGGGTTTGAATCTCGGCAAGAGTTTAATTAGAATTTCCACTTGAATTACATTACAAATTCAGAACTTAGTTCATCGGATGTAAAATTTAAACAGTATCTAGGTGCCTTTCGTTTAGACTTTAGAGCAAGCTTTTGCTAACACCTTATTTGTCTCCATCCTCCATATATCTGTGAGAAATCTGTGAGTCACTGCTGAACCTTTTAGCAACATACGCTTAGCGTCAAATAGTAACATTGTCTTTTGTGTGGACAACTTTCTTGATTTGGTTACCACAGAATTCCTTAAAAAAGGTTATTAAATTTGAAAAGTTTGATGGAATTAGAGATCACAATGTAGTTAGCGTTACATTTTCTCTGAGTAGGTACAGAATAGAATACGAAAGGAAAACGAAAGATTTAACTCTTAATAAAGCGCATTTTAACTGATTTAGGCGTGAGTTACAGATTTCTGTTGAAACAATCGAGAAATTCAGCAAAAATAGTGGTACGCAGAGTAAGTGGAAAGAGTTCCTCCAAATCACAAGTTCATCTGCCAGAAAATATATACCCTAAAAGTGTAAGGGTGAGAATAGGGAACCAAGATGGTACAACGCGGAGATTAGAAAATGTTTGAAACGCCAACGAGTAAGCCCCGCGAAACTAAGAAACATGAAGTAAGATATAGCTAATAACGATCGTAACAATCTATATTAGTATAATTAAGTTTGTAGCGGTGTCCATCAGTCCGACTGTCCAGTCGGTTTTATTGTGTTTTCTCGCGTTGGTTGAGAGCTCTGGTGGTGGAGAAAAGTGCGTTCAATGCAGAACGTGTCCGCGCACAACATATCAGTAGTTTTAGATTTCCTTTTTACCTCCTTCCTGCCCAAAACATATAAAAAGTAAATCTTCTATGTGGGTTGCAAACCTCCCAGGATGTTTTTAACGCTCGACCTCGGTGCATCAATTTGAGGTAAACTCCGATATAATATGATCGATGCAGGAGTGGTGTCGTTTAAAGAAGAAATATGGGCACATGGAACAGAAGTATTTAAATATTTGTCAATGAATCGGAAAATGTGAAAATTTAAGTGTTAAAAAGAGTGTTTTCACTATCTTTTAACATGGGAAAAGAGTTGCTATGCCAATTCGTACACGTTGCTATGTCCGTTTGTTTACGTGTTTATTTACGTGCAGGTTAGAGTTTATTTATAAGGTGGATCAAGTGGTTTCTGTCAAGTTTCAATCACCCAGCGAGTATCCAGCACTTAACGAGTTGGTCAAGCAGCACATGGTGCATGGTCTTTTACGTGTTAAATAAACACGCTCTAAAGGTTACCCTTTACGTACGTGTTCTAATAGTTGAAAGAAGGTTATAAAACGTTTATTATGTATAAATATTTGTTGTTAAATCAGCAGGTTAATTGGAATATATATTAATTTTGTAGTGTGTCAGTCATTCAGTCAGTCATTCTGTATCCGTTTTGTTTTGTTCTCTCCCAAGTTTTGAGCTAATAGAGTGAGGTTTGGTGCGTTGTGTGTGGATTCTCTGTCTGCATGATTTGGTAGTACTTTTGGATTTATAGCAGTTTGTGGTGCAGAGAAAAATGCGAAAAACGTGGTTTTTGAGAGTGAGAGAAAACATATAATGAAAATATTGTGTAGAAAAAAGCACAAAAACATATTGAGTAATTAGAGTGGGACACATTTCTCTATTTATAAAGTAGCCATTTCCTTTTCTCTGAATACGAAGTGCTTATGAAAAGCGCCTGCAAAGCAGCAGGCCTGCTAGTAAGTATATTAATTTTCTAGCGTGTCAGTCAGTTCTTCCGTCATTCTGTATCGTTTTTTCGTTCTCTTCCAATTTTTGAGCTAAAAGAGTAAGGTTTGGTGGGTTGAGTGTGGATTCTCTCTCTGCATGATTTGGTAGAAGTTTTGGATTTTTAGCAGTTAGTGGTGGAGAGAAAAATGCAAAAGAAAAATTGGCATTTTCCTTTCTTTTAACATGGAAATCCAGTTGCTATGCAAATTTGTTTACGTTGCTAAGTAAATGTGTTTACGTTTTTGGTAAAGGAAATTGGATTGAAGAAGTCGAAGAAATTGGAATTAGTTTCATCAATCAATTTTGTAAGTACGAAAATATTAATTGACGTTTTCGATGTGTAGATAGTGAAATAAAACAATTTTTGCCTACCGGCCCCAATCTTGTGTATGAAATATGAATTTCAAAGCGAGGCGTTTTGAAGTACTTTTCTAGTACGTTGCTGGACAGATGCGTGGACGACTACAAATTGCTCGCACACATCCACCAAAATAGAACAGGGGCTATTTTCTGTCCACGCATTCACGCATTTGCGCAATTTTGAGTGTTTACACGGTGCAATTTTGATGCTGAATGTGTTCACGCATCTACCCGCGCGTGTAAATGCATCGTGTAAACTTATCGGCTTAATAGTTGAAATTAGGTTATATTATAAAACGATTATTTTATGTATTAATGTTTGTTGCTAAATCAGGAGGATAATTCGAAAATACACCCACCATTTTAAAATTATCAATGGCTGCCCTACACCCAACCATTCCGTTTTTTATCAATTTAAAATAAAACATTCACTTATATCTCCACCTAGGCCTTGTGACTACTAAGGTCATTTCGCACCTTTTATAAACCAGATTAAAAACTAGTGTTAGAAAAACAATACTTGGTTAGTATGTAGATTATTTGGAAATAGTGTAAACCATAAGTGGAAACGATAGGCTCAACCCTGTAATCTCAATCTCCTCTGCAAAAGAGGAGGTTTGTTGCGTTGAGGGTGGATTCTCTGTCTGTATGATTTGGTAGTAGTTTTGGAATTTTAGCAGTTTTTAGTGCAGAGAAAAATGCAAAAACTTTTTTTTCAGAGTGGGAGGCAACATATAATGACAATATGGTGTACAAAAATTACAAAAACATATTGGATAATTAGAGCGGGACACATTTCCCTATTTATAACATAGCCATTTCCTTCTCTCTGCATACGAAATACTTATGAAATGTTGGTGCATAAAAGTGTAAAAAAATGCAGAGTGCTTTGAGTAGTGAAGCAGTAACTGCCTGCCTGAAGCACAAGCACTATTGTCACCTATTGGTAATGTGTAATCAGTAGTTTCCAAACACCTTGTAAAACCTCTTTTGACACTAGAAAACAAAGTTCACCTCAAGAGCACACCAGACAGAGACTGCCTTCAAAGCAGGCAGCAGGTCTGCTTGTATTATTGAACAGTATAACATTTGTAAGGCAGCCGCGTATGTAGCTTTTATAAAAGCGGTTATTGAATTCAAAAGAAAATTACTTGGGGAACAACCAGAAGGAAATTCTAAGTTACACACGAAGTTAGCATTCTACGAGATAGACAATAAAATATTATGCTGGAACGTGTTCAAAGGGAGGCATTGGATGTTTTTAACTCAGGTCAAGTAACAGTTAAGTGGGGTGTTCCTTGGGAAGAGCGTTAGGCCTTTTTTATTTCTTCTTTACGTAAAGGACATGAATACATTATATGAAAGTAGTAAGCGCCGTCTTTTTGCTGATGATGCAGTAGTGTATAGGGAAATTAGGAATGAAAATGACGGGCAGTCTTTAGCAAAGGATTTAGATGCGATTGATGATCGGTGTGTTATTTGGCAGCTTGAATTAAATATCAATAATTGCGGGATAATGAACTTTTTGAAACAATAACTTCCCCCGAAATACCTATTGTATCAAACAAAATAAAATATCTAACGTAGACTTTATCACATATTTAGGAGTCACCATAACTGAAGGCATGTCATGGGAGAATCGCATCACGGGAATAATAGGAGTAGAAAACCGTAGATTAGGATTCGTAAAAAGGGTCCTAGGAAAATGCGACGAGAGAGTACGATAAATATGCAACTTTACACTTTCCAGGCCTCATTTAAAATATACCGTTAGTATATGGGATCCATACGAGGAAGGTGTGATAAAGGAATTAGAGCGTGTGCAAAAAATATCAGCAAGATTTTTAGAGGCTGTTATGATAAGTTTATATGTGTTACGAGTTTAACAGAAGAAATAGGACGGGGATTACAATCAGAACGCAGGTTAAAATTTAGGCTAAACCTTTAATGTAACATTGAAGCCGATATGTTTTAGGTGACATTAGATCTGTATTAAGAATCCCTTGTATTATACTAGATTGGATAAGATAAACAAGATTAAAGAGGTTAAAAGTGTCATTTTTTCGCGTACCATAAGAGAAAACAATAGGCAGCATGGCAAAGGGATAGGCGGGTGAAAAATCGTTGGAGTAGTCTGTATGGCATATTCAATGTTTCAACATCACTAACCTATGCATGATAGGGAAATACAGATAAATATATTTTGATGAATCCCATTATAAAGGGTATTGTATACGTAAAGCCACACATCGTCGAAGTGGCTTGCAGAGTACTCCGTAAACATAGGATGGAAATGGATCCCGAATTCACCGGTCGCCAGTCATTTTTGCTTCGGATTTTTCTCATCTGGTGTTGCTGAAAAATTAAACGTGTTTATCCTTTTGCAACTCCACGAAAGGATGCATTGAGAGGTTAATGAAAACATTTTTTCTCTATTTTTAAAGGAAAAAAATCACAGTACCTGTATAGGAAATTAATAAAAACAAACCTTTTTTGAAACCGGACAAATATTTGGACACTGTGCTACAACCACTTAATGTGAGTGCTGTTATGCGCCATTCTGAAATGTGCTAAAGTCTGCTGTAAATGCTATATGTATAAATGATCAAGTTTTTAGCCATCGATAACCTTCCGTGCGTTTAATGTCTACTGAAATGTGCTTTACTCCTGTTGTCTAATGGAAACGGAGTGGCTTTAATGACAGAGCTAGCAAACAAAGCAATCAATGCAGGGATTAAATGGGCGACTTCGTATACATCCCATCACTAATAAAAGATAAGTGGGGCTTTTACAAAAGTAAAAAAAATGATGTCTGGTATCGTGAATCACATCATCCGTAGCAGCAATTACTCGAAACGAGACAATGAAAGAACCACAAAAGTTCACGAGACTGCACGTCTATCTCGATGCATGGTGGATCGATACGAGATAATGTTTTCCCATTTATATTTGACCGCGGGCAAGCAAACGGATATTTCAAAACTCTCTCAAAAAGTTTTCGCTAAAAAGGTTTAATAAACGGTCCCATGAAAACATTTTCCGGGTGGAACACGCGTTGCTCCTTTAAATCCCCTCGAAGCAATGCTCGAGGTACATACAAAGGTCGTCCCTTGTATGCTTCTTGGAGTTCCATTGGAAAACGCGGAGTTGGGAGCCCTTACGATCCCACTGAACAAAATATTTATATTTTTGGGGACTGGGATGGTGTGGAGGCTGGAGCACTGACTTCCCTCCCCGAGGGGTTTGGAACCCGAGGGAGGAAGAGATTTTTCATCAGCACACGTTCTCCACCGGATTGCTGAGAGAACAGCGATTCAATGCCAGTACTATGTCCACCGGACGGGATATTACTTACGGAGGAAGCCCTGGCGCCTTTTGAGAAGAAAAGGACGGTGACAACGCCGGGTTTTCCTCCTCCTTCCCCAGATCCTACATTCCTATCATATATGTATACCAAAAATTCCTACGCATCAACATTTAACACCATCCGCAATCTCCCATTTGAACATATTGTATTTCGGCCTATGTTGTAGAAGTAGTTATTCGGGGTAGACGATCGACATTGAAGACGAAGTTGATCAGCATCGTCGTTTTGATTTTTAAGTCTGCATCGTTTTGTGAGTTTCAAAAAAACTTTTGACAAGGTGTCTCAATGCAAACTAATGTTGAAATTAAAATCTTATGGGTTAGACAGTAACATTATATCATGGATAAATGCTTTTCTGCATGGTGCAAAGGGTTGTTTTGGATGGTGTTACCTCACCGTCAATTAAAGTAACTTCGGGTGTCCCACAACGTAGTGTGATAGGTCCACTCCTGTTCCTAGATGTAGATGAGTTAATGATTCACCCTGAAGAAGACGGCAGACTTAGTCATCTAATTGATGCATGATATATACTCTAGCAAATAACTTAATAATTTAATTTATTTGTATAAATGACCATATAATTAAAAACTACGATATTAATTTGAATCAATCTAACAATTTAGTGTCATTTACAGTTAACATTTCATGTGTCTCTGAACTGCATGCTTATTATTTTTTTCGATATGCGTCTTGGTTTCATGTAACTGTCGTCGAGGTAAAAGTGAAAGGAAACAATGGAAAAAGCAGTCATCGTATGAGATACCTATATGGAACAAATTTTGAAGGATGTTAAAGAGAAGAATTTCAACAATATGAAGAGGTTGCCCGATAGGAGAATCGAGTGGAGGGCTGAGTCAAACCTATCTTAGGATTGTTGACCGATGATGATGACGAGTGTAGTAGACGGAGTACTATTTTTTGCACATATGCATGTTCTGCATGCCTGTTTTGAGGGTAGTAAGTGTACTTTCTCGTTGACAATGCATGCCTGGTGATGGTTAAACCTCTGCCACGCACCTTTTAGGTGACTTTCAGGATATTATGTAGATGTGAACGTCAAGACCACTCAACGGCATCATCGGTGGGAAACACAAGTAAGCTCCACCGGTAAGTATTCGCCGGAACACCTGGGATTAATATTTATTTGTTCGTAATTTGTGCATGATGTGATAAATCCTTTTTTCCACGGAGTCCCAAAGTTTTTTTCCAGTGCCTCGGCCGACCCTGGCGTGTTGGAAGGAATCACGGGAAACGAGGCAAATCGTGACGCTGGGAACTTCCGCCCGTCTGTAAGATCCCGGCGCCGATTTTCCTTTCGTCGGAGCAAGCCTCAAAGCACGTGCGCTTGTCCGTGCTGTGCTCACGGGAGGAGGGACTCCGAGACGTCTGGGAGGAGCATCCGTCCCCCTTCCGGTGCGCCAACGCTGTCACGTGTCCCTCCCACCCACCTGCCTAGTGAGTCACAGCCTCCCGTCGCCGTGGGACGCGCGTGATCGACGGCTGACACGGCGACCCGCCCTTCAATTTGAGCGTACCAAGTTTCTGATAAGTCCTCCACCGTTCTATGGTTGGAAAAAGATCATCAAATAAGAGATGCATAGATGGTAATACGGAGAGGCTTAGTCAGACATATCACTTTTCCCACGTGCAATGAGAAGTTTTAGCATTAAGTCCAGCCAAAGCCATGTGGGTGCTGCTTTCTGGATACCAGATCTTTTGGGGAATTCACAATTAGCAGAAGGAAAAGATATGACCCATCTATCCTGAATTTGTGCGAATTTCAATCACAAAATAAGCTTATTATTGGAATGGTGAGCTTTACCTTCACCAACCAAACAAACCTTCGGGTTGAAACCACTTATAATAGGGGAAAATAATGAATTCTCTGATGGGTATCGGGGAGGTAATTTGTTAAGATTAGTAGTGTAAGTCAGACTTTTATTTGCAAGACCCAACTTGCTAAGCATAAGTTTAATTGTTTTAGAAATTTCTTGGTATGCATGATATTGAGCTTCAAAATATTTATAATGGTTTGTGGGGTGTTTTGCCCACATGATGATTGCCTGAAATCAAGAGATGCATTGCAATAAAACTTCTTTGTCTCCTGTAGGTGAATTTATTATTTAACGGTAACAGACTAGGTGCTACGAAGATAGATGTACGATAATCTGTTGATATTGCTCGCTATTCTTCAATTATGCAGCATTATTCATGCATATATTATAGATTTATTCACTTGGAATTTCCATAGGCGTGACATCATTGAGTCTTTGCGCAGTTGTTATTATTAGCTAATTTGTAAATCAATACCCAATACCCGAATAATTTCGGACTGCCATTAATCCTCGGTGGCTTAGATGACCTTCGACCTGAATGCGCTGGCAGGACAGCCGGCGGACCGTTTGTCTAACAATCCAACTGACGTGGAAGAAGACCTGAAAGAAATACAGAACTTACTATCCCAACGCCACGGAAACTCTCGAGTGAATGGAATATTGTCTCCCCGTCGCAGGGGCCCGTTTTAAATTCCAGCAGTGTCTGAGATTTTCCGTTGGAATCACATTCATAACTTTGGTGCCTTGTGGAGAGCATCACAAGTGTTGTTTTCCGGTCGGGATGTTAAGTCATCGACCGTCTCCCACCGCTAGAAAAGACGACGGAGAGACTGGAACAAAATCCCGTGACCTAGGTCTAACACAATTTCCCTGTATTCCCAAGCTGAAGTGGTCCATCAGAAGGAGTTGAAAGAGTTAATGCTGTGATTCTATTTTTTTAAATGTAGGTGTTATGTGGAAACCCTTAGGGCCCTGAATGAATCGGGGTTCCCGAAGTGATGTTGTGCGTAGGGGTACAAGCTCAATGGACAACGGCTGTGTTCATCCACTTGTTAAGCCACATGAAACATTTCCTCCGACGGCATTTAATATGTACCTGTATACGACGTCGATAAAACAGACATACCGCACTGTAACGGAAAATAAGTGATCAGGCTCCTTCGTTGTACATGAGTCTTTAATAATCTATCTCTCTATAATAATAAATGCAGAATGTTGTTTCTTTTCCGCCTAATCGTCCGTCTGTCACCCCGTCCCCTCATCTCGGAAACAGTTCGTTCTAGAAAGATGCCGTGAATCGCACTGTGCTTACAACTGCTTGACATACCTAGGAAATCTCTCTTTTTAAAGGTCCGGGTTAGATTCCTGGCGTCAATGGCGTTTACTTGGAACCGAAACAGCTTTTTTATGCACGAAATCGTTAGACGGAATCGTTCGATCGTTTTGCGATTTAAGAAAGTGCAAGACGTTTTTCTTTCTGTTAGTATAATACTTAAATGTTAATCGACTTCTTTAATTTTTTTATTTGTCCGACAAAGATTTTAACCTTCTTATTCCTTTTTAATTTTACGCTTTTCAATCGATCTTCCACTAAAATGTGAAATTAACGCCAATTTTAATTTTTTCGGGTCCCTACCACATTTTTCTTTTTTAAGGTTATGCAATTGTTATCTCCGAACGAAAACACATCGATAATGTTGCTAAAATAGTTCATCCCAGAGAGAAACCGTAAAGTGCATTGAATATTTTAAAATGACATTATAAGGCATTGAAGACAATGGCTGATTCGTGTAGCAAGACCGGCAATTTTATTAGGCACATACATCCGGGCTTACTGCTCGCGCTACTCTCGGATCAGTGGTTTTCGCACGCCGTTAAACTAAAAATAGTAGATGAATATCGGAACGAGCAAAAACAGTGCAAGTGCGAAACGAAACACGAAAAACATTCACCAAAAACAATAAGTGAAAAAAGAATTGTACTTAAAAATGTGTCCAATCAACAGAGAAAAGTGTGCAAACATCCAAAAGAACGTCGTACAAGGGTTAAATAGGTTTACGTTGCACCAGCTTTTGTAAATAGAAGTAACTTCTAACGTAATAAAATACATATTTCTTGCCTTAAATACCCTTGATAAAGGAAGTTCACGACACCACTACGATGAATTTCGGGCATTAGTGCACATGCGAACTCCATTAGAGGACGTAGAAAACGAAGCGTTTTGGGCCGAGGAGGCGTGAACTTTTTTTGTAGTCCATCCCAAGCACCCCCATACTGGTATCATTTTCATCCGTTGGCTAGCAGCGTAAGCCCCCACCTGTACTTTTCAACCTACTTGGTTTCTCACAGCCTGAAAAGTCCAGTAAACTATTCCCATGTTTGTAAATGCCCGCATTCAATTACTGGCGTAAGGTCATGTGTTAACATTGGTATAAATTAAGGTTAGAATACCAAAATATAACTTGAGGTATTGATTGCTGCAGAACGCAAGATTGCCTTTGTCCCTTAATGGAAGTTTCCACAATACTTTATACCAAGTGTATTTAAAATATTTCTCCCGTCTATTGAATGTCAACGGACTTCTTTAGTTAGCAAGCTATATTGTGATAGAAATTTTATCATTACGTGACCTTAAGCTACTAACACACAGTGCAATTTCTGCTAAGTAAATTCTTTCGGCGGCGTAGTTTTAGTGGTACATATAGTTTTACAGTTAAAGAAATAACGTTATTTTACTATAAAAGGAGCTTCAGGTTGGGAAAAAAGATGTAAGGATGGAGTTGAAAGGAAAAAGTTGAAGTTTCGAGACGGAAATTTGCATTGAATTTAGCCTATTCACAACAAAATGCGCCGCAAAAGGGTCCGTAGTTGCACATCCTAACTGCAGGACGGTGTTCTACAAATGGGATCCAAGCTATGGGGACCTGGATTCCAGAGCGTTCTCTACCTCCGCTGCAATATTAATTCAAAGCCTCGGGAATATAAAATGTCACGAAGTATGCATATACGGCATATTTCACACCTTTTTGATTCCTCATACATTCTATTTTCCTTAATTCTGTCCTAGCTCTTTTGTTTCATCTTCTAGCTTCGCTCGGCGCCTCAGTTGCACAGAAATAAAGTTTTAAATCCAACTTTAAAAATGGGGGTGAAGATGAGCAAGATACACGAAGGATAAAATCATTGACGAAAGAGGCTTTTACTAATAGGAGGGAAAATATGCCAGCAACCCTCCATAAAGATTTTGATAAAATATTTTAAATTATGGAGCGTACCATAGAGTGGTTGTGTGGTTTGAAAATTAGAGAAGGGGGGTGAGAGGAGAATGTGGACGTTTCAGATGTGGGGATGGCGAAGAATCGAGATGGTAGAGTTATAAAGAAGTGTACTTTTGGGATTACCCCGTGTCTACTAGATTTAAAACGTCAACGTTTCTTCTCCTTTGCCGGAAACCTTTTCAGGGCTAATGAGTAAGGTTCTAGCTATGGCTGGTGAGGATAGAATGTTGCAGGAGGAAATTAGAAAGAGCCAGAGTAGGTGGATCAAGGGGGTGATTAAAGGTGCTGGTGTATCGAAGAGCGCTTTAGAGAGTATAATTATACGGAAGAGAATCACCGTAATAGCCAACATGAAGGGAAATGCAAAGAGGGAAATACTGAAGGAAAGGCGTGGAAATTGGTCTATATAAATCTATATTATTTTGGTGCTCTAATACTACCGGACCACTAAAAATGATATGCCATAGGAAAATTAAAGAAATATTTTTCCATATAGTAAGGGTATCATCGTTACTCCTCACGTTACTATAATGAAAAATTGATATTTATGTTATCTGCATGTTTTTTTTATTATAACATGCTGTAGTAGTTGTGAAAAAGTGTATTCCGTTCAAGATGCCCGTTTAAGACGGATTTAAGATTTTACCGCAACCAGATGGGGGAAAGAACGTATTATTACACGGCTGATCCTCTGAGCCGAGCCTGTTAAGTTATCGATCAAAGTTGGACACGAATTCTAATGATGGCATTTTAGCCCTAAATACGCTATTAAAGTGGCAGAGGAAATTACATCAAACTTCCCAAGAACTGACCTCGGGCGAAGTTGTGAGGGAAAACAAGATGAGCCCGTAGAAGCAAGCAATATTTGGAGGACGGAGTAGGGTGTGGATTGGGAGGAAGTCCTTCGTTAGTCGCAGACGATAGAAGATAATTTTCAAGGACCGCCATAAAATTTAGTCACATCCGGTATAAATCATGTGATAAATGTGATGAATGGAAGGGTGCAATTTTCGAAGTTCTCTCTTCTGCGGGATTCTGCCTTTCAAAACCCGCGAAGAAAAGTCTAAAGGTCCTTAGAAAATTGATTCTACCTTTCTCTAGAAAATGTATTCTCTTGATAATTATTTACTAACGTAATAGACCGGCTGAAAATTAAAAACGTGGTCTTTTGTGGGGATTTGTAGCTCCGACCGTGGGAACAGCACCACCGTCTACACTGCCTAAAGCCCTCATTCCTATCGGCATAGCTTTCTCTGCAATCCACCACAAGAGTGTAATTCTCTCCCAGGGTGAATTATAGACGCGTGAACATACCTTTTGTTAGTGACTTGAAAACTACAGTTTAAGCGTTAAGTTAACTAAATCCTCCAAGGTAACAAAACAGTTTTACTTGTGAAGCAGACGTCTACCTCAAATTATTTTATCCTGGGCACACTTTATACAAATTTCATAGATATGTCCCTGGTTACATGCCAAGCATGGGAATAAATGTCTAAGGCATGACATTATATCTCAGTTAGCTTCCATCACATGTATTATTGCCCCCTTTGCACGCGGAAAAATGTTTACAGATCCTCGCTACTATTTAGAGATCGGGGTTCCAGTTTTGGTAACAGTGAATGATTTTTATCATCAATTTTTGCCACGATTATTTTTTGAGCACTCTCCCTCAAGCTTTTCTTTTTGAGAAGGTAAAGGGGTGAGATGTAGTGGAAGGAGAACATACTCATGGACATTCGCATTTTTCCACAAAAGAATTTTATTGTTTGAAAAAGTGCGATTGCGCTGTTAGTATTTATTATTTATTTTCGTCTTTTCATATTGGTGTCCGTCTTTCCTACCTCTTTCTGTAATTCCCCTTAATAGCAGAATTACTTAGTTGATTCTTGGCCTCTAATTAAAGTCCCTGCTCATGTGGTATGGACTGTGGATGGAAAGTTTTTAACAAAGTGATGTCATTACTAAATATAATTTCAACCCACTCTCATGCCACCTAATTTTACGTACGGTTGAAGCATACGCGCCGACGATTCGGCAGACTCATGGAGAACAAATGAAAAATATCCCCACTTTCCCGCCTGCCATTCCGGAATCACGCACTGTACCTAATTAAACATTCGGCACCATCGATGAAAAATTCTCTCTCTCTCTCCCAACATCCCCCCGAGAAGGCCCGTCCAGTGCGCGTCAAAGCGCTTGAGTTCCTCTCTCTTCCGTCCGAAGGCATCATTAAATTTTCGTGGAGTGGAAGCTCCATTGCCTCTCGTCGGTGGAGATCTTTGTGCATGCGCGCCGAAAAAGAGCGTTATATCCGTCTCGATGAGCGATTCCAATCCCGCGTCGGAAGAGCGGCCAAAAAAGGACCGCGGATATCCGACCGCGGTCCGCCTCCCCCCTCCCCCCCGCCCCAAACCAACCCCCTTGCACTTTCCCTTCATTTCGAGCCCTCGGCGTGCGAATTAATGTAGCGGCGCTTCGCTGATATCAAGCCAGCGAGACGCCGTAACTCTTCTCCTCCTTCTCCCTCCCAACCCTCCCCCCCACACCTCTATCCCCACTCCCACCACGTTCGCAGATTGCGATCTCAATAATAATGGCGGCGGTGGGAAAAAATATGAACAGCGACGTCCTTTTATTTCGTTCGGGACGGACGATTGTTCCCTCGGGAACGATCCGATCTTTTTTTCCTCACTCTTCTTTTTTTAGTAAAAAAAATATATACATACATAAAGGACGTAATTATATGCTGTGCTTAGGTATGACTCCGGAGGGAGGTTACGAGGGGGTGAGGGGGGTGGTTTGGGGGTGGACGGTTTGGAAGGGGAGGTAGGAACACCCTCTAGAATACGTGCACGCACACGCGAAATGTAGTGCGTGTGTGTTCATGCGAGAGAGTAAATAGATCTCTCTCTCTCTCAGGTGCATGTGGCGCTATCGTTTTTATTGCTCGAGGAGCAAATCCAATAAAGGCGACCTTCCTGAGGGCTTAAATCATCCGCCGCGACGGAAGACTCGATAATTCTTGGCCCGAGGATAAATCGGGGCGTAAAGGGGGTGGAAATGGAAGGTTTGAGGGGAGAGAGAGAGGTAGAGGCACGCTCTCCCGTGTTTTTTTTTTGGCGCACGATCGCAACGACGAGATACGAGCCATTCCTCCCTCTACGAATTCGGCGAGATTTGCACTTCTACTCCGAAAAGATTGCTTAATTGATGACTGCGATGGAAAATCCAGTCTCCCGTACAAGAGTTAACCCTTGCTGGATAAAACGCCGTTCGTCACATCATTAAACCGCCCCAAGGGAGGAGGAGACAGAGATATGCACCAAAAGTTCTAAATCTAGCGTGGTACGGTCCTCATTCAGTGTACAAATTCAAAACGCTTTTTCTGCCATTTTTTAATGTGACAATCAATCGATTAGAATATTTCCACTTTCCAATGACGATCTACCTGTACGATGATATTTGGCTATGGAAATAGAAGGAGGTTGCCCATAATAACTCTTTTCTATCTCCCATTGCTGAATTTATGGCCGGCTATTACCGCCCATGGTCTAAAGAGCCTTCAGGTACAATTATATTCTTTCTTCTAATTTTTCATACTTGATGGTAAACATTATATGGGATGTCATTAATGCCAAATAGTAAAAATTGACATTAACATTTGCTTAAAAATCTTTTAATTGGGCGCGGCTTTTGAGATAAAGTATGATACTATTAAATGTACACTTCTTAGTCAGTGCGTTGATTCTTACTTAGCGTATTGATTTTGCATAGACATCAGTAACGCATTTGAAATTAACTCACTTGTAAATGCGTCACAGCAATTACACTCATAATGGTGCTAGTTTAGCAAATATCGATTTCAATTTAATATTGAGATGACTTTAGTTCCGTAATATAAAAATCTCGGATTTTCTGTCAAGAATATATGATTTAATTGTTTAAATTTATCTTTAAGGCATGCTTCCGATACATTTTTGTATAGGAGGGACGAAAAATCTAGCATTTAAAGGTTAACAGAAGCAATAATTGCATCATTGATTTTGAATAATACTATTAAATAGGATTAATTTAGGCTTAGTTGACTCTAAAAGTACCAATACTCTTTACATTAACACTATTTATTACGGATTTGTTGGTTGCCGATTGGTACCCATTATTTCACTCAATATCTTCATTCCGACGCACTTACTACAATTCAACTAAATGACAAAGAGATTTAGTATTTTCAGAGAACGATGCGAACAAAGCCGTTGCCTCTGAAGCCACTGTCTATCTTCCCGGTGTGGTTTTAGACACCACACTACGGGGATTAGTTTTCTATGAATGTCTCGATCGCTGCGATATTTCCTCACTCATTGACCGAATTCCTGACACCAAAAACTTTGGATTATTTTCTCCCGAGTTCTTAATTGATCACGAGTGTTTAAATTTATTCGTCTGCACATGTAAATCACTAATATCTTCTAAATAGCAAATAATCCAAGTGAAATTTACGGAAAAATAAAAATGGCAATGAAAAGATGGCAACGGAGAGAAGAATATAACACGTTATTTTAAGAAAGAAAATTATTGTTACTCACTTTTAAATGGACTCAGCACGGCGATAGGGCTATGACAGAGTTATATATTTTTCTAGTTGCCTAAGCCGACATATATACTCGCAGCACTTTATTTAAGGGGAGTAAATTTCAAGAATATATTTGATAGGACGGGAAATGCGAAGCTCATGAGAGTCAGACTAAGCGAAATGCCGTCTTTAGGCAAAACGTAATACCGAAATATGTAATAATTGATAAAAATACTATTCGATCCATAAACCTTTTCCACATATGCATTTAAGGTCGGAATTTATGCTTTTTTAGCTTCCGCCGAGGGAAACATGAGGAATTTACGGTAAGGTTACCCAAAGCAGAACCCTTTTGTATGAATGCATGCGTGGAGAAAGCTCACCCAAATGGAACTCACCCTTGCGGTGGCTTGCAGGGTATTATGTAGATTTAGATGAAAAGAGTACAAAGCTGCGAAGAAAGGCATTCGAAACCTACAACATTTTGGTTGATGTAATATAAATGTAATGTAAACAATATACATACTAGTAGGGGGATTTTTATTTAGACTATTAAATGTTATGCTTGTAATATGCCACTATGCAATATAATAATGGAACCTTCTAACAAGCCTTATGGCTTAGAAGGACCAAGTTTTTTAATGCAAATAAAGGCATTAATTTAAAAAAAATACATTTTGAAGCATTAGAAAAGGTTATGATTGGCTGCAGGTTGTGGAAGTTATATTCATGGTAATTTCAGCTCGAAACGTTTAAAAACAAATGTACTTGTAGCTTATAGCGTCTGCAGCCAGTTGGAAAATATTCATTGCAAGTTATAATCCATTTTCAGAGTTGTCATGATCACTATTTTGTGGCTGTACTGGCTGGAGACTGGAGGGAGGAAATAATGCGTGAAGCTTTTCGTGAGAATTTTTCTAATCTGTTCCAAACATCATTTCTCATGGTGATACAGATGATGAATATAATCCTAAAACTGGCAGGAACATGAAATCCTCGCCATTGCTACAGATGCATAGAATGGGGTTGGAGTAACGCTTAGAGTACTGCCTTCCACCCCGAGGATCCGGGGTCGAATCCAGGCATGACAGATATGTTTCATCAGTGAACCGGCAATAAAACTCGAATGCTTTGTGGAAGGCATTCGAGTGCAGTACTCCGTCCGTCGGATGGAGCGTTAATCCGTCGTCACATTGTCTCCTTTCTTTAAGAACGGGCTAATACCGACGCCTGGTTCCTCTCCACCCTTCCTTTTTACCCTACATCCAACCTCCTTTCACATAGCCACCTATACATGGCGAATATGACCTTTGTTGCCCGAAGCCTCGTCCTAATGACAGCAATAACGGGTGAAACTGGGCACAAGACATGGTGGGATGTGGGGTTGATTTGCGGATTTTCCCTTCGCGCGGAATCGCGTCAAATTCCTACTTTTTCTACGATTTCAGAGTCAATAAGCAGGAGAGAGAGTAGATGGTTAGCACAGGTAATCAGGCACAATATGGCACTGGACCATTTTTCAATACATATTACCAGGAAAGTGAGGGGGACCGAAGAAAAGATGAAGACATATGCTGGGATAAAGTGGCGTGCCAAATACATGTTGATTTGATGAAAGACGCTGCTTAAGGAGGGAGGAACACATGCAGCAGAAGGCAAGTGGGTGTGTTTCATCAAAACCTAACCCCAATCCTTAAAAATAAAACAATAAATCAAATGTATTCTTCCGCTCGACTCCCTTTCATTAATTTACAAGAAGGATTTGCGAGTAATTCGTAGGGTTGACATTCGACAACGGTTTTAAAATGCGGAAGGGTCCAATTCCCCTCTTGTCGGTGAGACTAATCCCCTCCCCTTCCCTGGGCGACTACTGCCATCTCCCCAACTCATTGCTGGCAGGAGGAGATTAAGGATGCGCAGCAATGGGAAAGACTGACAAAAGGAACGGGAGATAGAGAGAGCGAAAGATAGGGACGGAGTTGACGAAGTCGGTGCCATAACGACCACAGGGGGGGAAGAGGGAATTAGTCGCATCGGGGAAGAATTGAGTTTTCCTCTCCTTCACTTCCTTCCCCATCGCAGGAATTAGTCTTGTCAAATGGATCCTTGTCGCGCAATAATGCGTCGTGAGTCAGCCGGAGAAGCGAGGCCCTTGTGACCAGCCTGGAAGGGGGTTGTAGGGACGCGAGGGGGGGGGATGGATCCAGGGGCAGCTCGGCCTCCCCAAACGAATTGCCGCAATAGGTTATGACTCCTTCGTGCCGGGATTTGCAATTCAGAAAAGGACAGTAAAGAGAGCTGTATATAGTCGTTGTTCGGGTTTACCCTGCGTACTATACCATGGGCCCAAGTCTTGAATCTTTCGTTACGCTATAACAAATGAAATTTGTCGTTATGATAACGTCATTCGTTTCAAGTAATTCGTTTATCCACGTTGATAACAAAATATGACGTTTTCGTTGCCAACGAAACCGTCAATATTTATTAGGTGAGTAACGAAATTTTCAAGACTTGGGCCCCATGTGTGTTACCTGACGTTTTGTGGCCGTTGCTGGTCACTTTATCAAAGGGACTCCCTTCATTCCCTTTGATAAAGTGACCAGCGACGGCCACAAAACGTCAGGTAACACACCTGATTAAGTACGTGGGGTAAACTCGAACAATGAATATACACAGCTATAATGACTCGCGAAAGTTTCAACCAAGAAGTAAAGAGAGTATTCGTGTATTGCATCACCAAAAAAAACGCTAACCAATTGAAATTAATAATTTACTCATTGTTGGTAGCAATGGATGAAAGTGTAAGGAAATACTGAAAAGCAGGTGTCCCACGGGCAAACGTTCATCAAATGTTTTGGTCCAAACTGTTCCATCCAATTGTTTGGATGAAACAGAAATGGGTGCCCCACGGCTCAGCGATTTGGTCCAAAATAGACGAACCAATGAAATGCGAGGAAATAGTATGCAATGCAAATGGCTGAAACGACCAAATGCGAATAAGCCGCGTCAATTGTAATTTTAGCGAAGAAATCGCGCATAAATTGAATTCACTTTGCACAAACAAATCATGCATTAGGTTCCGTATATAAAGTCGCTTTTTCTAAGCACTCAATAACTACAATGCCTGTCTCAGGGCTTCATAAAGACGTCAGTTCCATCGGTTCCGTGATCGCCACTCTTCATTCCAAAGAGCTCTATTCGAAACACTCTCAAAAAAGCGGAGTACGTGGTTTTGGATGAAAAGTTTGAACAAGCTCTGCTTGGATCCAAAGTTTGTTTGCAAAAGTTCGGACCAAAATCCATTTGGATGCATGGGTGAATGGAACGGTGTAGTCAAAAATTTAGGGTTAAAAATAAAAAAAATTGATGAAAATTTGACCGTGGGAGGTGCAAAAGCCGGCCGCGGTAGCCAGAGGGTAAAGCGCTGGCCCAAAACTCAAGAGTCGCAGGTTCGAATCCCACTTCGGGCATGATTTTTTTATGCCCGTTGAACACGATTCTTGATCCAGTACTAGTCCGAGGATACCTACACGCCAGTATGATAACTTTCCAGTATCGTGTGATAAGAGAACCAGAGTGCTGCACAGCAAGCATGATCGCTATCATACTCGCTGAGCAACTTAATTTAATACTCGATTAATATCTGTCGAAACGCGTTACTAGTTTGTTACTAGCTCCCATTAGGACCTAGTAACCGCTGACCATTTATGTAAAGCGTTTACAGTCACTGTGTGATCTTCTCCTTCTTAAATTAGTTGGTGATACAGCTTCATAGTAAGAATCGCAAGCAAAGTACAGTTATCGACTATGATCTTCTAGGATGGTTCCGACCTCAGTATCAAATATCGGTTAGTATACTACGCTTTCTGCTGGATCAAGCATTTTGTAAAACGAGCTTTACGCCCATATATACGACTGCTACTGAATGGGGGCGTTTACTTGGAACCGAAATCGCAATTTTGTACACGAAATTGTCAGATGTAAACGAAAAAAGAATTTTAGTGAAAAAATTAACCTTCTAACCACAACCATTCACTCATAAATCAAAAATTAAAATAAGCAAAAGGTGACACCCACCGAAAAAGCTGCTTTGATAACATTGACGTCATTTTCCTCCCGTCCTTGACTGCTTTTCAAGGAAGGAAAGGTCTGCTCGCACAGATGCTGTCGCAACTGCTCCTATGGGCAGAGTCAGCTGTGTCCCCCCCATTGCGATGAGGCGAAGTAGCTTCGAGGGCTCAGTTGTGATTGGACGAAGTCGAACACGTCAGAGGTTGCACCACGCCCACTTTTCCGAAAGGGTTAAAAGCATAAGTTTTTCACCGCTTATAACTCGATAAATAATTGACGGATCAAACAACGGAAAAATACGGCTTTTATTTTACAAAATCTATCGTATTCCGCAATTAAAAAAATATGGTAAACGACCCAATTACAAAACATAAGTTAAGTTTAATGATAAAGATATTTCCTCGAATGCTTATAATTTAACAGAAATTATTGTTTATATCCTGTGCCACATGATGCGTACGTAACAATAACATGACGAATGAAAAAAATTAATTCAAATGAGAAGCTGCACAGAATGTAATGCTGCTTCATATGTCTAGAGCATTCATTTAGCTCAACACCAAAATCGGTGATTGAGTTACTAACAAGTGGATTTCACGTTTTAGATCACATCTCCGAAACGATATGAAATAAACATGCATTTATTTTACTCATTTTAAAGTTTTTTAAACGTGATTTAAGATGAGGCAATTTGCGTTGATATATGTCAAAAAACAACGTCGATAGAGGCGTTTGAATGTGAAGAATTGGGTACAGAGTGCTCGACGGGAAAGCATACCCATGTATGCTTTTCCGTCTAAAACCGCTGAAACCACTGTCCTAACCTATGTGGTGGCCCACTGGGTACTCTGAAGATACAGAGGGAGTAGATAAAAATGGTTGATGGTTTAGCGCACCATCTCATAAACTTACTTACATTCTTGTATGTTGTAGTTTTCAGGGGTGCTTAATGGGAGCGATCCATGATTAAAGAAAACGCTTAGTTCTTCTACATAAAATATTTAATAACACGACCTAGGTTTGAACGCACAGCCCCATAATCAGGATGATATTTCAAGTGGAAGAACGAAGCGTTTTCTTTAATCATGCACCATCTCCGCTAACTATAATCGAAAGACAAACTCAACATGAAAGCCAGAGGTTGGGTTTGATCCAGGCCCCATTGAGAGGCGTGTTTATGATAAGGTGACCTATTTGCTTCCAGGGAAAATTGGTGGCTATTTTAAAAACTATGGCATGTCAACAAATATCGTCAGATAGACATTTTTCATGCATTATGCATGCATTTTTTCATTAAGAAGAGACATGCATGCATTTTTTCATTAAGAAGAGAAATGCACATATATTTCAAACATTGTATTTAACTACCAAAATGTGTATGTAAAATGAGCGATTTTAAATACACACTTATTTCATTTTTTCTTTGGAACCTAATGACGTCAAAATTATCCTCAGTGATGCAACTAAAATACTGAGATTTTAAATAATATCAAGCATCGGAGAAATTAATTGATTACTACTCTCCAATCAAAATTCCAAGACTGAAATTAGAAACTTGCGATGGAAACAAAAGCTAAATGTTGACATATTATGTATTGGCTAAATATTGATCACGATACAGAAAATAATGTTTCTCAATCGAGAATCTTAGAAAATATATACACAGATAAAATTATTAAATTTATAAAAAACCCACATAACATTTTTGTTTATATTAAGTTGAAATAACGTGTGGACGTGTTTTTGACAAATACGTTATTAATGTCGGCGTGTTTCTTCAAAACATGAACAAGCCGTCACTTTTTGGATTCAAACTGTAATTTAAAATACTAAAATATAATTTACAAATTTTAAATGTACAAGGAGTAATGTAGAATACAGCGAGAAAAAATAGAATCTAATTCAATATTATGTATGTCTTTTAATGACTTCATAAAAACCCTCCAAACTCGAGTGTGAATAATATTTTGGTATCCAATAGGCGTCCAATTTAAACGATTTGGTTATGGAGATATTTAGTTCTGCAACCCTTCAATTGTATTCAATTATATGATGGATTTTTCTTAAGGAAACGTACAAAAATGCGTTAATAGCACTAACCTGTGGAGTTTCAATGTAAGAACCTTCCGTGGATAGCATCCTACCTACTGATTACTCAATCTTCAATCGCCGAGTGTACTAAAAGCACCAGACCTGCAATAGCAAACGCGGTTTGAAGTGAAGGAAATCAACTGTGGTATTTTTTTTTGCATCCGGATTGTTCTGTTTTCCCATATACCCCTGAGACCTCATAGGTATTTTGCCTGACATCAGGTTTCCCAGGGGCTGAACCAACAGAGCTTGACAAACATCCTTGTCCTGGGTGGAGAAAAACTCACCCAGGCGGGACTCGAACCCACCACCCCATGATTAGCAGGCGAGGACTTTATCTCGCCGCCACCTGGCCGGCATATATATATTCGTTCATTCCTTCTGAGGTGCATTTCATGGTTTTGAAAGAACAAATGTAACTTGTGGCATTAGAGAATCACCACAATATATATAGTGATATATGGTGCAGAAAATAGTTTGCCACTGTCACTACCATAGAGAAATTCAAAGCAAGAGGTTGAAGTAACTTACTTCAGTTTGGAAATAGCAGCCATTTAAACACTCCGAAACTGTAAATTGTGGGTAATCACATGATATGGATGATTGATTTAACACAAATTTCGGTAAAAAGCATTAAATCATATATTAATACTTCCTGGCCTTCGACGAAAAGGCGATCGTCCTTTCAAAAATCTTTTGAGGAGGACATGATTGGTTGGTTCGTGAATTCAATTGTTCCAATAAATCTAGGTATATCTCTACTATTTATACAAGTCGTCATAAGAAATGTATCGGGCTAATAAGAAGTTAACTTGAGCGAGGAACGGTTGACGTCTCAGAGAATAAACAGATGCGGGAAATAGGTGTTCATCATCATCGGTCAACAATCCTAGGATTGGTTTTACGCAGCCCTCCACTCGATTCTTCTATCGTTCAACCTCTTCATATTGATGTAGCTCCTCTCTTTTACATCCTTCACAACTTGCTCCATATACCTCATACGAGGCCTGCCTTTTCCATTCTTCCCGTTCACTTTTCCCTCGACGATTTTCTTCATTAGGCCATCGTGTCTTAAGATGTGGCCAATTAAGTTATCCCGTCTTCTTTTTAGGGTTTTCAGTAGACCTCTTTTCTCCAAATCTTCTTAAATAATCTTCGTTTGTCACTCGGTCGATCCATTTTATCTTCATCAGTCTTCTGTAGCACTACATTTCAAATGCTTCCATCCTTACCTCTCTGCTCCTGTTGTCGTCAATGCTTCGCTCCAATATAGTAAAATGCTCGAGGTGTATCTTCCTTTGAAATATTTCCTCACTTCCAGGCTTGTATTTTAACATCTAAGTAGAATCTACTTTCGGTAAAATGTCCTTTTCGCCTGGGAAATTCTGCAGATAATTTGTCTTTTACCTCGTCCATCGCAGGTTACTCGGCATCCTAGGTAACAGAACTTTTCCAATTCCTCGATTTTTTTTGTTTTCCTAGTTTAATATTGGTCCTGACTTCTTTTCGCCTACTGCCTACTATTACCTTAGTCTTCTTTTTATTCAATTTATTATTTTATTTTTGATTTTCAAATAGGTGTTAGCGGGAATAAATAATTTTTTCCGTTTATTTATGCCAAAAAGATACTTAGTTTAAGGCCTATACGGACGCTATAAGGACGATTGCATCCGAATAGTCGGCTCAGGGCGAGATAAGTCTCCGACCGCGACGCTAGAGGATCACTGCGAAGGGAATCGGTTGGCAAAAACTAGAGGAACGCGGCGAGCACGAGGGAAGCCATCGAGTCTGAGGAGCGATCAGGACGTGGGAGACTGGAGGACCGCCTGCGGGCACGATCGCCGAGCGAGACACAGCCTCCCACTTAACCTAATCCGACTCCATCTCTGAGCCATCAAAATCCACCCCACCCGACGACCCCTGCGGACGACGACGCCCTAACTGCCCGCTTTTACTACCGCCCTCTGGGACCTCGCCGCCCCCTTCCCGCCCGGGGCGGGAGAGACTCTCGCCGCTGTCCCCCAACTCGCCCCCCCCCCCAACCTCTCATTCCAATCGCCACCGTTGTAGAGGAGCGTAGGCATCTCCCCAGAGGATATCGCCAACACCCTCCCCAACCTCTCCTTTTAACCCCAGCGCCCAATTCTATGGTCCTTCACCACCCGAGGCCAAGCCCACACCTCCGCCCCAGGATCAGACTCGATCCGGGTCAGATAAAAACGTCTTTCTGCCCCATTTCCCTACGGAAAACCTTCAGCAGGATAGGAATAAAAGCTCCCCCTCCAAGCGTACCCACATAAATCTTTCCTTCCGCCCGCCCTTGACCCCCCCCTACCCTCCCCCTCCTGAGATCTCTCTCCCAATTCTCCATTAACCCTCAACCCAACCCCCGCCCTTTTATTCCCCCACCACCCACTGTCGAAGAGGGGGAGCGGAGTAAATACTGGCCCGACTTTTAAGGCAGGAAGTGTATCGCGACGGAGGGTGGCTGACGGGGGCGCCTGGGGAAATGGCTTCGCTAAAATTCAAAGCCCTCCACCCTTCCACCGATGAGTCCTTCCTTTCTTCCATTCTAGTATGCGCAGAGCTATGCCCCACGAAGCCAAAAACAATTGAAGGGTGGAAACGGAAGGGAGGAGGCGTAGGGACAAGCAGGGCGGGGGATGGTTATACGGGAGGGGGAGAGGACTTTAACAAGGCTGTCGGGAGGCAATGAGCTTCGCGAAGAAAAGGAGTTAAATTGGCAGTGACGAATGGTGTTCGGGACTGCGATGACGTGGTGGAGCTGTTGGGAAAGAACAGTGTCCAATCATTGGCCACGGAGGGTGCCTGGGTGGAGGGAGAGGAGGGTGAGGGCGATCATGTTTGGCGAAAGGAAAAGAGTTACGCGGTGGGAAGCGGAGAATGCTTCAGTCCTCAGGAAGGAAGACAAAGGAAGTCAGTGTCAGTGATGTAAGCGTGAGCCTGAAAAGTTTCAACGACATGCGTCTTGCAAGACGCCATCTTCTCACCGATAAAGGATTGCGACTTGACAAAGAGGATTTGTAAACTAGGCTGATAAACAGTTGAAGAGCTTACCGATGATCACTCTAATTCACGAAAGTCTTTTTCTAGAAGGAATCATAATTCTTAAAAATCGACATTACCGAGGTCATCCCGAAAATTACTCGACAAATCCTATTCGTTCTGCAACAGTCGGTACTTGCTGAAAATGTTACCGAACAAGTAGGTATTTTTAATGTTAAATAAATGTTCGAGGCGATTAGTCTGTTTCCAGAGAAATTAACCTCTGGAGAAATTTGCTGGACATTTTGAAATTCAATCAGAAAGACAACTCCTATGATGTCCATGGCATGACTCATGCGAGATTTGGAAAAACAGCTCCTGCAACTAATACAAAAAGAAATATTCGTTCTAAAATGCAATGAATCTTTTTTATTTTAACTTTCATTACACGCATGTAGAATTGTGCCAAGGTCTAAGCTCACCTCCAAATTCCTGTACCCTATCATAAATCTCTATCCAAACCTTATACCGCCAACTATTACTAAATAACCTGTCAAAAGAAAGAACTTATCAGAGAATGTCTTTACCTCGCTTGATTCGCTATCACATGTTAGAGGCTAATACTCCCATGAGGGAAAATTGTTTTGTATATTTATGAATGCCCCGTGGGATTGCACAATTATGAGCTTTAATCACTTCTTCATAACTAAATTGTTAACGAAGAATGTGTTATTACAGCGGTTATCAAATAATTAAGGGTTGATCGTCAAACGTTTAGACCTATAGAAAGCATTAGTATTGTAACCAGCATCCTCTAATTGGCTATACTTGAAGCATTATCGGAAAGACCAGAGGATTTACTAAGAAGAAGGAAATAATTATGTTCGGTGGTTTACCGAGGGGAGTGAAAAAATGGTGAAGACCCTGAACCAAGCTAGCAGAATGATCTGTGTTGGCTGCGGCGACGTATATGGTTTATGATTGTGGTCCAGAGCGAGGCGAGATGGCCGTGTTGGAGGCTGGAGGAAGTGATCTGCCCTGAGAAAGCAAGTACAGACGAGGTTCGGGACGAGGGAGAAGATCAGGCGGAGTGCACTTCATGCTTGAAGGGTGATGGGGAAGAAAGGGAAGTGGGGACTTCAAAGAAAGTCATTAAATGTCGGTCTAAGGGAAGCGAGGAAGAATGTTGACTCTAAGGTTTTCAATGACGAGTGGTCGGAACGCTTGATAGTAATTAAGTTCTTTGGAAAAAATGAACTTTAATTGATGACTCATGGGATCTTAATAAGGTTTCTAGCGACTTTTCGAATGCGTGAGATTCTAATTTCCTGGCCAGTCCTTGCTTTACAAGCAAGAATGAATCTTTTAAGCAAATTCAAAACCGATCTTATTTCCAATGCCGTCAAGAATATTTTAGCAACTCCTCCGTATTAGGGTCGATTGGAAAAATAATAAGATCAAAGACACCAACAGATTGATTTGAAATTATTTCCTCACCGCGAGTAGCAAGGGATGAAAATAAGCGTCATAATAATCACGTTGTTGCTTATCTTAGCTTGTAGTAATGAAAATCTTGAATTTGCGAAAATCAGAATGTGACTCTCCAATCGTATACTAACATTTCACGATGATGAATAATTTGGGAATGCAAACATATAATTACCTTACACTTATACATTAAAAATATATATATGATCTTCTGGTTTTTAGTTGAGGCTAATTGGAGGAGGGGATCGACAGCTGAGGTCATTTGCACCATTTAGGATATGTGGGTATTGGGTAGAGGAAGGAAATAACAGAGATGAAAATACCAAAGAGACGAAGGAGGGCTAGAGAGAAACCCGGCGTCGGTATTTGTCCCTTCTCTTAAAGATAGGCGCCAAGGGGTCCACGGCTTAACGTCCCATCTGACGGACGGAGTACTGCACTTAAAGTACTCTCCACATAGCACTTAAGTAGCAACTCATTGTCCAAAGAAAACTCTACCACCATCGGATTTGGAACACATGGGCCCTTCGGGATGGGAGGCTCAAAGCCTTGATTCCCACCACGTCTTTTATCCTTATGCATCACGCATCATAACCGCACGCACCGTCTGTCTAACACTAGAATTATAGTTCATTGTCATGTAAATTTTGGCTTCGTGGTTGTACGTAGTATATGTTAGACTCTGAATCAACATATCCCATAATCCATATAAAATGACTTAAGACTACCCTTTAAAAGTAAATGTGGATGTTATGGGGAAAATTTTGCAAGCGCATAACACTCCTTCCTATGGTGACCATTAGGTGTATCTCTCACGTAAGAGGACCCTGGTGAATCATTTTTTCCCGAAAATGTTTAATGGATACGGAATTTCAACTTGACTCGCCCCTATATATTTTATGAAACTATCGATAACAAGTCCGAGGATACCTATCTTATTCGTTTCTGTGCATCAGACTGTAAATCTGGTGCGTGCGCTTAGATTAAAATAACTTTCATAATAAAACAACACCTTATAATGTTTCCCAGTGATTTAATGAAGACCGTTTGATTCCGGCGGATATAGCATCATCGTCAAGAATCCATAAATAAATATACATTCGTGACAATGACGTTGTCATCATCATCAGTCATCAATCCTCAGATTGGTTTGACGCAGCTCTCCACTGAGTTCTTCTATCGGCTAATCTCTTTATAGTAAAATAAAAGTACTTGATTAATTCCACAATTTATTTGGAATGACTCGACCAGTTTCAACCTTTACAGGTCATCACCAGGAGTAAAACACAGAGAGAGAGAGAGAGAGAGGGATGTGAATATATACCCGAAGAGTGTGGAGGGGGTGAGGGGAAGTTTTTCATAAAACAATGAGAAGGAGGTAGGGTTGAAGGGAAGGAAGAACAAACCAGAAGGAACAAACAAGGGCAAACCGCATTAGACTATGAAGGTGGAGGTGAGGGAACCGGTGCGGAGAACAAGGGGGAGGAGGTTGATGGAATTAGGTCATTAAGCGGATGGTTACCATGTACATTTAGATATGATACGATTTCAAAGTTTTCTAAGAATTCCAATTTCATACCACTGTCAGATACATGTAAAAGCTTAGGAGAAAAATCAGATGAATGATCCTCGTCAATTAGATGGTTGGCGAACATAGACTTTTTATCTCCTTTGACAAACGAATTGAAATGTTCCGATTTTCGTACACTTTGTTTCCTTCTAGTTTGGCCAACATACATGGAGTTAATCTCTTCATGTTTACGTAATTCTTCGCTTTGACATCCTTCATCACTTCTTCCATATATCTTGCACGAGGCCTTCCTTTGCCATTCTTCCCTTCCACTTGTTCCTCGACGACTGTCTTCATCAGGCCATCAGGTCTCATGATGTGGCCGATCAAGTTGTCCCGTCCTCTTCATAGGGTATTCAGAAACTTCTCTTTTCTCCCACTTCTTAGAACTTCCACGTTACTTACTCGGTCGATCCAATTAATCTTCATCATTCTTCTGTAGGATGAAATTTGGATGGCATCCTCCCATTTCTTTTCCGCTGCTGTAAATGTCCATGCCTCACTGCCGTAAAGAAACACGCTCCAGATGTACGTTCTGATGAATTGTTTCCTTACTTCTACGCTTGTATTTCCAGAGGTAAGTAGATTCTTCTTTAGGTAGAATGCCCTCTTCGTCCGGGTTATTCTGCTTACTATTTCTTTCTTGCTTCGTCCGTCGTTGGCTACTCGGCTTCCAAGGTAACAGAACTCTTTCACCTCTTCCAGCTTTTGTTTTCCTAGTTTAACGTTGGTTTTGGCCTCTTCTCTCTTGCTGCACACCAGTATCTTAGTCTTCTTCTTATTGATCTTCAGCTGCTATCTGGCCATTGTCTTTTCCATGGTTATCAGCATCCTATTCAGATTCCTCTCTGTCTCTGCTATGAGTGCTATGTCATCAGCGAATTGCGAATTTTTTCCCCATGGATATTCACCCCATGGACCTCTTTGATTTCATTTATGGCTCTCTCGATGTAAGCATTAAAAATTACTGGAGACAGTGCACAACCTTGTCGCACTCCTTTCCTTATTCTTGCATTGCATTCCAATCCACGTTGTCAAAAGCCTTCTCAAAGTCCTCAAATGCAATGAACGTCGCACAGTGGTTGAAATTGGATGTCGGACAAAAGTCCAAAATTGCTTCTTTTGAGGTACAATCTTGAATCTTGTCATACACGCTGAAAATTGGTTGCTGATAATGGAACATTAAGTCATTTTTGAAAGATCTCATCCATTTTTGAGATACAGAGGCCCAAACATGGCCGAGTTTCCAAAAACACGCCCGATCTCGTTTTTTTTCAAAACTATTTGAAGTTAAGCTGCTGGTGGAGTTTTGGAAGGATTTTCATGGAGTAAAAAACATTATATTCCGGTAATATGGTACTTTATCTATATCATCCATTAGTTTCGAAGATTTTGGTTAATACTAGTTTGATATTACTCGCAAAATGGTGGACCTTTTTTTCCAGGCAAAATTCGACATAAAGACATTATCTTTCGTTTAAGGGCATTGCCACCCAGAAAACTACCATAAATGTATTAAATAAAAATATGTTAAGAATATAAAGCAAAAATGCTGGATAAAAGTTTGCGGCTGCGAAAATGAGCGCAATTTTACGATCGCACTTTACGGGCCCGGCTCCGCGACACGGGACCTAGAGACTCAGTGACTCCGTTGGATATTTCAAGTTGTTTGGGACTAATTATTGTAAATTGTCATTTTAAGCATGGTATACAGTCTCTCTTGACCCGAAATACTATATTGAAGATATTTCGAGGATATTGGATCGATCGATTTGATCACTGAACGCGTGACGCTGGTAAACATGCTTTGGTTAGGATACTTTACGGATTCATGCCGCATGTTAGAAACATCTGTTGGGTAGAATTTAAGTCTTCACGCGAAGGGTACCTTACACATTTACCAGGAAAGGTAACAGCCCGGATTCTTTTTCTACTTCTTACCCTTTTCACCCTCGCCGAAGAAACTCAACTTCTTGAATTTTAATTGGCATTTCATCATTACTAAATTATGGTCACTATGGATGTCTGCCCCAGGGTAGTTTTTGCAGTCCTTCACCTGGTTTCTAAATCTCTGATTTACTAAAATGTAGTCTATTTGAAATCTTCTTCTGTATCCAGGCATTTTCCAAATGTATCTTAATCAGTTATGGTTTTTAAACAATGCGTTGGCAACCTCTAACTTATGCTGCGTGCAGAACTCCAGTAGTCTTTCCCCTCTTTCATTTTGGTTACCTACCCAATCCATATTTACCAGTTATTCTTCCATCTTGACTTTCGCCGACGACCACGTTCCAATCTCCTAAAACAATTAGGTTTTCTTCTTCTTTCACCTGTTTCATAACTTCCTCGATATCTTCGTAGACTTCTTCCACTTCTTTATCTTCGTAGTCCATCGTAGGCATGTAAACCTGCACAACTACGATATTTACAGGTTTGTCTCGATCTTCACCATTATTATCCTTTCAGTAAACTGCAGGAAGCTATTCACACGCATTCCGGCGCTCTTTCTGAGTATGATCCCTACTCCAGCATTACCATTTAATGATCCCATGTGTGTAATTCTGTAGCTTCCACTCCAGAAGTCTCCTTCTTCGGGCCACTTCATTTCGCTGGTTCCTAATACGTCGAGGTCTGTTCTTTGCATTTCCACCTTCAGGTTCTCCAATCTTCCACAGGTCCGAAGTGATCTCAGGTTCCAAGTTCCTACCCTAAAATGTTTATCACATTTGACTGATGTACTCTCTCGGGCAGTCCCCGCCCAGAGATCCGAATGGAGGACTATTTTACCTCCGGAATATTTTACTCGAGAGGGTTCCATCACGTCTTGATTTAAAGAAAAGTGGAGCTGCTGCGACCCCTCGGGATAATAATGTGGTGGTTTCCCCTTGCCTTCCACATCGCAGTACTACAGCCGTTAAAGTAAATATTACCACGCCTGTAGTGAAATAAGTGTCGCTGTACCGACCTCTGTGGTCTCCACCTTCACTCTCGTAAAGAAGAGCTGCTTCCCTCTCCTCCGGGTGATGGGAAGCGTAATTGTTGGCGGCCTCCCGTCACCAAGTCACGGCAACTTCACAGGTTCTGTATTATTTAATGGCCTACGTCGAAATCTTTTTTACTTCATTAAATCATTGTGGAACCGTACAACATGTTTTTTTAAATTGTGTTGGTCTCATTGTTCCTAAACTCATCCCCGAGCTCCACCAATTTTATCTATCAATAGGTTATAGCAAATATTCCACAGAGAAAAAAAATCATTCGCCTTTACCGGGACTCGGACCCGGACCCCCTGATTTCCGGACAGGTGCTCTACTAGTTGAGCTACCAAGGCGTACTCTTTCTCTGTGGAAATTATAGAGGGGTCCGGGTTCGATTCCCGGTCAAGGCGAATGATTTTATCTCTGTGGAATATTTGCTACAGTGAAATTTCAGCTGGTAACGCCCCTAAAGTTTTCACGGCTCGTTCGTGATCTTTGAATTCATCAATAGATTAGTTTCCTTCATTAAAGGAAACAGAATTCATGAATTTCGATTCGTGCCCTACCACTAATGTATTCGTTTTACGCAAAAAGTTAACGCAAAAAACTTCATTCTGAGTTCAATGGGGAACATACAAAAATAGTGTATGTTCTCCATTAGTGGTATCAAGGACGTAGCGTAACCAGAGGGTGGGGAGAGAGAGAGAGAGGGAGGCTGCAGCGAGAGGAATTGCTGGCAAAGAAAGGGAACGGAGGCACTTGACGTACGTTTGAAGGGTAGCGGAAGATGGAGGGAAAGATGAATGGAGGCGTGATTGATTGCAAGGCGCTCAGCGGCGCGGGTGAAAGGTCGCGACAATAAAGTCGATATTCTCACAGAGTTCACCACTCTCACACTTAGATTGAGACCGACCAGGATCTTTATTGATGACGCGACGATTATAATTATTCCAAAAAAATGCCAGCTAAACAGCGCCGAAGGTTTTGGCAAACGCAAACCCCTTACATCATTCTGACGGTGGGGTAAAAGATGAAAAACTTCCCCAACACTTCAAGCTCCTCTGATATATTTCTGTGAAGAAGGCATTCGAGGAGGGATTTGATTGATGGGGATAATTAGGGTCAAATTATTCGATCCGAAAGGGCGCGGGTGTGCTCTGATGCACCGGGGAAATTTATTTCGTCTTGGTACTCTGAGATCCTGCAAGTTCGTCACATGCTTTATCGTCCTCGTTGGGAGATGACAATGTCGAAGTTTAAAAGGTAGAGTATTCTGTATCTTCATGATATCCTGTAAGCCACTGCAAGTGTGTGTGGCAGTTGGTAACCCACAACAGGCATCCACTAAGGTTGCGTACACAGAGGTAGTTATAGAGAAAAATGGAGTCACCTACGAGTTGGAGCAGTAGAGCTTCTGGCAGGCCAAACAATTTCTGATTTCAAGCCGATTTTGGATCATGTTATTTAGATTACATTCCAAACATATGAGATGCATAAATAACCTGCTTTTATACGTTGTCCATGAGTATCATGCAGTATTGACGAGTGGCTTACAGATAGAAAACGGATTTATAAAATACACTTCCTATCCTTATTAATTATCTTCCAGGGAGCTAAAATCAAATCTTCTTTTTCCCTTATTTTGCGAGGAAAAATTTTCCCCTTCTTCTCCAATTGCATATTGATGATCTAACCAACCATACTACGATTAGTTTTCATTAGCGTTTTTTAGTATCTTCAGAGAAACAATCCACCTGAACTTTCCGCATATTTTACCCGTTCTTAAACCTAAGAACCGATAGTGACTCCAAGTCTAATTATTCCAATAATATGGGTACACTGATAAACTTACCAATGAACCGTTTTACACGTCTAGTTGCTCTTATGTATTCATTATTCACTTAAGTTATCAATGCAACTTCATCTGGCTCCTTGGAATTAAAATTTATTGGCATTAGTCACCGCTTATTGGATAACTTAGTCAAAACTCTCGAGTACCTTAGTCTCGGCTGAATGATACAGATAATGTAATCTCTTTATTCTCTCCCTCAGTCACCGTGACATTAGCAAATTATTCAATGAAAGATACCAATCATTTATCGATTTGCATATTGCGTGGACGCATTGGACATTCCATCGTACAATATCGAAGTCATGAATTCCGTATGGCATGCAAACGTGTTATTATCCAGCTGGAATCATGTTTCTCGTGTGCTACTGAAGTTGTCCACGGATGGCCCAATATCACCTCATGACTCGCAAATATAGCTCTGATAGTGAGCAAAAAATATGAAAATATATCGTCGGATTACGTAATCCATAGCGATTATCTCCAGCTTGGGTTATTCGCCATGATCTCTCCCTCACGACCTTCCTCTGTTAAAGAAAAGTACGGTAAATTAATGAGAGAAGAGCGACAGGATGATTTGCGTATTTTCCTTGAAAGCAGGAGGCGGTAAAAAAAAACTTATTCAGTGGCTAAAGTTGAAAATCGTGTAACCAAACTGAATGCACTCAAGTTTTCTCCTGGAAATAGGTCGCCGTCCATCTTTCATGAACCCTCGGAGATGGACATGAACTAAGGTCGGAGAATTTCCCGTTGAGAGCCGAAAAAGGGAGCAAAATCGAAACCTCCAGATAGGGAAACCACATAGGGGGCCGCGACAGCGTTCGGCACCGAGTTCCGCAACGCTCAGCGCTGACGCCGATGCTCTTTCAAGCCGGCATTGAACGGCGTCTGAAGACTTTCTTCCTCCGCAAAATCAGAGCCAAGAGAAGTTTTCGTATTTTTTTTGTATGTTATTTGTAAATTTCTTCCCCTATCTCGGCGGAGGAATCCTTTCGCGTCGCGGGTGCATTTATTTTGCGTAAATAATGAATGAGGAATCCTTCCCTTCCACTTCACCCCCTGCCACACGCACCCTCGCTCCCAGGGATTGGCTAAGTGGCTGAGGGGGAAGCCTTTTCATTTTTCGCGGGGTGGGGGACAGGTGGTTAAGGGAGGGATGGGGAATCGAAGTCCTCTTCCTCTCTCCCACCCCCGCGACTCCCCTTCCCTCCCAATCCCTCCCATATCTCCCCCTCCACTCCTCACTCCCCCAACTTCATTCCAGGCTACATATCCCCACACCCCATACTCAACAACCGACTACTCCCCAACCTAATACTCCTCACCCTTCTTATCCCACCTGCCCCCACTCTTCACCTATTTCTAACGTGGCAAGCATGAACTCACCCATGCACACACTATCGTCGAGTACATAATCATATTTTCAGCATTTGATATAATCAGTTTGACTTATAAGACAAGTTAATTTAAAATTAATGGCATTCTGGGATACGTTAAGGAGCAATGAGACAAATATAGTGAAAAAACACCTAGTACATCTCCAAAGTACTTTAAATAAATTAATTTAAAAGCGATGAAATTTATTTAGGCAACAAAGCAGCTAATCCTTCAACACAGCTTCTGATTGAAAGGTAATATGATGCAGGAGGACTCTCGATGGCTTTTATGTAATACTTGTTGTCACATGGTAAGCATCACAGGAAATATTAAAATAACGAACATTTATTGTACATATTTGGTCTCATGTAACTGTGTAAAATTATCCCTACAACTATGTAATCTTTATTCATCGCTTAATCTTTAATCATCGCTTCAGTAACTTTGATCATATCTAAAATTTAAAAGTTGAATAATAATATTTTAAACCAGACCGCCTATTCATTAATCTTTCATGTTTTATAAGTATGATTTGATCTAGCATAGTACGAAGTCAACTTTTATTCCTTTTCCCCCTTCCCATCCATCTCCAACCACACCCCTCGTCCCTCAATCTTCCACCCCACCGTCCCCTTTCCTTTTTCCCCTGCTCTTACAACCCCCCCCCCCCACCCTCGTCCTCACCCATCCCACTCCTTCCCTCCCACCACCACCTTTCCCTTCCTCGCCTCGCCTCCTCCTCCCTCTTCTCCTACTTCCCTTCATGAATCCGATTTTCCAATTCCGCGGCACACCACAACATTTCATTCATCAACATTTCATTCCTTTCATCTTCCTTAAATTTTGGATGTCAATAAATGCGCGCGCAGTTCGCCACAAGTTCGACGTCGGGACATGGATTTTATTATTCACGGTGGGGTTACCAGAATGAGGGGGGATGGAGAGAAACGGGGGTGGGAAGGCAGGTCGCAGTCGTGGGAGGCGGACGGCGGAGAGGAGAAGACGGAGCCCACCTTGCTTCATCCGCGCGCTCCCTGATTGGCAGACTTGTGGAGCGCGAACGCTATTATCCCGACGGAAAACATCTCAAATATCCGCGCGCACTTTCGTGGAGTTCCCATCCGTCCCTCTAGTTCCCTTTCACAACCGACAAATCCCATTCGAGTGATTTTGAGGAAATCCCGCCCGCGATTGCGGAGAGATCAAAGGAAGGGAGAAATCTTATTTAATGGTCGTCATTCAAGAAATAAGTTTCGGGGGAGTTTATTCAATTTCGTCTCCGTCTCCCCGAGGTTTGGTTATTTCCGGCTTTTGAGCAATCAAAGTATCAGAATTTAATTATGACGCTTCAAATGATGTTTTCAAGAGCCATAAAAATTTAGATTTATTCTAAATTGACTGCCTCTGAATGGGTATTTCATTTGTGAGCGACCAGAAGAGTGACAAATCATCGACGATAGAGCCACCACTCACGCCGTCGACGTTAACATGCGAATAAATAATCACCCAGGAAAATTAACCTCACCCATTGAAGAAGTTCCCTCGTATCTTTGTCTTCCAAATGCCTTTGAAACGGGAGGTTTCCCGACAACCAATGTCAACTACGCCATTTGAGCTGCGGAGTACCTGCGATAAGGTGCAGGAAATACTGAACCGGTTCTCGGTTCTGAAAAAAACACTTTGCGACGGCGGTGCACCGGTTCATTAGATCGAACCGGTCGCGGTATTTTCAACTGAATCGGAGTTATCTACTGAACCGGTGTTTTCTCCTGAACCAGTGTTTTCTACTAAAACAGTGTTATACTGACCCGTTTTTTTATGAAGTGTTTTTTCTACTGATTTTTTACCTTGTGAACTGAGTTTTTTTGTCATCCAAAAGGTTTTTTGCCAAAATGTTTATTTTACCTGTTTGTTTGGACGTGTTTTTTCGTGAATATACACCTTAATAACGCGGGACCGCTTTTCTAAACTGAACAGTAAAAAGTGAGAATGTTTGCGTGAGGCAATGGTTTTTATGCGAGGCCTGGGCGTGCATATAAGCAGCCTTTTGTAATTGTAACAGCGATGAAATACACATTTCTGTTAAAGGAAGACAGCAAAATTTCCTCAGATATTATTTATACTTATTACTTATATTAATATTAATTCTTATCATGACGCGTTTCGATGTTAAATCATTATAAAGTGCCTATATCAGCCTAGATGATAATGCTGTTGTAACAACAAAACGCGTCGTGCTAAGTTAATAACTCATGCTTCGTGAATGAAAAGCTCTCTAGAGGCAGAGCGACTGGTGTCTGCATACGGATGAAATATCTCCAATTACGATCTGATTTAAGTGATTCCAGGGAGTTGATATGTGTGGAGAGGCTGATTGCTTTCGTCTTAGCTCATAGTTATCTGCACTTCTTAGTCAACATTTCCTTTATCGTTTACCTTGGCAACGATTATAGGGCAAGGGTCTGACTAAAACGCTTTTTTTGAAACATTGTGCAAAATTGGCAGCCCGCAAATCACCCGAAAATTTCTGGAAACATAGGGTGTTACATCAAATTTTACCTTAGGTAACCGTATTTTCCTTATATTTACCATTATTTAAAATATTATTCATTAAAATATATCTCAACCATCCTTTGGCATAAAATAAGTCTTGGAAAGAACTTACAAACTCAAAATAACTAATAATCAACGCCAAAATGTTCAAAATTCGTTTGCATTGGGTGCATCTTATGTAAAATAATTCCCATCCATGTATGCATTACGACCACGAACTTTGAGGCTGCAGTAAGCAGCTGCATTATCCTCTCACTTCTTGCTTGTGGTAGGGGTAGATAGGAACTTGAAACAATGCTCCTTCATCCACGAATTATCCCAAAACCAACAGCATTGGTTAAATACAAATAGCTACTGCATTAACCCGAAGGATTATTTACTCTTTGTTATTCGTTGAATTCGTCAAAAAATCAGAAAAACACGAACAACGCAACATCCAGTTGAGTTACGCATGTGAGAATGCTTTACATGGGTGAGTGCTCGCTCTGCACTCTAGCAGCCAATTATTCTTTGCGATGGCTCACATTGAGCCAACTGTTAATATCTGAGTTAATATCCTGGCTGGCGTACAACGGTTCAGAACCGATGCCCATGTGTCCCGGTTTAGAACCGCTTCTCCGGTGCACCGGTTAAGAACCGATTCCCCGGTCCACCGGTATAAATCTGAACCGGCCTGCCGGTTCTAAAAAAACTGAACCGCTGAACCGGTGCACCGGAAAACCGCCCAGCCCTAACCTGCGAAGTCAACTAGGTGGTGTTACATCACCACCTAGTAAAGTATTCACTGAGTATATGCCAAAATAGTAGGTCGTTTTGCGTAAAATAATTTGTGTTACGTGGAAAAAATAAGAGCATAGAGAGCCGAAGCATAAAAGTCAAATTATTAATAACGGCTGAATTATTTGAAATTGAAAACGTATCATAATTTTTATTTATTACAACAAAACAAAGAGGGTTCTGGATAGATGTGAATAAAATGAAGAGCTATTTTTTCCTACCTAAATAATTCTTTCAGAGTTCACTGTTGATAATTGGGACTCGTAAGAGGAATAGTTTTCAAGTGGAATTAGAGGGTGCACAGAAAAATTACCAGGTTTTTGAAAGTTCTTACACCTTTATAAACTATTATGCTGCTGTATACCATGCCGGTGAAACGGGTACTCTCGTAAAACTCAAATTAAAGTTTCTCTTCGGAAGGTTACATTTCAGAATAAATCTTTCACGTAAATCCGAAGTCCATCTGTCCAATTATCATATGAATATCAAGTAAGAAAAAAGTGTAAAAATTACAAGATTGCATGCATCAGATTAGAACATGTTTCAATTTGCTCGCAGACGTTCGCGCAGTGGTGCAGGTTTTCCTCGCAAGTTGTCGCTACGCAATATTTCTTGCGCATGTGTTCCCGCAGCAGTTTGCACAGCTTCAACGACCGTACAAAACGGCCTTCTTGTGGACATGGCGGATGGGCTGCGTCGGCCACAGAATCACGCGAGGCTGGATCCGTTTCGAGTTCACGGGTTTCGATCCTCTTCGACCGCGGTGCCTGCGGTCGCCCCGCTTATTATTTGGCTGGCTGGAGCCCAGCTTGCTTTAAGGAGGGGGGGAGGTCGAACATCAAAGGAAGGTGCGGCGGAGCGACGCCAAAAAAGAGACTTATTTGCGAATTTAAGAGGGTGGAAGGGAAGGGGAGGGTCGGCGGACGACGAAGGCGAGGGTGCTTCTTTCAATGGAAGGAACGAAACGGCCCAATGGACGGAAATTCGTCCAAAGGACCAACCAACCTCCGCCCGGCCGACCCGGGAGATCAAAGTCTGCCTTCCGCATCCCTGGACGCGAACCCAGACCCCATTCGCCCTCGTTTTCCTGCCCCCACTCTGGACTCAAAACCACACAGCAACAAAGGGGAAGGGAAAGGAAGTGGTTACAAGCGTTCGGATGAATTTCACACAGTAAATTGCACAAACTTCGATAGTACGCTAAGCGTTTGATAAAAATTCTAAATTCTGAGGACGAGACAACCTTGTTGGACGTTAAGCCATATGGAGAAAGGTCTACGGAGAAGGAAATGGAGAGAATAGTTGAGGAAGACTTTGTATGAGATACATAGTACAAGTAATTAAAGATGTAAAAGAGGGGGGGTCATATTTTTTTATGAAGATGTTAATGCATTGGAAACATTTAGTATTGAGATTCATTGAATAAATCGCAAGATGAAATACTGGTGATGATAATAAGTAATTAGTTAAACCAGTCTCATCTAGCAATGTAACCACATGAGTATGAGGGTAAAGTGATATTCGTCTCTGTTTCCATGAAAATAAAAAGGCTAAACCGCATTCTTTTCTGGTGGAAAGGTGCCTGAACACTGGTGATCAGAAGCTTTTTGCATGGTGTCATTTAGGATACGTACTGTGTATGAATAGAATTTTAGGGAGCTGAGGAAGGAGGAAGAGAAACTCTACGTAGGAATCGACTTACCAACGAAATTACCGAGGTACCAGAGTTCACAGTCACAGCCATTGCAGTAATATTCCACAGTCAATCGCGATAATTTTGTTTCAGGAATAATTAATTACCTTCCACTCCAAGGACCCGAGTTTTAAACCCCGCTATAGTATGATTTTTCAGTGACATCTCGGTCCCTCCTCTGAAGGCGCGTGAAGAAGAGAAACATGTTTCTTGGTACTCTTCTTCTTGTGGGTTCCTCTCCACCATACATTCTTTCCCTTCCATTTCAACACTCTTCGTGACCTGAGGTGCTTGAGTGAGAGACAGACAGGAAAATGTATGACCGATACCTACGAGATGATACCGAGCGTTGACGGTTTTTGGATTACATTGAAAACATAATATCGCAAATGATATTGTAGATATTTCTCCAAGCAGCGTTCTATTTATCCGTACACCATGAACTTCCCCAAGAAATGAAAAAAACTGTAATTTGCGATTTAACACGGCGTATTTGTTATGAAATTTTCCGACTTACTTCGGTAATTATAAATTTTTATTCTCTACATTCCTCATCCTTTTCATTTTCAGAGTACCTTGGAATTCAACACAAAGAAGTATGGTAGGAGGTAACTCCACACAAGACATACACTACTGTCACCCGCACAGTCATAATGTTAATAGGTATCTGCCTTTACTGTGTAGTGCAATTTTCCTGGGAAGAAAAGGAGTTTTGCATTCAAAGAAGCTATTAATTTCAAATTACAATGATATTGGAACATTCACTAGTATATGAATCCCAAACATATATCCGTAGGCACATGACATGCACGTAAAATATTTTGGTAAACAATTACCTTAATATATTGCAAAAATACGGTTTAGATCAAGCATACAGGAATCAAAAACTATATTAACTGTTATGATTAATCGTCTCCCAGGTAACGTCAATCCATCCATTATTTTTTCTTACTATACGCAGAAATGTTTTAAGGGCTTGTCCATCTGACGATGCCTCTCGATCTTAATTTATATTCATAATTCTACTCATCACCCTACAAAAAAGTTTTTAATTAGTTTTTTTTACATCTTTAAAAATGGGACCCACCACCCCACTTCCGCTGATTTTCAACCTAATTCTTCCAATAATTTTAACACAATGTTAAACCTATTACAATAGAATTTTATAAACCAAGTATCTCATCAAAGCACCTTTTCCAAATCAGAGACAGAGGCTAGTACGTTTGGATCCCGTGCACTCGCAGCTGCGATCACATCAATCATCACCCCTCTCTCATCTGCACGAACTTGCCCCTGCACGCGATTTCTCTTCACTTCCACGTTTCCTGAAATCTGGGGATTTCTGGTAACACAGGCTCAGGGTCGGGGGCAGGAATTGGGGCAGGGGACTTGCGAGCAAAAGGTCATACCGCGGAAAGAAGGGGGGGGGAGAGGAGTTTGGAGGGGGAAGTACGCTTAGTGGGCGTACATTCATGTATGATCACAGTTTCCGAGGACCGCTAAGCACTGCTCATCGGGAAACGTCTGCGGCAATCACACGCGACCATTTCTCAAAACATAGCATGTCCTACAAGTCCTCGTACGTCACGTAGGGGCTGTGGTGGTTGGAGGGCATTTCAACCTGGGCAGCGGATGTTACAAACGAGTACAAGCGAGCAGTCCTTCCCCCCCCCCCCCCCCCCCTCGAACGAGACTTCCGTCAGAAGAGGACCCTCGGACAAGATCACTCTTCACTCGCGATGTTTGTCCTGCTCTGCACACACTCGTTCTTCGCCCTCGTTCTTCGGCTCCGCTACCATTAGTCCCGAGGGCTTTCAGCAGTTACACGCTCTCACATTACTCCACAATACTTCTCGATTATTAGAGATTTTTTATGACAACTACAGATGTATTTCGTTCCCTACAAAGTTGGAATTTTTTCAACGAAAAGAAAAGTGAAGAAATAGGTATACGATACCATGCAAGCTAAAATTTTGGAAAACCAACTAGCTATCAATTAATGAAGCTGAAAAAAATAATGGCTATTTGCTTAATGTTTATTACATTATTTTTTAATTAATTACCATAGAGGAATCAAAATTTTCTTCTGCTTTACTCTGAAAGTGGACATTAGGAATGGCAGATGGCACATCCACCAAAACGTTGTTTATTTTTAAACAAAATTTTGGTTTATTTGGTGTAAACAACATTTATTTAAATGACCAAATATCAATGACCAAATATCAATGTTAAAAACACTCAACATTTATAGTATGCAACGCATCTTTTAATCTGATAAATTTTGAAAAAATATTTACCCTATACAACCAATATTCTTTGGTCCAAGTCTCAAATATTAATATCTTTGCCGCCAGAACTTTTGAGTGTCACGAATAATCGACTGTTAAATTTAAATTTATTAAAACATGCTCATTAGAAATTAGTAAGTAAAACTTATAAGTTATAAAAAAACTATAAAAAACTTATAAAACCATGTAAAATACTTAGAAGTACATTTAATTGCAAATTCTTAGAAAAATTTGTAATAATACTTATTAATTAGTACTTAGTTTTTAATTATATAATTATATTTATTTATCACAGGATATTAGTTCAACCTTCTCGATTGATAAAGGCTGCTCAATCGCTTCATACTAATTGTTACCATACATTTCCGTACCTTTGTGCCGCAACATTCCAAGGCTTGAATTACTTCTTATTCCTTTTATTACTTCAGTTTTTAAATAGTTTTCCTTACGAAGCCATAAAAACGGAAGAAGAAGCAACGGCTTCCTGTTTTAAATAGCTCTATTAAAAGGTAACCATTTGATACTATCAGCTAGTCGTGCGTGGCGTTTAACTGCGGGTTGATGGGAAGTGATCTTTTTAAGATCTACGCTCTCAGCTTATTATTCCCGGAAGGAAAAATAATTTCACCGAACAAAGAAATTTGAGGGAAATATCCTCCACACAATGGCATATCAAATTATTCCTCATTTTATATTTGCGAACTTCAAACACTGCCCGGGGCTGAACAAGTTCCTGAGAGCATTTGGGGAAGCTTTCATTAAAATGCCGACCGGGTAAGGGTTACCGGACACTCTCAGAACGAGCCAAAGTTCCCCAGAATCTCCGGCAGAGGTTAATCGTCGCCACTGAAACCTTCCCGGAGAACTCTGTCGTTTTCGCTTGCCCTCTCATATGCCTCTCCCTCGTTCAGGAAACGTGTAATGTTCTACGGAGGGTTGCCTCATCTTGAGAGATAAATGCCTTCTGATGAGATTTTAATTCGGCCTTATCTCAACCTCCGGTATCATTTCCGTTTTATTATCTCCCATCATCTCCTATTCCATTCTCTCGTTACTACTGCTTCCGCGTTGCGCTCGAAACCTTTCCGCTGTTCAAGTGTTTCATCACACTCACCCATAAAATGTTCCCTCCACTTAGAAATAAAAACTCAGGGCTGCATCATCCACCCTCTCCACGCCTAGGAATCGAGAACACGACCTCGGCAATCAACAAATATTTTTTCCAAACTCACCCGGTCGAGAAATGAAAGGATTCGACCAACTCATTACACCTATAAATCATCCAATATATTTTGTCATTGCACCACTCGTTTAAAATTAAATCCCATCGCCAATTATCTTCTAATCAATCTCGAACTCTGAAATAATTTAGTAAGAGATTTGCATAGCGCACTCATGCTTGTTCAATTCATATTATTAACAGAAGTTATCTCCAAAAATGGCTATATAAAATCCAAGGACATCATATGCATTGGAGAACATCGTTAATGGGCACGGTTGACTATTACACGAATTCAAACAAGTGGAAAATCTTAAATAAATAACGTTTCACTTTTTAATTTTCGAGAGCCGTGATGAATTGCAGTGAATCTTTCTGTGACAAGTATTGTATTTTCTATTGAATTAAAAACCTATTGCTCAATCACCACTATGGTATTACGCTTTATATTCGCAGATACACCCCATTGTTAAGAACATTGCATGTGCGACGTGCTCAAATATTACATGAATTCAAAAAAGAGGAAAAGCTGAATGAAATAATACTTCACTTGTATTTTCTACTGTCGTGATGAATTTTAATGCATACTTCAGTGAAAATTAATGCGTTATTTATTGAATTTACAACCTATTACTCATTCACCACTATGGTATTACGCTTTATATTCGCAGATGCCCCCAATTGTTTGGAACATTGTTGCCGGACATGCTCAAGTATTACAGGAATTCGAACAAGTGGAAAACCTGAAATAAATAATGCTTCTCTTGTATTTTCGATGGTCGTGAAGAATTGCAGTGCATTTTGAGAAAATTATTGCATTTTACTACACATTTATCTACTATCCTTATGCTATCACGCTGTATATTTGCAGCTGCACCGCAATGCAACTGATCTAGATCCGTGCCGGCTCGCCTGTGACAGAGCCACAGGTAAAGGATCTCGACCTCGCCCTGAATGAACCTTTTTTTCGAAGCTGCCTCCGCCCTCCTCTCTTTTCGCTTTCCTTCAATCTCCTCTCTCTCTCTCTCACTCACTCAAGGGAACGACTTGGCGACCGCGGGGCGGTCTGTGCCTTCACCCCCGCCCACCATTTTAGATGCCACCTTTTTATCCCCTCCCACCCCCGAGACAACAACCACCTCACCCTTGCCCCCCGCCCTTTTCCCTCCCTCCCTCCGAACCCCTTCCAACGCACGTGCCCTCAAAGGAATCCTCAAAAACCCACGTGCGCAAGCACACACGAAAGGTACACGCTGCACAGAGGAGCCAATGACGCACCCACCGCGATCGGGACTCCTTGCGGTCGGGGGCGACGCAGGAGTGTGGGAAGGAGGATGGGAGAGGATCTGCCGGCGTTGCCAACCGCTCAAATATTCACCCCTACGTGAATCAAGCAACGAAAATTCTTGTTCAGGGGCTGGCGTAGGTGAGCATGTGGTTCGTTTAGTGGCTAGAGCACAGTCTCCCATCCGATAGGCTCGGCTTCGATCCTCGGCATTCTCTGGATAAGGCGATATCCCGAGGACCAGCGCCGGACTATGGGGTACGGAGGTAGTGCTCACTTTCAAAATCGTAGAACTTTCGAATGACTTGAGTTATTAACATAAATTTTTTTATTTGAAAGTTAAAACCCCAAGGAATAGAGGAAAAATATGCATCTAATGAAAAATAGCAATAAAAGTCTGCAGAAAGTGTGCGAATGCTGTAATTTTTTCCAATTATTTTTATAGACTAAAATAAATCAGCGAAAAATAAATGTTTAAAAACAAAAATATAAATATTACTATTTTTTCTCACACTCATTGATAATAATACTAAATCAAGTCTAAATAATAAATATTTTTTTGGTTATAAACAATTTTTTTTATTAACAAATTAAATGATTGAGGTAGTATTCCCGTTAGAAAAAATTTAAAAGCAGATTTGTATTCTTCGAGAGAAATATACCAAAAAAGCAACAATGTGTTTTTTACATGCAGTACATGCAGTTTAGCCACAAATCGATTTTGAATGTATCGAGTCGCGCGACATGCTAATTGTGACACAATTGTGGCACAATGTCAACCACAAGCTGAAATGAATTACGTTGTATAATGTTCAAAATCGTTAATCTCGGTCCAGTTTTATGATATATTTTAAAATATTATGTCGTTACAAAGCTGAGAAGTGTATCTATTGATAAAAAATGTTTTTGCCAGCCTTAGTGCAAAAACATTTGGATATTTAACTTTTTTCCGACCGAATTTTATATGACGAAGAATCGGAATCATGTGGGTATATTGCTCATTACAATCGTGAAGCTCGTCCCCGATTCAAGATCTTCATAAATAATATGTCGTTACGAAGCTGAGAGGCGCCTTTATTAATAAAATTATAACTTGCAATTATGAGTATTCTTAAAATATAAATATAAAAAACTATTAAGTGAAAAGTTACTTAAAAATTAATATAGAAAATAATCTAAAGTGGAAATCAAAATAAATAAATGATCAAATTGGAATTTGAACAAAAATATTCTCAATCGTCTCAATTTATGGGGATTAACACACTGGATTCAACGGCTTTTTCCTCGTAATATTGTGATAAAGTAATGTTTATAAAATTACTTAAGTGTATTAATATTACTTAATATGTCTTAAACCGGCGCGCCGGCTTAAGACAAAATTTTTACGTGGGCAAGAAAGTATTACGACGACGCCCCCCTCCACTTGCCGACCCCTGTTGTAGCACTAATTCACCTGTTAAACGTAGTAGTGAAAAATAAGTAGCACAAAAAATAGTGAATTATCTTGTTGGGTATGAATTAAGTTGTCAATCTCCGAATAAAAAAGCTTTTCCAATTCCCACGGCGCACCTTCCTTCGTGGTGCCCTGGGCAGCCGACACGTCGACTAGACTTGAGCCGGGCCTGACGAGGACCTCCTGGAGTATCTAGTTAATATTAGGTTCATGCAGACGCCAGGTTTCTCTCCGCCCTTCCCTCATTTCCATATACGCTGCCAACATTCCACGATTCAGCCGTCCGAAATAACGCAAATGACCTCCGGTATCAGTCAACTTCCCCCCGGATAACTGGTACAATATCTCTCCTTTATTTGGTTGTAATTGGCAATGAGAGTTAAAAATAGTAATGACAATAATAATCCAATGTGACTCACGGGTGCATCTTTTCACCAGTAAGCGGTCTTCGCGTAGTAATATTCTATGGGCTAAATTAAGATTTTTTACTTTTCAACTCGTACTTATATTTTCACATAAAAAATGAAAATTTACATCCCTAAATACTCAAATAAGCTCATAAAACAGTCGAGAAAAATTATCTATAAACCAGGACAAAACAGAATCATTCCCTTCCCCACGACGCTAAAAATCAAATAAACAGGTGGTGATCCTGATAGACCTTGATGCTCAATCACTGGTGAATATGACTAGGAGAAATTCCTTATTTTTTGAGCTCACAAGTATTATTGAAGACTGAAAGGATGAAAACTTCGGAAGTGACTTACATGGGTACATTTGATTTACGAGTATCGACTTACGAGTATCCTTTACCTGGGAACTGTAAATCATCCATCAGTTACATGACAATACGCTTCAGTGATCAATGACTCTTGCCTCGTGCCTAATCTGTACATGTAACAAGTTCAAATGGAAAAAAAGTTGAAATTTAAATTAAATGTTCAATGGTAGGTACGACGCAAACGTGGGTGGCAATATCTATAATTTACATATATTTCACGAATCATCATACACTCATTTACATCACTATCCTCATTCCAATCTCTTCATTTATCATACGCCTTGCCTTTCCTGGAAATATTTTAATCATTTTTAATTTTTTCCTTACCAAATGCGGTCGTTTCTGCTTCAAATCAATATCGAATCTGTCCAAAAGCTCTGAATAATATTCTTCGGTGATCGTCAGAGGGAATGATAGATTCTGGTGATGAAAGGTAAGATTACGAAAGATGCAACGGCGAATATCATCGGAGCATTTCAACAACGAAATTTCCCCCCTCTTTCGAGGCAGAACATGTTGACTCAATGCAAATGAACACATACGATAATAATAATAGTGGACGAAATTACATTTTAAAAAATCCGTTCAATAAAGAGGCAACTTTCCATTCCATTTGAAAACATTTGGTTGGCGATACTGAATTATCCTTAATGTTTAGGTGGAGGATTCCGGGCGAGAATCGTGCTATAGAGTGTGGGCGAAGGGCGAGATTTGGGGGAGGGGGCATGGACAGGGTACAGGGGGCGGGAAGAGGCAGCGGGCAAAAGGGTAAAAAGGGGATTGGAAATGTCAGAGCCGCAGGAAGAGGGCGGAAATATAAAAGGGGGATATTCAGAAAAGCCTCCCCTCGGTGCCGGATATGTGTGGTCTCGGAGATTTGAGGGTGCGGAAGCGACTGTTTCTCCAAGCGGCACTTCTCACGTGAAAGGAAAGAGAGAGCGAGTAGTGGGGACGGAGCTTCCCTTGAATCGTTGGAGGAGAGGGGGTACTTTCAGTTTTCCGGAATAAAATAAAAGAAGGGGCAATGGAACTCCGCTCTCTCACCCCCTTCCTCCCTTAAGTAAGGGGTTTTGGCTTTTGCCACGTTCGGAATTGCATTTCTGACGAGTTGGAGTGAACGGCATATCGACAGCGCCTTGTTTCACCTCGATCCCTTTGAACCTTACGAGCGATGAAAGGCGCGCTCTCCGAGTGGTATACACGTCTCCTTTTCCTCTTTATTTTTCGCGAAATGGAGGGAGTCTTCAAAAGCGTGCTCGCTGAGTGGAAGAGCATTTGATGGGGGTTGTGAGTCATTAACCTTCGACGCCAGCTGCCCCCATGAGTGGAGATTATTGGCAAGGCTGTGCTATTAACAGTCGTACACACTTTTAAACTCAAATCGAGGGTAAGAGTGTGATCAAATGATTTCGCTTCACTCTTGGAAACTTTTTGTCTGCCTAAACTCCAATTTCATTGTCCTTTTTTGTTGTTCAAGAAGCAAACTTTTTAAACACTTTAAAAAAAGAAATCAATATTGCTCTCAGACATGAATCATCAGAGGTTGCAAATTAATTATACTATTTTTGTTGAACCCGAATTTTTGTTGAACACGTATGTACCCACTTTTCTATTGAATAGGAAATTATTACAAAATCACCAAAACATTTTTACATCCCAGTAATTATCAAGTTTAAACTTCATTATTCTGAAAATAGAAATATAAGAAAAACCCAATTGCCACATATTAGGCAACTCAAAAGTTCAAAATTGTTCTGGAATCTGGATATAACGCTCGTGATTACATGATGATGTAGTCAAATTGACGCTTTTAGGCTTATTAAAACCATCAATAATGATCAAGATAAAAATTAGGTTTTTTCCATTGTAATTATCGATTCGCAGGCAAAGATATAAATAAAATTTTCGATGAAGTATGAATTTTCAGGATACATAAATAATAATTTAATTTTCATCAGATTGATATTTTATTTTCTATCGCTTAGGGTAGGCTCATATGGAAGTTCCCTACTCTTCAATTTATTCCATTTATCCCTCGGAAACTTGGGAACGCTATTTTTCCCATAAAGTAGGCATATGAATTGCCACATTTCATGTCATATCCATATAATCTTCGATATAAGCTATCGATTTTCTTCTGGTGCTTGAACAGGTATCATTCACCTACTTCTGCCATCTCCTGACCTCTGGAAATAATACTCTACCCTCCTCAACTATGTTGAACACCTTTTCATTTTTAGTTTTTCCATCTTTATCCGAAAAATAAACATTTCAAAGGGCAAGATATCAAGGTAGTAACTTTGAGATCGAAAGAATAACCCAAGAGAGTATAAGTTGGAGCAAATATTTTTGTAATTAAGTACTATTTTGGATTAGAATACCATTAGTACCCTGGAATATTTTAAGATTAGATCTAATTTTCGAACAGATACCCACATGTCTCATAAAATCATAGTGGTAAGAGGGTAGTTTGATAAGTCAGTGACTTTTTGAATAAATAATATTTTTTTCGGCAAATAAGCGCTTTATTTCTCAACATTGTCTCCTTTTAGCTGTATACATTTAGTCCAGTGTTTTTCCAATCTTTTTATTTCTTCCAAATAATAGGTTTTCTTCAGGCCCTCAAAATAGGCGTTTGTTTCGGTGAGGACCCCTTCATTCGACCCAAATCTCTTACCGCCCAGCCATTTGTTTAGGTTTGGAAACGGGGAATAGTCGCATGGGGCTAAATCTGGAGAATATGCTGGATAGGGTAGCAGTTCGTAGCCAAATTTATGGATTTTTTGCCATGGTGACTACACACGTGTGCACCCGTGCATTGTCTTGATGGAACAGCACTTTTTTCCTTGCCAAATGCGGTCGTTTCTGCTTCAAATCAATATCGAATCTGTCCAAAATCTCTGAATAATATTCTCCGGTGATCGTTTAACCCTTTTCAAGCTAATCAATGTGATCATACCGCGTGTATTCCAAAACATTGTGGCCATGGACTCGTTGGCCAACCGACCCACCTTGGCCTTATTTGGTGCACGTTCACCCGAAGAAACCCACTGCTTTGATTGTTTCCTGGTCTCTAATGTGGTGTGATGGATCCATGTTTCGTCTACGGTAACGAAAAGGCGCAAAAACTCGTTCTGATTGCGGCTGAACATTGCCAAACCTTCCTTTGAAGTGGTCATACGGTTGCGCTTATGGTCGAGTGTGAGCAATCGCGGCACCCATCGCGAGGATAGCTTCTTCACGTCCAAATATTCATGTAAAATGTGATGTACCCACTCAGCTGTGAAGCATACAGCCTCAGTCACCTTACACATTTTCATTCTCCGATCGTTCAATATCATTCCATGGATTTTATCGACGATTTATGGCGTGATGACCTCTTTTGGGCGACCTGAACGTTCGGCGTCACTTGCGCTGGTACGACCACAAAGGAACTCAGTAAACCACTTCTTAACCATTGAATTTGATGGTGCAGAGTCCCTATAGTATTTATCAAGCCTTTTTTTTTTGGTTTCGGTGATGGTTTTTTACGCAAAAATCAATGCTTAATCAGCACACTAAATTCACTTTTTTCCATTTTTGTTAAAATTCACGAGGTTGTCTGTTTCAATGGCTGTCAAACGCAAACTAAATGGCGAAGCGTGCTCAAAATTTTACAGTAGTCTATTAATAGATAGCAGTTGACCGGAGTAGCGTTGCATTTAAAGTTACTGCGCGGAAAATTCAAAAATTCACTGGCTTATCAAACTGCCCTCGTATTTGAATACTTATAGAATGGAAAGCATTTCATTAATACGCAAAACCGATTGAAAGAGAGTTTAATCAATTTCATGGTCCATGGATGAAGAAGTGAAGAAGAGACTTGGTAAGGATATTTGAAATGTGGCATTGAGTGCCTGTGGACTTTTACTACTTAGGGAATAGGATGTATAGAGTGATACGGGTTTGGTAAATTGGATGGATTTGGCAAATTGAAAGGAAGATAGGTCAATTGAAGATGTACTGGAGATGGGAATATTGAAAGGCCGAGAAGTATACATGAATCAAGAATATGGGGGGAGGAATAGTTCATTGAAATGTATAGGAGTTTAAAATATTATAAGATAATAGGTAGTGGATAGGGAGCGGTAGTTTAGGAAGTCCCACCAAACATAAAAAAACTCTACTGCTGTACCTCTCTTTTATATTTAGGGAGAGTAATTCACATTTCATGTTATCATAGGTAATTCCAAAGTAAACGACGAAATGGCGGAACTTTACACAAACTAGATGAGGTAGATTGACAAATGCAAATCCTGCATGTGGGAAATATTTCACGTCATCAAATCTCGCAAAGACTGCCATTTTTAAGAACCCTATAACTCCTAAGGAATAAACAATTTATTGAAGAAAAAAGCAAACACTGGTAAAAGATGTCAGACAAATATATTTGTGAAACGATTTATTTTAGAGAGAATCTTGATATGCAGCTAAGTACACTCTACTATCTATCAACTTTAAAATGCAATGAAGTCGAAAATGTAGTGTTTTAATTACATTATTTAGATTGGTGAATAAATGGGATGGACACCTGAAGGAAGGAACCTTTCGCTCGGTTAAAGCGGAAAGTTTTAGGTAGCGAGGTATAACTACAGAGAAGTGAGGAAATTTCGTAAGCAGCCACTAATAGAATAATAGTTAATTTCAGAGAAACCTAATCACCAAAAGTTAGTTAATGGCAATGAAAATGCAAGAAATATCATATCGCAAGACAAGAAAATACTTCCTACTGAAATTCAGATGTTGTTTTCATGGAAAAACTTCCCGTTTCAGTAAAAATGGAAAATATGGCAATGATAGCAATTAGGAAAAGTAACAGCCATTGCAGGGACAACCAGGAAAAAAATTATCCTGTTACCTGTCAACCTCTTTTATAGGCAACGCTAAATATTTGAGCGTATATATTTACCATTGTAATTTTTTAATCGCCCAATTAACTTAAAATAATTAGCATAGGAATTGTAACGGGAGATACAAAAAAACGTGATCTAATCATTCAACATTTAAAATCATATACTTAATCAAGACTTTGTTCAACCCATTAACAGACATGATTAACAATACCATTCCATTAGATTCCATTAGATAAATGGAAAAAACAACAATTATATCAAAAAATAAATTTATATGGTAAAAAATTCGGTGCCTGGCATAAGCGTAAGTACAATTGGAGCAGGAGAAAATTAAAATTCTTATCCATTATTGCTTGATAATTAGCTATACTTAGATCTCGGCAAAACTTTCGTTAAAGGTCTTCCTTCCACGATAGCATGACAACCAGGTGTGCTCCTTTATTAAGAGAAAAATAAAGTGCTGTCGATATTCATGATTTCTTTTGAGATCCATGCATTCAATTTGGACTTAAGAATAAAGATTAATATGTTATGATTAGATCTGATTTTTGGGCAAATACAATATATCCTGTAAAATTGTAGTGGTATGTGAATAATAATTGAATGATAAGTAAGCCTCTCTAGAATCTCCTTTGACCAGAGAGCCACTAGTATGTTAAATTTACTCTTACATTCGTGATCGGTTGACTGGGTGTCAATCGGATCTCGGATCCACGACCTTTGATTGGGAACGTCATTCTTAGCCTTGAAAATTACGAAACCTTGAAACACTTTAGAGTGTGCAATGAGGGACGCATGAAGTTCAGGGGCAAACGCGCTGCATACTCCATCGGAAATATTCGATGCCCAATCTGATACCCATTGTATTATATTACATTAAACCGCATGCATTTAAACATTGCATTACAATTTGAATGAAAGTAAAAATTGTTAATAGATTTTCAGCGAAGTGTAAACCTCGAAAAAAAAGAAATACATTATGAATAATTGACTCAAGGGGCCCAAGTCTTGAATCTTTCGTTGCTCTATAACAACTGAAATTTGTCGTTATGATAACGACATTCGTTTATCCACGTTGATAACAAAATATGACGTTTTCGTTGGTAACATAGGTAACGAAAACGTCAATATTTATCGGGTGAGTAACGAAAGATTCAAGACTCGGGCCATCGGAAGTCAAAAATTCAAAAAATTCTCAGTTCCTCAGAGAAAATTATGATTTTATATGCCTAAAAATATGCGGATTTTTAAAATGGACCCAAAAATGGTGCCCATGCCTAAAGAGACGAAAATATTTCCCAATGTGGAAATCTCAAAATATTTGTCAGGTGTGGGGTTCGAACCCACGCTCCCATATGGGAACCAGAACTTAAGTCTGGCGCCTTAGACCGCTCGGCCAACCTGACGATTGAGGATGTGGCCGCTTTACGAGCATACTATTGTCCTAGGAGTACTGCAGTCGTCCCTCCCGCCCACCCCTTGCTCAAACGAGCCAAGTCTAATTATCGCCTGCCCACTTGGCGCGTGGAAGTGAGGGTTTGGGGAAGAGGGGTTCGTCGCCCCGTCGGAAGATGTCTCTCTCGCCCCGCGACCGACTGACAGCGTTGCCATGTCCGAAGCCAGCGCACGTGCAGTACTTCATCCCCTTTTCAACCCCTCTCGATCCCGCAAACGCGCCACCCCCGCACATTGTGACCGACCACCCCCTCTCAATTCATCCCCCTGATTCCCAATAAACCCACCTTCCCCGGCGCGACCTTTGCACGCGTAAACTTCTCTCTCCATGGATCACAGAAATCTGGATACGTCTTACATTTAGCAAGTCGGCGCAATGCGCCGATTCACTGTAAGTTTTATTAATAGTACCTATCGATGATAATATGATTCACTCCGTCCATAAACGGAGCATGGTAATGTAATGTATGTGTTTCTTCTCAGAAACTTGCGCTCGTAACTGTTTCCTACGATGTAAACCAGGAAGGAAAGCATACATATAATATATATAATGTATTTTATGTTCGGAAGGGTCGGAATAATTTTCATATGTGAACAAAGTCCTAGGCTAGTAAACGATGAAAAATTAAGAAACTTACGAATTTATTTTATTATTTATAATATATATATATATATATATATATATTATATTTTATTATAATACATCATAATTAATAATATATTATATTATATGTTATATATTATATATTTTATTACATATTATATCATAGATTATTTATTTTAACTTTATGAATTTACGCAAGTTTTATCATACCTTCATTTACCTATTGGTTTTGAAATGTAAGAGATTATATACTTTGATATGAGTTTAATGCGAAAAACATATGTTTCGTAAGTGAAAAACTATTATAGAATTTGAAAAAAGTAATGGGACTATTTTTGAACCTTTTTTGTCAAATAAGAAAAAATATCAGCTACTCGGACATTACCCAGAGAAGTAAAAAGTTAAGATTCTTCTCCATTGGAAAGATATTGGAATCGACCAAGAACTATAAAAAAAGGAACAAAAAATCTCAAGTAAGGACGACATTTTTCCAATCCGACCCCAGCCCACGGGGATGCACAACCTCCCTCCGATTTCTTGTGCGTTTCCCCCGGAAGTACTGCGTAAATCAATCAGGGCCCTCTAGCTTATCTTCCGTCCTTTTCGTCCCCTGCGTTCGCCCTACTCCTCACTTCCCTTCGCTAGAACCGGGAGTGACAGGCGGAGGAGAAAAAGCGAAGCCGGTTTGTTTTTTTTTCTGCGCCCTCCTCGACTAACCTCTCCAAACCACGTGCTAATATCGCTGCGCTATCTCTATGGCGAGTCTCTTTAGCATCGCGTCGTTACCTTCAGCTGTCACGCACCTTCCCATCTCAACCCCCTCTCTCCTTCCTCTGGCGATCGTGGTGTGGATGGACGGGGGCGCGGAAGGGAGCGGTTGCTGCATCTCGTCATCGCCCACTCCTCCGTTTCACTCTCCCAGCCCCTCCCCGTTCGCTACCCACGTGAATTATCCGTGTCATCTCCCCTTTACAGAGCTTGGCTCGCGACCACGTGACTCGAAAAGAATGTACTTTCTTTCGCACAGTAAAATTTCATCAGCAAGAAAGGGGGAAATTTCGTTAAACGTGTAGATTAGTTAGTTAGTTATTTAGGGGAGGTCAGCTGAGGTCATTTTCGCCATATAGGATAGGTGGATAATTGGGTAATGGTAGGAATTTTCAGGGAACGGAGGAATGGTGGAGAGAAACCCGGCGTCGGCATTAGCCTACTCTTAACGAAAGGCGCCAAGGGGACCACGGCTTAACGTCCCATCCGACGGACGGAGTACTGAACTTGAAATGCCCTACGCACTCAAGTGGGGACCGGTTTTCCGATGAAAAATCCGCCACTGCTGGGAATCGAACCCGGGCCCTCGGGATGGGAGGCCAATACTCTAGCCACCACACCAACCCGATCCCCGTAGATTAGTTATCGAATATGATTTCGAGAATAGAAGTATAGATATTAGATATAATATGCTAGATCTATTGTAAGGGTTGTGATGCACCATATAACCAAGTATTTATCAGATGTAAGATATCAGATATAAGATGTTAGATCTATTGTAAGGGTTGTGATGCACCATATAACCAAGTATTTATCAGATGTAAGATATCAGATATAAGATGTTAGATCTATTGTAAGGGTTGTGATGCACCATATAACCAAGTATTTATCAGATGTAAGATATCAGATATAAGATTGGTTCTGAGGTTTCCGCGGCGTTTCTCAACACTGGTAACGGCTTTCGGGCGTTCCTCCGCGTCGTGTGTTGTCAATGAGTTCTTGGCTAAACATAAACAGGATGGCTGGAGAAACTGTCATCACCCTGACAACACACGACGCGGAGGAACGCCCGAAAGCCGTTACCAGTGGTCAGATATAAGATGTTAGATCTATTGTAAGGGTTGTGATGCACCATATAACCAAGTATTTATCAGATGTAAGATATCAGATATAAGATGTTAGATCTATTGTAAGGGTTGTGATGCACCATATAACCTGCACAGGATGAACACGACCATCCGAGCCTGAGGCAACGTTTAGGATTTGAACACGCGGCCTTTAAGTCATCATGCCGATACTTTACTGATCAAACTACTGCTGCCTGCGACTGTACTTTTATAAACTACAATCAACTTCAAGGGTGTTCGGAAGGGTCGGAATAATTTTTATATGTGGACAAAGCTATAGCCTAGTTACCGATGAAAAATTAAGAAACTCATGAATTTATTTTATTATTTATAATACATATAATATATTTTATTATAATACATTATATATAATATAATATTATAATTAAAATGTATGATATATTTTATTACATATAACGTCATAGATTATTTATTTTAACTTTACGAATTTACGAAACTTTTATCATTTTTTAAAAGAACTCATTGACGTCTTTAGTACAGCGTCCTTGGTGAAATTCGTATATTTCAATCAACAAAGTAGACAATCAGCTATTAATCACCAAGCCTTAATGACACCTATTCTGACCGCTTTCCATTCGCTGAACGGAAGAAATTTAGTAAATTCTAAGGGCAGTTTTTCTATCCAATCTTATACTCGTTAGCAAATCGAACGCAATGTGGAGTTCTCAAAATGTTTTTAACCCACTGAGAAAGTAGACTGGTTTTGAATTTAAGGGAAAGGACTGTCTGTGTGTATTTTTACCTATTATCTGATGGGGAATTGTGTGATTTATACCTTAATAGCGAATTAAACCCCATGCCATAAATACAGCCATTACATCGTAATTCGGAATTTAAAAAAACTTGAAATTTATCTCGTTAACGTTTGATCTTCAGGAGAAAATTATATCTTTCACTGTGTCAAATGGTGCAATGCTGTAGTATAAAATAACGAAAGGTACGGAATTCAGAATTGCGGCTCATAATAATACAATACCACCATCACCTCATGATGTCGCTATGGTGTGTGACGTAGATTGTTGAAAATAAAAGATTCTGAGAGTACAATTAAAGTGTTTTAATGCGTATTTGTGGAAATAAAATAAGGTTGTTATTTTTTTTACGCCTATTCTCTTTCCATAACAATGACTTCATTTCAAGCGTGATTTGTGGGGGAATGGTGTAGAAGGCTGGGCTATACGTACGTGCATGCGTATGGGGGACATTCTTTCTGAAAGCGCCAGGAATTTGAAATAAAAATGATGTGACTTTCATTTCGCGAGTGAATTCCCTCCGTAACCCTCATAATTCATTCCATTCACGCGGTCACTGGGGCGTGGAAATCATGACAGCGGGCGGGAATTTGCCTCCAATCCACTCCTCACTCGTTCCTTCGTCATCAATTACGTAACGCGCCACGGAGTGACGAGAGAAAACAAATGAACGCTCGGCAACTTTTTTGTAATTTTTTTGAGGCATTGTAACGGATGCTGAAATGAAGAGCAGCGTGCATTTCCTCTAGACTGTGGATTAAGAGTGTGTGAAGGAACGTCCAACGCGTCTCTCTCAATCGTTGTTCAGGAAGAGACATCACGTGACAATGGGCACCGAGCCACTGCACTCCACTACACTTGCGGACAAGGTTCAGGTGTGATACTGATGCACTGTATGCACGGAGGTGCCTGCAAAAGGATTTTTTATACGACTTGAAAACAACTTCGCGACATATCGAAAAGAAGACAAAATTTACAATTTACTACAGATTAACACACAATACTATGCTCACTACACAACAACACACAATAATCTGTCGTAAATTGCAAATTTTGTCTTCTTTTCGATATGTTCTAATACCACTCAATATCGCCGGAATCTACTGAGTCTATTCACTTCGCGACAGCTTCGTGGGCGGTTGAAGCATAGAGCTTACGTAAGCTCTATGGGTTGAAGACGAAATATCCACCCGCAGTTTCCACGTTCCTGTTTATGGGAATATGCATGCAGTAATCGAGGCATTTTTAAATAATGTTTTCAATGATGAATTTTATACCAAATGTGCGAAAATGGTATCACTCATCTAAATAAAAAAATAACCCACCCAATGGGCTGCTTCAAGGTAGAATGACATTCATTGAGTTGCCGTCACGGTTGCATTCACTCTTGTAAAGGAAATTCAACATCGTATATGCGCTCGGCAATTTTTGGCAGCTACAATAAAAAAACCCAGTTAATTTTGTTTTCCATCAAATATTAAGGAAGTGTAAGGAGAATAAATATGATAGTTTAAGCGAAGAGAGATATTCAATACCAATGATCACTGTTCTTTCTTGTCCTAGTCATGCTGCTGAAACGTAGCAATAATGCCCGGTAACACTTAGCATCTCCTTGTCTATATATAGCATGATCGCAGATGATATAAGTAGGAGTTGTTCCTAATTTAATATACGAGTAGAACACTGAGTGCAAATGATATGTAACTCTCATATAATCCCCCCAAATATATTATATATACTTTCGATAATAGCCGATAAAAAATGATAAGGACATATGAAGCTAAAATTTTTTTTATGACATTTATATAATTAAGGAGCAGAGATGATCACAATACAAACGAATTTATTTGTATAGTTTTACAGAAGCGTCGATAAGAAAGAGATTTTAAATAAGTGCATATATATTTGATAGAGTGCTCAGTATGAAGGTACCTGCTAAAAAATATTGTTGAGAACTAAAAGTTAACTGGCCACGGCAACTGAGCAGTATAAGAATGATGCACAAAACTTTAAGAGTGTCAGAGTCCCCATTTTACTCAAGGAGGCATTCTTTCACCACCCTCACTTTATTTCACTGCCGCCGGAAATCGCCACGATTTTTTCTCCAAAGATTCCAATTCGAGTGGAAAAATCTCGCCATAAAAGCTGCGAAGAGGTCCTAACGGTAAAGCTGGTGGGCTCCCGAGTTCCTTTTCCACTTTCGCCACTTAAATAGTCTCGAGGGGATAAGACTCCGATCGGGGAAACTGCCCTGTAAACAAGTTGAAAGATCACGTCGTCTTGAGGGAGAGGGTGGTGACCGAGAGAGGGGAAAAGGAGGAGAGAGAAGTCCGAGATAGGAAGATATATCGCCATTGCTTCGTTGTAAGGGGACCGTGAGGGAAGAAGATCTTTCTCCCTCTCCCCCCCACCCACGCCCAGTGTCGGCAATAGATTCCGATCAGTTTGTTGGGAGGAAATGGAAGGAGTTGTCGGGGGGGGGGGGGAGCGGAGATAGGAAGGGCCTCGGTCGGCCGCAGACCGCCTGACCCCCTCGGTCGACGGGGTCATATATCTATCTCCATTCGCGCAAGGGTCGCATCCCGAGCAATCCGCGGACGGAAGAACCCTACACCCTGACCCCCTCCTCACCCTCTGGTCCATCCAGACTTGAGGGGAGGAATGGGTTGGAATCGAAAATGTGTTTTATTCGACGGGTGCTAGGGAGAAGGCGGGGACTTTTCTCGTTTTGAAAGAATTTTGAAAGCAAGAAATGAAAGTTCATCGGCTATTCTTCCGTTACTTTTAAGTAGAAACCCTTCAAAGTACGCTACGGTCGTATGGCAGGGGTATTATCCACAATAGGCACCTACCGCCGTCGCTCACATCATCCTATATTTAGTTATTATTGCGCCAGATTTACTCGTTCGGTGTAAGTTATACAATGAATTCACCAAGGAAACGAAACAGCTTTTCAAGCACTTTTCCTTTCCCAAAGGCCTTGTCTTTTATCTGCTCATCCCGAGCAATAACAGAGACAAGAATTTCATCTGTTCATGAAAACTACACTTTGCAATCAATTTTGCAGTTGGACCTCTAACAATAAGTCATCATTCCATTTCTGATCCCTCCATTTAGGCATTTGGAAGTTATTACATTTCATTAAGTGACCAGTTAGATTTTTCTCCAGGGGATTATTCGGAGGAGCATTTTATTTCAATAACTTAAATAAGGTTTTAAGGTAAACTTAATAAAGCTATTGCCTTTCCTATTCAACCGACTTACTTTTATAACATTCTTCCAAAACCACATTTCTGTTGCAAGTATGTAATTGTTTTTCGGTTTAATCGAGGTCTATGTTTTACATCCAACATACACAATCAAACTTCTTATTTCCCACTATCGAGGAATTAACAAAGACCAATTACTATTTTCACACAACATTTTAGAAACTGATCGAGGTTTCAACTAGTGAGTTTCATTATCAAGATGACTTTGACAATAACACTCAGCTGTGGAAACGTAGGTATTTTTTAATATATAGTGTCAAAATAGTAATTGATCTTTGTTCATTCCCCATCATGCATGTATTTAATTTTTACAAATTGACACCTGATACCATTAATTATATCGCCATCCGGGACTGGCCAGCATAAATTTTATTAAAAGATGCCTGGTTACGTAAGAAAAATGCTATAAAATGTCAAAAACATTCACGCTTATGCCATGGAGTCTCATGAAGCGCATGCAAAACAAGGTTGAACACTGCAACACAGGCTTATTCTATAAGAACCCGAGTAACTTCGATTGCATCAAATATTGTCCTTTGGCTCTTTCTCTCTAATTTTATCTTCATATTTTTAAAAGGTATAGCGTTACTTGATAGATGTGTAAAACATGCCCAAAATATTACTATTTTTACGCACATACAACAACCAGGGTCTCGCCGCGGTAGGACGTCGCAAGTTCACTGAACCCTTTGAATGGGTCCTGACATTATTTGTCATATTGTGAATGGAAACTGGATTTAACCAGACGAATATAAATAATGATTTATAAAATGATAAAAATTAATGGTTATTATAAATAATTGCAGAAAAAATACAGTAAAGTATATTATTTCGTCTTCCTATTCATATGCATGTGTATCTTGATAAGGATATAAAATTCCTGAGGTTCTTTACGTAAACTTATTTTATCTGGATTATTCCAATCACTGTTGAATGCATTTATGTGTTTTTTTTTGAAGGACGGAAAATTGTCCCAAAACTGTGTGAGCTCCTATATAACATCACAAAAGCTTTTTGGGTCAAGCTGAGAACTCGGGGGATTGAATTTCTTTATGCATAAAGAATTCAAAGCACTAAACAAGACCCTCTTCTGCCACTAAAAGAACTTTTAGCCACCTTGTGGATATTTAAATTCCTCAGACACACCATTAGAATGCTGGAAATGAGCTTTTTACGTTCATAAACTGCGGAAAAGCTTAAAGTGCCCACGTGTGGAGGGAAACTACTTTATTTTTCCGGAGAACTGCAGAATGGCAAATGCGGAAATGTGAATCCATAGTCTTGACATGAGAAATAAAAAACTCAAGTGCGATGAAACGGTTAATATTCCAAGTCATACGCCTCGTACTTTTTTATCATTATGGCATGCAAATATCGAATAAGTTAATAAGCAGCAGGTAATACCGGCAGGATCTTATAACATCCGTATGACGTAATAGATGTTTAACCATAAAGCAAAAAAATAAAAGATTTAAAAAATTAAATTTTTCCTAGACTCTCTCTACCAAACTCGTCTAAAGAAGCGGGTGAAAAGGTGTAAAGTAAACAACTAGACGGGGGACCGGGAAAACGTTGGCCTGAAAAGAAAATAGCCGACCCATAAAATGAACGTGAAAAGAGTAATTATTTTATCTATTATGCGAGAAATATGGAATTTTTTGCTTTATTTCATATCCGACAAACGTTTTCAAACTTGGTTCATTTCCATTCCCAAGTTAATCTTCACAACGACTATCTCAGGCAGGATCAACGGGGTTCAGAGAATTGTACATTTTTTCATATCTACATTCCCAGTAGACACAAGTTTAAGGCAGTACCAGTTTTCTCCGTAAATCCTTAAAAAATAATTTATTCCATGCATGTGAACAGGGCGGCCGTAACTCCAATGTTTTTCCAGTAATTAAGGTATCTGTCGAGGTTGAGGTTGCAATTGAGATAATCCTAAAACGCCTTATTTGTTTTCATTTTATTTTTAATTTTTCCCATGCATGAAATGTTTTGTCCTTACCATATGATATTACGTGACGACTTCGAGACGGTTTAATGAAAAACAGTTTTTCCCCACAAGCAAATTTACACTCATAACTTCATAATTCAAGCATTATGCGTTCCTTTAGAAAGTTTAAGGTTTATTCATTTCCGGTGTTTATTGACGATGGAAATCTATTTAATGAACATTCCTCAGCTGACAAGAACCGTAGTATTTCCGTTGAATGATGAACAGCTACGAAGTAGCTCAAAGCTACTTTCTTTACAAATATTCTTAGCCGTATGGAAGGAAGGAATGTCAATAACATAAGCTTCTCATATCTCTGATTACTTTAGATTACAGCGATGTTTCACCCGACGTCATTTCCGTCTCCAGCCTATTTCCTTCTATCGTTCCAAACACCTCCCTTCCCCCCTTTCATCCCTCCAGATGCCCTCTCTCATATGTGAAGTTGACGAACAGGCTCCCAGATTCGTTAATGGTTGCTTAAGCCAGTTGACCTTTAAGTGATAATCCTTATACGGCTGCAACCGGATGTCACTTTAATTTACATGAAGCTTTAATGATTGAATGGAGTTCAAATAGACCAATTGCCCTTCACATTAAAGTTTTAACTACATTATTGGTTTTCCATACCGATGTTTGTACTTCATTATTTCCTTTAAAGATTTAATTCTCACTATGAGTTCCATTACGGCCCCGCATAAGAAATATCCACGTTTATATTTATGTAAATATATTCGAGCATTCACACATAGATATTTAAATTATCCACGGGCCCGTGTTTATGAAAGTTCAGCGGCCATAAGCTAGTGATCGATAGGACCTATTGAGGTAAACATAATCAAATATTAATTTTTGCTCTTAGATATGCGCGGATGAGTTTCCTAGAGATTCATTTCTTCGTAAAAACAATAAATAATTTTATGACCATGTGTATTCAAAGGTTGTTGAACTTATTCCTAAACTTTTCCAAATTTAAAAAGTGAACATGATAAAGCAGCCTAGGTAACAAATAACGGATATGAAATTTAATAAGAAAGGCTTACATTAAGTGAATAATTAAGTTTGATTTTATTATGATATTACATTTAGCAAACGTTTTTCATGTTTAACAATCAAATTATTCCCAATATTTCCCTCAGTTAAGCAAAAAAGCACCATCCTTTCTTCTCAAGAGATCAAGAGTTGTTCCTCCGGTTATTCATAACAGTTTAAAAATATTAATATAAGTCTCTAATACGCTCGATATGTGATATTGCTGCAAGACATATAACTTCTCCAAAGCCTATTCAAATAAACGGGCCTAACTATATGTTCGAAACTTTAAAAACTCATCCAACTCATCGTAGAGAAAGAAATAAAGGGGTTCACATACGCACCAGGATATTTAGTTTGGACATTGTATCAACTCTCCACGTGTCTCCTATTTCTTGATTGCTATCCTAACTTTTTGTTTGTAAGCATATGATTAAATATAACGCGAAAACAAAATTTTGTGTCAGGAGGTAGAAATAGAAACGACCTCCATACTTTCTGAACTTGGCAAGTAGATTTTAAGGGGGAGCCCCATTTTCGTAGGAAAAATGTAACAGACGAATAAAGCAGATTGTGAGTTGATCAAACTAACACTTATCCATCAACGTTCATATTCAATGACCCTGAAAGGCGCCAAGCGTGTGCGGAGAGTCCTACAAAGGACAAGAATCTCCAGAGGAAAGAGTTTAATAGTATTGAGGTCTCAGATCCTGGCGCGTAGTTAGCATGGGATGAGCTGTAGCCTCACCCCTGAACGATTCCAGTAACTCATGATATCGCTTCTGAGAAGAACGTCGTGTAATCCTGAGAGACTAGTCCCTGTAGCAACCAGCTCTTATTTACGCATACCCTGAGATCGCCGTTCCCTCTTTCAGTACCGTAAAATACTTTTTTCTTCATTCATGTACATAGATATATTGTTACAGATGCATATTTCCCTTGAGAAAGGTGGAAGCATCACCGAAATATTGGAAGCGAAATCACATATAAGTGTCTCCATATTTTGTATTTCCCTTACATTGTCATCGTACATGTTAGTGTTTCGTTTAGTTTAATTAAATCCTGGTATCCAATTTTCTGAAGCTTAACTTTATATTCATTCAAGCATGAATATACGGTAAAATGATATATCCTAAAAAGTACATCGCTCCGAAAGATATAAATATCGACTTTCTTGTTCGATTAGCGGAATAAGGCACCACATGTAAAGTCATTTCGGAGAGTAGCAGATCCCTGATTCGATTCCCGGCTGAGTGAAAACTTTTTCCACTTGCCGCGCTAGTCATGTCACAAACGTGCCGACATAAGTGCTGTAGGTTAGGCGTAGGTTAGGCTAGAACAAGGCTGTGCTAACTTTTGAGACGAAAAGACAAGCCTGATATAGCCCATAGTAGTTAAAAATTAATAGTCATAAATATATTTTTAATCGGAGAGAATTGGAAGTAATATTTTATATAGTAAAAGTATGGAAAATATATTTATCAAATAAGAAAATATCAAATAAAAATGCTCCCATTGATTTTAGACTGTAAGGGAACAATCAGTCACATTTCCTGAGCAAGTGTCTGTATATCAGGTTTGTTAATAATTAGTTGTTTGATCTCAAGGCGTGATTCGAATTTGGAATGAGTAGATTATGTATAATGCCGAGTTTAACTTACTGATGCCAATATATGCATTTATCAATTAAAATGCGATTAATTTTCTATATTTAATTAATATTTTACTATAGAGTACAAATGCAAATACCCAGAGAGCAGCATATTCCTGAAGTTTGCCGACCCTTGTGCAAGACGTTTCGACAGTTGAAGAATCTCAAAACTTGAATATGGAATATTTTTTCCCCACCAAACTTCTTTTCAGTTATTTATATTTGCCCTATCTCTTTCCAATTCCTAGCCCTTGTGCGTATGTGTGGGTATGTACACACTCCTAAAACCCCCTGCCCTTCTCTCGATAAGTATGTAGAATGTAGAAGGGAAGGAGTTTCCCTCGCTGTCAGAGAGAAGCGTCTCACTCCGTTGTTCGGTTTATTCGCCGCGGGATACCAGCGAGGCCACCATTCCATCACTAGATAGCGAGTTATACCCCACGCTCTCGAGCGAAAGGATATGCCGAATCCGAACGTACGTTGTCCACACGAGTCAAAGCGGATTTTCTCCATTGCTAGCAAAAATTGAGTTCGCGCCAACTTCAAGATTCTCGCGTAACCCAAGCACATTAAATTGATGCGGAAAATCCAAGAGCGCTGAGCGAGGAATCCGATGCATATGTAGAGTGTTGAAGGGAGCAAAATATATGATTTTGGAGAAGCGCAGGCGGAGTGATATTCACCGTAGAGGATAGAGCCACAGCAAGAACGTTAGCATTTTTGCATTAGATAATCTGAGCATAAAATATACATCTACATAATACCCTGCAAGCCACCATAAAGGTGTGTGGCAGGGGGTGAATCCTCACCAAACATGCACTACATATCATGCATAAAAAAGGATTAGTATTTATATACTGTTCTAAACTACACTATTTAAAAAAAGATAAAAATAGCAAAGGAAACATGCAAAAACATGCTGTTAGTTGGGTTAGCTTTAAGTCCTTATACCATCATGCAGCTACCAATGTTATCCATTGCTACACTCGTACTGGATATATTTACCGTTATTCATATCCATAATTATACGAGGAAAAAAGGACATTTCGAATCTGCCAGTTCGGCAATCAATTTCTCTAATAATGTGATTATGGAAAATATAAATAACCCATGACCATCTATTGAATCATGGGTGGATTAATAAAATCAGGGCCAGAACTGAAAAGGAGACAGATCTAATTGAAAATCAGAAAATAACAAATCAGAAAGAAATATTTTATTTTAACATTTACTATGTTCAAGTAGTTAATGTAGAAATAGTATTGAAATTTTTTTACTGCTCGATATTGGATTTGCAATTATTTTGTGACTACTTTATCGAACCTTACTGGCATTCAACTTAGAGTTTACTTAAACCTTCCGTAGCACTCATTATTTTCTGCGGTATACTTGCCGGCTGTGTTTGCACAACCCCTCTGACCCCACCCCCAAACAGTAAATCTCCTCGAATATCTTCGCCGCACTCCCGCGTTCAACGCCCTCTTAAGCCTCAACCCCCAACCTCCCACCCCCGCCCAACTCGCTGCAGGGCGCGCAGCCCTCCTGCATCCCCTTCCCCCACCTTCCCCTCGCCTTCCCTACCCCCAACTGCATTGGCACACCAGGTCCGAAAGATATCAGACATTTCTGAGGGTGCCAAGAGAGAAATAGAAAGCTCCTTAATATGACTCCTTGATATGATTTAACGGAGATCAAATAAAAATTTGAAAAATATTATAAACATAAGCGAGTTCAAGTTTTAAATTGTCAGAAATTGATGAGATGCCATTAAGACAAAGTAAATGAATTGAAAATTAGTCAGTCATAATAACAATTTCCATGCCATTATTGCTTTAAGTATAGCGAATGAAATGTACATTGATCGCAGTACCATTCTCGCTTTGTTGCTGCTTTGGACGAAATGTCAATTGTGTCAAAGTTTCGGCCTAAAATATGTTCCCCAAATGAAAATCTACTGCTGTTCATTATTTAGCTACCAATACATTACAGCCTGTTTGCTATCTTAGGAAAAGCTTTTTCCTTCCTTAAGTCTCCAATCCCTTCGCTTATCCAATATTATTCTCAGATTCGCATCATTAAATACTCGTTTAAAAATATCTCCATCTACGTTTCCTATATTGATGTCAAATTTCTCAAGAGCCACTTAAATTTCTCTGCCATAACTTATTCCTTCCAATGTCATCCTTAAGGCTTCACTAGTTACATTCATATCTCACTTGATTTATAACTCTCAAATATCCGATATAAACTGATAAAAAAAAGGATTTTGGAAACACACAGCACTATATTGCATCTTGAAGTTTTCACCAATTTTTCTTACGTTATTTCGAAAAAGAAAGTTTTCTACCTATTTTTCAATAACACAACGCCCTATTTTCACCAAAATACTGCTGAAATACTTGTTATTCTAATAATCTTATTATCATATTCTTCATTTTTCTTCTACACGCATAGCTACTTCTTTTTGATTTATTTATTTCCTATACTAGCAGAAGCACCATAAACAAATTGAACGAATAAACTTCACGGTTTCAGGCGTAACTTGGTGGAACTGAATATTTACGTAAAAATAAAGTAAAATACGTTGTATATTCCACATAATTTTAAACCATTGACCCGGGTTTCGCCTACTCCGTAGACATGTTCAGGGCAAAATACAGCAAGTAGCAAGCTCTTACATACATAAAATTAGGAGGGGTGGTATAGGAGAGGGGTGGTGGGGGGGAAGGGGAGGGTTTTAAGGGAATACTGGTCAGGAGAGCAAATTGTTAAGGTCAAGGACAGGATTCTTTGGAGTGAGGAAAGGCTATGGACAACAATGGCTAATGAAACTGGAACACAAGTTCATTGAAGAGGTTTACATTGTGGTCATTTGAGGCTTTCCTAATCTCCAAGTTTTCAAGGAAATCCAGTTTCTCTCCTTTTTCCTCCGTGTGGAGTACTTCAGGTTCTCAATAAGATGTTTGGCGAACTTTATCCCGATGTCCGCAATCAACCAGCACCTCTTACGTTCATACACACGGGTATTGATTTCCCGACCACTTTGTCCGATGCATTGCGATGAACAATTGGGAGTGCTGCACTTTAGTCTGTATACCCCGCTTCGGTCACACTTGCTGAATTTATCTTTGGAGTTAAAAAGAATTTCACCTGTAGTTTTAGGGTTATAAAATGACACATTAAATTTATCTTTTGGGAAAGTGTTAGCGACTTCGTAGGAAAGGTTGCCAACAAAAAAAAACCCGGGTCGGTGGATTAAAATTGTGTGGAATATACAACGTATTTTATTTTTACGTAAATTGAATGAATTTTGAGACTGAATTTGGTGGTATAGTTAGTTACGATATATACTAATATATATTTATTTAACAGGGGTACCAATTTTCTTTAGATACATAAAGGTAAGTTCTTCGAGATATATGAAAATAACATTTTCCAAGAACTTAAACGGTTAAAGCAAGCCTGGTGAGAACCTCAAAATATCTCGTCTTTTTCATTTTCATAACCTATTCGCATTTATACGGCAGTGATAATGAAGATAATGTTTATACGATTGCGCAGCAGTTTTATCTAGTGCACAAAAATTGAAGCTGCAAGATGATCTTCATCACTAGTCATAAATCCTATGACTCAGTTCAGGCAGCTGTCTTTGCTCTGTTCTTCTATCTATTAACCTCATTATATCAGCATAATTTTTCTTTTCAAATACTTCATATTTTACTTCATATATGTCATAGCACGCCGTCAGGTAATATTCTTCCTATTCATTTTCTTTATAGAACTGCTTTCATCAGGCCATCATGTCTGAAGACGTGCCCGACAAGGTGTCGATCATATTTTTCCAAACGCCTTTTTCCTCCGGCTGTTATTGTCCCAACCTCGCGCCCTCCGCAAGCATCCTATAGATGCAAATTTTAGTGACGTAACATGGTAGAAGAAAAATGGAAGTACTTTTTCATTTTTGTATAAAATAAATGAAGAAACAAATTGTGTGATTACTTAATATATTATTCTGCCATATGGAATTAACGTATTTCCACGAAGTGAAGCCTAAAGTTTTAAAGCTAAAAATAAATCAAAACACTTAATTGGAATTAAGTGTTTAATGAAGTGTTTCCTTTGTTATTGACCATTATTTCCAGGAGTTATTCTCCTTAGTGCCCTGTTGCATGGGCTGTTCACTTGATTATTTTCTTCGTGCTCCACCTACTACTTGGTGTTATTTTTACCAAGTTACTCTTTAAACTCTTAATTATTCAGGTTTGCGATTAAGACATTGTTCTTAGTCTCTGCTCTTTATGAAAAAAAAGCTAAAAGAAAACTCTTCACTACAAAGGTAAAGGAATGCTATGGCGTATTAATATATTTGTTTGTTTTAATATGACGTCAGATGAGATATCGTCAATATTCTTTTGAGACGAATTAAGGCTTTCTCCCTCTCTTTATCCCTTTATTGACGTGATAAATTCTTGGGATGCTGGTTAAACCTCCCACTTGATCCCTAAGTTGGGATAGAACAAAACGACCGTCGGGACTAGCCCTGGTTTGGACATTGCGCTTCAGTGTCCTCCCCACCAGTGTGAATTTGAAATTGAGCCGGGGTCGTGTAGCATGATGCACGACAGGGAGGTGGATAGTCATGGCATTCAATTACCGCAGAACATCACCTTGAGAGTTGACATGGAACCCGATATGCGGTTAAATTTGCACCAAGGGGACGTGTTTGGAGTTAAAGGAGAAGTTTCTCAATTTGGCACAAAAAAAATAATGACATGACAGCTACATAATTTTATCTATAAAAAGTTTCGCTAGTGATATAGGAAATAACATTTGTAAGCAGATAGGATATGCTAGGTGATTCATAGTTATCTCCAGTATTTTGAAGATATTAATTTCATAACTATAGCATGAAAAATAAAAAGTAGCATTTTGGTACAATGACTCATCTGCAGTACAGAGACCATCCAAGTTTATATTCGTAATAAGTGGTATCTATTATTTGCAGAATACGGATGAAATCCCGGGGAAGGATTGAATATGTCGCTGCAATCGATCTAGGTTGAAATGCCTGTGGCAAGAATTAGAATTCAAGACTAATGTCTGTCTGTCGACAAGGATGAACGTATCGAGCACATGCAATGCACGTCAATAACTTTGATACTCTTTTTATGTTCTGAATAGGTAATTTTTACTGCACTTGCTACAGTTATTAAATAATATACCATCAGAACTTAGGAGATATTTGTGAATCATCTTTTATTTGGAATAAATAATGGAATATATCTTTGGAAATGTCCACAAAGAAAAAATCCACCTCGATCGGGACTATAACTCGGAACTCCCTGATTTTCCGGCCAGGTATTCTGTCGGCCTGATACTCTCCCCTAAGCACGGCTAGTTCGCAATCCTTAAATTGGATATATCTTTGGTGTAATGACTCCAAGTCATATTTGGTATCCATCAGATCCTGGAGGTAAGTTGTTCCACAAGTAAATTGTGAACTTAGTGTGGTGTAATAACTAAAACCTTTATGCCAAGTATAAAGTCAAATCACAAAAATATTTAGGAGGACAAAACCATTCAGTTTCTCCTATTGACAGTCGAACTGAGACCCTTTCATATGCAGAGGTAGTCATTTGAAGCATGTCCAGTATGCATAGTCATTTGAAGCTGTCCATTATGATCGCATTGTCAGATACTTCTTCGCCATACAATGGGGAACTTGGGGTGAAAAGTATTTAAAATGATTTATGATTTCACAAAACTCATCCGAGTGTGGAATGATTCATCTCCAGTAATTATCCAAGTATTCAGTCACGTTATATTTAGTAGTTAATGATGAATGATTCGGAAAACGAAGTATACTCTCCCCTTCATAGTTTTAGCAACTAGTAAATCTTTTACCACATCGCTAAATTCCTAGAAATAGATAATTTTATCAAGTTTTCCAAAACGCACACGCTGCTTGAGAATTTCTCGGTGAAATAAAATAGGGTTTAATGCTGTCTTAAACCTAAATTACCCTGGCGTGGTGGCTTAAGCTTGAATTTAACAGTAAAATTTTTGAGTTACAGCAAATAAAACCTGACGCTTTTAGCTTCATGAAGAGTCGGCCGTAGGTGGGAAAATGTTTTCGGTAGCAAGTGGGAACAAATAGCTTGGAGGCCCCATGTTCACGCGAAACGCAGCGATGGGTCTACTACCTTTCTGGTCAAACGCTCCGATCTCGCTTCGTCCCGAACAAGGTCTCCGAATCGCATCAATAATTCGCCGGCGACGCATCACCTTTGGAGCGGAGGGCAAACTGCCGCGAATTCCATTAGGCGGCGCGGACTATTTGATTCAATTGGAACCGTGTCCTCCCGAACGCGGCCGATCCTCCAATTACGTCGTCCGCTGACTCTGCCCGGTCGCAAATGTGATTCACCGCGAGAGGGCGCGGCCGGCGCACGAGAGGAAGGGGCTGCTCATCGAACTCTCTGTCATCCCCAGCCGCCGCAACCCTTAATGCGGGGATGATGGCTTCGGTCTGACCCCATCCCCCTTGGGCGGTAGACCCCTCCCCATCCACTGCTTACACACCACCATCCTCGAAGGCTCTGCGATAAGCGGATTTGAATATATCCCTGCGATCTCAATCTCGTATCGGGAAAGCGTGAATATATATCGACTTATAAATGGAAACATTCAACTTTGTATCCCTAGATGAACGCATATCACATCGTATGATATCACATGATATGTGAGACCGCAAGATACCGCAAAACTCGTGATATCGCTTATCAAGTGTTATGGCATCATCATCAACTCACTTGCAACCTTTATGAAAATACGTAGCAAAAGCGGTTAAATCTCTAACACAAATTTTACCAATGTGGTGTAAGTAATAATTTGTAATGGTGTAATGGTATAATGGTGTAACTAACTAAACTAAAAAATAAGATTTTACATTTCTTGTGTATATATTCGAGTTAGTCAGAGTAGCATCGTGGCAAGTTTGATATCTCTGCTAATTAGTCATAGTCCATCAGCACTAAACGATAATTATTCAAAGACTCCGTTAGGATTAGCAGTTTCTAAATTTAGCTGTTATTTCCAACTGCTAATTCGGATAATGTACTGTTAGCAACTACTGCTAGGAGATAGCAGTTTTGCCCAACCTTACTTCAGGTCTCACGGTGTGATGAACTACTGGAGCATCTAAAAACGGACTACTATTTATCGCTTGGGCCACAGTCTCCTTCTCATGCTCACACCTCAAATCGCACTCGAAGAATCGCACAGCTCTAGTCGACCTTCGCCCTGGACTGTTCCGTCAGCCACGTGGGATATTGCCATGGACGCATACCTGTGGATGAAAACCGCGAGTGCTCACTCAGCAATTCAGATGTCAGGCCAGCTTCTGTTACTCGTCTGATCAAGCCTTGCACTCTCCTGCTTCAGAGAGAGTAAGAATAATTCTTATTTGATGACCAACATACATGAGAGCATACACATTGTCAGGAGGCAAATTGTCAAGATATTGTAATCACGTACATATCAGTACTACAGACACAACTTGGCTAGGCCAATTGACCCATCTAGTTTTTGCTAACATATTATATCACGAAATTGGAATTGGAATACAATTTATTACTAAGTATTGATTATTGATTCATCCCTCTGATCTCAATTTCTTTATTTATCCACTACTGAAATACCTTGTACCAGATATTATGCTCAACGCTTATAGCTCCTTTTTTCAAACTAAAACCAGTTTTTGAAGTTTTTGTCTCCATAAGAAGATAATACCGCAAGTGTTACTGCTATGCGGTAAATTTTGTCATATTTTAGTGTAGAATGAATGGCCTACCTTAAGAATATGTCCAGTAAAGAGGTTTCAAGCAACCTAGACGGTATACCTATAGTGTACCGATGAAATTTTCGTTTTTTGTACACCATGAATAACCAGGGATGACTCGTTGAGATCACGATAACATTCAAGAATATTTAAAGGAATTCTTTGTTTTTGAGTTCCCTTTTATTCCCCGAATGAAATACTCGATGGGGAGCGATACTCCTTATTTATCTGAAGCAAATAAAGCGTGGACTTGGAGCAGATGTGGTCCGGAAGGAATGCCTTCGCAGCAAATTTTTCCGGTTGTGTCGTGTGCGCGCGTGATTGTACCTCCAGCCGTAGATATGAATGTTGGAGGGATATAAAGTGCTGGGTGGGGAGGAGGAGGCCTGAGAGGAAAAGGCAAGGCATCGGGGAGGAGGAGCCAAGGTTTGGGAATTCCGGGGAAAGCACGCAAACGTGCCCTTCCGAAATTTGATTTATGTGGAAGGAAACACTTAGGTAATGAGTGGGAAAGAGGAATTCCTATCAGGCAGCTCTCCTCATTAATCTTAGCGCTTGGAACTACTCGGGAGGAGTCGTAACTATCAATTTATTTCGCCCATCGCGATGAAAAGGGAAAAGGATTATTGCGCTTGTTTGCTTATCACAAGCAAATTTTCACAAAATAGTTTGATAAACGACCACGGAAAGGTAAATTTTTTTTATTTCCGTAGGTACGAATTTTGCTTTCTTCCAGGTGTATATCTCGTATTTGTCATCATCCACAATAAAACTTTGACTTGGATTTTGTTAATATAATTTGGAGCTACCAGGGTAAATTATTCTATTGCTTATTAGAGCGAAAATGTGGGTAAGTGTACATACGGAAGTGCAGAAAGTTATCTGCTAATCCTGTGAGAACCGTAACAATTGTGTCCTGCCCGTATAAATCAACTTTATTTCCTATAGAATTAAATGAGATTTCACCGTGGTATTTCTTGTCGTCTATCAAGAAAATGAAATGCTCTAAACCAGAATTATTTAGTTATTGTTGAACTGTTACTAAACCATCTGATACAAAGTGAAATATCGAACAGGTACATTATCAAAGAAGATATTGTCATATGAAAAATGCTAGTATCCAAAATGAAGGTCAGGTTGGTACGTGAGAAAAGCTCACCACACATCCAAAGCTTCCAGCGTCAACCTCACCACGTTCGCGATGAATTTGATGGTAGAATCCGTTGTTTTGTGGAAATTCAAAATGTAAAATGAATGAAAAACTTTGGAAATCCACTGATGAAAGGGTTTAATCCAACATGTTTTACCACACTACATCTTAATCATAAAGTAATAAAAAAAACTTAACCACTATCTTATATACATGTCAAATCATAGGGGAGGGAGGTAAGGAGAGATGTGGGAGATGGGAGATGTAGTGATGTTCGACAAACATGTTGATGGAGCGAGCGTGTGAATCCAATGCCGACTCAATCCAATGTTGTTTTCCAATAACGAGTTATTTCCGGTGATTTTAAATCGCATGAAGTAAATTACAAGATTAAATTTAACAACGCATTCCTGGAAATGGAAAATGGAAAAATTTATTCAAATATTGTATAGGTATATCTCTAAATGAAATAAAAACATATTCGCGGGTTTTAACGTTCGAGCATACACATTTTCTTTCGTACTGTGGAAAAAAAAAGATTTGGTCACTCAATCGTACATACTCGTACGTCAGTTGATGAAATTAGAATTTAAATATGTGACCGACATGAAAATGTTAATTAAGCATTATTATACATGGTGAAACTAAAATTTATTTATTTATTCAGCTCATGAAGGAAGAGCTCACTCACATTGACGGGAAGGGAGCTTGAATAATATTTGTAAAGGGCGTTAATGTATGTGAAACCCATTGATGCACATTGTTTCGAGATGAGCTTTTAACACTCAATTTCCATATGTCTAATTAAATGAAATTTCTTTTCAGCAATTGTTGAACATGAACAGCAAATTATTTGAAATCATCATTGTGGGTGAGCAACGAAAACAAAAATGTAAAACAGCGTTTAAAAGGAACACATGGATGTATCAACTGTGATAGGTGAATGAGGGTTAATGGAAAACGACAAATGAGCAAAAAGCATGCTTTTTCTTAGCTGCATGAACGTAGCGGTAAAGGTGAGCCGGAAAAATGGATTTGGAGGACGTCATGTTATGGCATACCTTCACCGCCATCTACTCCAATTCATCATCGTCTTACATTTCCAAATAGTAACAGTGCCCAGAAATCAAGAACGAGAACGAGAATATGGCGAAATTACAGCTATGTCAAAATCGATCAAAACACAGTATGTGCATCAGGTTCCCTCGTTCAATACTGATTATAGGAAAAAATTGATGTGTGATATGACGTAAACGTCGATATGACATGCTGAAAAAATTGTGCTCGTTATGAAAATTGGTTGAACTGCTAAGATATAGCATCCTTCATTTTTAACGTTATCACTGAACATATTATCTTGGAATTTATTTAGGATATTAAGTCTAAATATCAACCTGTGATCTGACAATGATTCCCATTTTAATTCATTTAATAGACTGGTTACGCTGATATAGTTATCGTATCGTCCCTTTACAAATATTGCCGATCTTCGCTGCACACGTTCAAGTTCGTTATTTAGACCGATTTCGTAGGGATCCCATACACTGGCAGCATATTCCAAATGAGGTCTAACAAGGGAAAAGTAGCTGATTTCTCGTACATGATCGTCACATTTACCCAATACTCTTTTGATGAATCCCAGTCTACGATTAGCTTGACCCATTATTTCACATATGTGTTTACCCCAGGAAAGATCATGTGTCAGTCTTATTCCAAGATATTTAATGGATTACACGTTTGTTAATTCATTATTACTTATTTTGTACGTGCTAGGAGGAGAACAATTATTTTTCCAAAAATTCATTGCTAAACATTTTTTAAAATTTAATTCTAACTGCCATGTATGGCACCATTTTTCAATTGCTTGTAGGTCATCATTTAAATATTCTTTATCATTTGGGCATAGAATATTGAGTGGTATTTGAACAAATCGAAATGAAAACAGATCAATTGCAAATTTTGTTTTCATTTTGACACGCTAGTCATGATAAATTTTTGATACCTTCGGGACTTCATTCGCAACTTACTGATTTAGGTGACCTGCTTGTTTAGGCATGGGTTATTGGAAGGAATTGATGCGTCGAAAATCCTTGATCAACGTCAAAAAGACATGACGGATGATATGGTCGACGTAAATGTATAGTTCCAGAATAGGATTGTTGACAATACTAACGAATAATTCTAATTTTCAATTTCTGTAGTTTCAGCCGCTATTTCCGATATTTCTTGAATCAGTCTATAATAGCTGTTCCTTTGTACACCGGATTTATTTCGATATATTTTGGTACACATGCCCACAATTAATTTATTTTCGAATCCTTTATTTCACTATTGATATGCAACTAGGTTACTAGATATTCAACCCCTACAACACACCTTCTTGGTGACTTGCAGGGTATTGCGTAGATGCAGATATCCAGAATTTTACATCGAAGTCGGCCGCGGTGGCTGGGTCTGTTCGTCGTGGGTTAAAAACCTAACTTGAGTATCAGTCTTACGCTTTTATTAGGGCTTGGCATATTAAACATAAACTTAAATTTATCTCCCTCTTCCCAAGATGCATTTTGGGGGGATGGTGGTAAAGTTAGCACGCGAATTAAACATAGCAGCCGAAGAACATTAAACCCTTGAGTACCAACTAATATCCTAGCAACCATACTAAATTTGTCGGAATATTTTTGCTGTTTTTCCAGGGGTTTAGGAAAATAAATTGTAAAACGTGATGCATGTAAATACAAGCAAATAAATGCGTGGTGAATTATGGAATTACAAATGAACGGGATTAAAATTGTCTGCATTTATATGCGTTTGTTCAAGAATCATTGAACTACTCACAAATAATAGTGGCAGTACAGGAGGAGCACGATCGCACTCCCTGACACGCTAAGGGTTGAACTTGAAACTACTTCTACCATATTGGAAATCGTCGAATTATGACGGTAGCCTTGTTGCCGCTCCCTCTGCTCGCAAGGTCTTTCTGTCCACCAATCCTCCGGAAGTTTATTCACCCAAGCGAAACTGGTTCCCCTGCTCTGACGTCCTCCCCCGCTGCCTACCCACGTTCGTATACCTCTCGCTTCCAACCCCTCTCTTTCTCCTTTCTTCTCTCCCTCTTCCCAACATTCGTTTTGGGGGGATGATGATAGAATCCACCCCTCTCTCCACCTCCCTATCCCTTTTTTATTTATTTTTTCCTTCCGAATACCTCCCTATTTCTCACCCCTCCTGCTTTTTTTTTATCTCTCCCCTCTTCTCACATTCCGAGCGGGAGAGTTTGGTGGTCCCATATTGCCCCACTTCTCCCCTCTTCCGTTCCTTCTTCCCCTTTTTGCCTCAAATTGCCACCCAGATGCACCCAACCCACCCTGCTAGAGAGGAAGGGGCTCTTGGAGGGAGGGTAGGAGAGGTGACGGAGGAAATTGCGGGGAGACTGTCAATACGCGCGGGAGTGGAATAGAAGTTAAAAAAAGGGGTTGATTTTTTGTTTATTTCTTTTATTTATTCACAGTAGTAGTTTTTTTGTGCAAACTGGATGGTGGAGAGTGTGGATTGAAGTGGGGAGGAAATTGCAATCGAAGAGAGAGATATTTCCTCCCCGAGCGTCTTAGCCACCCTCGTCCTTCGAGGGTGGTCACCCCCCTTCTCCCCTGCACTCGCCTTCAATTAACCCCCTCATCTGCCTCTAACCCTGTGTACCTTCCTCGTTTCCCCGCACACAGTCCTTTTCCCTTCCACAAATCTTCCCTCCCCCAAACGAGGGCGCTCATGAATATTCCTTTTGAAAATCTTCCCCTCTTCTTCCTCTCCATCCCTTCCCGCCTATTTCCCCTCTCGTGGACTGATATCCCTTCCTGCCTCCATACCCAAAAGAACCCTTTCATGTCCCGCGGCCATTAATTAACATCTCCATCAGAAGAGAGGAGAGTCCGCTCTCCCGCACTTCCCAGCGTCTCTGTCTGTCTCCCATTCCGACGCCTCCCTGAGAAACCGCAAGAATTCCCGACGGCGGCGCTTAGGATTCTTCGCTCCGCGCGGGACTAGTGTTTTGGGGCAAGAGGAGGGAGAGGGGAGGGGAGGAGAGGAGAAGGGCGGTTTTATTTCACTTTGAAATGCGATGCGTATTCGTCATCGTCAAGTAAGTCGTTTGCTCCTCCACCTCGTTGGTCATCGCTAATTAGCGATCCTTGCAGAGTCTTGTCCTTCGACCGGAGGTGAGCACGCATTGTTGCGCGTTACACTGTCAGTTCGTGTCCTTGGCAGCGCTACCGTTTGGAATGTAGTTCGAGGGTAGACTTACGTTACATATTAGACTCCATCATCATCATGGTCAACAATGGGTCGTTTACCATATTTTTTTATTGCCGAATATGATATAGTTTGCAAAATAAAAAGACCCGTATTTTTCCGTTTGTTGATCCGTCAGTTATTTCTCGAGTTATAAGCGGCAAAAACTGATGTTTTTAACCCTTTCGGAAAAGTGGGCGTGGTGCAACCTCTGACGTATATCGACATCGTCCAATCACAACTGAGCCCGCGAAGCTACTTCGCCTTATCGCAAAGGGGGTGACACAGCTGGCTCTCCCAATGGGAGCGATTGCGACAGGATCTGTGAAACCAGACCATCCGAGAATCCACCTCCACTCCCTTCCCTTCCCATAAGAGCAGTCAAGAACTGAAGGAAAATGACGTCAACGTTATCACAACAGCTTTTTCGGTGGGCGTCACCTTTTACTTATTTTAATTTTTGATTTATTAGTGATGGTTGTGGTTAGAAGATTAATTTTTTAACTAAAATTCTTTTTTCGTTTCCATCTAACAATTTCGTGCACAAAATTGCGATTTCGCTTCCGAGTAAACGCCCCCATCCAAGTTTGGTTTGACTTAGCTCTCCACCGGATTCTCCTATCGGCTAACCTCTTCATGCTGGCACAGTTATTCTCTTTCAGATCCTCAACAAGTTTTTTCATTCGTGGCCTTCATTTTACATTTTTCTCGTTCTATTTTCATTTTTCTCTCGAAGATTTTTTTAGAGCTATAAATAATAAAATAATAAATTATAATGCTGGTTAGAGAAAAATAGGGTCTCAAGACTGAAGCAATATTAGGTACCAGTGGCGGATCCAAGGGGGGGGGCACAGGGGGCAATTGCCCCCCCCTCCCCCCCCCCCCCGAGAAAAAAACAAAGAGGTAGTCAATCAAGTATGTACTGAACGTCTTCGTCAAGTTACCGAAAATCGTGAAAGGCTGAGGCCTATTATTAAAACCATTATCTTGCTTGGACGTCAGAACATCCCTCTAAAGGGTCATAGGGATGACAGCCCTATTCATGAAGCTAAATATTGGTCAATATTGTTCGACGAAACACCTGATCTGTCTCGCAAGGAACAAATTGCCTTAATTGCAAGGTATCTGTACAAAGAAACTATAAGGGAAGATTTCATTACATTCATTGATGCATACAAGTCTACTGCAGATATGACTGATGTGCAATTGACAGAAAAGACGGAAACAAAACTTACTGGGAAGACTATTGGTAAAATAGTGAATTTTAGAAAATGTGAAACAACTGGGTTTAGATTTGAGTCTCTGTGTAGGAATCGGTACAGATGGAGCATCTATTATGACTTCGGAAGAAGTCGGTAGTATCACAGAGATCCAAAGAGAGGTGGTCAATACAAAACAGCTACCATGCTACAACCATGCATTGAATAATTCTCTTTCGAAGTCAACCAAAATCCAAACCATCAAAAATACTGTTGGAATAATAAAGGAAGTTATTTCGTTTTTCAATCAGTCATCCAAAAGAAATGCCATTATTAGTTATTTCTTAGGAGGTCAGCTTGTTAGTCTTTGTGAGACTCGATGGGTGGAAAGGCACGATGCTATATTTTTATTTAACTTTGCCTTACCAGAAATAGTAGATGCCTTCACAGAAATAAATGAATGGAAGGAGTCTGAATCGGCCAAAAAGGCTGCACTATACATTAACTCAGTGACTAACACAGATTTTATTTTTTCATGTGTTTGATTGACATTTTGAAAAGAACGATTCCTCTGAGTAAGTTACTGCAAATGCCAGCCGTAGACCTAAACAAGGCTTCTAATGCTGTAGAAGATACTCTGACATCTTTGAAGGACAGCAGAAAGAACTGCGATGAGTCCTTTTCAGAGATATATTGTGAGGCCAAAACCACTGCCGAAAAGCTGGGAGTGTAGCTAGTAATGCCAAGAATCGTGAAGAAGCAACGTCACAGAGAAAGCCATGACGCTGACACAATTGTAGACTACTATAGAAGATCCATGTACAATCCACTTCTGGACAATGTCATTGTTGATATTCAGACACGGTTTTCCCAAGACACCTTAATGTGTTTTGATCTAAATATATTGTTGCCCCTATGCATTCTGAACTCCAACACCACTGCTGCAAATGAAATTAGTAAATGTCAAAAATAGGCTTCAGAAAGTTGTTTGGAACTTGACATCTTCTACATTTTCAATTTGAAGCTGTAATCAATGGAGAATAAATAGTTGGAAAACAAAGTGGTTGAGAGAGAAAGAGGAAGGAAAGAAAATTCCGGTTACTGTAAGTGGTTGAAGAGCTGTGATGAAGATATATTTCCCACCGTAAGAATTTTATTGAAAATTCTTATCGCACTGCCAATCAGTGTTGTAAGTGCGGAAAGGTCATTCAGCAGCCTTAATCTCGTTAAATCATGGCTACGAACCCAAATGGTTGAGGAAAGATTGATTGGCTTATGTCTTTTATTTATCCACAAAGATATTGATGTAAATGTTGACAAGGTGCTTCAACGTTACGCTAAAGGAGGTAAAAGAAGATTACAGTTACAAGTAGGTAATTATTTAGAATGCATGTAGTTTGTAAAAGAGTTGTAATTACATTTCTGAATACTAATTATTTTGTACTTTTACTTTCTTAGACTTTCATGAATTTGGGCACAATTATAAATTATCGTAGTAGGATAGTTTTATTACTTTTATCAGAACCTTTGTCCTAAGTTCTTATTAACTACAAAGTATTCTCATAATCATGTTATTTCGCTTTTTAGTGAATATCGCAAAGCATTGAGGTAAACTTTCCAAAATTCAAACCACTTTACTGTCGATGACAATACCTTTTTAAGTAGTTCAGAGTAGCGTAAAACAGTGTAGTAGTTTGGTCATACTAAACACAAGTAAGAGTGAAATTTTCAGGAAAGAAATCAGAATGTCTGTGGACGAAGTTAAACCAAAGTTTTTTGCTGCCTAAGTCATACGGCAATAGTCAAATAAATTTAAATTGTGAATATATGCTGAAAACCAGAAAAACTTGCATGCAAATTCACCATTCTTTTTTTCGTATTTTTACAAATTTCTGGGTGACAACCCCCCCTCCTCCCAATTAGGTGATATTCCATATCACCAATACATCATGATCAATACCCCCCCCCCCCCCGAGATATGGGCCTGGATCCGCCACTGTTAGGTGCCTACATATAAAGAAAGTGAGATTTAAAATATCATCTTTTTGTAATCAGAGAGAGACAATTAAGTGTGATTCTGGATAAAATGATACTTAAATCCGTTAATTTCACTGATAACATCATCTCACAGGTCATCAGTGGACTTTACCAAGTGAATTTTAATTTAATTCATAATGGTTTTGTACCGTAACGTCCTGGCCTAATACCATTTCCTCATTGAGACATATTCAATTATCGGCTCGGTATTTGGTTAATATACATTATATAGATATTATGGTATTACAGAGCATTCCTGCAAGAGGCCGTCATTGTACAAAGTATGGGAATAATCATTCTTGACATTTCGTCTACGTGCATGGTTTAACAAAAACTATTTTAACAATATTTGTGCCAAGTGAGTCATACATTGTCATCCTTGCGATCGCTTGCAAAGCATCATTTGTAGATGTGGATGATTTTAGTATATTCCCTTAACTTTAACAAACAGAATTTTATTATTTAACACTTTTTATTTTTTCTAATATAATTTTATTTGTTATTTAACTAATAGCATTATTATGCATTTAAGGTATTGACATTATTTTATGTTATGAGTGGTAATATTCCAGCTATATCAGGCAGCATGTACAAATTTAATTTGAGAAAGTGAAACGTCCCATTAATTAATACAAATTTAAATATTTTCAAACGATCTTTTGTATACATGGACCCAAAGGTTTATAATTTGTTGCCCGAGAAAATAAAAAATGTAAAAAATTGTAAAAAAATTTTAAATTTAGCTAAGTCATGGATACTGGCAAATGAAAATGTTGTAAGATTTTTTTGATGCCATCAGATTTTGTTTTTCCCCTTGTTAAAAATTACTCGTTGTTTTGCAGTTATACTTATATTAGTAATGATTCAGATGGAAATGGCATTTATTGTTTGTTGTTACTTTTTTATGAAACTCACTTTCTACTTTCACTTTTGTATGAAAAAATAGAAACGTTAGCGATGAATTATACAATTATGAAGGTTGCTTCAGCACAGGTTCTCCTTTGAGGCAACCCAGCTTTCTTATTCTCTTATTGTAATAAATTCAGTATTTTGTATTGTTTTGTTGAAAGAAATATAAATTTAATTACTTACTTTATCCATCCGTTGCGTCATATTTTCAGGAAACTTCTTTTAGCATGGTGAAATTCGCTTGTATCCCACGCGTCCGCATTTTTTTCCAGTGCTCTTTCTCACCTCTCGCCTAGGAGAATCGTGTTAGTTCTTCGAGAAAATTGATTCTGCCTTCTTCAATCACTTATCGCATAAGATTTTCTCAGAGATGTCATGAGTTTGAATGGTCACCAACCGGATATGAATATGCTTGCGCCGAATGGATACTGGATATGAATCGCTCTACACACCACACTCAATTTTCGACCGGTACACCAAATGGAAAATCTCTTCTCCGACAAGTATTCGAAGCTTTACTCTCGAGATAAGAGGCCAGTAATCTAGTTAACGCACTAAACATATCCCATATTTCACTCTTATTAGCATCTAGAGACCCAGGTTATAGCTCACTAATATTTTCAATAAATTAATTACTGCTCTCTTACAGAACTTTGCGGCCGTGCAAAAAATATCAGCCGTGATGTTGAAAATGTAGCTCATGGTTTGGAATTGCCTTGCACGAGTTGGGCCAGCGTACCTGATTCTGGCAATGATTTTCGTGTCGGTGCGTTTGAAGGCAGATAGAATTGTTTGCGTCCGCATCTGCCTTTGACGACAGCGTCCAATGCACCTGTGGGCACGTCTGTGTCGGCGGTTAGCTTCTAAAGCCAGTCCTTGCGGAAATTTCTCAAGGAAGGCTGTAAACACTTTCCATGCAATTTCTCGTCCCTACTCTCTACGCAACAGTGTAGAACGTGCTTGAAGTAGGAGCTCGCATCACTTTTGAAGGATCTGAAACTGTTAGACGACAGCGTCAAACGCATCTGCGCATGGGTTGATACCCGTGGTTAACTTTGACGGCTACATCAAAGTTCTCGTAATACAAAGTTCTCACACTGACGGCCCTGAATTTTCACCCTCAAAATGGTCTAAGGCTAACTCCCCGCCGCCGCTTCGAATATACGGTAGTGAACACCAAAGGTACGTGAACTCAAACAGCTATTAGAGCTGCCATTCGAGGTTAACCAATTCACGGGATTCATATTTCAAAACTTCATCTACATGTTTTGATTGCATCGTCTAAAGATCCGTTTCAGGACTCTGATGGGAACTAAATAAATATGCTGCCAGTGTATGGGATCCCTACGAAATCGGTCTAAATAATAACTTGAACGTGAGCAGCGAAGATCGGCAAGATTTGTAAAGGGATGGTACGATAACCTTATTAGCGTAACCAGTCCATTAAATGAATTAAATTGGGAATCATCGTCAGATTGAAATCAGGTTGAAATTTAGACTTAATATCTTAAATAAATTCCAAGATAATATTTTCAGTGATAACGTTAAAAATACTTTGCTAACCCCAACTTACAATGGTAGACTGGACCATAATCACAAAATTAGAGACATTGATTGCCGAACTGACAGATTCAAAATGACCTTTTTTCCTCGTACTATTAGGGATATGAAAAACGGTAGGGATATCCAATACGAGTGTAGCAATGGATAACATTGGTAGCTGTATGATGGTATAAGGATTTGAAGGTAACGCAACTAACAGCATGTTTTTGCATGTTCGCTTTGCTATTTTTATCTTTTTTTAAATAGTGAAGTTTAGGACAGTATATAAATACTAATCCTTTTTTATGTATGATATGTAGAGCATGTTTGGTGAGAATTCACCCCCTGCCACACACCTTTATGGTGGCTTGCAGGGTATTATATAGATGTAGATGAAATAACATCCTTCTGTACATATGAACTCTAATAATAATTGCTCTCAAATTATGAATTATGCCTCACCCTTCTATTCCTCTTCAAATATTTTACTCAATCACGCACTAAATACGCGATTGTTTTATTCCTGGTTTTTCTCAGTAGTGAAAGTAAATTTTGGATTAAGGTACTCTAACGATATAGTTAATATTACACCATCTACTCTACGCTTGATTCTTCAGTAAACCGCATTCTTGTCCTATCCAGGCTGGATTTAAACCTATAGCTATGAATCAGTAATGAGTTTCCTGGCCAAATCTCTCTCCCAGTAAATCTCTCGCCTTAACTGACAACAGCTTAACAGCTAAAGCGAGAGACTTACTCTATATATAGCCAATTGGGGTGTAAGGTCAACTATAGGAAATTGTACAAACTACCTTACTATGGTGCTGTATCTAAAAAATAAGTAATATTTTCCCGAAAGACCAGTTAGTAATAGCCTTCTATAGTCAAAATAACCGTAGGGCATTATTAAGCAATACAAAGGTGAGGAATGATCCCTTAGATACGTGTGGGGTAAACAAACTGGTATGTAAAGACTGTGAGGCAGTGTACGTGGGTCAGACGGGAAGATCCTTCGGCACTATTAGGGCAAAAGAACACCGGAGATGCTTCCTGTGTGGGAATGTTTCTCAGTCCCATTTCGCTAAGCACCTGTTGGAGGAGGTGCATGGAAGCGACTTCAAGCCGGTCATATTAAAGTGGTGAATAAGGGGTGTAAGTTGGAGGAGATGAAAATAAGAAGACACCGGAAAAAATTACACATTTTCAATGAAATCACATTTGACAACCCCTCCCCAATTGAAACCTCATTGTCATTAACAAATGGGAAAGTTTAACTCTGTGGTGGAAGTTTTGTGAAAGAGGGAAACATATTTGTGACTTAACCCACTGCCTACGCTTCCCTGGTGAACAGGGATAAGGATTTAACTAAAGAAATCCACTGTGTGTTTAACTCTGTTCTGAATGTTTTGGGTGATTCAACCCCCACTGATCACGCTTCCCTGGTTACATCTACTGACTACCTTGCAAGCCACCTCGAGGGTGTGTGGCAAAGGGTGAGTTTCGTCAAATATGCACTACGGGCATCTATCTACATCTACATAATACCCTGAAAGCCACAATAATGGTGTGTGGCAGGGGGTGAATTCTCACCAAACATGTACTACATATCATGCATAAAAAAGGATTAGTATTTGTATACCGTTCTATACTTCACTATTTAAAGTTAGTAGGGATAAGATTTTGAACCCCCGCTGTGTGCCTTTCTACTGACTCATCACCTTCACACCACATTCCTCAGAATTCACCTGCCCCTTCCCCTACCATCCTACCCTAATTCTCCCCCTCTCTACCCTGCTTTTTGAGTATATATCTATATCTACGACATACCCTGCAAGCCACCTCGAGGGTGTGTGACAGGGGGTGAATCCACACCAGGAACAATGACACAACAAACAAAAATGAACACTACAAAGCAAACACTACACCTTTAAAAGTAATTGGGAAAAAAGGAGAAAAGCTACCAAATCCCAATCATGTAGGACACACCCATGAAAACCATGAATGCCTTGAAACCCGACGCCAATTTCATAGATATTCATGCATGCAAAAAAAGGCATTGCATGCAGGTCCACTGGCTGATCCATATATACCACTGGCTATGATTTTAATGCTTGCTACCTGATGATGACGCCGTAGCGTTGAAACTAGTAGTACCAGTAAAATATTCTGTGGATTAAAACATAGTTTGTTACGGTCATTATTGAGCTCTTGTAAGGGTTTGGATAAGAATATCTACAGAGTCAAAAATAAAACGCTGGATTACTATGGTTACAAGAATATCGATCAAGTTCAAGTGTGACAGAGAAGACATAATTCTACCTCCACACTAGGTCCACACTTGAAGAGTGATAATATAGAGAAATGGACAGTCGTGCGGGTAGATCGAAACACTCATTTCTCCTATGGACACTTCGCAACCATAATACAATAACGACACGGCAAACCACACGGATAAACATATCTCTTTCTCTCATTTCCTTCCTGACACCTTTCAGCCTTCTCTCCATTATTAACAGAAGCGGTCATTAACAGCCGGTGGCCTAAAAACCCCTGCCACATATCCTGCCTTCAGAGCAATGAATGGGTGTAGATGGGGATGTAAATGATTTTAATATTTTCGCCTTGAGATTGGACAGCAACTGTCGCATAAAACAGGAGTAACTCAACGATTATGCTTCAAAACTGATGGAAAGTCTCAGTAAAGTGGTACAGAAGAGGAACGAGAACATGGATAGCAATTGTGCGATGAACGGTAATGCGGTAGATAGGTTAACGTAAGCAATACGTGAATGACAATTGATGTACGTGAATCTAAAAAAAAACATAAATAGCGTAGTAACAGATTTAGATTTGTAGGCTTATGCAATATCACACCATCCTATCCAAATTTAATCCTAAATACAAACACAACATCCATGTTCCAAAGTGAAATTCAAACCCAAGGTCTGTACGTCGCATGACAGGCACGTTACTGGCCTGGCAACCACGGTCGGCCACAAATTGGGTATTTCATCTCATCACAGCTTAAATTACGAGTGTTGGCCGGGTTCACTTCGGCATATTCCGCAAAGAAGCATGGGTTTGCGCTATTTTACGCCAATACGCCACGTTAAATTAATTAGTTAGCTCTAGAGTGCATCGGACACATGACAGAAAAAATTTTTCTGACCAATCTCCTGGAAGTTGGAGGTGAAATGTTCGTTACTCGCCTCCACGATAAGTCACGCCCCCTCATCACATCTCTCCGACCTCCCTTCTCCTCTACCTCCATCCCTATTTACTTTCCTAACCATCCCCCTGTCAACCTCCCGGCCCCATTGGCCCATTATATCATCAACTCCCCCGACCCGTTGCCTCTGCCCCTCAATCGCGATGAATGCCTTCTTCCTCGAGTGGCAGCGCAACCCCTGCCACTGCTCTTCCGTCGGCTTCCGGAGCGCTTCCTAGTCCACCCACTCACCCCCTCTGCCTTCCCAACAGACCTTCACCCCGCCCACACTCCCCTCGACCCCGCCAGCGAGCCACCCGACCTAATCATAAGATCCAACCCCCGCTCCCTTTCATCCGTGGCACCCTCTGCCATCGTCCACACCCCATCAACCCCACTTCCTCCCAGCACCGTCTTACCCCCCTTCCACACCCGAAATGTGCACTCCTCCCCCTCGCCAATATTCCACTCATTTCCGCCACCAATATATCCACTATATTTACTTCCCTTCAAAAGGGTATGCTCAGGGTCTCATGGGGGTCGATAGAGAAGGGGGAGGGAAGGAGAGTCGAGAGGAAATGAGAAAGAGAAATGATTGGAGGGAAGGGGGTGGAGGGGCGAGGGGGCAAATGGTCCCCTTTCCCTTCCTGTCCGCAAAATTTCTTCGCTCCAACGCCGACGCTACTTGCTAAAGCCAACGTTTGGATAACGCGATGCAAGACTCTGAAGAGGTTCCATTGTTAGGTGCGTTTGGATGACGCTATGCCAGCTGGTCAAAGTCAAAGGTTAGTGAAAGAGCATTTCTGGGGGGTCGTTTTGATAGTTTATGCTATTCATGGAATGGTCCACCAGGAAAGCCGTAGACACTCGCATTTTGAACATTCATTCATGAAGGTGTCGCTAGTTGCGTATTGTTAGACAATTTTAAAGTTTGCTGTGCGGGTACACCTGGAAATGTTTAACTACAACAAACAGAAAATGAAGAAATTTTCAAAAGCTTCGACTACCGCTCTTAGGTGTTATACAATGAAATATTTTAGAGTATTTTATATATATATTTAGGGAAATATTTTAGAGTAGTCGGCAGTACATGATGCATGTATTAACCCCTTAAATACTATAGATACTAACATTTAGTTGCATGAGACCCTATAGTTGCTTGTTTGCATGTCGGTAGTATATGCTTGGTGATCTTCACCCCCTGCCACACGCGGTGGCTTGCGGGGTATCGTGTAGATGTAGATGCAATGATTCATGATGGTGGAGCAATGTGTCTCTTTTCGCACGCTACAAGCCTGTAAATGTTAAGAGCTTTTTTTACTCTTTGATGACAGACCTACTTCACGGATAGATACATTTCCACAAGGAATAAAATGGAGAAGGAAGCCTCGGTAATTTAGCTGGTGGACTACCTGGTCAGGAATCAGGGGGTCCGGGTTTGAATCCACGTCGAGGTGGATTTTTTCCTTGTGAAAATTCATCTGTTGTTCATTGCAGCTATTGACATCTCTACGGTATTCGCGGCTAGTCCGCAATCCTGGTAGTTACTTCACGGATGCCTATTATTTTTTGATGATATATTGCTGCCAGATAAGGGTATGGATATAAACTTATGTTCCGAGTCCATGAAATCATTATGAATGACGACATCGCCGAACTGTAGATATAATAGGATAATTATAGATATCTCTAATGGAGTATTAACGTGCGCAATGGATACTCCATACATGGATACTGGATACATGTATGAAAGAATATAGACATCCCGAGAATATGCTTTCCTCTGTAGAAATGAAAGAAGGTAATGGATACGAGGCAGAGCATGATCTGTTCTTCAAAAACGAACGGTGCAAACCAAGGGAGGTCTTAATTATGCCCCTAGCAACATTCTATAGAAGCCTCGTGAATACAAGTTGTTAATTTATTCATTATTTTAAACCTCAAGACCAATTCATCACTTCCTTATTATTGAAACCTGTTTTAAGAATTAAAAGCTATTTCTCCAAAAGCCTTGATTTAGGCGATGACTTTATCGTTTAGGGAGTTATTCATATATTACGATTCCTCACTTCTTTCAACTCCTTATATGGTTTCGTAACATTCTCAAAGACATTCTCCCTCCTCCTAATCACGTAATATTACCAATGAACATATTTTTTTGTGAAGAACAAAACAGATATTCTTAAAAACTTTATTTATTTCTCAACGCTAATATTATTCACTAATGATACTGTCTCCTATCGTCTTTATTCGAACAAGAATTGAATTTATTGTGAATCTTTCACCAAACGCAAGAGTACGATAGATCCCGCCCCTTACCTGTCGATTATTCATTGTTAACAGTTGGCTCCACGCTTTCCATATCTTTAGAGTTGCTTATTTTAAGAAAGGCCCTTTACACTCCAAACGAGAGTCCCATAAGTATTAAATTTTCGTTAAACCAACGGATTTTCTTAGATGTATGATATTTTCAGGTTAAATTAAAATGGATATTAAGAAAATAAATTACTTTAACATCGACATGAATTTGGATGCTTACGTACAAGGGAATTTACGATACACTGGTAATTTAATCTTTGCCTTTATGTCAGCCTAAAAAATATATTATCTTTAGTGTTGTCATTATTTACTGGCTTAATTCACACTTACCGGAAAAGGACACTACTTTCATAAGATCAATTTAGAATATTCAGGCTTTGCCTATTTCATCCAGGTGCATAATGATTATTTGTTTATCTGTTCAATGATTGGGGCTGCGTCTAAATAGGAGGTTATCTCGTATGAAGATAGGTTCGCTCACAAAAGGTGAAAGGCAGCAACGGTGACAAAGGATTCTTTTATCACACAAAGCACACTTGGGCCGATGCCAATGTCATACGACACGAAAGCGTATGATGAAATATAATAAGCGTACGTTAAGATTAACTTTGAAAAACTTCAAGCCCTATTCTATTTTGCGGTTGAATTTTTTTAATGTTCCAATGAGAGTATAATTACTCTCCCCTCATGTTTTAAATTTGGCTCAAAAAGTACGTACTTGCCTAAATTACGTCCTTCAAAAGCGCAGCAGGAAAAAGGTTCCCCTTCTAACGGAAAATCCGTCGTTTTATGGTAGGTACAGCCAAAAGACGTTTTTTTTTTAATTTCGAGACACTACTCCGAAAATGAATGAGTTATCTTTTTGTACAAACCGTCAGTAAAGTAGAAATGCATGGCTTGGAAAGTTCTCAATTATTTTCCTGAAAAATGAACCGTTTTAAAATCGGGAGGAAATACTTATAAGGAAGAAGTGAAAAAAACAATGATTAATTTGTATAGTTATTTTAATTATTTCTAGAGAAGTTATGCGTGTTTTTGCTCCAATTTGTCGAGTGATTCTGGATTCTTTTAGTAACAGCAACTAACTAGATTTCACGAAAAAATGAATTTTTTCCAGTGGTTTTTTCAAAGCGATTCTTTGGATGTCAAATGAAATTTCATTTCATTTGAATCCTCAATAAAAGGAGCAGATAGGGTTGGAAAATTCACAAAATTTTTACTGATGAAACGAAAAATTTTAGAAACAGGTGTGGTTTCTGTGGGGGATAAAATAAACATGACCTGTAAGGGTGTATCATTCATATCCATATCACCCGCTGGGTTTGCTTTTTCGTTTTAATTTGTGAAATTATTTCAGTAACCTCTCGCGCATGAAATAGTTGTGACGATTTTTATGTTCCAAGTCAAATCCCATTTGCCGCATGAAATATAGGTCTGCTGAAAATCTAAATGGATTCCACCACTCATTTATTCAAAGCGAACGGTGGCGAGAGGCCAGTTATAGTAGGCCGAGAAAAAATGCGACCAGGTTCAGCTTTGACTCGAAGTTGTGGTTTGCAATGCGCATGGGGCTTAATCACGAGCGAGCATTTCGATTGCGTTTTGGCCGAGGCTGATGGACTTAGGGATGCACAGCAAACTTTGCATCGTGTCAAATATCTAACTGTATGGAAAACTGCCCAATTGCATGGACGACTGCGAGAAAAACAACAGAGCTCGACCAACAACGGAAGGTTCATGTAAAATCCCTGAATGAGGTACTAAGTCCTTGAGTCGTAGTTCTTCCCATGACTAATGCTTACTACCAATGCTTCAACACCATTCTCATCTAAGACTGGTACTTTACCCTGATGTTAAAAATCGCCATTCGTTTCCGTCCCTTTTTACCCATAAATATGCTCTCAATCGCAACTTCCAAGAAGCCATTAACCTTCATTGCTTCCTCCATCCATCTCTCCTCCTTCGAATTGCTTCCAACAACTTCCACTTCTTGCGCATCATGCCTAAATCTTCTTCACCCGTCTTCGTCTCTACCCAGCTAATCTTTTTCACCCTCATTCAAACACACTAATCGAAAGTCTACAATCTACCCACGTCCGTGTTCCGTCGAAGACTGCTGCCTGTTGCAAAATTCCGTCGCCCGAGTTTGAAGACAAATATCTCAAAGACGGCTCAATGGACTTTAAAATAGAGTACATCAAATTAAAGCTTGTTTAATTTTGCATTCAGTGATGATATACAATATTTTTCACCATTCGTAATAATTGTAGTGTGCGGTTAAAAACGGAATTTTAGCGCATTTTTCCGGGCACTGACGGTTGCATCGCATTTACGGCTTCGTAATAACAACACAGATCGAAATATCAAAATTTCCTTTTCACATATTGTAGAAAGAAGCTTTCTCAATAATCACTCGAAGTTTTATATTATTTAGTAAATTAGTATTTTAGTCGTTGATGAATAAGTCAGACTGTGTTATTTTCCGTTTCGCGCATCCCTGAAAATCGCCTTTTGGATCTTCTTCTTGCTCTTGAGCTCATCACCACTAATCCAGTATGTTTTGCAGCCATACAGCGCCAACGATGAGGCGGGAGGAGACCTAAAAAACTTGAGCGTAAACGTTAAATGGAACTAATTACCAAAATTCTAAGAATCAACTATGATAGCTCTACACAAAAGGTATTGATTAATTACTTATTACATAGCATACAAATTTCTAAATTCAATCAGTGCCTTTTATTTAGCAGGAATTTTCAGAACATTCTGCATAATATTCTGAAGCATTAATCAAAGAGTAAAAATGTTTAAATTCATAGAATAAATTTTAATGGCGATAAATCGCCACCATTGCATCGCATTGATTAAGGCAATAAAATGGTTACGCTATTCGAGTATTCGCTGATTATTGAGTGAAATTCCTCCCCTATAACGCTACTATTTTTCTCGCTCAGTTGCTTTCACACATGTTCGTCCTTCACCGTGCGACCCTTCTCCACTCGTCTTGAACAAAATCATTCCCCTGAGGATATATAGCTTGATGAGATAGGGTGAGCGAGTTCCAATGCTAGATACACCTCGACTGAAAGTCTCGACACCCATGCCCTTTGCACCGAGCCCATATATACACCCCCATTCCCTTCCGAATGCACCCATATTTTTTCTCCACTATCATACGACGCGCCCTCTGCAGATCCCTCCTACCCTTACCTCTCTCCAATCGCTTCCACCACGCCCGACTCCTCTTACATCACTCCGAACTATCTCTTGGTCTTTCACCCCGACGCTGAGGCCAGTTGTAGTCATCATGGGAAAAAAATAAACGCAGGGTCCCACAGAATAAGGGCGTGGAGACTTTCTCGGGCCCTCAATCCAATCGCTTCTCGCTTCACGTCGTCTGGGTGGATCCTGTCGTCGTCTGCAGTTTTTATCGCCTGCTTATAATCATTCCCAGGCGGTGTGAATGGAGCGGAGGTTAGAGAACCTTTTTTCTCAAATCTCTTCTTATCTTGAGTTAAGTGCACCTGCCAGTCATTCTGGTTCTCTGCCCTGCCTTACACTCTCTTTCTTGAGTATTTTTGCCCCATAATTCCCTCGCTTTCTCTCCCAGGTAATCGTTTCCACAGTCTTGAGTGACTCTCCATTTCATTGCTCTGCTTGAAGCCTAGAATATTGGCATATCTTTTCATTCCTTCATGAACTAGTTCACACCTTCCAGAAAGTATATTCAATTTGCACTCTTTCTAATCCTAAAATGTCTGAAGTGTATTATATCTGAAGTTTATTATTATATTTATATGCTGCCAGTGTATGGGATCCCTACGAAATCGGTCTAAATAACGAACTTGAAGGCGTGCATCGAAGATCGGCAAGATTTGCAAAGGAACGGTAAGGAAACTATATTAGCGTAACCAGTCTATTAAATGAATTAAAATGGGAATCATTGTCAGATCGCAGGTTGAAATTTAGACTTAATCTCCTTCTAAACTGATTCAAAATGCCCTTTTTTCCTCGTACAATTAGATATATGAATAACGGTAAAAATAAACAATAAGAGTGTACTAATGGATAGCATAGGTAGTTGCATGTTGGTATAAGGACTTGAAGGTAACCCAACTAACAGCACGTTTTTGCATGCGTAGTTCGCTATTTTTATCTTATTAAATATTGCAGTCTAGACTAATATATTAATACTAATCCTTTTAAATGCATCATATGTATAGCATGTTTGGTGAGAATTCACCCCCTGCCACACACCTTTGAGGTGGCAGGCAGGGTATTTAGATATCAAAGAAATATCACCCGGATTCAAAACCGTGATCCCCATTCAGGAACGTCTTATAAACAAGGAAAAAGTATTTTTATTATTCCGGCAAAGTACCTTTTCGCTGGCTAATTTCCGGAACTTTAATTCGTCCTTACTCACAAGGCGTCCGTAACGTATGATTAGGAAATGGGATGGGTGTAGTCTCTAGTGTAGAGAAACTAGTGGCTTCCCATCTCGAAGGATCCGGTTTGGAATCCCAGGTGAAGCAGGTTTTGCACTGGAATATCATTTCTCACTTGAGAATTGTGAGCAAGAAACTTTTAGTGCAGTACCCCGTCCGTCGGATGGGACATTAAAACCGTAGTTTCCTTGGCGCCTTTCTTTAAGAGTAGGCTAATGCTGACCCCAGGTTTCTCTCCACCCTTCCACTCCACATAAAATTGATGGTTTCACATTACTTCCTGGAATCTTCAGCCAGTGTCGTTGCTTTTCATTTATATCATTTGGTAGCCCCAGACCTGAGGTCACCCACAGGATGTAATTGGAACCAACGCGACGGAGATTCCTGGAAGTAATATTAAGTTTTCATTTATTCTATCCGTCACTCTTAAGTGTTATGTAGTATGTTGGCAACTCCTGCAGAACACCATACGCCATTTTTTGCTATTATATAAATCTTGGAAAACCAGGAATTGCAAACATACGTGACATTAAGGCAAAATAGTTGCTGCTCTAACTTGAAAAATGATATTTCATTTCTTGTTATAGAACTTTGGACTCGAGTTAAAACTGTAAAATAAAATCATAAGAACTAAATGTGGAGAGGGTTCAACATTAATTAACTCTTGCACTATAATTACTGTAAATCGTGATTTTTATTACTAGACCAAGTTGCCGAAAAAAAGTCCGAGTAATTCATAACCGGTAGGAAGTAAATCGCTTAAGCCAGTGTATACGATGCATGCACAGATAGCAGTGATAGCTGAGTGATAGCAAATCCAGTTTATTCGGCAAAGAAAGCTATAAAAATACTTTAATTGAGCATATATCATCAACGCTTTAAATCTTTCACCAGCAGTGGTATTATGAATATTCATCAGAGAAGTGTCGACCTTTCAACGATTAGGCGCCATTAAAAAAAACTACCCTTCCTTCAAATATCCATTGCTAATTTTACTAATTATTTTCTACGAAATGGAAGATTCCCAAGACCAGGCAACTTTACTGCATTAGACTTGGGATCATAGTCATCCAACTTTCACTTCGAAAATCATAAATCTCGCAAAGAAAATTCACTATCTACGTATTAACCAGCAATATTTTTCAATGTATGTACAGTGAGGAGTACAGACAAGCAATTTGATATCGATTTTCCATTCATCAAAAACCTCACGTTCTTGAACAGCTTGTCTGCAGGATTAATTTTGAATTCTGTCAAACGAAATGTCACTCTTCCAATCACGCAAAAGTGGGCTTGGTAAAATGTCACGACAATTAATGATTACTTGGCATAAATATAAGACACGCTAATGAAAATGCTAATTCTGGGTCTTACTTCCAAGAAACTTGCTTCTGCGGTTTCGCGTGCATAAAAAGTGTAGGAACTTGCGTTCATTACCTATAATTCATGCTGAGTTGTTTTTTTTTATTTAAGCTTTCAGGTTTCCCCAAGCCAACCACTCCATCTAGAAACCAGATTGAGGAGAGGGCCTCCTCCCTTTGATCGAGTGTACACAAATGCAGGTAATTCAAGGTTTTTCTACCTTGATAAGTTTCTTGGTGATAATTCGTACCTTTTAATTTTTAATCGCTGCAAAATGACTTCTGAGGCCCGCAGAATTATCCAGATGAGATGAGAAAGATCAATGTATTTGAATGGAGCGATGACTAAAGGCATCAGAAACATAGAGAGAGAGAGAGAGGGGGTGAATGTGTGTGTGGTGAATGTGAATCGCTTATTAACTCAGCTTTCCCAGAAAAAAGTGGAAAGAAAAAGGATTGAATTGATAGGGTTAAGTGCATTTGCAGCTTTCAAGTGCAAAATTAAAATAGCAAAATTAAAATTGCAAAATTGACTTGAAATTTTCAATTACGTGATTGAAGTAACTTTTCGGGTGTTACCGAGTAGTCAGGTTAAGCCTGACGTTTCGCGATCCCTGCTGGTCGCTTCTTCTGAGGGAATGGACCATTCCCTCAGAAGAAGCGAGTAGCAGGGGTCGCAAAACGACAGGCTTAACCTGACTACTCGGTAACGCCCGAAAAGTTACTTTAATCATCACTATGAACCGCGAAAGCCTCAACGAAGAATTTCAATTATATGTTATTCATTCGGAGACTATCTGCGTATCATATCAGACTTCAGAAATACATAACCAATTTAACCATCACTTTTAGCACAAACTTATGAGTAAGAAACTCGTCTCAAATTTGGACTTCACATTTTTTCCTCTGGTGTTAATTTAGGTTAGTCATTAGAGTGTATGTGTTTGAAATGTAAACTGAAATTGACAAGTCATTTCTTAGATTTATGAAATATTTACATAAATTTGAACAGAAGTCCAACAAGTATTTTACATTTATTTTGATAGGATCTTCCTTGATGTATTTTTCGAAATGGGGCCATTGGAGTAAAACAGTTGGCCAAATGATCCGCCTCTTCGTATATGAGCATTGAGGACTCCATGCTTCTTTCATTAATGATTTTGGTCGCAAAAAGTGACTGCAGCACTGGTTTCCCATACCGCAAACCCGGGTTTCATATTCCGACAGGGAGAAGGAATTTTAGTGGGAGTCTGTACTATTCGGGAGTGTCGTGTAGATGATACCTAAAAGTCAGCACACCGTCCGTGGAATGGGACATTTAACTGCTGGCCCCTTGGTGTCAAAAGTCGGCAAATGCTAGCGCTGGATTCATCTCCCGCTTCTCTGAGAATATTGGCCACGTCTGACTACTAACATTAGCAGCTATTTGGACATACCAAGCACTGAAAATTAAGGGAAGCGATTTGTAACATGTCGGCACCGAATGGGCAAGGCTGATTTGTTTCAAGATACGCAAGACTTAGCCCCCCCACGAAGCAAATTTCTGGCTACGTGCCTGTATACAGGCAAACTATAACTGTCCAATAAACGCATCTGAACTTATTTATATCACTACCCAATAGTTGTTACTTGCTGTAGGTCTTATATTTTAAACTGATAAATATGTATAATGTATTAAGATTTCTTCTTGGCCTTTCACTTAGCCGTGAGCCAATCCCTTCAAAGAGATATATTGGCGTTTATTCCAAGTAGAAACAGATATCCGTTTCTCATTCCCCAATGCTTGTCGAAAAAAAAGAGAGAAAACTTCCGCGATTGAGAGCTGGGGACTCTTCAAAACCAATCGGTGGTCGCCTGCCTTTGCAAACACGGGGGCGAGCGGCAGGTTGAAGTTTCCAGCTCATATTCGATCAATAAGGCGGGCGGGATGTTCGTCCCTAAGACTTATTCTCCCGTCCTCACTCAACTCGGGCTATCGAGTTTTTTTTTCGTTTGGAGATCAACGGGGGGAAGTGGCTCCAAGCATCTCTTGTTTACCCTCTCCAGATGGGAAGAGGGTATTCATTCATTGTTACTTATTTTTTTTCATTTGAAACAATGATATAAGCGCAGGTATCTCTTCCACTTCTCGAAGGCAACTCATTTTGTTCACTGAAACGGGAAAGCCGTTCCGGTGGAAATGTATGGGATCGTGGTTTTGTTTCCGGAAAGGTTTTTCAGTTCATTTTTTTCTTTAGTTATTGGCAAAGGACTTTCCATCCTGGTATTAAAAAATGTTCCCCAAAAATACGAACGATATCTCCGCAGAAAGATTAAGAGAACTACTTTTGCACGAAGCCACTCGCTTTGTGAGGTAAAAACGGAGGCAATTGAGACGAGGAGTAAACTCAGGAGATGGGGACAGTCTGAATGGACTTTACCGCAAAAGGAAATTTGATTGCATCCAAGCGTCCTGCTGTTCCACTTAATTTGAAATTACACTCGCGGGAAGACAACGGTAAGTCCTTACTTTTATTTAGTTCCATCCAAAAAAACGACTCCATTTTTATGATATGGATATATTTCTAACAGGAGTATCTTCTCGAGTCTTCAAACTTTAACCAGACGGTTTCTGAGGATGAAATGATGCCATTGTTATGTTTTTCTTATCCTCCACTCTTGAATTATAATTTCTTTCCACTGTAATCTATCGTAATTTATTTAAAGTTTACTTGCACCGACTGTGAAAGTGCTTACCCGTCCAATTTGCCAGATTGTGTGTTGGTTGAAAATTGAAGAGCAGCCTTTATTACTTTCGTCACATTATATATGTGGAGTAAAAAAAAGTATTTAAGTCTGCAATGTGACATCATAACCCGTAGGGATTTTTTTAATAAATATATAGTCCAGATAGTTTGATGAGATGTAGGTTAGTCTTTGATCCTAATGAAATATGTTCAAAACGTGTTTACTCCACCATTGCATTAATGGTACGTATTTTTTTAAAAATTTATTTACCAAATATTCAAAAACAGCCACAAATGGCCTTTTACATTGAATATGTAACAAATAAATATATTAATCAACAAAAATAAAAGTAGTGATGAACAAAAGATCAACCTGTTAACATTAATTCTTTGATACATGTGTAGGAGAGATGAGAGGCGGAGAGGTCAAGTGAGGGAAGAGGTGGAAGAGAGAGAGAGTTGAAAAGTTTCGGGAGCCGATAGAAAAGAGATCGCTGGGAGAGTGAAAGACGGAATTTCGGTAGGTGTAGAAGATCACGGCTAAGGGTTTTGCGGCCAGGAATGTGGAGAGAGAAAAGAGGGAGTGAAGGTCATTAGATCGGAAATCGACGTCAATGGCCGAATGGAGGAAATTTAAATCATGGATTGTTCGACGGGTTGACAAGGGGGATAATCCAAGTGAGGACATAATATCGCTTTGAGTTACGCAGGTGGGGAACACGGTGGCGGACAATAGAGGTGAAAAATTTAAGGGGGCGCTCCACAAGTTTAAGATTGCTGGGACAGGCAGTTGCCCAAATTTATGAGCACTATGGGAATTACGCAACCAGTAAAGATGGTTTTTAGCGCTAGAGGGTCTGTTATTTCGGTGAAACGGTAGAGAGTTCCTACAACGGACATGCGAAATATAAATTAATATATTTAATTAATGCCCTACCAATTAATATGTATTATATACGAGCTGAAGTTGCCCGTTGAGATTCAACGGGAGGGAGAAATATAATAATTGCAAATTGTATTAAGAAATTTTAACATTTATCATGAAGGGGCGATAACAAACTTGTGCTATGGAATTAGTTATGCCCACAAGTCACTATCGGAACCATAAATATGATTTAAACCAATGTAACCATATAATTACCTCCTGGACCCACCTGCGACTTTGGAAAAATAAGAATTTTATTTAGAAACTTTCAGGCCAGAAGAAACAAAGGAGGTTAGAAGGTAGGATGCATACGAATTGTCTATTGTTGACAATGAGGCCAGATTCCGGTTTTTGGGAATTTTAGGACTCACATCTTCGGCAAAAAATGTTTTCACTGGCCTTTTGTGCATGTTACGTTTGCCTCAATTCTCCAACTTCATGACAATGGCGTCAATGAACTTCCTACGGATACGTTATGTATTAATGCCTTTTATTCCAATCAGAGGAAATTCTTTTCTTATTACCTAGTACAGATTTAGTCTACTTAAACCAGGTACTTGTCACTCGGTTGCATATATTTACACCTTCTACTGTATATTTGACGCATAAGAATTTTACAATATACTTTTAGTTTATCCGAATGCAAACCTACTTGATCTGGGGGTAGCGCGAAAAGTAAGTCCGCATGATTTTTCCGAATGAAATGGCCGATCTAGAATCAAGAGTTAGCTGCGATGCCTCTTTTAGTACCTTTCAGTATCTTAGAGTAAATTCTACTTTTATTACCTAGTACAGTTTTAGCCTACTTAAACCACTTGTCGCTCGGTTGCGTATATTCACACCTTCTACTGTATATTTGGTCTATAACCATATTACAATTTTTTTCATGTCGCTACACTTATTTTTGATTAGACTTCATATAAGTTTCTTAACATTAAATCCATAAAATATTCACCTTTTGAACCCCGCAGAAACTTTCACTTAAATACTTTTAGTTTTGCCGAATGCAAACCTATTTGATCTGGGAAAGTAAAACCGTATGATTTTTCCGAATGAAATGACCGATCTAGAATCAAGAATTAGCTGCGATATCTCTTTTATTACCTTTCAATGTCAACAAAGTATGTTAGAAGGAGATGTGCATACGAATATCTCTTTATTGTTGACAATGAGGCCAGATTCGCGCTTTTGGGAATGATAGGACTCAAATCTTCGGCAAAAAATTTTTTTGGGAATGGTAGCACCCACCTTTTCGGCAAAAAAGGTTTTCACTGGACTTTTGTGTACGTTATGTTTGTATCAATTATCCAAATTCATGGCAGTGGCGTCAATGAACTTCCTACGGATACGTATCAATGCCTTTTATTCAAATTAAATTTAATTCTTTTCTGATAACCAAGTACAGATTTAGAAGAACGGAAAAGAATGGCCACGTATGAGATGCATGGAAAAAGTTGTCAAGGATGTAAAAGAGAGGAGTTACTCAATATGAAGAGGTTTTCCGATAGAAGAATAGAGTGGAGAGCTGCGTCAAACCAATCATAGGATTATTGAGCGATGATGATGAAATCAGGTACTTGTCGCTCGGTTACTTATGTTCACACCTTTTATGGTATATTTGATGTATCACTAAATTAAAAATTTTTTTCATCTTGCTACTCCTATTTTTGTTCAGACTTCATTTATGTTTCTCATCACGTTCTTGTGTCTCAAAATACAACAATTTTGAAAGCGGTCCACTTCGGAATACGGTATAAATCAATAAAATATTCACTTTTTGAACCCCAAAGAAACTGTCATTTAACTAATTTTAGTTTTACCGAATCCACACCTACTTAATCTGGGAGTAGCACAAAAGGTAGCCCGTATGATTTTGCCGGATGAAATAGCAGATGTAGAATCAAGAATCAGCTGCGATATCTTTTTTTTAATAACTTTCAATATTTTCATGAAAAGAGCAACGCATTTTACGGCATCTCGTTTGGACAAAAGTTCTAGCATCTTTACAATGGCATTAATAATCAACCCACGGATACCTAATGAGACATTACGTTACATTGGGATTTGAATTTCATTCCCTGGCTTATGTTAAACTATCTCAAATCTCAAGCTATTTCAATCGACTACTATTTAGAAAGCGTTACATGTCTTCTCTTCACGTCCCAGGTTGGTTCATATGCAGAAACCCGCAAAGAAATAAAAAAAATCACAATTTGAACACCGGTGAAGAATTCATTTCAATACTCCTGATTTGGACCGAATTCAAACCTTTTAGATCTGTGAGTAGCGCTAGCAGTCAGCACGTATCTTTGTGCGCAAAAATATGGCTGACCTTGCTTCACGAAGAGCCTAAAAAGCCTTCAGTTCCTTCCTATATCCTCCCGAAAAACACAATGCAGTTCACGGCATCCCATTACGACGAACTGAATAAGCATCAACGATGTCTTGATTTCGGAGACGACAATGGCAAAGGCCTTAGCAACGCTCGGAAAAGTACCGAAAAAAAACACTAAATTTCAACGTAAATTACACATTACCCAGAAACCACGAGGACAGAGAGTAAATCGTTTAAGAGAATAAGAAAGTTTAAACATTTTCCTATTAAATACAGGAAGAATGAAAGAAATCGATTAATATTTAGTTAGTTTACTGAGCAAAAGAAAAAACCTCTTGTGCTACCATAAATTGAATAAGTCGATTTAAACCAATGTAAATACATAATTGGCACCAGGAATCGAACCCGGGCCCCGAGTCTTTTTTATATAGCCTATAGCACCTTATGGTGTATACGCTAGAATCCTACAAAATTTCAGCTCAATCGGTTCAGTAGTTTTTGAGGAGATGCGTGACATAAAGCTGGCAGACAGACAGACAGACCACTTCATTTTTATGTATTAGTATGATCAGCAGTTCACCCCTTGCCACACATCTTTATGGTGGCTTGCAGGGTATTATGTAGATGTAGATGTAGATTACAATGTTGATGCCAGTCATTTAATTTTGCATGTCTTTTGGGTACGTAACTCACACGTTTCTCATATGAAGCAGCAGTGTTATTGCCTTTAGTTGCATGTAGATGTAAACGTATTGCATGTTTGGTGAACGGTCACCCCTGCCACACACCCTCGAGGTGGCTTGCAGGGTACTCCGTGATGTAGATCGGTGTTGCAAATCTGAAGTAAGGTACGTTTTGCTGGAACTGGTGCTGAAACCTCAATATCATTCGAGTTCAGAGCGCGAATACTCGATACCTTAACCAGAGGAATGGGGAGTAACCGGGTTTTCAACTTTTCCACGCGACCGGATTAAAGAAAAACATCCGCGCATGGAACCGACGATTATTGATTTGGCGTCGGGCCAGTAGACTGTAAAAGACTTTTTTTCCCAACTTGCGCTCCATCTTAGCTACGCGCGTACTATAATAGGTTCTTCGTCTGATAAATTTATCTGTGCCGCATATATGAATAATTTTAATAATGTTTTACGATCAGAATGAATAAACACCCTCATGTGCTTAGCTTGGAGACGGTAGGCGGGCTTGCGCTATGAATATATGTCAGTCAGTGCAATCGTTTCTATGGGTGGGGAGATGGTCCAAGGGGCGGGGATCCGAGGGTTGATTAAACCATGCGTCCTCCTCCCTTGTCGTGAGGGGCATGCATTCCGAATGACATCGGCCTCTCCCTTGACGATTCGGGAGTCGCCCCGGACGACCATAACACTTTATGGAGATGGTAATGAACGCGGGCGCTATTGAAATATGTGCTATTCTCTCTCATCTTTCCCTGACGATCATCGAAGGCCTCCATTCATTCCCACAATCCCCCGCGGGGCCCATTGGTGTGGCGGGGGGGCGGGGAGGGGGGGTGTTGGGGAGGAGGGGGAGAGAGAAGGCTGAAGCCCTTCGCGACCAGAGGAGCTTTATTCTTCGGTCGTCATCGTTGCATCAAATTACTGCACTGGTCCATTCATTCGAAACGTCCGTCGTGTCTGGCGGACACGGAGCTTTTGCCGGTAAAACGATTACTGGGCGCATTGCAGAAACGTGTCGTAAACATCTGTAGGTTCGCACAAAATGGGGAATTTGCCATTCGATGGGAAAGTTTGAGTTCAGCGAATGGAAATTTGGCAAATTCTGATAAAGCCAAATCTATACATCTTGTGAAAATTATGCAAGTGCAAAAATAGTTCCGACACCCGTGACGCATGGCGAATGCCAAAGCTTAGTAAGGTTTTCAGTAAGCTTGACATGGCGCAATCTACTTTGGCCTACGTCAAAAATATGAACGAATACCTACATGTATTTCCTAAAAGGGAGTGCAGAACAATGAGGAGGATACTTAGCACGGCCAAGGGAATTTGCGCTTACATGTAATTCACGTCCACAGAGTCGTTATTCCTAGATATTCTCCGCATCGTTAGGGCAAAAAATTCTTGTTTATAAGTTTTCCTCAATGTTTATCATGGGTGAAAATTGTTATTATGCAGGTGTTAATGGTTGTAGGTTTATGGAGTTTCAATTTGGACATAATCCAATACATTAATTTGGTCAAAATCAATCAAAATATTTATCTTCTCGCGCTGCTTCTGTTCTGTTTTTTTTAAAGTTACAAAGCTGCGACGTATTTTTTTTAACAAAAGACCTACCTATAGGTTTTCCGAATCAGAAAAATGTTAGTGAACTCATTAAAAACTACAGGCAGTAAATTTATGGGGTCTTCCGATAAAAGTTGATATGTAGTACGTATAGCAAAAAAATATTTTACCCATGTGTTTGCATACCACTTTCCATTCGTTTTATGCCTTCATATTTACAGGTGCATTAGTTAAAGAGTATTATGCAAAAAAAGCGTCTTAGGTAGGAGAACGTACAAGAATGATCTTCGTCTCAGGTGCAAATCAAAATATTTGCGAAAGTACTTTGAAAGACAGTCATCACGCCTTTCAATGGGGAGTTTCGAGTCGCACAAACGAAGATCCACTCTGAGGTCCAAGTATATAAATAAACTTTCGGTGTTAGTGAATTATAAATTACTTTGGTTACCTTCAAACGTTCTATATTTTAATATTATTTATTGCAAATTGTTCACTTCTCCACCAACAAGTTTAAAATAACTGAGAACGCATGCCGTTGAACAAGCAACGAAATTTCAAGTGATATGAATACGAATTGAGTAAATGGGGGGAGTTAAAAATCGAAGAACCGTGAAACTTCGCATTTCTCTGGAAAGAACATCTGGTGGCTTAGTTGACATCAGGATCGAGATCGAGACGCCAAAAGGGCTGTATGATATCGTTACATTTTCCGGCGTTACTTTGCAGAACTGCATATTTATAGAAATAAGTGACTTCTTATTTACTTTGGTTACCTTCAAACGGTCTATATTTTAACATTATTTATTAAAAATTGTTCGCTTCTCCACCAACAAGTTTAAAATAACTGAGAGTTATTTTAAACTTGCTGGTTTAAAGTAGAACGAACGAAATATACATTTACCACTTTATTAACGGATCCGGGTTCCAACTGAGTCAGCCATTTTCAAGGTACAAACCTTAGTAATCTCCTACCATGTAGAGATATAGCATACCTTCGTTTCATCTGATTTCGTGCGGTGTCACAGAATAAAAACCTACGAGAGTCCGTAGGTTTCCATTCTATGGTGGTGTGATATCATCATTTTGAAGTCGATATATCGATGTTCTTGCGATATAAGTTAATATCTTAGGGTGGTATTCCAAGCCATATATCGCTCGGCCCTCGACGCCGGCCGCTCGGGCCTCCACGGCCCCAGGGGTACCCGAAAAGGGCCCCTCAGCGGTTGCCTTGGCTCCTTCTCTCCTCGGAAAAATCTGTTCCCCATTCCCTGCGGTCTCAACCCATCTGTTATCGTCCGCGCATCTCATCCCTTTCCCACGACCACCACCATTCCCTTCCTATCAACACCCCATCTCATCTTCCAGAAACCACCCCCGTTCGTGGTGACCGTTCCTACCTCTCTTCTTCATCCCGCTCCCCTTATCCCCGCCCCCTGGTGCATCCCGTCCGTACCACACGGCACCCCCTACAATACACCCACTGCCGTACACCCCCACTTTGATCGATCGATCAATCGGAGCCTCGACAAGGAGGAGCCCCAACCCCCGCCGCTCTGTCGCACCCGGGCGGGTGGGTGGTGGTCACACACAGGCCAGGGTGTCGGATGATGATGACGGGGGTGGGTGCTGTGTGGGGGAAGAGAGAGGGAGGGAGCTCTCGAGTTGCGAGACACGTCGCCTTCCCCGACCAATAGGTTTCCGAGGTTTACGTGTCTGGGACATCGTTTTTCAATTTTAGTCTCGTGTGGCCCCCATTAGCCGAGCGATGTCGGAACCGTGGTCCAGAGAGCGAAAGTTTCATGCGAGGGACCAGAAAGGGGATGGAATATATATGTATATAAATATAAATATATAGGTATACATACATAAATATATAGATATACCAAGGATAGAATATGGAATAGGGATAGGTAACACATAAAAGGACGATCACAAGGAAGGTGGTGAAGATGGACTCAAGCCAGATCACAACAGAAAAAAGTTTGACTCAGCCGGGAATTGAACCACGGACCTCAAAATAACCGGTTCGGAATGCTCACCATTACACCACCGAGCCAAAGTCAATTTTCTGTGAAATCTGCGGGGATTTATATCACCCATTGCCCAAGGGTGGCGACCAAGTGTTTTCGTCGTCTGTCTGTTTTATTTTGTATTTATTATGACTGCAAAGTGCGCCATTCCTGCGAGTACATATATATATATATATTATAACAATGCTAATACATATATGCCTAGAATAGGAATAGGAGCAAATAGGAAAATAGTAAAGGACGAACACACAATTGGTGGAGAAGAGGGAATAGAGCCGAATCACAATGGAAATAAAATTGATTGAACCAGGATACCAGCCACGGACCTTCAACTTGCCGGGCTGATGTGCTAGCCAATCACACGATCCAGCCACACGAAACGTAATCTCCATGAATCGGGCGGGGGATTTATGTCACCATGTACCCGAGAATTGCGACCAAGAGATGTCGCGCGACATGAGAGACTATGTTCCCTTTATATAATAAGTACTGGGACCTTATCAATATATCATTTCTAAGCCTCTGGCTGATCACAGATGTTTGAAGTAGTGATAGGTACCTAAAGTATTTTTTATGAGGAAGCATTGGTTCATATAAAGCACATCCTCATTCGCTTTGCCGCCTCAATAAACATGCTTCGACACTGTGACACCTCATCAAAGTACTTTCTCTGACTATAATGACACCGGCCATCGACTTCCTTCATCGCAGCATTGAGCAACAATTGTCTCCATGCATAAAAAACCAAACGGTGGCTCCTTTGCCTAAAAATAATCAACAGGTTCTCCGATATCAAGAAAGAAGAGTAACTGAGTGGGGACATGTCCTGAGTGTACCGGATGGAAAGCATTGGTAGGATTCAATTTGTGTATCTATTTGTACGACGCAACATCATAGTATCTATTAACTGCGTGTACCAAGTTTTTGATTGGTGATTATATTTCCACTGCCTATCATCCTACAGTGTTCTCTGAAGATGTCGATGAGGAATTGGAGGAGTCCAATTAAAATTCTGTCGGTGAGATAACTACTCAGAGCCTTTCACCTTAATTGGAAAAAGTTAATTACACAAGCCTGCCCTTAATTCCAACAGCTACAGTCGTACCAAGATTTCTTTGATTAGAAGCCAGGGATTTTCCAATGACCCTACCACAGACCATTGTTAACTAACCATGAAACAAAAGACAATGACCAGGACCTCGTATGTATGACAGATGCAAATATCATTATTCAAAAAAATTCCATAATGAGAGATAAAATTGTGAGAGGCGATGAATAATATCTGGCCAAATAACTCAAACTCTAGAAAATAAGCAAATATTTTTCCTTTTATATAAAAGGTAATAGTCTTGAGATGTGGAGAGGGAGGAAAATGCTCATCTGGATGACGACTAGATGGAGGCAGCATTGGAAGGAAATAAGGTACTGAAAGTAGAATGTATGAATGATCTCTTTAATAAAAATTCCACCACGCATGTTCAGTCGGAGTAGGAATTCCTATATTGTTTGCAAGTGCATATTATCTTTTTAACTTGACATTGCATCTTCATGCAGAAAATCTGGTCTCGAAATTTTAAAATGAAGCACGTCCACTTTAAGATTTTCTTTTAATCTGTGAATGGTTAACCCAAGTACTTATATTCCTCGCACTGTTAAGTACTCCGTCATATGGAGAGGATAACATAAGTGATTATATTTTTCAAGCGTTATGACGAATATTCTCATTCTACTCCCATATTGTGCAAACTATGGAGGATCTCAAAGTTGAGGAATAAATTAAAATTGTAAAAAAGCGGATGCAGGACAGAAAAAAATAAAATAAGATACGCCATACTGTTCCGAACGTCACTCCATGATTTTCTAGGGCTTCAAGCAAAAGGAATACATTTTTCAAATTGAACCTAATGAAAGAATACGTAGGTGGTCGACAGAGAGGTCATAAAATTATTCTCATAGAGCGTTAAAAAAAATTTGCGGCATACAGCACATCAAACGCGTCCGAATATTGTTAGGAACAATATATTTCTCGTTATTTTCCTCAGAAATTTAACCTGAAAGGAATCGTTCATGAAATTTATTCATATTAAAATTCGCATTCGGAGAATATGAAACTAATTTATAACCCGAATCTATTAATCTAACATTGATCATGGATAGGTGTAGAAACTAATGGGTTTGAGAGAGTTAATTCCATGCATTGAAATTGCTCTTTGAACCAGAAAATATTTTTTTTTGATATTTTGAATTGCAGCCGAGTGTCAAAGAGTCTCGCGGGCAGCTGAGTGCATTATATCGACGAGCGACCTTTTGATTAATTTACTTCGGAAAAAATCATTAAATCAGGCATTTCAAAGTAATAAATTGAAACTGAGGTAAAATAGAAACGCAGGAATATCGACATGAGCTGCAACATTGGAAGATTTTTCTAGACGGTGAAAAAACCTTATTTAATTCATTTTTGATGAAGTTTCAAAAATAGAGAAAGGAGAAGAGCCTCCTTTATTTTGGCAGTAACTCGTACAATCACTACAGTTTGCTACAAGGTCCGTCGTTGAAGCTTATTTAAAATTCACGTACCTATGCAAGAAATTACGACAAAACGAAGGTCCCAGATCTAAATCCGAGAGAGGCCATTGGGAATATCCAGTTATATATGAGTTGAATGATTTTTGGATACTAGATCTTCTCAGGAAGCTCTGAAGGAAGGATATGTCCCAATTATTAACACCATAAATGCGTATGAAATTCGCACGCCGTACAGTATAGTACTTGGTAAGCTCTGCCATCAACAACGAAACTGATTTTTAGTTTGATTATCGGAGTTCAGGCACGTAGCCAGGGAGGGGGCTTCTGGGGCTTCAGCCCCCCTGAAATTTTTTTCCAATAATTTTGCTGTACTGATTTTAACTGAAAATGATAAACCGGATTAATTTGCGTATAATTAAAGTGGTAAGAATCTAGAAACGTGATCAGTAGTTTGATGAATGTGTGTGGTTAATAATTGTTCTTTCAATCTGATAAATATTTATGGGTTGAGCTTATGTTCTGGGGCCTGTCAAATTAACTGCTTCATAAAATTTAAAGTAGTGAACTTTACCAGTGAGATGAGATAGGAATGAGTACTGTGAAAGTGTATACCAAGCACTGAAAATTTAAGGAAGAGATTTGTAAAAGAGATTTGATGTCGGGACCGTACGGGCAAGGCTGATTTTTTTCAAGTTACACTGCACTAGACTTAGCCCCCCCCCCCTCCCCCGAAAAAATTTCTGGCTAAGTGCCTGTCGGAGTAATTTAATTATTTGAAATATTCATCATGATACTGAAACCAACTGAGCAATGGAAATGGTGCCAATTTGAAATTACATCAATGATACCATTAATCAAAGTTATTTTTGAAGTATGTAATTAGTTTTCATTTCATTTTAGCACATTAACACCTGGAATCTAGATTGGTAATTCATTTTAAATGGCAGCATAATAGTCCTCTTGAGTTTAATACTTCCTGTAACTGCAATGTTTTTTGTGTGATTCACATTCGTCAGAGAGTGTTTTGATGTAAAATCCTCTTTGGATACATTCGCCACGGTAGTAAGAGATGGCTTGGTTCAAAAAAGAAAAACATGTCTGCGAAAGGAGGTCGCGCCACGAAGCGGGTACGCCGAAGTGACCCTCGACCTGGTGACGGCGCGAGCGTGTCAAGAGGACGACACTCATTGCATGCGCCTCGACACATGCCCTGCGGAACTCCGCTCCCGCAGCCTCCCCTCTGCACCCTCAAAAACACACTCCAGTCTTTCGTTTGCTCACCGGCGACTCTTCTCCTGGTGAAAGTGTTACATGGAAGCTAGCGGTTGAAAAAATACCCGTCCACACAAACACATGACTCTCTCACGAGTAAATAAATAACAGATTCGAAAGCTGCGTCTCCATCAAACCTGTTACATTTCCAAGTCCATTGTTATTCCCATAAGGGTGGATAACGTAAGCAAATCACTTTGGCTCGTGTGAAATTTCGCTCATCGCTCAACGAGAGCGACAGAATAGCGACTATAAAGAGTTAAAAAATTTTATAAGACTGATTTTTATCGCCGCTGTCTCTCTCAGAAAATACTCAATCTAATTTAAAGTAAATAAGTAACTTATTGAAATGGAATTAAAAACGAATTTTCGCAGCTGGTGGACTAAGTTTTAAGATGTAAAATGATTAGGGAGCTGAAACCTGTCCTTATTACCTGTCCTTCCTCGGATTATATCGTGAAATTACGCTAAGCTTAGATTCATGGTAGTGGTAGTTACCCGGAGAAGGCGACTGACAGCATAAGTCATTTGCACTATTAACGATAGGTTGCAATAGAAGTTCGTAAAGGTAGGAATATTTAAGGAATGGAGAAAGGGTGGAGGGAGTCACGGCGTTGACTTTGGACTACTCTGGGTAAAAGGTGCAAGGGGTCCACGGTATAATGTTCCATCCGAGTGGAAACGTTTTGAACTTGAAGGGCCCTTTACACAAAAATTGTGCGGTTGTGTAAGGAGGATGGAACAGAAAATGAATTTTTGATGAAAGGCGAACAAGAAACGTTTTCAAGATTTGTAATTTTCATCACCATGTGATACTATTAGCTACATGAAACATTCAAGATTGATTATTTTAATGCAATCTCAGTTTAGTGAGAAAACAACAAATGAAACCAAAAGCAATGCCATTTATTTATACGAATGACTCCTCTCGTAAGTATTGTTGCAAATTTAACCAATCTCGGCTGTTTGGTATTGAAATCACTGCTTGAGATTTATGCGTATGACTATAGTACATGCAATGGATCGAAATGATCGATATGGAAGAAAAATTGTCTGAGAAATTAACTTTCGTTTTCGATTAAATAAATTCCAAGATCATCAAAATACATTAATAAATGTTTCATTCAATATTTTCTCACTGAAATGAGTTTCAATCTTAATTATTCAATTTTGAATGTTTTTGTAAGACATAATGGTGTCACATGGTGATGAAAACTTCAAAATATCACAAAATAGTAATGAATTTGAATCGCCCTTCACATAAAATTTGAGGAGGCACTAAAGAAATTTTGTCTGTGCCTGGATTCAAACCCAGTTTCTTGGGTGCTGATGAAGTTTTTTCTGGCTTGTTACCGGGTCAGAAAAGCTGCTGCTGTTGACGTTTCCATTGTCGACTCTGCTATCATCTTCAGGGCGAAGTGACGGGATTCCAATTATATGTACCCTCTGGTCAGGGTTACGTGACTTGTGATAGGTCGGCACAAATCTGCTTGTTCTATTTTCTTTTATCTCCTATTTTCCTAACGATGGGATCCCAGGTAATCCTTAAAATTCCTAGGGATCTTTCCCGATCCCTTGGGATTGGTAGCTATTACTCAAACCAACACACCTATCCGATCCCACGTAGGTTCCTTACCCCGCTGGAACGGCAGTTACCATAAATTATTCAACTATCCTCCAATGCAAAGAAAATTGCGTCTCCGTCAGGCATTCTCAAAATGAAAATTATGTCGTTATTTTACAATAAAAAACACAGCAACAGATCAGGACGTGTGGGGTGAAGGGCGATGCTTGCGTTGCGGAGGAGTTCCTCCGCGCAAGCTTCTTTTGTTTTCTCAGACGGTTTCCACCTCCCGCCCCCGCATCCTCCAAAGCATCGAAACCCACAAATATGATGGATGGAGGTAGAAAATCATTCACGCGGACGATCGCAAAACAACCGCGTCACGCTATGCGCCCCCAAACACACGGGGGCTTCTGCCGTATTTCCTCCCTGCAGCATCCGAGCGCGGAGGAAGTGTCGGGGGAGGAGGCAAGAAGGAAGAGAGAGAGAGGGATTAGAATGGAAAGTGGCATTTATTATTATTTCGGGACAAAGATGCCCTAGGATCATGTATAATTATTAAGTCTTTGGAGTCACACATATAGTATAGCAGCAAGCTCGCAAAAATATATTTATGTATGTCACAGATTTCGACAAAATATTTAATTTAACTTAAATAAGGTTTGAGGAGAAAACATAACAATCTTTCAAAAAAAAAGTCCATACGAGGTTAAAAAAACCACAGGTTTACTAGAATATCGATTACAAGAATGAAGGTTAAAATATCAGCATCAAGGGTCAACAATCCTATGATTGGTTTGACGCAGCCCTCCACTCGATTCTTCTATCGGCCAATCTCTTCATATTAACGTAGTTCCTCTCTTTCACGTACTTTACGACCTGTTCTATATAACTCATACGAGGCCTGCATTGGAGAATTTGAAAACCAAAATCTAACTTTCACATCATAATCAATATCATCATCAAGGGTCAACAATCCTAGGATTGGTTTGACGCAGCCCTCCACTCGCTTATTCTATCGGCCAATCTCTTCATATTAACGTAGTTCCTCTCTTTCACGTCCTTTACGACCTGTTATATATAACTCATACGAGGCCTGCCTTTTCCATTCTTCCCGTTCACTTTTCCTTCGACGATTGTCTTCATCAGGCCATCGTGTCTTAAGATGTGGCCGATTATGTTGTCCCGTCTTCTTTTTATAGTTTTCAGCAGACTTCCCTTTTCTCCCACTCTTCTTAGGACTTCTTCATTTGTCACTCGGTCGATCCATTTTATCTTCAGGGTAAAATAATGTGCCGCAAAATCAGGATATTGAATTCAAATGAAGTGTGATTTACTTAAGAAAACAGGAACAGGATAGATAAATAAGGTATGAAAAACAGCAATAGGTATTATTAAAATGCATCATATGCTGCAGAATATTACACAGTATTTAATGTACTTAAGGTAGTGTTCTATGAAATTTTATTTCTAAATTTTCTTGCATTTTGAGATTTTTTTAGCATCTTCTCAGATGTGATCCCATACTTTATAAGAGGTGACATGGAAAAAACTTAGCGTATAAAGTAATTCGAGAGAGAGAAAGGGAGGGAGAGAGCAAAAAGAGGGATGGTATGAGAGGGAGACGGAGGGTGGTGGTTTGACAAAGGGACACACCCTAAGAGGATATTGGGGGAGTGAGCCAGGCCGCGGATTGAGGAGGATTATCAGGGTGCATGTTGGTGGATTAAGGGCGGTCGACGACGGATTGGGGAGTGATTGATTGTTATACGGGCCGGGAGTGGGGGTAGCAAAGGGGGGCGTGGGTGAAGAGGGAGGCGGAAAAGTGTGGTTGGAGGCAGGAGGGGATGTGGGTTAAATCCGCGCACACCATTACTGTCCGAGCTGGGAGGGAGAACGGGGGGGTGGTTGGGGGTGGAGAGAGGGGGGAGGGAGAGATGGAAGAAGACCTAGATTCCCCGGGAAGTAATGGAGCAATGGTCGAATATTAACTAGGTTTGCCATGACGCATTGCGGTACGGTTGGCAAGGGAGGTCGGAAAAATGAGCCAGCAGATTGATGTCATCCCGTTCGTCAAGCCAACTTTTCGCTTTTTCACCGGGTAAATTAATTTCTGCCCTCTCCGCCGTGGACGGAAAGAAATCGGGATCGCGTGGCTTTGATTATGCGGAATGATATAAATGCAAAAGGAAAATGATAAGCAAATGCTTATGCTATAAATAAAGCGTCCTTTTTGGTTTCTGGTAGCCTTCGGGACTACCTCGGTAATTGTTTGCCCGAAATATGTGCGGTAAACAATATCGAATTGCATTTATACAAGTTCGGAGATCCTTTTATTATCAAATAATCATGACTTCGGCAAAGTTTCTGGTTCGGGTTCCGAATTTTAGGAATGAAAAGTAAATATGCTTCCATTAGTTTGCATGCTAAATCAATTTTTAAGAAAGTACTGCTTCCTCTTCTTACTCAGTTACTCGCCTAAATTAAATTCATTTCCTTCACATTCTCTTGTTTTAAAGAAAAACTTCTCCCTAACTTATTATTCCAGTATCATTTGGCATAAAATCAAACTTTTGAGAAACTGTGCAGTTCATGTTTTAATATATCTGATTTATATTATTTAATGTAAATCCGATATATTTCCAGAAGAATTTGTCAAATAAATGTAATTAAAAAAAGTAATTAAGTACTTTTCTTAAAATTCTGAATCTGGGCTACGAAATAAAATCCTGCTATTGCTTGTGGAAAAGAGAAGAAAGGAAAAAAGTAGGAATCTAATGTTCTATGATCAGGTACTTTTATAATCTGATAAATGATCCATGCATTTTAATTATTTTCCACCTGAAAAGAGGGTAGATATTGGAATTTTCCTACAACCATTTATCATTAAATTGCCATTTACTAAACAAATTGGTTGATATCATTGATATTTTTTTCCTGGTTGGGCTCATATGCAACATCATAAATGTGATCACAAGAGATGTAACATGCATACAAATATGCTTAAGATGGTTTATCATCAATTTGACTTGAAATAGTACGTCTGAAAACCGGGAAGATAGACCATTTAAAACATGGGTGACTGAAAAATGTCGTTGACTAAAGCTCCTATGCTAAATAATACATGTGAATAGTGAAATTAAATGTGTCACACAAAGTTCACGTTTTTCAATGGGTGAGTCTAATAGGCATGAGATAGTAATTTACCAGCTACGCGAAGGTGTCTCTAGCTGCCAGGTGGTATAATACTTAATGATGTTACCTTCAGGCAACGCTGATGTAAGCGTTTATACATGCGTAAATTTAGCATGATTTACTAGGTTTTGTACAAATTGGTAAAAATTGAGGGTGAGAAAAGCAGGGAAAATAGTGAGAAACTATATTATAGTGTAATACTTATGGCTCTATTTTATTAGCGACTGTATTCTCTCTCGTCTTCTTCCTTTCATAATTTACTTAACAGAACTATTAAGCATTACATCTGAAGTTAGTATCAGCAGTTAAATCAATGAGTTAACAACTTTTGGGAAATGAAACCTAAACATAAGATGAAATAATAGCCTTACAGCTATCGCTATAAACTATCTCTCTCAGTTTACGGTGTTAGCAACAATAGACTGGTAGCTTTGTCCAAATAGAGAGTGTACTGGGGAGGGGATAGGCTAGAATATAGTGGAAGAAGCATAGGCAGACTAGCCTATGGGTTACAATGAAGCCAGAATGGGGGTGCTTGGGAAGGTTTAGGGCCCACCTACTCCATTCAAAACATTGCGTTTTATACGACCTGTATTGGAGACTGCATGCGTATTAAAACACAAATAACGATGAAATCGCAAAGAAATTTCATCGCATACATATCAGTTAATCTTCCAGAGGATATTTAAGGTGTGTACCTATAGATGGAGTTAATTATCCTGGGAGTAAATTTTTCGTAAAGACTGGTTCGAATTTCATGTATTGAAACTACATATTTGGCGATGGTTTGCGTTTTTAAATACTTGTCTCTGTATCTTCGGCGAATTTTAAAAATGCATTCAACTACTCATAATACCATTATTTAAGTTTTACCGTGTGCAAAAACAACTTCATCCGTCCAAGTATCGCGAGTAGCAAGTCCGTGCCTACTAAGATGGCTGCTAGCTTCCCTCATCAGCTGCAACGCCTCCTTCAGTGCATTCTAACTTCCTCTTCTCTATCCCACAATCCACCTGATTAGTTTACAATTCGAACTCCTACTTCTCCATTATAATATGGCTGGAGGATTATAGAAAGCTTAAAGGGGTTGCGGAAGTAAATACAAACACCAGTCACCGTGGATGTGAATGAAATTGAGATTATTCAGCCTTTGCCATCATTTTCAGTTGTTCATCATGGGGAACGTAAATATTGTCAACTTCGGAAAATACAACACATTTCTCGTAGCCACCGATATGGTCTGCGACCCACATGCAGTCTTGCAGGGTATCATTGCTCCCATAACTTACGCACCTACATTCGGATGTTAAACTCGACACTTAAGCAATTTATATGAAAGAAAAGTGGGGACATATTTAACATGAAATTGCTATATTTGTTTGCGTGCACCTATGGGTAATGGATGGTACTGCAACCTGATTCGCAGTCTGGTAATATTCCCACGATTATCTGATGAAGCAGTTCAATGGATTCATTAGTATGCAGCGTAGGTAAAAGTTTCGTTAACGGTCCTCGGAATGTTTTGTATGAGAGCTAAAGGAGGTTTTGAATTCTCGACGCATCTCGTTAATCTGACCGTTTCAGCAAAGACGAGAATGTAAACAATCAAATTGAATCATGGATACAATACTAGCAATAAAAAGCCTTCGTGCATTTGATCATGAAAAACTAAGAGTCTGCACGTGCTGACAAGCGATTCTTCTCGTAATATATTGATTACTTAGCATCCACGACGAATAATTATCCGCATTCTTCCCGTAGAGGTCCTCCCAGGCGTTATTTACGACCATTCGATTCCGGGCTCTAAAACAAACACGAGTTGCGCCCAACCGGATACAACAGCTCACGTCCCCTCAGAAACTACTTTAATGTATATAAATTTACCGCCGATTACTGAACCCCGAAATCAAAACGTCTTTAGCGCGGAAAAAATGGAAGTCAACGCACGCAACGGCAGAGGAGAGAGAGATAGGGAGAAAAGAGGGAAGAGTTTTTCTGCAAGTCGGATAGCGAAAAATTCTCTCGTATCTGAGAGCGGAACCTGTAATTAACGCCCATCGTCAAAAGACGGTCGGGAAGCGCTCTGTCTCCCTGCAGATGTCTCCACCCTATAATTTCGTCTCCGTGGTAACCGCCGCCCGGGTGGAGGGGGGATGGGGCGGGGTGGAGTGTGTGCCGTGGGAGAGGGGTTTTAGTGCCGTCGACTACCGGACTGCATCTACATAGGGGTGTGCCCTACGAAGGTGAATGGCAAGGGATGACTCCACACCCTAGGCCTGCCCTGCCTGTCGTTGGTTACATACATCACCGTTTTAACAGCTGACTCAACTAAATCCACCAAAGTAACGGATAACCTTTCAATGCGACACATCTTTTAATTCAAAATATCGTTTTTTTGAGGAAAGACGACCGACCAATGTGGCCATTTTCGCCTCATTTGCGTCAGAGAGGATAGGTGGGTAGTTGGGTAAAGGTAGGAGTTTTCAGGGAAAGGAGGTAGGGTGGAGAGCAACCCGGCGGCGTCGGCATCAACAAAAAGCGCCAAGGGACCACGGTTTAACGTCCCATCCTACGGACGGAGTACTGAACTTGATGCTCTCCACAAGGCACTCATGTACGGACCGGTACACCGATGAAAAATCCGCCAAGCCCAGCGGGGGTGTGCTTGAATCGCTTGGGATTGATTCCGGTACGTAACTAAGGACTCACTCGTATGTTTTTACATCGTGTTCGGGATTATTCAGGATTCGAATACAAGCCGTCGAGATGGGAGGGTGATACCCTAGCCATAACAGCAATCCGATCCCCATTCAAACTATCATAATGGTGGAAAAGCTTCACACAACCATGAAAATATTTGATTTGTGTTGCGAAGAAATGCCAGAAACAATAAACATGTACATTTAGAAGTTTCATGCAGATATGCGGATTAAATATAAAACCACATTACCCATCTTAACAATTAATCTCGAGGGTAAATAAGATCCTTGTCCCTTGTTTAACGAGAAAAAAATGCTTTTTTCAACATCTAAGACTTACTACCTTTCTAATTTTAGCTTCGTGATTAAACATAACAAGCTGCGATGAAGTTTCAATTTATTTTTAATGCCTTCATTGAAGCATGTCATCTTAAATTTATAGAGGATAATTTGGTCTTTACATCAACCTAAGTTCAGAGGGTATGGGATGGCAGGGAGCCTCTTAACGAGGGCATGGTGAATGAAGGGGATCGGATGTGATGAGGGGGCGTGGGAGGATAGAGGGCGTAAGTAGCCTTTTCTGGGGAGGGACCGGAAGTCGGTTAGGCCGTGAGCACGGCACTTCCTGTGGGGCAAACCCTTAGGATCATTGACGGAGTGTGCTCGTGTATGAGAATATTTTTTAGCACTTTGGCACATATATACGAAGTTAACAAGTATTTGAGGATACATAGATATATGTATATCTTCTCCTTGACGGGTTATGGTGACATTATTCCGAGAAGAGAAGCTTTTTAGCCGGCTCCTGTCCCCTGAAAGATTTACGGTGCTGAAACCCTAAATATATTCCAGACAAGGTCCCTGAGATTTCCTCTGCAGCAGCGTTTATTTAGGGCTGCAGGGCTCTTTTGAAAACCAATATTCGTATACGATGAGATGCGGTATGAAATTAGAAATAGCAATGTTTCTGGATTCCACCGCGGGGATAGACTTATTGCAATTCAGAGCCAACCGTAAGTCGACGCTTTCCGGCTTTGAGAAGACTGATCGATTCTATTTCCGGGATCATGGGTGATGATTAAGGAATTTTTTTTTCATGGCATTGACTTGCGGTGGGAAGTCATTAAGAGGTTACTTTTTCATTCCAAAATAATAACACCTACTTGTAATGACAGCGAGTCATAAATTATTTGAAGAATGAGAATGTACTTAATAATTTTCTTGATGAGGTTTAGTACATTTCAAAAAATCTAAAGGAAATAGAACAGTAATATGGGAAACAAGTGAGCTCTAAAATTGAAATTAGGCTATTTTGAACTAGAGGTGAGAGTTAATAGTCTATAATTCAAGAATGTTTACCTAATAATTAACAAAGCTGGACAAAAGGAATTTCCAATGAAATCTTAAATTAGCACTTTCAGGGTCCGTTATTTATCCTTAAAAACATGCATTGGAGGGTAAAAGAAATATCAAATGAAAAGCGGCGATTACCTGAGTCTAGTTTCGGTCTTTCTCCTTTCTGTAGATGATGAATATTCCTAACTTCTCTTTACTTTGTATTTTAATGTTTCTTCCCGTTTATAATTTGCATCTTTTGCTAACATCACTCAACAGTTATACTCCCATTCATGATTGTATTGCAGACGATAAATATAAACTATCCTCCTAAGGTCATTTAAAGAGGATTTATTTACCAAAACGAATTGCTCGTTCTCTTTCTGCATTAAGAGGATGCTCAGGCAAAATTTCATTGGATATTCATAAATAGTTCATAATCGATATTTTGAAGGCATTCGCTCCGCTTGCGACTGAACTCTCAAAGTAAACATTTTTATCGAAAAAAATATTTTGTATGCTTTAGTTCAAATACAGATCCTACGTCATTATCGACATCAATGATTACAGCCACCCAATCCCAATCATAGGAATTTCATCCCCTAATTATAAATTATTAATCCTCATGCTCTTTTGTTCCTCCATCTCTATTTATTGGAAATGTACATACGATAACATCGTGGCTTGTGTTTTACATTTTAAAAAAATTCCTGACAAAGTAATTATGTCTCAGGTTCTGCCCAGTCTATCTAATATTTCTCTATCATATTTTCTCCTCATTAACATCATCGCTTGCCATTTCTTAAATCTTTTTCTGTCCCAGCCATGACCGCTATATCATTGTCAGAGAACAGCATGCTTCCAGTTGCTTTCCCTGGGATATTTAGTCCTAAAGACTACTATTTGACCGCTTTTCCATATAGATATTAAAATATGTGGGAGACATTACACAACCTTGCCACACCCCTTTCATTTTTCTCACTTGCCCGCTGCAGTGTCAAGGTTTAATCACAGTCACTTCTTTTTTATACAAACTGTACATAACTCTTCGGTCATTGAATAGCACTAATATTTCCTTTAAACTTCTCAGCATTGATTTTTAATACATACTGTAAAAGCTGTTCAATTAATACTGTAAACAGCACCCTGTTTTTATACAAACTGAACATAACTATTTGATTATTGTATGGAAATAAAATTTTCTTTAGGATTCTCAGCAACGATTTTCAATGAGGACTGTAAAAAACCTTTCTTCATGGCTGTGAGGAGGAAATTGATATTACATTAATCGGAAGCGATATCCTTCATTGTCGTTGCGACAGAAAACCTTGAGATATTCCCCACATTTGAGGATCGGGTTGATGTGGTGGCTAGAGCACTGGCCTCCCATCCAGAGGGCCCGGTTTCGATTCCCGGCAGTGGCGGATTTTTCAGCGGAAAACCGGTCCCCACTTGAGTGCCTAGTGGAGGGTATTTCAAGTTCAGTACTCCGTCCGTTGGATGGGACATTAAGCCGTGGTCCCCTTGGCGCCTTTCGTTAAGAGTAGGCTTATGTCGACGCCGGGTTTTTCTCCACCCTTCCTCCGTTTCCTGAAAACTCCTACCAGTACCCAATTTCCCGCCTATCCTAAATGGCGCAAATGACCTCAGCTGTCGGCCACCTCCCCTAAATAACCAACCAACCTATTCCCCGTATTTTAGTTCACATAAAATAGCAAAAAAATCTGTGGAAGACCTCATCTTTTTGCTCGAAAAATGTCTACCGTGAAAAAGTAAAGATTGTCTTAAAAGAACATATTTCGATTTCAAAGCTATATCTTCAATTTTTTTTCAATCCATCCCTAGCTCCAATGCTCCCGACGTCCATCCTGAGGTATTCCAACATCGCTAACCCACAAGAAGTCCCTGTTTAGGAGTCGACTGGAAGTGGGAGTGTCGTCCCGAGAGATATCAATATTGCCGGGGAGGCGCGTCTATTTGACGCTCGATCGAGAACAGGAGGAGAAGGGCGAGAAAATAAAGGAGAAAGGAAAGGGAAATGCAGAGAGAGAGAGGTGGCCGAAATGCGAAGATGTGTGTACATGCGCGTCCGTGTACATATATATATTTGTCTTCAACGGTTATGGCGCCGCCTTTCGGATGCGGGAGCAACGGGTATGCGGATTCCTTTTATGTTCACGGTCATAATGTGCATATTTACGTACTGCTACATCAAAAGATGGAGGGAGGAAGGGGGCGCTCTTCATCCGGGCTACGTATTCCGAGAAACGCTCTCTCGAGTAATTCAAGCGTGGGAGGCATTGGGAGAGTGGGAGTTATAGGGATTGGAGGGAGGCGTGGGCGAGAAGAGGGAAAGAGAGAGAGGAATGAAGTCGAGAGGAAGCGGAGGAGGAAGGATAAAGGGAAAGAGAGAGAGAGAAAGGAGTTGGTCGCTGGGAGGAGAAAGAGCGGCGGCGAAGGAAAGGGACGTAACGGGGCTCGGGTTCCGTGCTCCCCCGCGTGGACCCTGACGTCGGGGGAGGGAGCAAGGCAGGGGGTGTCAGGATTCCGTCGCTGCTCTTCGGAGAGGAAATCGGAGGACTCGTATCCATGGTGATGTGAAGTGGTCGGAGGAAGACAGTGGGGACGATTTAGGCGGTGGGAGGGGAGCGAGCTAGAGTGGGAACAAGGGGGCGATCTTTTTGTGCCCCTCTCACCCGAGTAGGGGGAAATGAGTTGCGAGCACGGGATGGGGTACTATACACAAAGCCCTGAGCCATTGAATGTTAACATGGTTTTGGTTCTCGAGCCGCCTAGCGTCGTAGGGCACTCCGAAGAGCAACCGAGAGCTTTGCGAAAGAGCGAAAGATCCTGGCGAAAGAGAAGCATTTAAAAACTCGGCTTACCGGATAGCTATTTAAACTATGGCAGCACTTCAACCTCATTTAATTAATGAAAGTTCAGTGAATTCTGGAATTCAGTAATTTTCAGAAGAACTCAAACGATGATGCCCTCCTCTACTGTTCCTTGCCGTCTTACCATTCCTCAGAGATTAATTTAAAGTTTTTTTTGTAAGAGGAGGTAGGGGAGGTCATCATCAAGGGTCAACAATCCTAGGATTGGTTTGACGCAGCCCTCCACTCGATTCTTCTATCGGCCAACCTCTTCATACCAACGTAGTTCCTCTCTTTCACGTCCTTTACGACCCGCTCCATGTAACTCATACGAGGCCTGCCTCTTCCATTTTTCCCGTTCACTTTTCCTTCGACGATTGTCTTCATCAGGCCATCGTGTCTTAAGATATGGCCGATTTGACCGACAGAAAAGGATAAGTAGAATTAATTGAGAATGGAGGAAGAGTGGAGAGAAAACCTTGAGTCGGTAATGAAAGGTATATTGAATGGTCCACTGTTTCATATCCCATCCGAAGCGACTACTGATCTTTAAGTGCTCTCCACACTATACTCCAGTCGGGATTCCGCAATTCGAACCCGGGCCCCCTAGATGGGAGGCCAGGACTTGATTGAAAAAAAAACCTAACTTACCCGTCTCAGATAAGGACCACTCATATAACCTCGAAGAAATCCTCGCCGCAGGATGGGGAATGTTGTTTGATTATCATTTGTCTGATAAAAAGATCACATTATAAGCATTGTTTTAATCAGAGTGGCCTGAATTAATGAGCAGAAAAAATAAAAAACTGTATTTCGTATGAATTAATGCTTAACTTTTCAGCCTCTATAGCTCACAACGTTGGTCAATCTCAAAAGTTTCTGGTTAAATCGTGTTAAAATTCCACAGAGTCCATCCGCTGTATACAAACTTTAGTAAACTTATGAGATTCAGCTAGACTACATCGGATGAGTATGCGAGGGAGAAATATCCGTAAGTCGTACGAGAAGGAGGAAGGTAATACTTGTGTCGGCCAGGATTTGGTCAAAGCATTGCGTCGCGACGCTTTCCGTCGCCGTTCTCCCAATCCTGCCGGTCTACCTGCGTCATTATGCATCCGTCCTTCCTCACGTTCCTTCAAAGCGTTTCATTTCAATTGGACGACCGCAAATCTCTCCCGTCAGAAGGAGTACGGACGAGTGTCCTCATGTAGACTTTCGTAAGCATCTGAGTACCCGAACGAATACATGGGCAACTACATGCGCGCCTCCGCGAATACTCGAATACCTAGTTGAATATGTCCGAATAAATACTCTGGGGACTACCCGAGGGTCTCCTTCAAACCTTGTCATTCAACTGGCTCGCTCATGGAATTCGAATACTCGAGGGTAGTGATAGACATGTGAGAGTTGTGCGTTCGCTAGGGGTCTGGATGACAGCGGCATTCAGCCAGACGCTTCGGTATTTAAGGAGATACTCGGGAAGTCGCTTGGGTATTCACTCGGGTTCTCGTATTCAGGCGTGCAAGGGAAACAGCGATGAGAAACCCAGAGACGGCGTTTACTTCTTCTCAACGCATGGTGCTAAAGGGTTCCTCTATTTTAGCGTCCCATCCGATTGACAGAGTGCTGCAATTTGGAAGATCTTTCCACATAGCACTCAAAGCGAGGATCAGCAATCTGCTGTTATATCTCTACCACTTGGAGGAGCTGTGATTGAGAAGAAGCAAGCTATGAGTCGAGCACTATGGATCACTTTGGCCGTATCCGAATTCATTAGCCATTAGGAATTAGCCATGTTCCATTAGGCATCGAAGGTGCCTTAATTCCCCGATGACTAAAGGCAGTATGAAATCGGACGAAAGCTAAAGTGTCGCAACCTACGGAGTAACAATGGTACTTTAAAACAAATGAGTAGCAATAACCTGAATTGAGGTATTTCATTCGCGGTTATTTTTGAAGAACTTTTGTTCTAATACTAGCTTATGGAGTTAAAATGATGCTAACGGGATATATTCTGTTTTTATTGCCGAATTAAAAACTATTTTCTCAGCAAATACCGCACTTCTAGCTTAAGCTCGATCATTGACATAGATTGCTATTATATTATTATTTGATCAGTTACTCCCTGTAGCGGTAAGACTTTCGCCATTTTCACCTGTGTATAGCATTACAAAGCCTTCATTTCCTGGCATTGCAGACAGCAATCACATTTCGCTTATTCTATGAGGTAATTTAATGCTTTTTCCATTTAATTACACAAACTTTGGTTTGAAGTGCATCAATTTACAAGCTAATCCATTGTTATGTCCAAGTACAATGTCGTACAAATTGTTAGTGCAGATAATAAAATGGAAAGGAACAGATCTGTCGGTGAAATACCCGGTTTGATGATCAAATCGGGGCTGACGGTATTTATTTATTAAACATCGTCCGCGCTTTGTTACAAATAATATGCAAGCGGAAGAAGAAACAACCCTACGAATTTCAAAAACTCATATCGGCAACTTCAACCACATGCCTCACAATCATTGTTTGCAAAAACAGAAAAGTAATTCATCTCACCGATTTATAGAAATATTTCTGTCCTTTGAACATTTACCACTCCGAGTTGAATACCTTAGCAAGATATAGGCACGAATTATTTTCCGTTATTCACTAGGATAGCCTATTTAATTTAAAATTGTCACATTTAGCATTTGAATTTCAATCCTTGCGAAGGGAAAAAACGAAATAATATCAAACTCACACATGAAGTATTTCATCTGCTTCATTATGAGCAATAAACATCGCGCAAGTATTTGTTTACATTTTGTTACCACAACAACCATTCTTCCTCCCTCCAAAGGCGCTAAGAATTATGGGATGGTTTTTAAAGATGGCGTCGCAAAAGGATACACTTCATGCTCACTTTGCCGACGGCAACATTAGGTGACTAAATTCGGTGACTAAACTGATACCTACGAATTCGGACACCCTACAAGATGGCTTCCTCCCTATGAAGGGAGCATTTAAGCAGCTAATTGGCGAATTCGGACACGGCCTTTATCGATGGTAAGAACCATGATCTCGCTTATGACAGGCCGAAAACTTCGCTTTCCTATGGACTCATAACGACATGCAAGCTGAAATTAGTAGAGAAAGAGTTCTGAACACGGAGCTATTTAAGCTGAAAAACATGGGAATGCTATTGGGATGAAATCTGAAAATTTCAGGATGTAGGTATTTTACGTAAGGCATATGACTTTAATTGGTAGATAACCACATATTCATTGCTTAAAAAAATAATTTGATGGCTGTGATAATATGCCGGAATCAGGGAAGGATCTAACGATGACGTTTGCGTTCCAAGCTGGTTTTTTATGTAGAGATATCGTAAACATAAGACTACTTAAAGAGATATCGTAAATATAAGACTACTTACTGTTATTCCAACTTACGCTATGTTTCGTTGTGAATACATAGGAATATCGTTTGCCCTCTCTTGAACTGAATGTCATTTATACTACTCCAGCGTGCATAGTATATAGTGGTAGCGTTCTTACTACTGAAATCAGGTTTCAAAACTTCAGGAAAGAGTAATCCTATGCCTGATATTGATCTGAGTATGTTGACTGCATATAAAAGTAATTTTGCAAAAATACAAATTTAAAAACGAAGAAGGCATTTTAAGCAACATAGATCATTTCCGAATACGAAATGAATGAGGAAAAACTTTCCTGTAGATACAACAAATGTCTATCTACTGGCTCATTCTTGCTCTCGCAACTGAACTCTTCGTCACTAGCAAACATTATATTGCTTTAGAAAAACGTCATTGTTAGCTGTAGCAAATAGTATGATTACGCCCAAGCAAGAACGTTGTATTCATTTGGGAACATATATGTTTTTACTAAAAAAAGAATTAATTTCGTCCTCGAAATATACTATGTACTTTGGCATGCCATTATTGGCAAATAGGCTATGAAATAAACATATCAGCATTAAAACGGAAGCGACTAACATTTTTTGTCTAGGTAAATGGATTTGTGATGGTTTTATCTTATATTAATATTATATCAAAATGGTCAATGCGGCCATCATTCGTTTTGATATTTTGAAAATAATCTCGAGGGAAAATGGATAAGTTTGGTTAGGTCAGTGCATTCTTCCATTCAAAAGGACGTGTTTTTAACCTACCGAATTGAAGGATTTAAACCATTGTAATTTGTTTAATTTTTCATCAGCTGAATTACCTTCTCATTTAGAAGTCGTCTATGATGGCCAGAGAGAAAAAAAACGCTGTGCCTTGGTTCACAATTTATTGATTGGCTGTCCTTCAACGCATGTGGGTTTTGATATTATTGCGTCAACATACTTAGTAAATAGATAATATGCGATCCATTTCTTCTATAATGTGGTTTGATTGTTGATTTTTACACAAGATTGAAAAAATATATAGTTTTTTATTGCTATTTTTCGGTAATTTAAGGTTATTTTGTTTATGTTTGTATATAACCAGCAGATGTAATTGTTCTTGATATAGGTACTTATGTTTCTTTGGAGTCAAACAAGAACCTTGGATTTTTTGTTAAATGTTTGTTGAGCGCATGTGATTAAAGAACAAAGCATCTATCATCAATAAAAATTAATTCTGTTCTTACTTACTCAATGGATTTATTTTCTGAGCGGAAATTTTGTATCCTAATAGGAAGTAGTAACTTTATATCAGTGATTTATTGATCTGCAGTTATTACTGACACCTCTAGCGAGGAAATTCACTTTTACTTGACGAATGAGAGCAGTTGCTGCCATAGTAAGGGCATGCCACACATAAGGCCAATGAAGTTGAACAAACACTACTCTGCTCAAATAAAAAGCATTTCAACTGTCACTATTTTGACGTACAAGTTCCGTAGAACAAGTCCTCGATGACGGAACTCGAAACAGTTTTTTTCGACTTCAGCGTGAATACCGAAACATGAATTAGGTTCTTTTAGGCATCATTGTCTCAATTCTCCCACCAAAATTTATCAGTAGATGGCATTGCCTTACGACTTAACCATAAAACATGGTGTCCACCCATGTCGTTGAGAGTGATTCATTTTCCAACTGATTTCCAACTTAAGTGTACGAAGTAAGAAACCACCAATCTTGCTAAACCACCTTTTTCGATTCTCCTTAGCTCGCGGACAACAGCCTGCCTTGGATGAACGGGTACACATGTGGAGTTTTATTAAGATCCCATATGGCGGGGCATTATTAGAAGGGATTTTTCGACGAAGAGAAAATACCCAAGGAGGGTAGGTAGTCGTTCTCTTCCCAGCATGTGATGATAACTGATCGCTTAGTGAGCAGTTGGTGGAAAGAAAAAAGAAATAGCGGTTGCAGTGAAGAAAAAATTCGTCCTTGTTTTTCTTGGCCACAAGTCTTCAACGCTACCTTTTGCCAATAGATCCCCTTAGATCCCCCCAATTTCCTTAGATCCCCTTTCATCACTGTGGAATCGATGGTGAGATTCATCCACACCCGTAAACAATCATGCGGTGGAGCTATCCTCTCCATTAAATGGAACAGAATGAGACTGATAGGTTCAATGCTATACAGCTCGTGAGTACACTTCACTGATCTCATCCGAAGAGATACGAGAGCTCGATTTAAGGGAAGTTCAGTCGCGCGGCCTTCGAAAACGTTCAGAGAGAAAGAGAGAGAGAGAAAAAAAAGAGAGAAACGCTCGACGAGATTGGAAAAAAAGAATCGGAGAATACTTGAGGCATACTTGAGGTTCCCCCGGGAGTATAACCAAGGGAGGCAAAAGAAAAGAGGCAGACAAGACGCGGTTCGCATCGCAAGAAAACGGAGGAATCATCTCCACGGGAGAAATGTGTGTATGAAAATTTTCCCGCAGGTAGTAACAGGGGGGGTAAGTGGAGATCCTGGGGACGGTTCGATTGTTGCGCGGAGGAGGGGGAGTGGCATGGGTGGGGCCGCTCCAGGGAGAAGGGAGACGAAAGGGAGGAGGGTGGGTGGAGGAGGGGGGTGGGTGTTTCGGATCCGGGATGGGCGATGGAAAAGAGAATGGGAAAAAACTGCCCCCTCTCCTTTTCTCAAGGCATCCCCCACAGTGATCCACTGGCTGACGCCCCGACCACATCCCGTGTTCGTACGGGGTGGTTAGACACACTTGGTCACCCTCGGCGGCGCTCGCAAGCAGCGGAGGCCACGGATTCGGGGAGGGGGAGAGAAGGTGGGGATGGGAAGGAAGGAGGGATTTGGATCCCCTGGGTGGAGGGCCGATTTCATGTCTTACATCCGAAAGTAAGTGAGAGAAATGCAGTCCACTGTTGTTGTGTTCACTTGATACGCGACGATGGAATCCAATTGTCGAAGGTAACCGGACGGGTAACCGGATAATTAGGTGACATGAAGGTAGAGTAACCAGTTAAGCATCTGAAAAATGTAATTAACACTACATCCTTATGTGAATTTTATCCTTGCATGCCCAGTTGAAATGATGAAATAAAGCATTCCAACAAATGCCTGACCCATTGATGAATCATATTCTATCGTAGGCGGTCATCATTTATTCAAATTAACGGTCTGGGGCTTCACTTTGGGGAATTGATTCATCATCATCATCACTGGTCAACAATCCAAGGATTGATTTGACGCAGCTTTCCACTCCATTCTTCTATCGGCCAACCTTTTCATTGTGACGTATTTATTCTCTTTTACGTCCTTCACAACCTGTTCCATGTATCTCATACGAGGCCTGCCTTTTCAAATCTTCCCGATCACTTTTCCCTCGACGTTAGTCTTCAGCAGGCCATCGTGTGTCAAGATATGGCCGATTAAGTTTTCCCTTCTTCTTTTTAGAGTTGTCAGCAGACTTCTCTTTTCTCCTACTTTTCTTAGGACTTCCTCGTTACTTACTCGGTCGATCCATTTAATCTTCAACATTCTTCTGTAGCACCACATTTCGAATGCTTCTACCCTTTTCTTCTCCGCTGCTGTCATCGTCAATTGATTCATAAAGTCACTTTTAAGATTCCACTAGAAATATTATACTGTATGAACCAGGTTTCGAACGGACATGACTTGACGATGATATGTCGAAACCTTGGTCTTAAAACAAAGTATTTTATTAAAATTCACAAAATGACCGAGATTCTTATCACAAAGTCAGTAATCATTTACTAGACCATGCCATTAGGGTGTATTACTCAAACATTTCTCTAATGAAGAGGTGATAGTGTACCTACCTATTAGTTGCACGAACATGGTGCATGTTGTCTGCACCCCCTACCACACATCCTCGAGGTGGCTTGTATTCTTGTATACTCTGTATACTCTACTCTGAAGACGTGGGCGTTGATGTGAGAAATGTGGCAGAGCCCTGTTCTTTTTACATGGTCTAAAATATGCGAAATAGGCGACGGTGAACAGATGAAAACTGGAAAGATGCTCTCTATGCGGCGGGGATATAGGCGGAATTTTCGTCGCTCTTGTTGCCGTGGAGATGACACTGTTGTCGATCGGACCTCGATTCTGCGCCCGTGACATCGCCGGGGCTTCGAAATACGATGACGGACGACATGGATGCCGCACAGTGAAAGAACTCGCCCTTCGAAGTGGCCGACATTCCAATAGTCTCCATATTAACGGAAACATTTTCATTAAATACCAACAAAGGTGGGCTTGGACTTGGTGGGCAGAGTCCCTCTCTGAATTTTGGTCCTCGCTGACGATTGAATTTTCTTAATCTGAGGCTTTCATTACTTTGACTTCAACTTGCTCTTGAACTTGTGTTACTTGCTTTTGAACTGTATGCTTGCTGGTTTCTGGTGTTGGTATAATTTACTGATTTTCAGCACCTAACAATTGACATAATTTCACCTGAATGGGGGCGTTTACTTGGGACCAAAATCGCAATTCTTTGCACGAAATTGTTAGATGGAAAAGAAAAAAGAATTTTAGATAAAAAATTAATCTTCTAACCACAACCATTCACTCATAAATCAAAAATTAACATAAGCAAAAGGTGACGCCCACCGAAAAAGCTGCTGTGATAACATTGACGTCATTTTCCTCCCGTCCTTGACTGCACTTATGGGAAGGGAAGGGAGTGGAGGGGGATTCTCGGAAGGTCTGCTCGCACAGATCCTGTCGCAATCGCTCCCATTGTGAGAGCCAGTTGCGATAAGGCGAAGTAGCTTCAGTTGTGATTGTCGATGTACGTTAGAGGTTGCACCACACCCACTTTTCTGATAAGGTTAAAAACATCAGTTTTTCGCCGCTTATAACTCGAGAAATAATTGACGGATCAAAAAACGGAAAAAGACGGGCATTTTTATTTTACAAACTCTATCATATTCGGCAATAAAAAAATATGATAAATGACCCCATTCGAATTAATTTTAAATATCTGATGGAACTGGCAGTATACTGATATGCAAACGCTCAGATTACGCTGGTAAGCATCAACATTTGTTTGGCAGTGGTCGACATGCTCTGGCATAAATCATACTGGGGATTACCTCAAGTGGTTGGCAGTCTGAATGTCTCATCTTCCTATTTAGAGAACCACCGATGAAAATCAGTTATTTCTTTGATGATTTAATGATTCAATGAAAGATAATAATTAATGATTTCAAAATTTCATTCATTTTCTGCTAACACTCAGCAGATTTCAGCTCAGTGATAGTGTCCAAAACTTTCTGTGACTCACACACTCCAATATTTTACTCATTTAGCTTAAAAATGTGCTATTATCAAGTTTTATGGGCATTATCAATGCCGGCTAAACTAAAATAGATCTTTGTCAGTAGAACTTACAAGAGCGTTTTCCAAATCGTAGATTCAACACACATAATATTAGGCATTTAGTATTTTAGTGCAAAAAATTGGCAGTCTTATCATAACTCATGGCTGTGATATTAAGAGGCATCGCGATGATTTACATATTCCGACTAACTCACCTTAGCAAGTTTATCTAAGTATAACGAGCCCATTGCTAGATGCGGCAGATAAGTCCCGAACTACTCTGGGATACGCATAACGTATATGTCTCCACTCCTTGGACGTAGATAACGTGATTTTCTTAATAAAAAATAGTGACATGTTGCTGATCAATCTTAGGATTTTCAATGACCCTCCCCCCCCCCCCCTCCCCAGTCCCCATGGTTCCATAGTTAAGTATTCATTTTCTCTCAAGGTAAATTATGCAAAAATATAAGTTAATTCGTATTAAATGCTATTGACTAATGGGCATATATACATGTGCATATATACATGTGCATATATACTAATAGGCATATATACATGGGCATATATACATTATACATACAATGGGCATGTATAATGCCTGTATATAACTGACGCTAGAGTTTTCTTTGCTGTGGAATATATGCCTCACAAAATACAGATGCTCTCATAAATATAAGACAGAATGACGATGAAAAATAAGACCTACCGATACGTCTTGAGACTCTACGACGTCTACTCACCTCTATTGTCGTGTGGCAATTTTCCGATACCATTACCTACTCGCATTGCATATAGAGAGAGAATTTTAAGAATCTAGTCAATATATGAAATATATTAATGAGGTATTACCAGAATGCTAATAAGAGATATTTGCCAACAAAGACAATAGTAGTAAAAGAGCGCTGAACCAACATTCAACGCAGAAAAAGAGCTTACATATTGACATGACTGACACCTGTCATTGAAGTTTGCTCAAGAAAAAGGAATTGATTGTGACCTCCAGTCTCAGAATGAAAAATTAACGAGTTATTCAAAACTATGTAAACGCTTCTCATCAAATGAAGACGGACAGTCAGGAAATAACATCGCTTCTCTGAGAAATAGCATCACTGGCAAAACTAATTCAGCAAGCCAATCAAGTTGAATAATTAAAATGAAAATATATAGTACTGAGATTCCACAGGGGTTGATGTACGGCACCTTGCGATTGAGATAGTTGTCTCCATGAGAAGCAGAAATTGATCTCGATAACTTTGGAATTCATGAGTTGGGTAAATCCCAATAATCGCATCCAATTTTTCATTCTACCACGAATTCCTTTTCGTGGCACTCAGTGTTTCCTTCGTGCATCATTCGCGAGCTTTTAAAATATTTTTCACGCGTAGATTTATATATTCTTTAAGCAGTTATATCGCGAAAGATGCCCAATCTCCTCTGATTCCAATTTTTCTTCCCGTTCTACATACAGAACGACGGCGCGCATCCCAGGGAAATTATCTATCTTCCGGCTGGTTACTACTAATCAGCCGACGCATGAAAAATGTTGGCAGCTGGGATGGGGGCGTTCATCCCGAGATCATTTCCCCGCGCGCCCCCTTTCGGCCGTCGGGGCCAGCGCCGCAGGGTAATCATAATTTTCGGAAAAAACCCTCGGATAAATAAAAATGGGAGGAAGGCGGGAGACTCCGCTCCCTAAATAAAGGCCCCCGCAGCCGCCCTTCGCTTCGCGTGCCAACCTTCAGATTCGGAGTCGGTTTCTCCGCCGTGCCTACACTCCCTCCCCTTCCCGCCGTGGGATCTGCCTTTCGGTCGGCTTACAAAGGGGGTTGGAACGAAGAGGAGCCGAAGGGCAGAGGGGTTGGAGGAGGAGGTGACGGCCGGGAGTGGGAACAGTCAGTCTCTCTCTCTCTCTCTCGAGGGGAAGAGAGAGGAAGGATGCTAGTGTGAGAGTATACGCAATATATAAATGCGAAGAGTTACCCTTTTCCCGCAGAACAAACATTGGCCTTTGGGATTCGAAGTCCCTCTCTCCTTCATCTCTCCCCTCGCCCTCCCCCTTTCCCATTTAACACACTCTCTCGCCTCTCTTTCTCTCTTACTCCATCCTTCACTATGTCCTCCACTCCTTTCATCTCCTCTCCCTCTTCCCTCCGCTTTCCCTCCAGGAAACCCGCGAGGTGCATCCTTTTGAAGAGGACGCGCCTTCCTCTCCCAAAAGCGACTTTTTCCCTCCTCAGAGTTTATTCCCTCTCTCCACCCTCCTTTTGACTGTTCCTGGACGCAGAACCTCCCTTTTTATCTCTCATTCTCCTCTCCCCTCTTCCATTTCTCCTCCTCCCTCCCTTCACCTCTTCCTCCCTTTTTCAACACTCGGGATTATGCGCGGTATTTTTGTGTCAGAGCGGGCGGGGATGTGGAGGGATGTAAGATGAGACACGCTGGATACGGAGAGTAGTTTGGGAGAAAGAGGAGGACGCAGGGTGGGAGAGAGAGAGGAGAAAATGAGAGAATCTTCCCGAGCGGGGAAAAATGTGCATACTTTTGTTCTCCCCTGCGAAAGGGGAGGGAGATCCTTCTCCTCTGTGGCCGAGGAGGGAAATTTCCAGACGGATGAAAATAGAGGAGAAAGAGTTATAACGACGCGCGCGCGCGAGCCTCTAATTTTAAAAGTGGAGTTATTCTCACTCGAATAATCTCCTGCAGGGTGGTGGGGAGGGAGGGAGCTGGGTAGGAAGAAGGGAGGCGAGAGGGGTGGAGGAGGGGGTGAGTTTGGTGAGTGGAGGAAAGTCCGCTCTGTCCAAACTCACCCCCTCCTCCTTTCCTGCTCTGCATCTCGCGCGCTGATGCATCTTCTTTCCCTTCGTGGTCGAAATGTGTCGGGTGTCCGACGGCGTGGCTTGTGTGAGCCGCTCGTATGCAACGACCACCCTTCTCCAAACGCACTTAAATATTCGCCACCCTCCCGGACAATGGCGGGGCCTCGCCCGCGGCGCCCGGCGGCGCCGGCCACCCTCCCTCTGCGATTCCCACCCCCCTCCTTCCCCTCCATCCACGGCCACTGCGGGACGGGACGCAGCTATTTTCGCACCAACGGGCGAACGAAAGGGGGGAGGAGAATGAGGGATACGATTAAACAAAAAAAAAACGAGGAAGGGAAAACAAAAGCAGTCGAGAGCGCTCCTGCGTTACATCCGTTTGACGGTTTCCGCAAATGGGAGAAAGGAAGACCGAGGCGTAGAGAGAAAAGCACTCCCTCTCTCGCCTCCGTGATGAGGAATTTTCCTCGATAGGACAGCGGTGGTTTCCAATTAAAAATTCCACGGACGCCATTGCCACCCTAGGTTATCTCGTTTAATCAAGTGAGAGCACTCCCAGCGCGTACCACAATTAATTGCTTGAGACCAGAAGAAATGCAGACTTTCGGGAACAACTAGAAAATATTTGCCGTGCATTCTACGCAGAATTGAGTTTTCTTTAGGCACAGTCATCTGTTAAAAATACCCGGATGAGGGTTGCCGGTCGTAATTATCCTCTGTGCTTTTGGGATCTAAAACTGAAACCCTAGAAGCCTTGCCCTGGATGGATATACCTTCCACGAAGTACGTTTTCATTGTCGCTATCATCAAAAGATACAGTTCCGGATTGAACGTTTGCTCTGTAGCAAACTGTGGAAAATAAAACTGTGTAAAGACTGATTCTTTGAAGTCAAAGAATTACTCTTCGCACCTCTCCTATAAAAACCGGTTCCGCGTCTGCTTTTCGTTCGTTTGAAAAGAATATGAAAAAATAGAGTTGCGAGCAATCCTCTTGTTGTTTTTAGGTCCCGTTGCTCTTTTAGGATTCGTAAAAATCCTGAAATTGAATCGCTTTTATGCGTGAACATTTTCTCATAATTATCGTGATCTTCCTCGTAAATTAAATCCTTCGTCTTGATGAAGTTAGCCACTTGTAAAAAGAAAAAGACAATGAAGCATATTTAGAAAACATAAGGAATTTCCTATTTTTATTCAAATTAGACCCCGAAGAGGTCACGTCAAATATTCACGGTAGTCGGATTTGGGAATCATGAAATTCTTGAGACTAATTTTGCAAAAGAACCAAGTATGTGGTTAAAAATGGCTCAGTTCATGGAAATACAGCTCAAAGTAATACCAATATCACGACAGAATCCGTGTAATTAAAAATCTTTTTTACACCACAGTAAATACGGCTAAAATCTCTCTGCTTCGATGATACACGTGAATATTGTAGTGAAATCTTTTGTAATGTTCATTACGCGGTTACTTCACACCTGCGCAGCCTAAGCGCTGACCGCTAGTATTTTATCACACACATAAGAGATGAATTTGGAGAGGAGTGAATACGATAAAATGCATGTTCATAGAGTAGTACCTTCAAGCATTTAATATGTTCTGTAAGGTAAAATGTATCCATTTAACATCATTGTAGGTTGAATACAAATGTAGCTGAAGCTCAAATGAAACTGAATATTTGTGTTTTTACTAAGCTGAAACTTTGTGTTTTCCTAAGTAGTTACTTTTTACTATCACTCTACAAATTACATTCTGGATTGCAGGCCTAATTTCTTTGCACAACAATACTTTTTATCGCGAATTTGCTGAGTTTTTAGTAAACGAAATGTGAACGCTTTATTATTATTTACTTTTTATCGGATTTGCCTGCCTTTTGTTAAGTAAATAAAAGGGGCACTACCTCTCAATGTGTGAATACTGACATTTATAAAATAAAAAAGTCCCATCATTTATTTCCAACCATGAGCTAATTCAAGTTTTGACAGCTTGCACGAGAAAATAAAGACATGAACGCGCGATTAAAACGTTCTTCCTAAAACGCATTGCTGCATTAAGATAAATTATGAAAGTACCGTATCTGAGCTAAGTCCTAAGCAGTGATGGGTAGGAATGATGACTGCTTTGGTCGTTGTACAGCTAAAATGAGTTCGAAGTATGGAATATTCCCGACCCTCGTATGCAACATCACGTCGATGAATCATTTCTTGCTCCACTAACAAGACCTCGTTGCCTCGAAAATAAATGCCTGCTTTTACGAGCCCGAGCTCACTCGCAACGTGCTTGAGGAAAGAATGCGGAGAGCTGGTTCCCTCAAATTGACCATAAATGGGCAATTTCGACCGGATCGCTATGGATACGCATCGGTTAAGCAAGATTATCATCAGCATGACGGACCGCAGTCAAAAGGGAGAGAGAGAGAGAGAGTCTTCGGCTGACATTAAACTCAAGATGAACCTGCCACAAATTTGACGATATTTCTTTGATGCAGCCGGAGTATTTTTTTTGCACGCGAAATTTCTTGCCCGAGTAAAAGCAGCACATATTTTAATGAATCGCGCGCAATTTGTCGTGGATGATGCTGTAAACTCCTTCTCGCGCCGGAGTTGAAGTGTTGGTGTAAATCCTGGGATTGTAGCGCCTCGGGACGCTTGCATTGGATGGCCAATGGATGAGAATCGAGGGCGAGGGGAAACCCATAACTCGAACGCGCAAAGAGTGGATATATTCCGCGCCATGAGTCCCATGTCGGCCTTTATGTACGTCATTAGTAACCGCGAGTCATGAACACGGCTCAAAGCGATGAGTGGGACAAGGGAAGTTTTATTGGCGGAAAAAAAAGAATCAAATTGCTTGGCGACTCGAAAAGGAAATAATACTGGACGAGAGGAAAGTAGAAATTCTTTCCTCGAATAGTTCCAAAAGGCATCTATTCATGAACATAATGTAAGTTCATGTATGACTCATCAGAGTATTGCCGCGGTGGAAAAAAATCCAACAAGTAGGGGAGGTTGGGGCAAAATGGACCGTTTTTCGTTTGCGGCGTCCTGGAGGGCGGATTTAGGCAATTTTACTTCTGAAAAACGGTCTATCTTGTAGAATATTTTGTGCTCTATAACAGCTACAAACTTTTCAAGCCATATGAGCATCGGAAGTATGTTTATATAGTCATTTTTAGGAATGTGCGCGTCCGGTCCATTTAGCCTCACGGTGGGGCTAAATGGACCATGAGTGGGGCTAAATGAACCACAGCGTTTTCTAAACGAAATGAGTGTTTCGAGGCGGCTTTTGAAAGGAGAAACAGAAAAAGAAGTTAATTAAAAGTAAAAGAAGAGATATCGCTAAAAAAAGTCATCTATTAATATATATTTAGTTCCTCGACAGGAATATGTTCGACTTAATTTTTGCGTGGATTTTTCGCTGGGCGTCCGCGCTTCTTTGGAGCTGAGAGTGCACTTTTTCTGGCCCCAGCGGTATCCTGCTCAGCTAATCGATCCTCCATGAATTCCTTCCCCATGAAAGCAAAGAAAACGCCAAAATCCATGCAAAACATGCGGTCCATTTAGCCCCACAGCAAGTTTTGGCAGTGGGAAAGGCGCACAACAGATATCCATGAGTTGATCCCCTGAACTCCATTTTTTTTCCGAAAGAGCACTACCTACTTACCTATTGTATTATGATTCACAATAAAAGTTCACAAAAACTCTCAGAAATCAAAACCTTCGGAGCACTAAATATTTTGAGTGACCGCACGATAACAAACGCCAAAACATAAATGGGTTTGCATTGTCACAAATGGCGCAAAACGGCTAATGTTCCTTTGTGGTGCCAAAAGCCGTCTACGGTAAAAATTGGAACTCTCTATCTCATCAAAAATGAGCTCAAATTAAAATTTAAAAAAATCAAATGCGGTCCATGAAGCCCCACTCTCCCATAACGCACGCCCAATTATTATGGCTTCTATCCAAAAGGGAAGCGCTAACTTAGTATCGTGCCCGTAATTTGTTTAATTTAACTCTCTACTCATTAGGCATTACTCCAACACAAAAAAACTAAAAATTAGTCCAGTCAATGCTGTTTCCTGCTTCCATTCTTCCGATGCTGGCGCGAGGATGGCAAAGGTTTCTTCCCCGTTGCAGGAGACGTCTTCAGGTCGAAGTGGCCTTCGCTCGACTTTCGACCAAACTTTCCTTTTGTTCTGGCCTGAAGAGGCTTTTGCAAATCGGAAGGAATTTTTCTCACCCAACGCTGATCCACGTAACGAATCCGGAAGACTGGAAGCAGACAGTATAAGACGATCCGGAAGACTTCTATTGAAAAGCTATTCTTGCATTTGCTCAGAGGGACGCATCTCGTATGCTGTGCATCCGTAATGATAGCCGGTAATAAACCCCTTTTCTCGGCTACTAAGCCGAAGAATTAGGTGGGGCGCCGAGTAAGACACAACCGAAGCGGATCATGGGAGTGAAAGGCATCCGTGGAGCGTCGAAAGTATGATGATTTCTACTACTTACTTCTCTCTTCTGGAGATTTTTAAAATCATCAGGTTTTGACCCGTAGGGTGGTGTCGTTGGAATCCCAATGGTTGGAGGTCAGGGAGAGGCAGAAATTTGTCAGTCATATACCAGTATCTTGAGTCCCTTGCTGGCAGTACTTTAACTTCTGCATTTCGTCTGTCGGATGGGACGAGACGCTGTGAACCCCTTGCCACATTTTGCTTAGTAGATTAATGCCGACGCCGGGTTTTCTATGTTAAGTATATCGTAGTATTACGCATTGTGAAGGTTGGCTTTTTGTGATGCTTATGTTTCCTGTGTATTATAATCTTTGCTTATGTTTGAAGGAATCTTTGTGTATGTTTTGTTTGTCATGGCAACCTCATTGTTGTGAGTCGCGTCGGGTAGCCATAATAAGTTCTTGTCATGTAGTGTATAAGAAATATCCTGTTAATGTGTCAATAAAAAACCGAAGTAGCTTTATCAGAAGACTGTCTGAATTAGAAAAACAAACATTCTACACCCTTCATGCGTCAAATTAACTGCCCTTATCCTACTAAGTGCCTATCCTCAATGGCGCAAATGAAGTAAATATAAAAGTAGGTACTTGGTTAATTCCACAATTTATTTGGAATGACTACCGGTTTCAACCTTTACAGGTCTTCCTGATGATCCTGACATCCTGATGATGACCTGTAAAGGTTGAAACCGGTAGAGTCATTCCAAAATAATTGTGTAATTAACCAAGTACTTTTATTTTTACTGTCTCTATTCCACCAATTAACCTTGCCGATCATCGATTTTAGGCGCAAAAGAAGTCGGGTTTGAATATCGGGTTTGTGTAGTGAATAGTGTACTTGCCCCCTTCCCGATGACCCAGGTTTGCAACCCTGGCTGTGGCGAGGTTTTTTCAGTGGCCAACTTGAATGCTTTAGGACGGCGAGTGAAACACACTCTTTTGGGTAGTGGCTTTTTCCTTATTCCCAGAGAGGCATTACAGCCAGAAAACTATGTGTCTTAACCTCGATGCATCGGGAGAGAACTAGAACACGTATTATATCCAATACCGAGACGTTTCATCAAAGCATCGAAGTTCTCTGGTATCATTTCAATGATTTTTTCCAATGTGAAAAATGTCACCTCATGGCAAATAATCTGACCAGTATTAAGGTACTTGGCGTTCGGGCGTTTCGAGGTGGGAGGAAAATGTTATGGGAAAGTTGAGAAAATACTCCGTTATTTTTCAATGAGGATGGAAATGAAAAATTCCAGTTGTAGGTAAGCATTATGAAGCACCTAAAGAACAAAATCAGTTCCGGTGCTATACGCGAGAGTCAAAAAAAAATATATCAGTAGTGTCTCGGTTTACACATTAAATTTCGTGGATGGAAGACGTACGTTACTTTTGACTTATATCGTATTTTACCATGAGCATGCGAAAAACCTCTAAAATTGAATTGAATGGGAGACTAATGGAAAAGTTGGGCGGAAAATTATTACGGTTATGACATGGAGTAAATCAATATTCTGATGGCCATGGATACTTTCCAAGCCAGAACCGAAACCAGATGAGGTGCCCCTCATTTTCGGTGGAGGACTCATGTTTTGGCTCCGAATTCATCCAGACTAAGCAAGCGACTTCCCTGTTGGGCGAGAGATGAGGAAAAATGGAAGGGGATACGAGACTGGAATTCCTCTCCGGTCCTTTTGAATAAGTCCATGTCGCAGAGCGCTCGCTGTCGGCGCCGCCGACGGTCCACAGGAGGGTGGGTTTGTAAGTCGGACGAAATAATCCATCCTCTCCGGGAGTTCGGGTGTTGGCGGGGGGGGGGGGGGGAGGGGGGAGAGAAATATAATCCCGCCGAGAAGGGTGGCTCGGACGCGAAGCTTCACATAAGCACGCAAACTCACATACGTGCCTGGATGTTTTCGCATGCCGATGGTCAACTGTTCCTTTTCGTTTGTCTGGAATTTTGATGTTTGCGCCTCGTAATTCTCCTCTCCCTCCCTTTCTCTCGGCCGCTCGGCTCGTGGAGAGGCATTTGGAATTATCTGGCGCCCGCGTTGCGACGTCTGGCAGACGGACAGACATTGGCCACGCATATCCACTTCTCGATGATGGAGAAATACTCGGGCGAACGCCGCGATCAAGTTTTGTTTGATTCCAGAAATCTCTCGTTTTTAGGGCGCGGCATACGCGCATTCGTTTCGAATATGGAGACATCCTCGGTCAGACGTCGCAATTAATGACCGCTTATTTCCAGGTTGCTCCAGGTCGTGTGTCACGTTTTCCAAAATATCTTCCTCTGGTATCCTTCATGGCGATGCTGAATGGATTACTTAAGAATACCCATGAAATGAGTTTATAGAGATACTCTCGCGTCTCTGCCAAAACCAATTATAATTGCCATTTTTGAACGTTATTTACGTATTTTGCTCAAACTAATCACGCATATATAATCTGAGCAGCAAATGGAACCAAAGTTTATGAAAGATTCAACATATCGATAAATGAGTTTTGAATTGATAAACATTATCGTCACGGAATGACGCACCCTGAAATTGTTCTGGGGGTGCGGGGGTAGGTGGAGGGGTGCCATCTGCCCGATATTTCAAAGTGTAACCAAAATGTTCTTTAAATCACTATATTTTGAATTTTATAGTAGGCCATGTTATTTATTACCTACATGTATGCATCCTATAAGTAGCCATATCATATTTGCAGACAAAAATAGTCATAAACTTTTAGGCCAATGCTAAGTTAGTTTTGTGTCACAACAAAGATAAAGGAGCCTTTATTGTATCTTTGGACTAGTCATACTCGAGTAAAATGATGTATCGAGTTTTCCCTATTTGTAGAAAGCTAAGGGGGTTGGGGGGGCTAATAGTGCAGGACCCCTTTTGGGATCGCCACTATCGTCACATGGAGCTGACTGTAGCACTATTTCAGCTGAACTGATCAGATTGTCAGCAGATATTTACCAGGAAAAGACAGTGATTGCCTTGAGAGAATATTTATATCAGTTGTTATCCTATTGCTCAGGATAGGTTTTGATTGGGAACTTCTCATAAGAGTTTCTATAACAATGTTTATGAAGCTATGATACGTGGACTAAATTGTAATGTTACGAACCAAACTCCTCAATGAGAGGGAACAATGAGAACCTCCGCATTGATAAGTCAGGTAACAATCAAGAACTCGAGGAGGTTGCGTGTCGAGGCTGCGTAAGAAATGAATCATATTCCGCCCATAATTGATGTCCCCATCCCTGAAATAAATTGGAGCAATTTTGTGCTGCTTGAAAATTTACCATTTCCTTCCTTTCATATTTTATTATCAAATTAATGAAACCCCGTAACCTGCCACTTTCCCTCCGCCATACTTTTCCTTGTCCATATGCTGGGTAATTTGTAGTTTTAGCCTCCTTCTTCTGTGGATCTCCATGAAAACTTCGAGGTTGATTCTTAAATCGAAGAAATGTTCAACCCGAAGGACGAAGAAGGAAGGAGGAAGAAGGATTTGATTCATAATAAGATGTTGGAACTTTCGAATTTTGAATCTCAGTTTCTAGTAAATATGGAGTTAATACCATTTTGTGTGCACTGTGTAAAATGCTTACTGCAGTTTCGATATGCTGGAATTAATAGGATTCACAAAGTGAAGTAGCCCCCTTTCACCTTTTACCCCAGAATTGCACGTGAAGTCATAGAATACACATATTACGTTTTTATCAAAGTGACCTTAGGTCGCAACATTTCCACGTCTTATGTTTTAAATGTCACAAGTCTTAATGCATTCAATCAAATATTATTTCTTACTAAATAGGAATGCTGAATGAACATTGAACTATCACTTAACGACACTAGATTCTAATAATAGCGCATTTTGAATGCTTCATCAGTAGAATCAGCCGATTATTCAGCAAAAAGAACCGCAAATACTTCAATTTACATTCATATTAACCGATAAAAATCTTGATTTCAGAATTATCCAATGAAATGCAGGAAAGTGGAGCTTTAATTGTTAAATTTGCGCTTGAGCTTTTGTAGAGGTGAAATAACACGGATCTTCTTTAGCAATAAATTTCCAATTCTTTATGCCTGGAAATTGTTGGAACTTTTTGGTAAAAAGGCTAGCTGAAAGCATGCACTAGTGTGATACTGGCACTTGTAATATGGGATTCTTGGCATATTATTCATTGCTAACACAGAATGTGTTGCCGAGGGAGACGTTTTTCCATGCTCGATGATCTGGAGCATACTGGTACGGTGATGGCCGATGGTTGACACGAACACATGCGGGATCAGGTAAGTGATGTTCCAATTATGGAGTTCTAAACCAAATCAGAAAATTATGGAAATCTCACATTCAATGAGGGCAACGTCATCCTTTCTCCGGAATGCGGAAACACCGCAGCCCATTCCGAGCCATCCTCGAGTCAATAACTATTTCCAGCTCCCCAAAACCCATTTACACATTGGATCGGGACTAATTGAACTTATCAGCTCAATTAAACGGGAGGTTATGCGGCTTTTAAATGGTGGATTATTGGGATGGAATCAATGGTGTATTATTGGCCCCCCCGGGTACCTGCTCCGACGTGTGGTTTCGGGCCCACGAGCCCGTTTCGGGCCACCCTCCACCGACCGATGTGCACGCTCCAGCGTGTTATGCATCCTCGACAGCGGCTTGGACCGACGGCGATTTTATGTGTGGGCATTTGGGGGGGGGGGGGGAGGGAGGGGGAGAGGCTGTAATGGCGACCGACCCCCACCGCCCACGAATAAACACGCGTGGGAGGAGAGCGGGGATATTTATTCAGCCGACAGAGGACTCCCTTAAGACCGTTTAATCTGTTAACGTTCGGGGGGGGGGATGTTTTATACCCTCGGCGGCGATGCATTTACATCCCTACGCCGCGGCGCGGCGCAGCCCTACATCACGCACGGCAGCTCTCACTCGAGGGGCCCGTTCCTTCTGGAGACGTCGATGGAGGGCGATCGATTTAAAAAGAAAAGCAACAGCCGGGAGAGCACTTTTAAAGAGTGCGGATTACGCGAGATAGTGCTGGGAATCACGGTAATGGTTTTACACAAATCGTACGTGATAAGTTCACGCAGCTAAATCGGACTAAAAATAATTTCAGTCGAGTGATTCAAAATTATTTTCAGAAACTAGTTTTTAAACCAAGCTTAAAATTTTTAAAATTAATGAATTAAAATATATTGTTAGACAAAATTCATGTGATAAGACTCGGCGTACAAAAAAGTGCAATGTACCGAGCAAGTTTCTTTTCGTTTCTAGTTTCATTAAAAATATAAGGCTACATCTCTCGCAAAGAAATGAGACTGTTTACATTTATAAAAAGTTAGAAGAATTTAAAGGTCCATCATACTCTGATAAGTCTGTCCATGAAAATGCAATCATAGTGTTAGGAAAGCGGGGAGGTTTAAAAGCTAATTTTATAGCGTGGAATGAAGGAATTAAATGGAAGCGATCTAATTGCTGGAGAGAAAATTAATTAGAGTACGTACGCTAGTTTTGAGGTTTATTTTGTTTGTTTGCATGACACTTTTATACCCAAAAAAGGCAATTATTCCGACAATTTACATGGTTACCACATACATTTGTAGACGAATATTACAGTATCCGCCCGGCATGCGATACTTTGAGCTAAAGAAGCCATAAAGCATTTTGAATTTGCCATTGAGATGCACCATCAAAGAAGTGAAAACTTGAGGCCCCTCAAAAAGAGAATGAAGTTAACGGTATGCAGAAGAAGAGAGGAGACAAAGACGAATATTAAATTGGAGAAGGAAGAGCTAAAAGAGTTGAAAGAACATTGCTGTCTGGGAAACAAATTAAATGCCGATGGACGAGGCAAGAATGGCTAAAAATACTCAGTAGAATATCTCAGGCTTAGCGGGAATTCTACAACAAGAAGAATGTACTTACAGTCGCAAGTTCAAGCGTATGAAAACATTTAGAGCAAGGTGAAGGATGTAATGGAGAAAAATCATATATGTTTGAAGTGGTTAGCTGATAAAATAATCGGTGACCTAAACTTAGGATTGGTGATATAAGATGATGATTGCATATGGAACTGCTTTGCTTTGCCTATGAATTCACTTAAGAGTCATTCCATTTTATATCGACAAATTTTTCAGAAATATCTTGCTTCACCACATCAGTTTTCAACGAAAATTGGTGTATAGTTAGTGTCAATCTTTCCGAGCCAAAATTAACTGACTTATAACTTAACCGAATTTTTTATGCTAACATAATAACATATATTAGCATAGAAAAATTCGTCCCTAAATTATAGCAAGGCACGCATTACGTTAAAAGCTTATGAAGCATACTTGTTATTAAAGTCGTTTTAAATGGACTTTTCACGAGAATAAATGCTTTTTTGTCGCTGTAAATGCAACTTCCAATTTTTTCACAAGTTCAGCCTAAAATTACAGCAACAAATAATTTTAAAAACGAGTCAGTTCTTCTCATCCTTGTAACTCACACGTACCTAGTAGTGCATGAATATATTAATAAATATCAAATGTCAGCATTTCTCGTTGAGAAAGGATCACTTGAATTTTAGAAATTTGGAAATAAGTTGTTTTTCGGAGATAAAAAGTCCATGTGGGACAGGGTTTAAAAATTGTAAAAGCATAACTTGAGAAAGTTTTAATGTAGTTCTTTCAGGTACAAAAATAATTTTCTGGTGTATTTTTAGGGGTTTGAGGGATATGGTCGGTTCAATAAGAGTGCTCAACTCCGTCAGGCAATGAGTCTAATCAATGAATTTTGGAAGTTGAATTTACAGCGACAAAAAAGCACTCATTCTTGCAAAAAGTCCATTATAGTGTAACGTCGTACCTTTTCGGGCTCCATTTTTATTTGTTTTGTTTGGTCTTATGTATTTGGTCTTATGTATTTGGTTTCGTTCGATGCTTTGTTTTTGATGGTATTGATTTGTATGTTGATGTTTTAGGTTGTTTATTGGTTTTGTTTGAAGGTTGCTATGGATCGTTGAAAAGACGTTGACATGATTGTTAAAGAGTTTTAAAAGTAAAAAGAAGACGTGGAATAAGGTGGGGCAATGCCCAAATGAGTTTTAAGAAGGTTTATATTATTTGAGGGATCCCGACGTCACAATAGCTACTTAAATGACAAGAAAATTTTAAAAGTTAATATCACCTATACGGTAATACATCCAATGAAAATGGCCAATTTTACGTGAAGGCATTGATTATCTGATGTGGAATCTTTCTTTGCCACAAACCCTAGAGATGGCCTGAGGAGTGATATCTAAATGCAGATGCAAATTATGCTCATGACTCCTAACCTGCAAAGAATTGCTCTCCGTCGAACCTAACAAATGAGCTCTAAAACAGAACTTCAACTAAATCAATTAGGACCTTTTAGCGGAAAAAATATTATTGAGATTCTTTCTGAATCTTTATGGCTAAAATAATGGCGGTTATACTTGCTCTCAAAAGTTGAGTTCCATATTATACAAGATCACTGCATTTTAGAAAAGAAACGGAAACATGTCAGTTCAAACGGTATCCACAGTGTATCCAAGAAAGAAAGGCAGCTTCAATATAACAAACAGTATTTCTAAAAAAAATGATATATTATCTGCGTTATAGGAACTTCAACTTCCTAGAAACTTCAAAGAAAGACCAGATTTTCATCTCTCGGATCAGTTGAGAATGGCCACTCAACTTTGGTCGGTCACGATATGAACTCAGTATAATTGCGCGAGGAAAAATAGTTCTTCCTTTAATACAGAATGAAAGCAATTCAAAGAGTCGATGTGCGTTTAATATTCCGTTCCGCCTTACGCCAGTGATTGCTGGAGTAGTCTACAAGCAACATAATTGTACCTCATTCCGGAAGTTGACTTAATTTGTCTTCTTTCTCCTAAGCGTTAAGTGCTATTGCTTCTGTCTAATTGCCATTTGTAGTCTGTGCTCTTTTTTTCCCCTATAAATCGAACACGAACAACGCCCTCGTAGGTCTGAAACTTGTACCTAAATCTTTTTAAATACCAGCTCCGATTCACTTTTAACTGCAGATTTATTTTTTCTGGGACGACTCTCATTTCCCTTGAGGGGACTAACTACCTTGAGGACTAACTACAGGCGATTAACGAGAACAATCTTCTGCTTATCCATCGAAAACAAGATCTTGTGAGAAATTTAGCTGCGTGCACTCAGGCTTATTATTATCTACAGAAAAACGACTTCGTGGATCATTACCTACCGTCACATATGTACGTGGATAAACGTTTATCAAGAAGTCCGAGTGATGGCGCCTTAATATCATCTTCCCCGGTGAAAATAAAAATGGCTTAATTAAATGAATAGGTCTTCCATTTAAAGGAGCCAGACGCTATCAATTGCCCCGGATATCCCTTTCAGTGAATAAAATGGTGGAGGATGGAAAGAGGAAGGTCGGAGGAAATATAAAAAAAAAAGGTTTACTTATATTGCAGCCCAGAGTTCTAGAGAGAGTGGAATGGGAGACATAAAAATTCATTGCGTAAGGCGAGTCGTTGGGCGGGGAGGAAGTAAGGGGAGATAACCCGAGGATTGAGGTCCAAGGTCTGGGAATCAAAGCAGTGAGGGTGGGCCATATAAAAAAAACCCTTTCTTTAGCGCCTGGCGAATCGCGCCAAATGTCTAGATAGAGGCAAATAAGCGAAACCTTGGATTACTTTTTACGATACCCAAACTGAAATCGGATAAATCAAGCGGTTCTGCACATAAAATAAATGATATATAAAATTGAAAAAGAAAGGAACTTCTTATTATTTTCGATAAAAATAAATGTAAATTTTACCCAATCGGTTTATCTGAACTATTTTAACTTCATCATCATCTGGTTTTCTGTCTTCTGGCCGGTCCCTTACAACACTGCTGTCTCCATCCGCTTCTCTATCGAACCTTCTCTTTAGTCACATTGTAGTTGCTAATCTTCACCTCATCCAACAATTTAATTCTTCTTCTTCCTCTCTTTTTCTCTCCCTCAACTGAACCTTCTAATGCCACTGTTAGCATGTTTCTCCCTATTTTAGCTTATGCTCATACAATAGCAGAAATTCCACAGAGAAAAATCATTCGCCTTGACCGTCGAATGATTTTTTTCTCTGTGTAATTTCTGCTGTTGTGCATTTCAGCGGGTAACATCTCGCGGCTAGTTCGCGATCCTTCAATTTATGCTGATATAATTAAGTCGCTTGCAATTTTGCTCCTACTTTTTCGATATGAAGAACGTAATATCAGTCTAATACGAACGAAGAGTGTTTCACGGTTTTAACTTCGTGTATTCATTCTTAGCCTTCCTCCGTTGTATGTACAATCAATTCAATCACTTATCAGCTATTTAACCTCAACCTATTTGAAAACTTGAAGTTAATTTACTGGTCATAATAAAAACGGGCCGTAAATTGGTTTTCACAAAGCACTCAAGTGAGGAAAGACATACATTTGGAATGTCAGTCTCTGCCGGGATTCGAAGCTGAGTCCCATGAGATGAGAGGCTGTCCGCCATAACCACCTGTTCTCAAAATTTAACTCAAAAATCATATGATGGCTAATGGCTGATTTAGCGGAGTTCCGAAACTGGGTAGCAAATCACGAAACAAGAAGGGAAAGCTTTGAATGTTTTCCTCTTTTGTCTTCCGGCGTACCGAAGTCCGAGAATGAGTGAAAATTAATTTCGGAACTTAGAACGTACACACGATTTGAGTTGGTCACTTGTGAAATTCAAATCACAAACATGCCACAAACCGGGAGCACCTTGGCTGTCACACAGAGAGGTTCTCAAAATCTGCGTATGACAGTCTTATAAATCCACTCTATACCATCGCCGTCCGTGTCCTGCCAGTGAAGGGTGGGTTATAGTATGCATTTTACTTTCTTTCGTTCGAAGTATAAATACCTATTTCCGTCATCAATCTTAAGCCCTGTGCTCCTCTCAAAATCCTCATGTTCCGCTTTCCATCCCTCACACTTCCAATACACCAAATTTATTTCCACCCTCCATCCCTCTAAACCACCATTCTATTACAGCCATTTTGCCAAGTTAATTTCCCATTTGTAACAACACTTTATCTACAATATTTTTGTCACTTAAGAAGTTCTTCCGATTAGTTACTTCTTTCCACTAAAACCTTACCTTACACATATTCATTTGTCTCCTTATCCGTCTCTATTTGTTTGTCATTTCATATTATTTTTCAAATATATATTACAGTGTCTATCTTGTGTATCATGTTCATGTATTAACAAAGGGTTAGATGAATGGACTTTTAAAGTGTAGCAGATTGAAGAGGCCAAAACTTTGAGGCATTTTGAACATCTGTGGAACATTAGTGGATTTTGAACATCTATTTCATCAGTGTGCACCCACTCCCTCCTCCCCCCGCCCGCCCCCTCCCGCCTCCACTTTGGACTACTATATATTCAGACGTTTTCTGTTTTTTTGTACATGTTCCTGAAGATGCTACAGTGTAGTGAAACATGTCAAATAAATTTTCTAACCTGTGGATAGCTAAAGTTTGTCTTTTCATTTATCTAGACTTTTAGAGTTTCAATCTTGCTCTAATATTGACGTTTGTCTACCCATTTTATTTACTCGGCTAACCTTCTCCATCATCAACAAACCCACATTTCCAACGATGGTTATGCTTCCAACGATTACTTTCGTCGTGACTGAGTTTTCATGACTATACAAGGGTGCATTATACAACTAAGCCACAAGTAGTATGTTATTCGTGACTTTTCTTACAAACACTACAATTTTTTTACAATTCTTCCCATACGCTCCGGTTGCTAAAAAAACCTCTTTTCCATATGCGATCGATCGTCATTCCAGTTTGGAATAAGTTAAGACACGTTAATATCTCTTCCTGTTCTAATACATACCTGGATTTTAATTTTCATCCTAGCCGTCTTACATTCAGAAAATCACTGTATTTTTTTATCTCTCAGTGGCCTTCTCTGTTGTTCAATAATAATCCTCCTCTAAAAGTCCTCTAATGTTCAAACTGTAACTACTACATCCAAAAATATAACCATAAACAATATGCTGATTTTAAATAAGCATTGTCAATCAGCAAATCAAATTGACTCACCGATCTTAATTCATATTTATTTCCTCCCACGCATTACCTATTATCTCCGCAAGGACGAAGTAACATTGGCGATATCCGTATTTCAATATCACGCAGTTTTACTGTGAGTTCTGATAAAATGCATGAAACGCCGGTTATTATCTATCGGAGCAAAAATGACAGGATTAGAGATAGAAAAATTTCAAATGGCATATATACATGAGTACTTGAAAATGCAAGATTACACGGAACGATAGTTTTGCCACATATTGTTAATGGCTAACTGTGCGTGAACTACGCCTTCCTCCCACACTGAATTTCAGTGATATTGGAGGAACATTTATCAAGGTAATTATAAACGCAAGAACTCTGGCCTTAAATTAATCAATCTCTCTTTACTAAAACCGCAATATTATTTCTCACAGCCATGTACATTTGATTATTTGGAACATGAACACCACAACAAGTTATGATTATTCACCTCAAGATTGCGATATATTCACTGGTTGAACTACTTGCAATCGTTAATCAACGTCAAAATGCAATCTATTGATTTTTCATTGATAGATTACCCAACAAAACGGCTATAGTTCACAACATTTTTCTCCTTCCGTTAAGTTTAATCCGATTTTCTATCACTAGCAACTAAAAATAGATTATTAAGTTACGGGGAGAAAAAATTATCCATAAGGGATAAAAAGTAATTTCAAAAAAATTGTCATTCCTTTTTTATGGTAAATTAGCGTAGAAATTCTTATGCAATATATTTAAATTCATATATATTGAATTAGAAATGAAAAGTTTTGTGAGTCTATAATATTCTCTTTAAAATAATTTTGACCGTTAGTTGCATCACAAAGATCCATCTCTATCTTGCTAAATTTGTTTGAAATTTGTAGTCATGGACACTATCAGTGGAATGACGATGTGGCTTCCATTACAATGTGGTATCAGAGCATCACTCCACCCCATCGAGGATTAAATTCCTCGAAATTAAGATTCAAGGATTAAATACGTTTCAGAAATTTAAGCATCAAACAATTTTACACGAGAAGAAAAATAAAGAAAATTTTGATGAAGCGGAATATAGAAAAAAATTACGTACCAGTCAATAGCGTTGTGATGATCTAACAATAAGCTCTCGGGAGAGTTAAATTTGAAAAATCACCACCATAGAATAAGTCATAAAGTAATGAATGACAAATGACGTAACATTGTTCATATACTGCTGTTATAACCGTAACATAAGCCAACAATGGGTTGAGCGTTGTAATCTTGGCGGAAATTAACCCTTTAAATGTTTGTCTTGCCTTATATCTACAATGATTAATGCCCATCAGTTATTATTCCCCCCGTGGGTTTGGTTCATAGTCTTAGCAGTTTTATTCCCAGCGGATGATTAGTTTGACCTGGCTATTTAGGATCCCTCCAGCTAGAACAAAGACTACCGCCCATCTTGTTTTGGCGTTCAATTATCGTCACTCAGCGCTACGCGACAGAGCGCGGGAAAAAAAAGCGAAGCGGGCGCTAAACGCCGCGCAATCTCATCCTCGGTGAATGTGTCTGTGGCGGAGATGACGACGACGCCTTTCTTTCTTCTTTTTTTTTTAAAAAAACCAACTCCCTCTGCAATGGACCCTTTACTCTTCTCCCCCACACCCGCCAATCTTCTTTCTCTCCTCCTTAATTAAATTCCCCCACTTCCAAGGAGGTAGGGAGCCGCAACCCAGGAGACCAAGAGAGAGAGGGGGGTGGGGTAAGAAAGAATGAGAAATGGAGATGCCGAGATACGGAGAAAGATCCATCGCGTAAAGCAAGCAGAAAATGTCGGGGCGATTTGTTTTATTTCCAGAGGCCGGGTGGAATGCAAATTAAAAGGAAGGGAAGGGAGAAGGAGTTTGGTCAGTGGAGAACCCCAAGGCCGCGGCAAGGGACACGCGAGCGACGGGGATGGGACGATGAATATTCACATCGGCGGCGGCGGCGGTGGACCCATAAGGCCCCGTCCCCGGGCCCACGGGGGAGGAGAGGGCCCTCCCCCCACACCCTCCTCGCCTCACCGCGCTCAAAAACACCCGCCGAGCAAGCTAAGGATTGTCCGTCGGCTTGGCAAGATGCATGTCGAGTTTACTCCCAAGAAATCGGCGGTGAGGGATTTGCTAGCGGAGGCATTGCTGTCCGGCCGGGGATGGAAGCGGGGGCGGGTGAGATTTAAGGGCACTCTAAAACGTATACGGCGGGAGTCTGTGTACACAGTGGAGGGATTCCATCGACGCATCTCGGTAAGCGGTTAAAGGATACCCAGCGAGGGTATTCCTAGCGGAGCGAATGGTTAGTTTTCTTTTTGAATACCCATTAGTTTCCATTAACCACTCACAGATCCTAGTTACGAGGTGAATGATATTTTAGATTCAATTGGGGGAGTTTACTCGGAACCGAAATCGCTCTTTTGTACACAATTTAGATGGAAACGAAAAATAAATTTCAGTGAAAAAAATAACCTTCTAACGAGAGACATTCGATTATAAATCAAAAATTAAAATAAGCAAATGTGACGTCCACAGAACGAGCTGCATTAAGGATATCTACGTCACCCGTAAGGATATTTCCCGTCCTTGAATGTTTTGAGAAAGTACGTGAGGGAAGGTCTGCCTGAAAAGATCTGTCCCATCCTGCATGTAACCCAAAACAACTGAGCAACAAAATATTTTCGTACGCATTTGCGCTGAAGTTTATTTGCTTATTCACAAATTACGATGTAGACGAATATGCAATACCTTTCGAAATGATCCGAATGGATTCTAACAACCACTTCCATTGACAGAGTCGGCTGCATGTCCCCCATTGTGATTGAGCGAAGGAGCTGCGCAGTCTCAGTAGTGATTGGACGACGTGGATGACGTACGAGTCCGTTACACGCCCACTTTTCCGAAAGGGTTAAGCATATCAATTTTTCACTGCTTATAACTCGAGAACTAATTGACGGATCGATGAACGGAAAAATGCGGATCTTTTTTTTTTACGAACTCTATCAGATTCGGTAATAAATCAAATATGGTAAACGACCCAATTATATGTGCCTACTTGCTCGTCGGTGTTGAAATCGGGTAAAATAAAAGTTTTGAAGTTTAAATTCACTGGATAAACAATGCAGGTTTTACTCATTGGCAATAGAAATCTGAGAAAAAACAATTGGAGGCCCAGCGCTACTAATAAGAAATTTCGAATTGATATCTTAGTTATTGTGACTTAAAGACGTTATAATTTTATGCCGAATATATGAATTCATGCTGCATAGGAAATACGGCAACGTGATAACATTTGAGGAATGAAAGTTGACTCTCCGTGTTGCTGGATGTGAATAATTTGTTTTGAATGAAAATTATTTGTCATAATGGAAAAAATACTAGTGAAGAAATCGGTGGTAGTCATTGACATAAGTGGTAATTGGAAATACAAACGTCAGATTACTGACAACCCCTCACCCGTATGTGTTAAAGAGCCTTGAGATTAGCGTATGGGGTATTACACTTGGTTTTATGCTATTTTTTTCAGTAGCCCTGAGAGTCTTGATTGCTACAGCGGAGTAAAATATTCAAATAAAATGGCTACGACGATTGATTACATAAGCATTCTCTCTGCGTCAACCTCGCAAGGGAACGGAGTGAGAGACGTGTACCTTTGCGCTTAGTGAGGGTATAAGCGGTAGATAATCCCATGGCCTATGGAGGACTAGATTTGCATGCATTGGGGAAGGAGAACATGGAACGGGTGAAATGCGTCCTCTAGACGGGGCGCATCCGTCAACGATAAACAAGTCACACGTCAGGGCCGCACCCTTTAATTTAACAATGCGCACGTTAACGCTATCTTTGTTGTCGAGGACGGGTAATCCTCTGCAGGGCAAACCATGCAATCTTGTAGGTTGACTCATGTGGAGACCGATTATCAACTAGGAAAGCAGAACTCCTACGTCTTACTGTGAACCTGGAATATCGCTGATAAGAATACTGTGCTTGTTCATTCTATGAAATTCCTAGTATCATCACACATGAGGAGAAACATTTATGCAGCGCATTGCAGCCTATCGATTTAAATCTATTGAAAAAATACAGTTACGTCAGGTATTAGCCTATCAATGGGACATAAATATAACTATTCATCTAATACGTAAACATTACACAAAATTATTTTCTAATTTGCAGTTCAATTACATTATTATATGAAACAAATAAATGTAACATTAGCTAAAGAATTAAATTAATCAAGGCAATTATCTTAAAATAATAATAATAATGTGCAAATCTATTAGTAATATTATATCGCTCCTGCCTATTTTATCCGGAATGATTAATGCTAGTCGCAAATGTAATGGCCTCGTAGGATCATTGAGTCAAGTTTCTTAATTTCGGTATCATGAAGGTTATAGAAGTTCATCAGAGGAGTGACCAACAGCTAATTGGCGCCATATTTAAGATAGGTGGGTAATAGGGTAGATGAGGAGTTTTCCAGGAAAGGGTGAAAAGTAACCCGGCGTCGCACAGTGGGTTGAAATCTAAAAGTGAAAAAATTCCGAAATGGCTTTTTTGGAGATAGAAACATGAAACTTGGTACAAATACTCACAATCAATTGGCAAACTAGGAATGGCATGTCATTGGTCATGTTTTGTCACCGTTACCGAGATACAGGGGCTCAAACATAACCAAAATTCCAAAATTAAACCCGACTTAAGTTTTCTACGAAAATCTTCCTATTTACGTTGCGGGTGACGCTGTGGGAGGAATTTGGTCGGATAAAAAACTACAAGGTCTGTTAAAACCACTCTTTTCCTATACTGTGCTTAATTTTGGGAGTGATTTTCCTAAATTTAGGCAATATTACATGACAAAATGGTGGACGCTATTTTCACGCAAAATTTCATATTGAGTAGTAAATATCTAGCGTTTTACGAAAGTGACTGTCAGGTGACTCACACTAAATTAATCTTTGAATCTTTATAAAGATAAATCTGAAAGAAGATTGAAAATTTATTTGCGACGCCGAAAATTACATTTGATTTTTCGTACGCGCGTCCGGAGCCTGAGACGCGCGCCGGGAGCTGGAAATGCCGTGACCCGAGCAAGTGTTAAGTCATAAGGAACATAACGCTTCTTTTTCGTCTTTTTTAATATGTGTGAATATCTATCGATCTCCACAGGCTCTAAAGTGTCCCTAGAAACCTGCGCAAAATTTCAGAAGGGTTAAGAGAACGATGATTAAATCTGATTTTCGCAATTGAAGGCAAGAAAATAATGGGAGAGAGCGTACCTTTTTAAAAATGAGGTATTGACAGGTAAAAAATTATTAGTTCAATTAAGTAAAGAATATATTTCAATATATCCTTACTCAATCTTCTCCCTTAAGTCACTTATAGTGGAATATTAATAGTTTTTGTTAGGGATGGGTCGGTTCCACTTTTTTTCGGTTCCGGTTCCGGTTCGGTTCTTAACATCGGTTTTCGGTTCCGATTCTCGGATCCGGTTCTTAATTTACCACTTAATTTGCATTGCTTAGTGGTAAGATAAGATAATCAATAATCATTTTAGGACACATACTGCTTGAAAAAGAATACCTACTTCATTATATTGTTGATTTATATATACTATTTTATGATATAATTTACGAAAATGATAGGAGGACTCGCACCTCCAAAGTAGGTAAACGTAACATATACCTATCAATCAGAATATCCTTATTACGGCGGTATTTCATCACTTACTAGAATTCGTTGTAATAAAATAAATCATATATTCATTTTAACGTCTGAATTAGAATAATTCGCGGCAACTTTGAAGCATCTAAGTACACTATTTCACCAGGTTTTAACGTGAAGCCTCCATTTTCACAGTGTGAGCAGGTTTGACTGGTTTTTCCAGATTATTATTAAAGATTATTATTATTATTAACTGGACCAATTATTTCGGTACCAATTATTTTTGGCCTCGGTTCCGGTTCCGGTTCTAAGCTCAAGAACCGGTGGAACCGAGAACCGATGAACCGAACCGACCCATCCCTAGTTTTTATATAATCCTACGTGGAGAATAGGACCGACCTTGAATTCCCCGAAATGTCTAGAACAGATCACCTCCTTCACGAAACAAATTTATGAACATGAAGTAAACTTAGGTATGAAGATAAAGTAATGTGGAAGGTAGAGGGGAATTGGTAAGAAGGGTATCGTAGAGAGAGGCTCCCATTCAATTATCAGGGGACGTTATGTGGTATGGGGCGCCTATTCCGTCTGGGTGGAGTTCCAAGCAAATCCAGCGGCCGTAGGTTGTCAGTTACCGACCAGGTAACGCAAAGGTTATCAGTAATATAGACTGTGAATTGAAACTGCCTTGAGCTAAGATACCGATTATATCTTAGGATTAAATAGTACTATTATTAGGAATTTAAAGGTTCGAACTACTAAGGTTACATCGCCATTTAAACACGAACTATTTATATTGCTATTTTTGCTAATATAAATTTATACTAAGCTTAGAACTACCTAGAACGAGCATTACATGTATTCCTGCGGTGGAATTTGAACCCGCGACCTTCAGGTTGCCTGGCTGGCGTCACCGACCAGACAAAGAGGGTCTCCCACTTACTCCATCCCCTGAAATATTCCCATTGTCACGACACAATTTATCTCTGTGGCTTTCAAGATTGGGGTACCCGCACTTAGAGGCACTTCAGGCCTGGAAGAAAGGTTTAGGGATGGGAACAGAAGCGTGGGAGAGAGGTGGAGAGAAACCCGGCGTCGGTTTCGCCGTAGTAGCCTACTCTTATCGAAAGGCACGAAGGGGACCACGGCTTAACGTCCCATCCGACGGACGGAGTACCTACTGTACAAGAATGTTCCCCGTAGTACACTCATGTAGGTATCGGATTACCAATGAAAAATATTTTCCACTGCAGAGATTCAAACCCGGGTCCTCCCGGGAAGAGACCAGTACTTTAACCACTACATCAGTGGTGGTGGATGGGTGACCGCCTGGGAACACCGGGTGCCGTTGGTATTTTTTTTCTGACTTGTTTTCACTGGATTTTTGCATGCGTATTCCACCATCGCCGTTGTAATTTAAGAGGTGGATGAATTTCGTTTCCGGTGCTGATATCCACCGGAAAATAATTTTTAATGCTTGGTGAATGTAGAGGTTATATGTAAGGGAAAGCTATTCGTAGAACATAATTATTGACTAATTATCAACAGTTTTGAAAGCCATGTCCATTTCTAGTGCCCGAACTTCAACACGAAGACATTGTTACGAATAAATGTTAGCTTTCCGTGGTACCATCTTAGATTTGGATGTCGGGAAGGGAAACGATGTCAACCGTCAGCGGCGTAGGAAGTGGGGGGCAGGGGGGGGGCAAATTCTGGGGGATCGGCCCCCTCCCCAGAATTTACCCCGGGCCCTTGAGAAATGAGTCTTTATTAATAAAAAATAAATTGTACTTGTTTCTAGTTGCCTTTTTCCTTCTGACGCATATTCTACCATCTTTATGTGCACTTTTAGTGGAATTATAGTCTCTACCCCCTCCTATCCGCAAAAAAATACGGGCCCTTTGCATAGGAGTCGGGCCCTATTCAAGGTTGGCCCCTATCGGCGAAAATAGTTCCGACGCCCCTGTCAACAGTCAACTCATTCTTTTTGCTGTTCACAATTCTTGCCTCGTATTTACCTTATCAATTGAACCGATGTCAATTGATGGTGACACTCAAACCCCGGTTTTATATCCATACTTATCGATGAACATGACCTCAGTACCTACTCGTGCGTATCCTCTGAATAATTTCTTCTACAAAAATACAGCGTTCTCTACGATTTAGGACTCCAGATTCAAGCGAATGTGATTGAGGAGAAGCAAAATTAATGTTGAGAAAGATAATGGGATATAACTTTGGAGGTTGGAGCGACTAAAATTCACATGTCCCATTTCAGTGTTGATGAAAGAGGGCGATGGACCCGCCATCTGGATTTGTGGGCGTCGAAAACGCTGAGTCGGAATCGGACGCCGCTACCGCGCCAGTGTGGTCACCTCCGCCTCATTCATCGTGCGAATTTCCCGCAGGCTCTGAAAGACATTCAATTCCCTTTCTCGGGTCCAACGGCGAGAAACTATCTCGACTGGCATCGGGGGTCTTCGTCCCCATTCCAACACTGGCATTTTCCTCTTTACACCGCGGCAAATCAAATATTTTTCCCTTTGACCTCGCACTCCCTTCAACCGGCGGGGTTGGTAGGCGTGTTCCATTTAATCACGGATCTCACAAGGGAGGGGGGGGGGGGGGGGATGGAGGGGGGGGGGCGTTAAATCACGAAGGATTCTTTTTGGTCGCGTGCCAGGATTTCCAATGGAATTGGTGTTAATGACCCTGCCTCTTTTTTTATGAGAATAAATAAAGGCTCAAAGCGCGTCACAGTGAACGCCCTTTGGGCGAGAAAGTGATATAGTGTAACATTCATCCCTCTGCTTTATTTTAAAAACAACCCCTTTGGTCTTCTTGGGGTTTTCTTTGTCTTTGTAACGATGGTTTCGGAATAATGGAGTCCATATGTTGGAATTCAACCTGGCATGGCGTGACTACGAGGATCAAAATCGTATTAATAAGATCGCAGTTTGTGCTATTCTCATTTTAAATGTCACAAAGGCCGTTTAATCGTCTCGGCATTGAAATAAGCAGCATACTAAATAAGGAGTCCTTGGCGTTGAAACGAGCGTTGTTATAAAATACTAAGGATCCGGTAAAATGTGTCCACGTCAATCGAAATGATGTATTTATATTGTTACATACAATTCATACAGCAAACGATAATGAGTGAAATGGAATTCGTTGATCTGTTCATATGTATTTAATAGGAGAGTGGAAATGCCAAACAGTTACGTGGAATGAAGAGGAATCATGTGGGCCAAGTAGATTTTGACATGAAAATACTGAAAGCAAGTGCTTCGGGTTTACATTTGCAGAAAATAAACATAAAAGAGTCAAAACGGAGTCATAATCACAAGCAAGAAAATAGAATATGATAAAATAATAAATAATAATAAGGGGATTTGTAATCCTTGATTAATTTCCTAGAGTATGTATTTTACACGTTGAGTGTTCCTGTATTGATGAAGCCTCTCTTTAGTTTCAAAATAACAAAATAACAAAAGTACGGATTTTGATGTACAAAAAAAATAATTAAGAAATCCGTGCAGGCATTTCACTGATTATGGGAATAAAAAAATTCTAGCCTGGCAACAAGTGACTCATTATTTCATAAATGAAATTTCTGTGCCCAGTCACTTGAAAAACTATAAGTTTAATCGTGAAGTAAGATACAATGTTTGAATAGCATGATATATTCCTGGGTTATAAAGAGCTAAAAGCCCTGGAGACACGTATTGAACTGCATCCATCTTGATATGGTGAAAGCTATGCAAAGGCCGCGGCGCTTCCTCAGATTTGCGAGCGCCGCCACAGCACCGTGGGCCGCCGCCCGGGGACATATTTCGTACATCGCGAATTCTCGTATCTTCACGCTTTCTTGTTCTTGAGACAATAAGGATTTAACATGGCAATAGTTCCTTCTGGCAAACTGCTGGACTGGGAATCACTCATGGCAAGTCTGGACGAGAGATCAATATGGAACCTAATGTTTTTACACCCTAAAAGTTGAAGAATTTTCAAGATATAATAGGAAATTCATTTAATTAATGTCCACCTATACGATAACATAAAAAGTTAAGAGATACGATGGTTTATATTTAAGCACAACACTTCTAATAGGGGAGGTGGATGATGAACGGATTCCATGCTACGAAAAATGAAAGTGCACATTGATCACTAGTTCAGATTCACCGAATTTTTTAAATTTATTTAAGAAGGATATTTGTATGTAATTTAGCTCTACATTATCCCATTTTCGAGGCACACGAGCGAAAATCACATCTTGTTAACATTACCATGAACATTTTTAGTACTATCCACAAACCGAATATCATCTCCCGGTCTAATTTGCGGCACCAAATGTACCGTATACGAAAAGTGTCCTCAATAAAAAATTGCCACTTATTTTGTAGTTTTGATATTCTACGGCTAGAAACCTCGTGGTGAGTGTATGTTAAAGGATAGTTGGTTATGAATCCTCATCTATTAAATGCTTAGGAATGGATATGGTATCTAAATTTGGATTTTGAATTGTTTTTTTTTTTCTTTTAGACAACAAACATTAATAGGCTAAGCTGGGTAGAACGAAGCTTTCTGTGATTATTTTTGTCGTGGTGAACTAAACGGTTTGGAATGGTGGAATTCAGTCGCGTAAACTCAAAAGAATTCCAATGGGTCGAATCAGTAACTATAAAATATTCATGACGCGGCTTTTATTTAAAGATGCCATCTACTTCAGCAATTTTATAATTCTAGGATCCGCACGATTAATTCGGATTTGTTTCTGATGAGCAACTGTCATAAAAAAACAAGAAAACATTACTTTGGTTTAAGAAAGTCTTTAAGCGACAAGAACCGGATTCGCTGTCATCTTGCGGGATTAGGTTACCATTTTGTCAACGAGATTCTTATTACTGGTGAAACTTCCTTATGTTACTGATTTCTTAACATGAGTCGGCAGCTGAAAAATCAATTCCGAACTAATTGCTATTTAATTTTGCAAGCACTTTCCCTCCAATTTCCTAGGAATTATGAAAATAAGGTAATTTTCAACCTATAAAATAAAAAAAAAGTAGGTATCACTTCCTTCATTTTCCTCACTCCACTTTTACAACTGGATATGCTTACCTTGTGCGTTCTATGCAAATTGTTTGTACGTAATAAATTGTTTAGATGAAAGATACAGGATAACAGATTGGCTTTCCACACGCAACCTTTGTTTTATTACAGGGTCCTGGTGGTAACAGTGATAAGAGTTTCTTTGATAATTTCTTTTTGCTAACTCTTGCAACCTCAAAACAACTTGTAAGAGTAATTATATCTGACACATGAAAAGGATGTAGACTACTCCCAAATTTTCTGCATTTCTTCATTTAATTACAGCAAATAAAACCTTAATTTACTAACATTGCTTACATTTTGTGATCAAATTAAGAGCTTCTGTTTTAGAAAATTGTGAACCATTTTGCTGCATTTCTTCATTTAATTAAGATTAGAATTACTTTTATCGGTTTAGGTACAAATTTAAACGGAGAAATACCCTCAGGCGTTACTTTGTGGGATGGAAACATGATGAAAATAAAAATGACTTGGTATATTCCACACCTTTTATTGCAACAACTGATCGCGATGCCGACGACTAAAGCGTCAGTTTCAAGGCAAACCAAATATTGAATATTCAATATTTGGTTTGCCTTGATAATGACGCTTTAGTTGTTGAAACCGCGTTCGGTTGTTGCAATAAAAGGTGTGGAATATACCAAGTCATTTTTATTTTCATTATTACAAATGTTTATTTGCGATTGGATGAAATACCACGTCAGCCAACTTAACTGAATGTAAACAAAGAGATTGAATAATATTCTGCTGTTAGGTATGCTTAGGACGAAATGCACCTTATTTTAAAAGAAAATGATTGAAAACCTAATTAAATCAGCAACTAAAATCCTAACTGAGTCAAGGTGACTATTAGCAACCGATCCATTACTACTTATCATTACAAATATACTTTTAGTACCAACGTAATTAGGGTCTTCATTAGCATTTTCATGAAAATTTCAAAATTAATAATTTTCCCACATTAAAAAAAAGAATACATTCAGAATTAAACATCACATAAAATAAAACTTTCATGTCAGCTTTTGCATGAAAAGTGCGTGTGCGAATCCACAACTCAATTCCATTAACTTCAAAGGTGGGAGTGTATATTTTTAATAATATTCCTGGCGTTTATTCTCCAACTTTTTATAATGAGTAATGGTATTTTGCACCCCTCAAAACGAAGATGTGATGATGCGAATGTATGTGGATGTCCAATTCAATCCTTTTTCCGCTCAGGACTTTAATTCTGCATTGCAGGAAAAAGTCACGCATACACGCGCGTTGGTAGACTGATTCTCACCATTCTTGATTTTTGGAGTCTCCCCTTGACGAGGGCGCGCAACGAATCCGAAACCCCTCTCGCCGCGTCCGACACCCCGCTCAGGGGTTTCGGGGACGACGGATAGTGAGGCGGTCGGCCTCCACTCCGATCCGTCAAAGGCGTGTTTGAACACTGTCTCAACATTTGCTCTCGGCTTCGTTACCACCCGGGTAGAAAACAAAAACTGAATTATCGCTCGCCTAATATTGTTGAGTGCGCCACCGAAATAAATTGAAATCCACGTCCCTTCCACCACGAAATAATCTCCGCTTCCTCCGCAGAGCAAGAGAGGAAAAAATCACATTGTAATCCCTTTGGATCAGAGTTAAAATCCTTTTTCCTCGAACCCGTGCCCCAACCTTGCCACTCCCGCCGTCAGGAGGGGAAAATTAATTAATTTGACGAACGAATCGCCAGAAAGAAATAAAACAAAACAGCAACAAAAAATATAAATAGGGGACGCCACAGAGGGCGTTTGGGCCTCGCCGTAGGAGGCCGGATGTAACTTTGTGTGTGTGTGTTTCCGGGACAAAAGGGTAACACCGAGGGGGGATGTGAGGGCGGGGATTGGGGGGTGAAGGATTGAGGGTACGTGGTGGAGGGGGGCGTGGCGAGGCTTTGGGGTTTTGCAAAAGCGGAACTGCGCCGCGCCGCTAATCGCGCAAAAGAAACAAAGGAAGATAGAAAGAGAGGGACGATGGCTGCACACCGGAGTTTTGGACGTCGGATCGTAAACCAATTAGCCCAGCCGACTAATCGAGTGTCGCCTGGACATTTGCAGGCACGCTTGCGCACGAACGCTTTTCGGTTTCGACCGGCGTCCTTCTTTTTTTTTCTAAAAAAAATTAAACATAGATCGTGTAGTCTGTGGCGGGAAAAAGTAATGAAGCAGGAGTGTGACGCAGCCAACCGGTACTGCAGGGTAAAGAGAACTTCGACAAATTTCGGGAGGAGATTTAATAGTAGAGCAAAACATAAAATGAATAAGCTTCATTTTAGCCTGGTTGAATGGAAAAGGTTGAAGGCGTTTCCATATTCCTCAACTGAATGCTTCAATAGTTTCTCTGAAGAGAGGAAATTGTTTAGAAAGAGGTATGGTGGCAAAATCGTTAGTGCTCTTATCCCGACGCCCTGTGCTAAAACCTAGGCTAAAGAAAGAATATTTCAGTAGAACTCATTTTTCTCGTAATAATCGGGTGGAGGGCACATCTAATGCAGTATTCCGTACGTCAGATAAGACGTCTAACCGTGGACCTCGTGGCTCCTTTTGTTACCCGTAGAAAAACGCGGCTTTACCTCCACCATCCCTCTGTTCCCAAAACGTCGTACCAATACCACAGGGGCGGATCCAGGGAGCAATCTTGGGGGGTGTGGGAAATTTTTAAATGTTGTATGAATGTAAGAGTGTGTTAGTGCACGCACATGCGTGCTTATGCAAATTTTATGCCAAATATCAAATACTTACACATCCCAATGCCTGTCTATTCTTATTGGGAAAATTGACGATTTATTTAAGACAATTGATTATGGATTTGGATTGAAAAGTCGCCCACAGGCATGCTCAACTGATCTCTTTGGGGGAGGGGGGGTTTCCCCCTTCTCCCTCCCCCCCTGTGGATCCGCCACTGACCAATGCCCACTTATATTTAGTGGAGGAAAATACTTCACTTGACGGAAGAATGAGATTGATAGATTACTGGATAACAGTCCTTCAATTGAAATAGATGCTAATTTGTTTGTTAAATAAATACGTAGGTAAATATGAATTTAGTGAATTTGTTTATGATCTTGGCTTGCAACCACCCTCAGATTAAGAAGGGGTGTTGTGTAAGTAGTAATCTGATTTCAGTGGTAAGTTAAATGTTAGTTGTTGTCAAAGTTGGTACTACTGTGCAATTTCCTCTATCTCTATATATAAGTTGAAAAAAAATGTTCCATCTAGTCAAATAATTTTCAACCGACGATACTTAAATTTCAAGAGAATGTATCATTAATCGAGTATTACTGCTTTCCTTTGGTAAAGATACTGAACTATTACTTACATCAGGGAAAAGTTCTCTTAATTACCAACATAATTACCAGTAAAAATTGAAATCAACTGTTCATTTGCCTTCATTGGAAAACATATTTCCGTTTGCACTATGAATCCTCATGCAAAGCATCATATGTGACCGGTGACTCTGTTACGAGGAAGATGGACGATTAGTATTTAGCGTATTTAGCATTAAAATTCAAATATAAATATCCGTGAGTGGTTACCTTAATGAAATCGGAACAGGACATTATTCCGGAATTTCAATTTTGGTTTCCACGAATGAACATTTCGCTGGGGGAGCGTATTATTAAATGTCAGTGAAATGATTGCAACGAAAGGAAGCAATTAATGAAAATCAACTGATAATATTATTTGACTAAAATTCGAACCCGTCTCCACACGTTTATTCGGGATGTACAGGTGTTTTGGAAACGAAGCTCATGTACACTCATGGCATGGAGATTTTAAATATTGGTGATCGACCAAAATTTATAACGAGTGACGGTTCTTTAATAAGGTAACTAATTACGTTCGCGACTACTAGGAACAGATTTGAGTGGAGCTGCTTCGCACTCACAAGAAAAGAAATGCTATGATATGAAAGTCACTAATGAAAAAGAATCAAAATATTAAAAGGGAGCTTACACCGGAAGGATACTGCAGAGGGTTCTAATTATACATGAGCTATGCTATGCGAATATGCTAAGCACCAGAATTTTTACTGCACATGCATAAACCATTAATATATACATCATGCACGTTTGTAGAATTAACATACGTTTTCTTTAATGTTGAATGAAAAGTTGCAATTGTAATGTGTGTCTCACTTGAAATTCATAGCAATCTCTCATTAGGTATACAGTATATGAAAACATTAGTGCATATAACGTGGTGTATGTTGTTGATACCACACCCCACGCAACACATTCTTTTATATGACTTACAATGTGGTTAGTGATTGTAGAATATCATGCATCAGTTCATAATTTAACTGTAGTAATTTTTCATAATTGAATGCACTCTGTTTTCGGCAAAGTGTACATTTATGTGGTACAGCACGAGCAACAAAGGCCATCTTCAAACGGGTTTGTCATACATATCCACTGATTATTTCAATGCCAAATTAAATTTATGGATACAAGACGAATACATGAGTTCCTATCTTGATTTGTATTTGGATACCTCCATGAGTGCATTCATTTTAACGAAACTACTTGAGCACTTCGGCGAATATCCTTATTGTATAAAAGTTTATTTAAAGGACATCCCAATAAAAGTCATACCAGGACAAGGCACGTATCCAAGGGGGCTTGTGCTCCTTAACCGCCCCCCCGAAATATTTTGTTATAATTTTTATTTTCAATCTGATTTGTATGCATGCGTTGAGCTTCTGTTCTGGAGCCGGTAAAATTAACTGCTTCATAACAAGGTAGGCAGTGAACTTTACCAGCGGGAAGAGATAGGAATGGTCACTGTGAAAATAAATACAAAGTACTGAAAATTAAGGAACGAGTTTTGTAATAGGTCGGCTCCGAACGGGCAAAGTTGATTCGTTTCAAGTGACGCTACTAAATTAGCCCCTCTCACCCCCCCATCCTCCCCCCGAGGTAAATTTCTGGCTACGTGCCTGACCAGGAAGCAACGACAAGAATGAAGTGACGAATCAGAAGTGTATGGTAATGACTATTCATCGACAGTTGATGCATGTTATTGGCATAGGAAACTGTTTCTGGCTTTACTTGGTGGAGATTTTCCATGTTAGCAACAAAAGTAGATTTACACTGAAATGCCACACTACATATGGAAAAGCGCCTCAGTTTTCCTTCCTTTCTTTACCGCTGGTTTATCTCCATTCCTGCCTCTGCCTCCCCTGCTAAATACAACCTATGGAATGAATTCTTCCATTTCATTCATACAACCAAAGACACGTTTAACTTCAACCTATAGAACCTTGAAATATTGGCTTCCTGTTAATGTAACATTATTTTCTAAGGCCGATCGCTGACCGCTATTAACTTTGATAATGGTGAATAAAATGTTGCATCAAAATGTCTGCACCCGTATATGCAGGACTTTACTCGATCTCATTACTATGCTCCGAAATATGCTGGGCATGACAAACGTTGAGTGGAGAAAACGGTTTTTTGGGGCACTCCTCAAATGATGTAATTGCTCATATTTCTCAAAATATTTTTCAAAAAGAACCTTCCAATTACTATGTCGTATTGCATGAATCGAAGATTAACGGTACTCTAAATTTGGATGGAACGAAATTGACTATCATTAGTGTTTTATAGCTTTTTATCTAATCACAATGTCAACTTCAAAGTACGAAAAAGTAAACAAAGTGAATTAGTCACCCCAATAACACTATTCGTTGTTACATCACAGCAATTGGTGATTTGCTATTTACAAGGGTCGAGAGATCCCAACCACTCACCAATAGGATAATTCTCTTCATCTGACGTTCCTCCGTGCTCCATTCCACCTCGAAACCACTGAGAGTGTATTCCTAGAAGAGAAAGCAAAGAACGCTATTTCTTAGAGTTAAAATAAATACCCGCGCATGCGCGAATTGCATATAGATAATATACGCTCATTAGATTCGGTGAAAAATAGTGTGCTTATTATAGTCCCCTGCTGTCAGCAATCACCGAAGTATACTTACATCTACACGAACCCTGCAAGCCACCGTGAGGGTGTGTGGCAGAGGGTGAAGATCACCAAGCATGCTCTATCGACATGCAAACAAGCTACTATAGGGTCTCATGCAACTAGATTGTTAGTATCTACATAGTAATTAAGGGATTGGTTGTTAATACATGCATCATGCACTAAAGACTACTCTAAAATATTTCCCCTACCTACCCCTATTCTGCCTATTGTTAGCCTACTGCCTGTTAGCTGCTACCAACTTATTGTTAGCAAAGAGTATAGTTAGAAAAAAGGAAAAGTAATTTAAACTTTTCCATGAGTAATTAGCTGATAGTCATCGCTAACCAAATTAGATACAATGAGGAAGAATAGGAGAAATACTATCGTATATTCCCAGTGGCTATTGAGGTGGAGTAGGACGCAGTGAAATTATGAATTTTTTTGAGTGAGCTTTAGGAATTAGGCTGTAGATATCAAATCTTTTAATTGACTCTGGAGGTATTATGCACGAAGAGAAAGAATAATTTTGAAGAAAAAAGTGATCACTAATGTGCAAAAATAAATAGACTTTGTTAGTTTAAGTTGAATGCTACGCGTATATGAAGAGGAATTAACATCAGAGTAAAACAGTAGTAAAAGCATTTATACGCTCTTCCATAATGAGCGATAATATCGACGCATTTCCACCAAATGCCGGCTTCACCTGTGAAAGAAAGATTAATTAGCGGCATGAAATACAATTGCAAATGACATTTAGCATCCATAAATATAACCAATCTCATTACTGTATAATTATGCGTGAATTTTAATCCAACTGATTCCCACAAATACTCGCAATCAATTATAAACTATTCACATCGCATTGCAACCGATTTATTTGGATTGGTCTTTGTACAAAATGAATATGAATCCAATTTCCATCCGCAAATTTTATCTCCATTTGCATTCAGAATTTATCCCCACAAAGGGCTGCACAGTTAATGAAGGATCGCATAGTGTATTGCATAGAATATTGGCTTTCTATCCCAAGCACTCGGGTTTGAATCCATGACGTGGTTGATTTTTACTTTCTTTTTAAAGTGCCTAGTCCTACTCCGCCCTTCGAGGAGGATGTCAAACTTTAGATCCGTTGGTGCTTTTCTTTACTATTTGTATCGTACGGCATTAATAATTGCGTCTATTAACTCTATTTATAAAATAAAGAGTGATAACTGGCCACTTTCTGTCATTACACAGTGAAGTAATACATCTACATCTACGTAATACCCTGTGAGCCACCGTGAGGTTGTGTGGCAGGGTGGAAGATCACCAAACAAGCACTATTGACATGCAATTAGGATATTTAACATATTTTAACATATATGCATAAATATGTTTTGTTATATTTTATGTAATGCCACTGGAGAAAATAAATTCAATTCAAATTCAAATTTAATGGAGACATGCTAGATAATAGGGTCACATGCAGCTAGATGGTTAGTATATACATAATAAGAAAGGGATTATTAGTTGTAATTACATGAATCATGCACTACAGACTACTCTGACTATATTTAACCTACCTATCCCTTTACTACGCTGCCTATTGTTCTCTCTTATGGTACGCGGGAAAAATGACATTAAAATCTATCGGTACGACAATTTAACTCTCAAATCTTGTTAATCTGATCTTGGAATGCTTTTGACCCTCCTTCCTGCTGAGCCTGAAGTCGCGCTTGAGACTTGAAACCTTATGTTTTTCTAAAAAGAGATAATCACAAGTAACGTACCTCAGACGATTGTAGAAAAATGTTCGCCAACTGTGGTCCTCTTGATCGGCACACAAACGGCCCTTGGGGGTTGTGTTTGAAACCATCGGGATCATCTCGAATAGGTAACCAAGGAGTCACGTTGTATAAACACGAATAGTTCGCATATTTGGTGAGTGATTACAATCTTATTCATTGTTTACACTTATGTTTAATCTCATCTGTGGGCTCTATAGTCGATACAGATGAGAAAAACTCGAATGAAAACAATTAATGATATTGTTGCGAGCGATTCAGACTCACTAACTTAGGACACCATTCGAATTTGTGCCACATGACTCCTTGGTTACCTATTCGACATAATCCCGACGATTTCAAACACACCCCTTTAGGGGCGAGAAATCAGTGATTTTATATCTTTCCACTGTCTCACGAGGAAAACGATAAAACCGAAAACACTTTAACTTCTTCCAGAAGAATTAGGAAACGTGACTCGGAAATGCACTGTAAGATCACGTCGTGTAAGATGGCACTGTGGAATGCTATCTGAAAGTTTGAATACAGCCGTTCTCACCTTAATGGACTATATTCCTATGACACCATGGAAATATTTTCACACTGTTTCGCTACGAACACATGAAACTGAGAACGATCACACGAACAGTTCACCACTACGCCGAAGTGCACCTGATTGCCGACTGATCACGACTGAAAACCCCTTGTTCTCACGTGACTCAGAATGCTGAGTAATCCGAGGCATTCTTGTCGTCATCTAATGCATTCAATCCTTCCCATTCAAAACGCGCAACTGTCGAAGTCCAATTTGGCGGTAGAGTATTTTGACAATTTGACCGATAGATTATCTCGGCAATCCTTGATGGTTGGATTTTAAAGTATTAGAACGCTAAACAAACGTCGGCCTGCTCATGGGGGTCAAATGTGGCTCAACGGACTGAGCGTTCCTTGCGCAGTCTTCCCAACGATAACCTTGACCACTCGTGACCGTGAAACACTTTATCTGCAGTCGTTTTGTACTGGCGAATTCTCATTGACTCCAAAACTTTGATTTTTAACTTATTGTTAGTCATAGTATGCTCTGGGGAAATGCTGTCTTATTCTACGTGACGTCTTAAATGCTGTGCGCGCGTCGCAAAAGCCGAAAACACTTAAATCCATTCACAGTTTCTAATGTCCTGGTAATATTCTCCTGTGTAATGTGATTTAAATGCGGCTTATTTTTTGTACTGTTTGTAATGACTATTATGCCTTTAATTTAGCTACTTTCTCCCAAAATATCTTTCCCTAGATTGTGATATTTAGTACAGATTTCCAATTAAACAAAGTAATCAATGAAATGTGAATGTGTATAGTTAACAAATGGTTGCACGAGTGTCCGCTATTAAGGCCGTTTTACACGGTCATTGATACTGCGCAGGCTCTTGCGAGAACACTTGCGCAAGAAATCTTGCACCGTGTAAAGCGATAACTTGCGAGGACAGGCTAGAACTGCGCGAACGCTTGCGAGCAAATTAGAACATGTTCTAATCTGATACATGCGTTCGCGCAAGTTTGAAGTTAATTTCTCTCACTAGATGGTGCAGATGTAGCGGCAACGAACGGCCTGGGGAATTCTAGCAATTAAATAGGTTGTTGACGATTGAGTTGGGTGTTTTTGTTTGCATTCAACTCCTTAGGTAGTGAATAAAGTGCAATAATGATGAGCTGGGCGATTAATCACGTGGAAGCTAAAATTTCATGCGTAAAGGAAGAACCTGTTACCTTGGCCCACATCCGTTCGTTCGTGGTGCAAATTTTGGGCTAAGTATACGGGACTAGGGTCTCCACTATTATGTTTAGACTATGGGTTAAAACATATTTTAAAGTGGTGGTAATTTATCGCATCTTTCACGTCCAATTAATTGCTACTTCACAGATCTTGACGTTATGCGATATATTGACGGTATTACCGCTACTGAATGGTATATTGTCACTGACATCATGCACCGACGATTGCACCGTGTAAAGCGGTCAAGCAAGTGTCCTCGCAATTCTCTACGTCATGGACTTTCACAGACGACTGCTCAAGCCCAATCAGCATCAACTTGCGCAGTTTCAATTACCGTGTAAAATGGCGTTTATAGTCAGTTGGCGTTATTTGCAGGAATACTATTCAATTATGCGACCACCAGAAATTAAAAAAATATTTACAAAAAAATATACACATTTTATGCGAAAATTACTTCAAAATTTAAAAAAGCAAGAAGAGATTCGTTAAGATCAATGAATAGAGGCCTTATTGAGGCCCATTTAAGGCAAATTTTATTTTTACCTAATGAATTCTAACGAATGTCTGACGAACTTTGCTACATATAAGATAACTTGTTTTTAGAGTTAGTAACTTTCTTTTTCCCAACATTTTCCACATATCCACTTTTCGATTCCGTCCGGGGGAGCATGACATTCAGGCACAACATCTTGGTCCTCAACAATTAACCCCTAGCAAGAGTACACAAACTGGTTTCCCCTCGGAAAAAAAATTACTCAGCATTTTCGTCAGATGCCCGAAGTCGAGGATAACCTTTTCAAGAGTACGATGGACATATACCATGTCGGAGTCGGCTCCTTTGGCGTCAAAAGGACTCTTCAGGAAAGAAAAACTCGAGGGATGCAATCCTCTCAGCCGCCAACTTGACCCTCTTCACGCACCCTGACACGAGTGACACCACACCATCCGCGGCGGCGGGCGAGTGCGATCCAAGGGCAAGCCCGGCGCGAACAAGACGTGGGAACGAGAGGGGCGGACTCGCGTGTCCCGACAGCAAAACAAAAAACAGTGGAAGGGGTGGGAGTCGTAAATAATAGCCCTTTTTACCATGCCTCCCCCCCCCCCCCTCCACCCCCTCCCCACCCACTCCCTCCTCTCCACCCCCCTTTTTCTCCCCCCCTCCCCCAGCAACTCGTTCCGCGGGGAGTAATTATCGACGAGAGATCCGAGGGGCGGGCAAGAGAATTCGCTTCTCTCTCCCTCGTGTGTATGTGAGTGTACATTCATGTATACATAATATATGTATATATATTTATATGTGTGTGTGTGTATATGTAGGATTGGTTGAAGGAGGGACGGGAGCATAATAACAGCTCCTCCCTCCTCAGGTTGGGAGTTCTTGTTAGCTTAACCTTGAGGAGATTGACGCTAAAAAGCAGCGCCCCAATGGTAGGGTTTCGCCTCGCTGGCGAAAGTGGGGGAGTGGGGGATGGAGGAAGGGGAGGAGGGAGGGAGGGGGGAGGGAGGGGGGAGGGAGGGGGGAGAGGAAAACAGCAGGTGGAGGGGCGGACGTGGGGAGGGCGGCAAGGTGTTCGCTTCCTCAGCGTCTTTAGGAGGCAGCTTCCTCTTCTCTTGTGGGAGAGGAATCGAAGGATCTTGTTGAAGGCGCAGTGGGAGGGAGGGGTGGCTCAAGATAGGGTGAAAAGGACGAGGGTTGGTCACCACTTATATTCGAGAAGGACAGGCAGAATCTAGCCGAGATGTGGAGGCATCCATGACTGTTTGTATCTCAGCTTAAATTTCGCAAACCTCTGGGGGCTACTAGTGTGTGCTCATTTGATCTGCAATGATATCTCAAGTCTCATACATAAACACTACAGCCTGTGGTATTTTATAATTGAGTGGTCGAAGAAAATGCATGAGTATTTAGAGTAGCGGCACAGCCTAAAATACCAAGAAAAATTTCTTTACGCGAAAGAGCTATGAGTAAAGTATTGGTAGGATTCGGTTTTATGTGCTCCAGCGTCATAGATTATCACTCCGTCTTATCTAAACATGAACACTAGAAAAATGACAACTACATCTACATTGACTCCTCTAAAACTTAATAATTATACTACATCTACACTCGATACGGTGCCCGAACCAGTGACCTTTGGGTAGCTAAGCCGCCACATTTCGACCTAATACATCTACATCTACATAATACCCTGCAGGCCACCACAAGGGTGTGTGGCAGAGGGTGATTTCTCACCAAACATGCACTACATAGCATGCATAAAAAAGGAATAGTATTAATATAGTAGTCAGAACTACATTATTTAAAAAAGATAGAAATTGCAAAGCAAACATGCAAAAACATTCTGTTAGTAGGGTTAGCTTTAAGTACTCATACCAACATGCAGCTACCAATGCCATTCATTGCTACTCTCCGATAGGACATATTTACCGTTATTCGCATCTCTAATTGTGCGAGGGAAAAAGGACATTTTGAATCGGTCAGTTCGGCAATCAATTTCTCTAACTTTATGATTATGGTCCAGTCTGCCATAGTAAGTTGGGGTTCGTAAAATATTTTTAACATCATCACTGAAAATATTGCCTTGGAATTTGTTTATGAGATTAAGGCTAAATTTCAACCTGCAATCTGACAATGATTCCCATTTCAATTCATTTAATAGACTGGTTACGCTAATATAATTATCGTATCGTCCCTTTACAAATCTTGCCGATCTTCGCTGCACACGTTCAAGTTCATTACTTAGACCGATTTCGTAGGGATCCCATACACTGGCAGCATATTCCAAATGAGGTCTAACAAGGGAAAAGTAGCTGATTTCTCGTACATGATCGTCACATTTACCCAATACTCTTTTGATGAAACCCAGTTTACGATTAGCTTGACCTATTATTTCACGTATATGTTTACCCCAGGAAAGATCATGTGTCAGTCTTATTCCAAGATATTTAATGGATTCCACATTTGTTATTTCATTATTACTTATTTTGTATGTGCTATGAGGAGAACTATTCTTTTTCCAAAAAATCATTACTACACATTTTTTAAAATTTAATTCTAACTGCCATGTATCACACCAATTTTTAATTATTTTTAATAACCACGGAGGGAGATGAAAATTAAATATTGTTTGATCGATAGCTTTCAAATTAAAGTGAGGCTTTTTTTGTTGTTCACACCGATTGGTCTATAGGAACCAATATTTAAAATTGCTTAATTCAGAGATTAAATTAGCCCATTTTACTGAAACAAGTGAGTCAGTTAGATTAGCTATGAATGGAGCAATAGAGTTATTTACCTATGAAAGGGCGGTCGGGGAATGGATATGGGCAGGTGGAAGGGAGAATGCGTATGTAAGCCGCCGCGGTAACGAGGGATTGCGGTCGGAGGCACTTGGTTCTAGCCGAAAGCGTCAGAGTTGAGTCCCAAATCAAACACGGCACATTCGGTCGTGAGCCGAGGATTCAAGGGTCCCGTTCAGCTGGCTGTGGAAGGAGGCAAGGGGGAACTCACTGAATGGCGAACGTTGGAACGTCCCTCGTTCGACGGGACCTTCTCCTCATTCACAGCGGCTTATGACAACGTTGGCTCTCTCAGTAAGTCATTCTTGGTCTCCGAAACACGGACCAAACCAAACGAACGTGTAAGGCCTCTCACTCTGTCGAAACGTTCGCTTCTATTTAGAAGGCTATGGTTGCTGTCGAAAGTCGTAATTAACAACATTAAAAAAAGGAATGTCGCCCGAGATCCTAAATATGTGGCACTTATAGTCATTATTTCATTGGCCAACTTCTTGGCCGATTATTTCTTATTATTACGTTGCATAGGAAAGGATTCTAAATTTATCTACGACCCTTAAAAAATTACAAATTAATATATAATGAAAATTGGAAATAATCGGCCAAGAAGTTGGCCGCGATAGTCAGGTTGGTAATAAACCGGCACGGAGATCCAAAGGTTGAGGATTCGAATACAATATTAGGCATGGGAGCAATACTTGTTATAGAATTAGGACGGTAAAATAAAGGCTATTGGATTATCTACAAATCTAACCCTACACACGCACTATAGCGATGAAAGTTGAGTTTATAAAGCAGCAATCTATAATAATCGGACAGGCCTAAATTTCAACGCGATAATAACAGAATACACGAGGCAACGGATTGATTGCAATAATTAATCGCTCTCAATTAAGCATCTGATAGAGGCCTATTTGAATGCAAAGCTCAATATAAATATCTTCCACTCGGAGGAAAAAGGCATTTATGGGCAGACAAAGGGACTGGACGCTTTAAAACTGCGGGATAATAATAAAGAATGGAAGTTCAGCAGTCCAAGACCACAGATTCCACATACACTCTCCATTTATATAAGTTTTCCTTGGTTTAAGACCCTGACGCACGTGGCATCCTAGAGCTACCCTCACTCTTCCCAGCCTCTTAATATTCCCGCTCCCCTCATTCCATCCGATCACAGCTTTGAACTCCCTCTCTTCAATATCCTTCCCCACCAATTTCTTATGCAGAGGAATAATGAATAGACACTAGGCATTAAAAAATTGTATCTTTATTCATATTTATCTATATCTATATACATAAAAATGAATGTGTGTGTGTGTGTGTGTGTGTATGTCCTTTATGCATTACTACACCATTCATCGGATCGCCATGAAACTTTGGGAAGTTGTTCAGTACATTCCCGAAAAGAGGACTACGGAATCGATATTTCAATATCGATACTTTATCGATATTATATCGCTAAAGTATCGATAAATCGATACATTATTGATACAAAATTGAGGTGAAAATATTTAGGTGTTTTTTATCAAAGTTTTATAAAGTATCATTACAATATCGATACTGTATCGATACAATATTGATAACTTCATGCATTACCACAACATTCATCCAATTTCCATGAAGCTTTGGTTAGTTGTTTTGTTCACTCCATGAAGGTTTGTACAATATCGAGAATACAATATTACACTGGAGACGGGATGTGCATCCCATTGAACTTGCAATTCATTGAAACACTCACGTGCAACATATTCAAATCATCCGGCATGGGACAAATATTATTCAGAAATGCCAACTTATTGCTTGGGATGAATGCACAATGGTGCACAAAGCATCGCTCGAGGCTCTGGATCGATCATTGCAAGATTTCCGTTGAATCCTGAGACCATTTGAGAACGCATTAATATTGCTTGCACGACATTTCAGGCAAACATTACCTGTAATTCCTCGATTGACACTAGCGGATGAAATAAATGCTTGCCTGAAATATTCTACTTTGTGACGACATGTAAAGACGTTAAAATTATATACAAATATGCGTGTCCAGCTGCAAAACAATCGATCAGCTGAGATATATTGTATACCCATAAGAATTGTGAAATTAAACATACTATAAACGTGCGCTTTCTATTTAAACGGAATGAGCCACAGCAACGCGTGGCCGGGTCAGATTGTATAAAATAAATTGTACCTACCTTTAAAATGATTTGGAAAGTATCGAATGGACATGTAATAAAATACACCGTGGATGGAATGGGTCATTTACTTTTTTTTGCCTATAAAATAACATCGGTCCCTCGAGCAAGTATCTACTTTGGGTAAACAGTCAATTGCTGACCTCCGGTGGGCTCTTTGGGGGCGGAAATCTATGGATGCGGGTTGGACATGATTCCAATCCTGGCTTAGGGCGAGTCAAGCTGACCAGTGGGGGGAGGAAGGGGAAGAGAGACTGAGAGACCACCCTCGCCCCTCCTCCCAACCCCCTGAGGGGGGGGGGAGGGGAGGGGTTGGCCTGGGCTGGATTTTGGCGGAGCGCGGAGAAGATAAGGGCAGAGACGGTTGAGGTATCGCTGAGATTTGCTATGGGCGATCAAGGTATCGTTGCGCCGATAGACCCATCTCCCGGGAGGGCAGTTTACAATTGCCTCTATCATTAGTGCCCTTCGCACGCAACTCAAATGGGTGGGGTGAACGCGGGGTCGTTGGGGCGATGTGGGATGAGATAAGATCAATCGCTCTTTCGTTAATTACGCTGGTTTCAGAGGAAAGGGTTGAACATTTAAGTAAAAGCAGACTTGGTTTTCAGATGCCCCGACGTCTTAGGCTATATCGCGGTCTCTAACCTGAACTTTTAATCCTAAGACAGACACAGCAACCCTAATCCTATCCTAAGACATCAATAAAAAAATAAAAAAAGATAACAATCCTAAGACAGACACAACACAGAACCCGAGAGTGTTCGGTTCCCAGGCTGGCGTTTTATCCCTGGTGGGCTCTCGAGACTGTATTCTAAGGGGACAGAAGGAAGAACGCATCGTCTAAGAGTCGCTAATACCTATCATGTGAAGGGGAGCAGTTTCTTTTTTAATGCGGCAATCACTCTAGCACCATTATTGCTCCTTCCCAACGCTTCACAGGCACGTAGCCAGAAATTTGTTTCGGGGGGGCTAAGTCTTGCTAAGTCTTGAAACAAATCAGCCTTGCCTATTCGGTGCCGACATGTTACAAATCTCTTCACTTAATTTTCAGTGCTTGGTATTTATTTTTACAGTGCCCATACTTATCTCTTCTCACTGGTAAAGTTCACTGCTAAAATCAGAACAACAAAATTTTTGGGGAAAATTTCGGGAGGGGCTGAAGCACCAGAAGCCCTGGCTACGTGCCTGCCGCTTCAATACGTTGTCAGTTTTGGTCAAATAATGGCATTATATTCATCATTACGCTCATACAATTAACTAACTGGCGAGGGCAGCAAATAAAACTGATCTAAAAGCTTTTTTTTTGCGGAGACTGCTACAGGAAGAGGCATGAATGTTCAAAATGTGATACGATGCTAGGCAAATTTTAAATAATTATTCAGAATGGGCTAACCATCTATATTATAGAAAAAATATAAAATCATAGTAGGTATATTCAACAGGATGGAGAGAAATATACTTAACATTATGTCAACTGTGAATCCACCTCTACAAAGTCAAAAATTACATTTACATTATGAATAAATTAAAATAAAAATGGCAGTATATTTCAGGGCTAGGGCCGCAAGAACGTGTAAAATATTGTCTGTAACAAGCAAATTGAATGTGAACTCTCAATGCAATATTGAGACGCCCACCATGATAGTCTCGGTAGGTGGTACATGCGTTGTGCGATATAACACGATGTAAAGCGATGTACGTTATAATGTGGTACACTGTGATATTGTCATCGTGATGTCTATATACTGACCATTTCCAATATTGAGTTGAAATCATAGTGAAGTATTCAAATCTGCGCATCGCACAGCCCTAATCAGCAATATTCAACAAAAAATCGCAGGTGACCCAAGCTGAAGAATGTATACGCACGCGAAGCCTGAAAACGAAATCACTCCTCCACGATATTTGTTTGCTAGCTAAGTTTTCACGCCACCTTTCGACAGTTTTCTTCAATTATTTTCATAGTTTGAGAAATGCTTTCCTTTTCCTATCCATTTTCATCGACTGTATTTTTACGATATTACCAACTTTTCATTCCTTCTCCAACAATGCATGCCTTAAAAAGGATTTCTTTTCATGAATATTCAGGAGAGTTCTTTCACCAACCATTTCTCACTAGAATTTCCTCATTGCTTTCTCACAAACTAATTCCAAATAAGTCTTCTACTCTTGGTTTTTATAGAGTTAAACATTTTCGACAAAATTGATGCAGATTCTCGCTAACATCATGATGAGCACCTGTTCACATGTGCAACTGTCCTATATGAGTGCACCTGTGAAATAGTACAAAGTGTTTCATTTAGTAACCTGGTTTCACCCAAAAAGAGCGTCATAGAGTTCAATCAGCTTTCACTTAATGGAAAATACACCTACTAATATAATGGTGTCATCGGATTCTTTGGTTGGTTATTCAGGGGAGGCGACCGACAGCTGAAGTCATTTGCGCCATTTAGGATAGGTGGGTAATTGGGTAATTGTAGGAGGTTTCAGGAAACGGAGGAAGGGTGGAGAGAAACCCGGAGTCGGCATTAGCCTATTCTTAACGAAAGGCGCCAAGGGGATCATGGCTTAACGTCCCATCCGACGGACGGAGTACTGAAATTGGAATGCCCTCCATTAGGCACTCAAGTGGGGACCGGTTTTCCACTGAAAAAAATCCACCATTGCCGGGAATCGAACCCGGGATGGGAGGCCAATACTCTAGCCACCACACCAACCCGATCCCCGTGTCATCGGAAGACGCAACAATGTGAAGGAGGAATCTTTTTTAGAGGATGTGAAATAGGACTTTTATATCCATATCGTATATGCATGATATTTTCAACTAGCATTTTAAGTTGCTGATATATTTCACAATACCTTTTCGCGAAAATTCTTACCTGTTGGCTCTTTGTTCGGGAATATGTACATAGGATCATGATTATGACCGCGACGGAGTCCTTGGCTATCCTTACTCTTAATTGAATATGTAAATAGTACCTTTTCCTCATCTCTACAGAGTATATTGCTCACATGAAGAGAGTTTATTACACTAATAATGAACTATTAAAATATGGCCCGTTCTAAGAACCGAGAGAAATTTTAACATATAACATGGAGCCACTTGGCTCTGCCGCTTTATTCTCTTATTTTTTTCATTTTGATTTAATTTATTTTTATATTCTTCACCGCATTGTCATTAAAATAAAAATATAAAAGTTACATATATTATGATTATTTTTTGAAATAAATAAAATTAATATTCCGAAAAGATGGGCGAAGAAAAGGTAAAAAAAACTCTTAAGCCAAGTTTACACGATGCATTTTCCCGCGCAAGTACGTGGCTGGACAGATGCGTGGACGACTACAAATTGCTCGCACACATTCACCAAAATAGAACAGGGGCTATTTTCTGTCCACGCATTCACGCATTTGCGCAATTTTGAGTGCTTACACGGTGCAATTTTGATGGTGAATGTGTTCACGCATCTACCCGCGCGTGTAAATGCATCTTATAAACTCGGCTTTAAAGTCTGAGAGCAATAGAAGAACATTAGACAATAACTGACTCATATCTTAATTAAATAACATAATAATGTTTTCATAACTGAAGAGACTTCACTTCATTTTGTCGATGGCTGTAAGGCATATGCATTAACTGTACGTGGTTGGTTGGTTGGTTATTCAGGGGAGGCGACCGACAGCTGAGGTCATTTAGGATAGGTGGGTGATTGGGTGATGGTAGGAGTTTTCAGGGAACGGAGGAAGGGTGGAGAGATACCCGGCGTCGGAATTAGCCTACTCTTATTGGCACCAAGGGGACCTCGGATTAACGTCCCATCCTGATAAATCCACTGATAAATCCGCCACTGCGAACCCAGGCTCTCGGGATGGGAGGCCAGTACTCTAGCCACCACACCAACCCGATCCCCTTACGTTCATGATACAGTTAAAATATCGAAAACTTCTCTTTCTTACCTTACCGAATAGCATCATCATTGGTTTCAAGTCCATCCCACTCTTAAAGGCACCTCCGGCCGGGAGGAGGAGTACGAGAATTAGAATGGAAGGGGAAGTATGAAGGATGGAGGGAACCTGGTGTCGGCATCCGCTTGCCCTTAACGAAAGGCGCCGATGGGAGCTGCATTTTTACGTCCCATCGGGCAAAAGGGACACTGAACTTAGAATGTTCCTCGTAGGACATTCGAGTAAAGGTTTTTTTCCATTTCCACCAGGTTGTCGTCTTTATCCTTGAGTGAGAGTAACCAGCAGCACTACCCAACCAGCCAAAGTTCCTAATAGGTTCCGAATAGAATAGGAACTAGGGCTAAGAAGAAAACCAACTGATGGCAAAAACGTAGTACATAGTTGACATTATGGGTATAAATCATTCTAAGGAAAGCATAGTGATAATACAGTGCAGCAAATGGAGAAACGTATTCTTATATTATCCTTTAAGCCGAGTTTACACGATGCATTTACCCGCGCTAGTACGTTGCTGGACAGATGCGTGAATAGATGTCTGGACAGATGCGCGTTCTCGCACTTGAGGAGTGTTTACACGATACTTGTGTTAGCGCAATGGGGGCGTTTACTCGGAACCGAAATCGCAATTTTGTACACGAAATCGTTAGATGGAAACGAAAAACGAATTTTAGTGTAAACATTAATCTTCTAACCACAACCATTCACTCATAAATCAAAAATTAAAATAAGCAAAAGGTGACGCCCACCGAAAATGCTGCTGTGATAACATTGACGTCATTTTCCTCACGTCCATGACTGCTTTCAGGGGAGGGGGAAGGGAGTGGAGGGGGGTTCTCGGAAGGTCTGCTCGCACAGATGCTGTCGAAATCGCTCCCATTGGCCGAGTCAGCTGTGTCCCCCCCTTTGCGATAAGGCGAAGTAGCTTCGCGGGCTCAGTTGTGATTGGACCAAGTCGATATACGTCAGAGGTTGCACCACACCCACTTTTCCGAAAGGGTTAAAAACATCAGTTTTTCGCCGCTTATAACTCGGTAAATAATTGTCGGATCAGAAAACGGAAAAATACGGGTCCTTTTATTTTACAAACTCTATCAGATTCAGCAATAAAAAAAATATGGTAAACGACCCCATTGTTCGACCATTTTCTAGATACGCATTACACGATTGCATTTGTTTTACTAGTATCAAGCGCCACTTCTACGAAACAGACGACATCATACCTGAACTTCAGTTATTGTTATTGACAACAGATAATAGATAACAGATAACAGTTGTTTCTAAACACATTTACATGGGATACCGTGAATGCCGATGGAAACGATGTACTTACTACAAAATTAAAACTTTCGTCATTGCCCACAGAAGTGCGCCACAAAATAAGTAAACATGAATTATATAAATATTCATATCAATAATATATTCGAGTATTTCTTCATTTTCTTCGGTAGAATAAAGGTCCAGACAAAGCAAGGGTCGAAATATAAAAAGCAGTAAGACGCACGTAAACACACCGAAGCACAAACGAAAAGCCGCCAACAACTGAATGAATATGTCGTTTATGATAGCTACCACCAGATGGCACTGCGAAACGACTACAAATTGCTCGCACGCATTCACCAAAATAGAACATGGGATATTTTCTGTCCACGCATTTGCGCAATTTTGAGTGTTTACACGGTCCAATTTTGATGGTGAATGTGTTCACGCATCTACCCGCGCGTGTAAATGCATCGTGTAAACTCGGCTTTAGAAACTGTAGAAATATGAAACCATCTTCCAAATTTCACGTGGGAAAAAGGAAGTTCATGAAGTTATAAGGAGGTTATTAGTATTCTGCACATAAGACCGTTAACCAACAGCATAATGTATGGTTATGAATTCCAATTGACAGGCGGTAGCAAGTTAATTAAGCATTATAAGGGTTCACAGGGTAATCCAGGCAGGAATTATCTTTTTTTTTTCACTATACGACCTGTTTTTATTCACCTAAGAAAAAGAAAGCGTAGGAAATTCAAATGTTACAATATGAAAACCAAAAACGGATGAGAGTGGGGTGCACTTAAATGTTTCCTAATCAGGATATGTCGGTAAAATTTATCCTGCCTCCTTGAGGATTTCACGATCACTGATCCTATTACGGTCGGCTGAATCTTCCTGGCATTCCGATTTGGGAATGCATAATGGGAAATAAACTATACGATATACAGGTTGACAAGAAGCAATACAATGCGTGTTAACAAAGGAAAGAATAAATATGGGCGCCACTGAGTAGCGAAGAGGAAAAGAAATAGCAGTTCCTTTGCATAAACATGCTTTCTTAGCTTCGAAATGTGATTCCGGAAATAAAATTTCAGATCGAGGGAGAAGCGATCGGAAATTTACTTTCTCAGGCCGGGAACATAACGGCTGAATAAACATTTCCGTTGAGCAAACATCCCATGGAAACATTCGGAAAATGATTATTTGTTTGCGAAGCGGCCAATTAGTTTACATTACAAAGTGAGATGTGTTTTAACTCGAAATCATGTTACAGTAACATTATTTCTTTGAAAATAAAATGCTTTAAGGTACAAACATAATTATCGTAATTTTTTCCTCCGGAACAGTGAAGAAATTTTTGAAAAGGCATTTGCTATTAATGCAAAATTTATGAATGTCAAAACGCAAAGAATAGGAACGTTCAGTAAATAAAATTCAGCCTCTCAACAAATTTACTTTTAGTGTTTCCGCGATAAGTCATTGAGTAAATTGGTAGCGAGAAATCTTGAAAATAATGAATTATCAAACAAATGTAAAAGAAGTGGCTTTTGAGTAAAAATAATCTGAATTTGAGAGTCATTGAAGACTCCTTAATTTTTTTAAAAATCTGAAGCATAATATGAATGAAATTAATTTCTTTGGGCATTCCATCCGTTAAATATGAAATTTTTTCCGGGTATTTGCCGCGTAGGCCAATATTGCTCGGGCAACAGATTTCCCGGCGTTGTAATTGGTGACTTCGGGTGAAGTGCGATGATGGTGGCTATTTTCTGTCGTGAAAAAGGAAGATTCTCGTCCAGTCAGTTGGGTTTATAAATCATCGGTAAAATTTTAACATTGAACCCGCATTACTATGCGCTGGACAAACATAGCTGTCTTCTCTTATAAAATTATCCGGCCTTTTGTTGATTTCTATTGCTGCCGAAATGAAGCGCGGAAGTTTAGTAATTTTTGTTTAGAAATTATTTTACCCCTAGAAATAAACATAAATGTGGAAAATCTTTCCACAACCGCAATTCACCTCTTAAAGGTCTCTTGGATTTTTCTGTTGGTGCACGATCCTTTACGTTGCAGGGAAGATTGGCTGTCGGAGCAACAAAAGCGAACCCTGTCACCATATTAAATTTAGCCAATGTTCTTGCTATCAACTCGATCGTTCTTCATGCGTAAAGAATACGGTAAATGCTGAAGTTTGCTCTTATTTACTCTTCCATTGCTGCCCTTTCAGTTCCTTCCTCCGTCCGTACTCCGTTTTTCTTCTTTTTTACGCGTCACCTTGTTCATTGCGTCTCGTTGGTAGAGATTTCCTGGAAATTAAGCCTGGTTCACACGGTGCGTTTTTCCGGGGTGGATTTATTGCGTGGAGTGCTGATGGGTGCCGTGCGTGCTCGCTTGCTGGAAACGCTGACTGCTGCGGGCTGCCCTGACGGCTAGCTTGCTTGATTTCGAGGTTAAGTCCGGTGCTATTTTCCTTACGTGTTTTGCTGATGGCTATTGTTGCCGGCCAATCATCGTTCAGCTTCGCATCACGTGATCAAAATAAAGGTTCTGTCTGGTGCTGCTTTAGCATCTCATGGTTGATATTGTGTTTAAAAATGAGTGCAAATCTATAGACTAGGGATCAAGTTGTGGTGCTTATCGAAGCATATATAGACGAAACTAGTTTATATGCAGTTCGTAATCGGAGCTATCACAATAAACATCTTCGTGATGAGGCTCTAAGAAGAGCAAGCAAGGAGGCTAGCTCGCGACGTGTGAACCGACAACCATCAGCGAAACCAGCTTAGCGGCCACCTTCGTGGCCCGCTGAGTAGCACGCACGAAATCCAGAAAGCTAGCACTCAAGGAAAATGGCACCGTGTGAACTGGGCATTACTTGAAATGTCGTTTCTCGTCCCCGGATCCGTTGTCTGAAAAATTGAAGGCTACGTTTGATCAGCGTTTTGAGGACGGATACATTCTGTCAAGGGCGAAGGTGTGAAGATGCATGCAAGTTACGGTCACTGAGTCATTTCCCGGAAAAATGAATGGAGTAGTGTTCCGTATTCCTTCCGGAATATCAACAAAGCCAGGAAAGGTAATTGTTGGTAATTTTCGATTTCCATGGTGAACTTGACCGAGTTATTCTGTTTGTTCGAGTACTGAAGGACCTTTTTTAGCACGCTCCGTCCGTGATGCTAAATAACGAATAACGTGTCACAGACATATCTCAGAAACAGCTTTGTTTTCTTCTCGTACTTTCTTTGGTGTAACAATCATCTTCGTCAAAATTCTGGTCTCGGGAGGATGGACATGGAAATATTATTTCACCCCACAACGTGGTATGTGCTTGGTTTTGGGATTTACGTACTGGCAGAGACTGTAAGGCATTTGCGAGATTGTAAATTATGTATTGTTTTCTGTGGAAGTTCATGATTTTGCATCGAGGGTATCAATTATCGCCATCTTTGCCACGTCAGATTTATTTCACCTCCACCCTCAGAGCCTCCGCGAACCGTTTACCTTTCGTGACTGCGTTAGAACCGTGACTTGAGCGAATGCACGGCGTCACGCATTCAATGTAAAGGACGACGACGCTTCGACAGTAGCCGTTACCGTCTGTTTCGCAAGTCCGCGGATGTCTCCCCCGACTCGATAAGGAGAGGAAGAGTTAACCCCCCCCTCCCTCGCCGTCCCACTGCCCCGAGGCCAAACTCCTTCATCATGACAGTCGCGACTTGATGTTTTTTTTTATTACTTACTCTCGCGGAAATAGGATCTCTTTTATTCCCCTCTCCCCGTTCGATTTCGCCTCAGGAAGTGGAGGAATGGCGCTGTGGCTTGATGATTGAGCGCATCGGGGACATAATGAAAACTCCATCTCGATATCAAACCCTGGGGGTAAGGAATGGGAAAGGGAGAGGTGGGGGAAGGGGGGAGAAAGGATTGCGGGGGAGGACACGGGAGTCATCACCGCCCTTCCCTCCCCCCTCCACTCCCAACCCTCCTCCTCACAACGACGACCCTCTCGGAAAAAAATCCAAAAAGAAGGAAGGAAAGGGAAAGCAAAGAGTACGGCAAAACCCCCACCCTTCCCCACGAGTGTCTCAGCGGCTTTCGAAGCGAGGGCGAGAGTGATATTTCGTACCCCCTTGTTTCGTGAGCTGGCGCGTGGGTGCTACAGTCCGTTGTGGGGGTGGATGGGAAGGAAGAGAGGCTGCTGGGAGGTTTTTGGAAGGGGTGGAAGGGATCGGGATTCCCGTTCGACGAGGATGAGAATGTTTTGGAAAGGATATCGGAAATTCGGGTGACGCAGAGGAATGTGAATGATAAGAGGAAAAGGGTGGGCGAGTTTGGGAGGGGGGGGGGTAGGGGGAGTCCTGAAAGGGGAAAAAGGGAATTCTGAGAGTGAGGGATCCCTTGTTTGGAAAGAGTTTGTCTGAGCGGAACTTTCCCTCGTGCGACAAGGTGGAGGAAGAGGAGGTGGGGAGGAAGAGTGCAAGAAAAAACACAGAAAAGTCCCGAGGCGGAAGGAGGAGGAGGAGATGAGGGAAGTTGAGAGGAGCGACTGTTGTGTGATTCGCTTGAGATGAGGACGCTCCGAAGGGAGGAACTAAAGTCTTGACTCCGAAATCAGAATAGTCTGGTTATGTATATGAAATCCATACCGAGTCGTCGGTCAAATCATTGCAATCGACATGTGCTTTCCTTATCACACGAACATGACAAGATGCGATGATCAAGCGAAGATGCTTGATGATTAGACTAGACACGATGATCAGGCTGAACAGTGTGCAGCGTTGAGCAGCTAGGTTTGTTGAAGGGTGTTACGTTGGGTCTAGCGGTGTCGCGAAATAGTTAGAAGAATTAAGTTGGGAATCGCCGTTAGATTGTAGGTTGAAATACCCATGAAATGGCCTACAGAAATTTAAAATAAATAGGCTCACTGTAGATATTTCAAGTATATACATTAAAAATGCTATTGTACTACGGCAGGTTAGATCACGAAGATTAAATTACAGGTATAGATAGTAAGACGGAGAGGTTCAAGGTTTTTTCCCGCACACAATTAGGGACGGAAATAGATAACAGTTGAGGTATATGGGAAATTTAGAAGAGGTATTGATATTGAAATAGAAATATATATTGATACAGAAATTAGAGTGTAGTGATTTTTTTTAATGTACACGTTTTAACACTGCTATTTAATGCTTTCTCTAGGAAATATAAGTTCATTATATATATTAATAATAAAAATAACAAACTAATCAAACGCTATTACACTAGTAGCAAGGAGAAAAAACCACTTTGTAAGATTCACAAGTTTATTGAGACACCGACCGTGGTTTCGATTGAAGTACAATCATCTTCAAGGTGGTTTCTCAAAGTGTTTTTTTATCCTTGCTACCATCATGCGGTTCCACCAAGTAAAGCCTGAGGACTTCCTATTTATACTATTGAACTACTTTTTATTCACTAGCATTAAGTGACATTTATAGATAACATTTCACGTATCTCGTAACCGGATGCTTAATATTTTCCTAGAATTGTGTCTCTTGGTTTAATATAATTAGGGAATATACGGAGTGGTATATTTTTTCCACGCAAAGATGGTATTAAGTGTAAAATTATTCTCTCTGATTGATAGTGCATTCCAGGTGATGGTTCAACCCCTGCCACACACCCTTGCAGTGGCTTGCAGGGTATTATATAGATGTAGATGAATATCGAGCATTCAGCTTCATGCAAGTTTGTTTGAATTTTACTTGGTGAATTCATTGTAGGATTTACTCGATATAAAAACTGAGATGTGCAGGAACTGGGCGGATATATGTTCAAGTATGCTTTTTCTTGGTTCAACTCGGCTAAATTTGGATCTGAATATTTAATACCATCCTTAAGTTTTTTCCATTAAAAACACAGTTCTGGCTCTCTGAGTTTCCATCCCTATTTTCCCAACGAGTACATAAATTTTGGTTTCAGCTTTGAAATACAATGGAACATGGTACTAGTAACGTTATAAGATTTTTTCTCTGCACGAGGATGTGGAAGTTGTGTGAAAATATTGTTATTGATTATTGATGTGCTCTGAATAATTCAAATGCGGATCACACTCACTGATCAGCAGACGCTTCAGGCAATAGATAATACAGGACTTCCGAGAAGACTTTTTAAGGATCAAAAAACTAAAATTATTTGTACCCTCCACAATCTATTTAAATATAGAACCCACATTTTGACACCTCACGCCAAATTGAAGTGAAAATAAGTAAAGCGTAGAAACAGACAGTAGCTAATAGCTGTTGTAGAGGGTAAAAGTGATTCTCTTTTTATTCCTTAAATATGATGACAGCGTCCAATAAAATCACGCCAGAATCCATTACTTCCCCTGCCACATACCCTAGAGTTGTCTCGAGGGTTATCTGTAGATGAAGATTCTCGAGAGAATAAGAATACAAAAATTTTTTCGGAGTAATAATTTATATTTCAATCAAAAATTTCAAGCGCATATAAGATTAAAAAGCAGATAAGAGAAAACCGAGACAGAACTTGGATTGAATTGCTGAAGTAAGACATCCATCTTACAATAGCTTTCCTGCAAAGCGAGTCAACTCTAATAATGTAATTAGATCCCAAAGTCACTTCAAAGGAGCATAAAAATGATATTAATGACCCTTCTAAAGACCAAGGTAAATAGTTATTATAGAGGTCCATATATAAGCAGTTATTCTAGCGGACGAGTGTTTACATGGTCTCATATATTCAGAAACACACAAACCTACTAAATGAATTTATTCCTTAATCAAGTCATATTGACGCTAGGCTTTCATCCTACGAAACTATAGTTTCTTATTTAAATTCGAAAAGCGAAGCTTTTACTTCGTGGAAGTACCTCATAATTAATAAAAACGGCTTAAGAAAAAAGTTTGTGACCCCTACAAATTTATTCAACCACTCGACCTCTTTCTGCTGTCGAGTCATCTTCAGGAGTGAGAATTTCTGATATACACCACGTGCTTATGTACCAGTAGGGTGTAAGGGGTCATGGGAGTTTCTTGCAGAGAGGGGGGGAAGCATTGGGAAAGGTGAAGGCTATGGAACATCATATCATTTAGGAGATTCTGCTTTTCTTAAAGGCCAGTTTCTCGCCGTTCAGGGCGTCCATCTTCCATCCCTTCTCCGTAAAATAAAATTAATGTGGATGGAAGATACTCCGCTGCCCCGTCTCCAAAAAGCTAGTTTTCATTTGGTCGTTATAGTTACGTGATCCTGTACAAGTTTTATGGATTTCCCATACCACTTTCCCATACCACCCACAATGCCAGAACGTTTTACTCCGGAAATTCAATTAAAAACAAGTTTCTATACTCCCAAGGTTACACCTCATCAGTGTGGATTCTGACGGTTTCTATTAAGGACTATACGGAGTCCTCCACTATAATATCTACAGGTTAATAATGATTGCTAGTGAATTGGGCCGGGAAAATAGGGCAATCTATCAAAGGAAGAATCTAATTACAGCTCAAAATACATGCTTGGGAATAAGGAAAAATTCATTGGAAAGCACTACATCTGGAGCACGCTTCTTGGCGGTAGTGAGGAATGGATGGTAACGACAGCAGAGAAGTCAAGGTTTGGAAGCATTAGAATATGGTGCTACAGAAGATTGATGAAGAAAAAATGGATCGATCAAGTGACAATCGAAGAAGTACTATGAACAGTGGGAGAAAAAGACAAGTTTGCAATTACCTAGAAAAGAAAACAGAACACCTTAATCGGTCATAGTTTGATACATGATGGCCTGATGAAGAAAATTGCCGAGGGTTAAATGAATAAAAAGAATTCAAAAGGAAGGCCTTGTATAAGACACATAAATTGAACAAGTAGTGGAGAAATTGAAAAGGAAAAAGTATACATGTAAGTATGGATAAGTGGAAATAGTAGTATACATGTAAGTATGGATAAGTAGCCGAGAAAAGATTAAAATGGAGATATGAATCAAGCCATTCATAGGATTGTTAAATGAATGTAATGGTGATATATACACCTAGCCGTCATTGATTTTCCAAAACTAAAAACTTAAAGCGCATTACTATTCCTCACTTTGTAACACCTACGGATTTTAACATGAAGCTGTCTTGAACACCATCAAGCTGTAGAAGTCATTTCAGCCGTCAAATCCCTATGGTGAATAAAGTTTCCATATTTTTTCTTTTTTAGAATATGTATCACGAAAGTATCATGAATGGTGGAATGCAATTAACCCTATTTTACAAGACAGGTTTCCAAGATTTTAAAAATTCGCATATTTTATGCGCAGATTTCTGAGCGCCGAAGGCATTCGATGGCTGAGATGTTCCAGAGCGATAAAATATCGGGCGTCGTCTTCAGAGAGAGCAACATTTTCTTCCTCGGGGGATGGATTTCGTTTCTTGGAAGCGAATCATCTGGTGCAAACTTTTCCTGCCTGCGGTCCGACGGAAGGGGTGCGCTAACGACCGCTTCCAATGGCCGCACCTCACATTAGAGTTATTGCACTTCGAAACGTAATCGTAGGAAAATATGGATTTTTCGAAGATTGGATAATTCCATCCTAATGGTTCTTGATCCTATTTTGCCTCGGTGTTCTTTTTTCTTTCATCGTTCTTCATTTTTCTTAACATTTTTTTCTACTTAGTGAAATTATGTAAGATGTCTTGTTTAAAATACATTCTCCTAAGGACATAGTTTGCCAGAAAAAAAACAAATTGTAAATATCACAACGTTCATTAAAAATAGGACTAATTTCATCGGATTGTCCACATCCGAAGGTTATTCTCTGGTTCCATTGATCATTGTCTCTTTTTCCAATGGCCATATGCACGTAATCTTGAAGACCCTCAAAGCTTCCATTGTAATCTCACAGCTATCAGATTGAGAATTCTCATCTTAACTGGTATTCAATTAGCGTAGCCTTGAAAAGCAATGTCTACAAGAGAGTATTGAAAAATTCTGAGTAGCATAGATCGCAGAAGATTAATTCAAGTATTAAAGGAAAATAAACTTGAAATGTTTACCAATAATAACACATAACTTACTACGCTAGAACTTCGTCTCTTAGTTGCTTTGAACACTTGCCACTGAATTACATCCTATTAACTTCAGACTGATTATATTTAATGTATTCTATGTGTTTGTTATTACCATGACTTATCCCTTGCCCCTCAGGTTTATTTTATCCTTATCAAGTCTATCGTTCATATTCTTATTTTGTATTAACCTTCCCTTGAATCTGGAGACTTTTCAGCATCCTTACTTTATCTCGATGGGATTAATGAGTTATAGATGGCAGTGTCATCAGGGAATATACTGTTACAGTTCCGCTAGACAAACTAGACTAGACAAACTAGACAACTAGACACTAATTATTTTTCCGGTGGATTTAATGCTCTCCGCTTCAACTAGCTCGAGATCTCAGTATGGGGGATTTTTCATTCCTCCTCAATTTCTGGCCAAATGCCACTTTTTAAATTTCGATTTGAAGAAAAAACCTCGGCACTTTGTTGGATGTTAAATAATTCAACTCAGAGAGGGGAAAAATATTGATTAGTTTATTTGCATTTTAATTCAAAAAAGTATATCATAGGCTAATGTAAAAAGTTGGAAATGCGCAAACAGAAAAAAATATCTCTTCCAATTTCATCATCTCCAAGGTCTGCTCCCTTGCGTATAAATTTCGATAAAGGAAACTTCAGAAGCTTTTAAAAAATAGAGCTTTTCTAAACATGGCAGAACTTTCAAGCCCACATCTATTTTCCTCGCGGAAAACAGATGAACCGTGGAGCTACTTGAATACACGGACTTCTCGTATCCAGCATTTGGATATTTTCATCTGTTTTTTCCTGTTGCCTTATTTTTCATTATTCTTGCTTATCGGTCCCTCGAGGCGAATACCTTTGCATTTGCGTGGAAGGAAGACAGCAGCAGTACGACTCTGACTGTGGAACGAATACAGTCTCATCAGGGGAGCAGCCTTCATCATGGCAGACCTTTCATTCTCTCCGCGCATTGGATTCGCCCGAGGCGGATTTCGTTTCACTCGCACTGATGAGTGGCAGACGCACACATAAACATCTGCATGTCTCGCCGGAATAAATAATTACCAACCCATTCCGCCAGCATCTTCCAGTTGTGAGCCACTTAACAGCGAAATGGATTCCCTTGATAGAGATATCTATGCGTCCTAGAATTTTGCATTAGGTAGTTCCCATTATAAGTTTTATCCAAAGTCGGCCAATCCGATTTTTTTAACGTGTAGATGTCATGACGAAAACCAGGAATGTCATTACACTTTATGTGAGACCACGCCTTAAACAACTCATACTCATGAACAAAGGCCAAATGAATGCTTTCAATAAAATTAGGATGAGACTTATTGTTGGAATTTCGAAATACTTCGCGAAATAGTCAACATTTGGCCAACGTTTACATACTTATAAATTGATGAAACAGAAAGAAAAAACACGAACCAAATCCACAAAATTAAACTTAATTACGACCCGGGTTTCAATGTATTATAGCAGACGATGCTGTAATACAAGAATGCAAGGAAAACACGAGCCAAATCCACAAAATTAAACTTAACTACGATCCGGGTTTCACTGCATTACAGCAGACGATGCTGTAATACCCGTATTACAGTATCGTACAGGGTCGTAGTAAAGTTTAATTTTGTGGATTTGGCTCATGTTTATTCTTTATGTGTTATCATGTTTCGCTTCCACTCCATACCGCCTGAATCTTCAGAATTTGTCCTTATAAATTCTCCTCCATAAAATTCTCCCGAATTAAATAAATTATAACTTAGATAAGGCATGTCAAAGTATGTAGCCATGGTTCATCTACATTTATGTTCACACCACAGAGTAATCTCATTTAGAGAAAGTTGAGCATTGGTTATAGATATTAGTATGCGATGATTTAATACACGGAGAAAAGCGTGGAAGCATGCAAAAAAGCGCCGAATATGAATGGGTTAAATTCAAACCAATTTCAAGGAATAGAATTAACTCCCAGAAGAATAAAATGCATTATCACCTCTCCTAAATAGCCTTAGGAAGATTAATTGAAAGAACTACGATGAAATATGCGCATGATTTTATTGTTATTTATGTATTAATACACATGCAGTCTTCATAAGAGGCCGCATACAAGGCTATGATTTGTACGGAGTAGGTGGGGAGTAATCTTACCCCAGGCACCCCCATTCTGGCTTCATTGTCAAACATAGGATAGAATGACAATGTGCATTCGAACACAGTACATTCGAAGCTCCTTGCATTGAACACATCTAAAATATTGTGTGGTAAAAATCTAAACAACTTTTAGTGATCACGATTATCGTGATCTGCGACTCTCACTGCCAACGCATCGCAAGAGATTTGGTTCATTTTTTATGGCATTTAATCTGTTTTAATTGCACGATACTCCGTCCAAACTCACCCGAACTCACCCTTTCAGTCAGTCAGGGAAATTTCGCAGATGAGAGGGGACGTTGGAGCTTTACAGTTCAAAATTAAAGGAGACCAACAACGGAGAAAACTAATGGGAAACAGTCTCGCGAGACAAGGGGATCCCAACGACAAAGAACTGGAGGACCGTTTCAGAGTCGTCTCGTCCCATTCAAAGGGACGAACGCGTTCTATTCCCGCTTCCATTTTTGGAGGCGCGCGTGGTACCAAGCCAGGGGAACTGGATGTTTCCGCTAGGCGTCGCTTTATAGCGACGTTCGCACCGCTCCGGATTTCACGGCAATCCCAATTGCTTCAGCGGGAAAGCAGAGGGGCCGGAAAGTTCCCGCGAACGCTTTCGCCATTGTCGGAAGGTGAGGGAAGCTTTGAGGCTTTTGTCGATAGAGGGCTCCCTCTCAATTCGATCGACACTCCCCTGGCGCGTCGGTCGGCCGTCGAGCGTGGAGGGACAAGGCGACAATGCGGCCCGTGGTCCAGCGAGAGCAATTACATCGCCGGGGATGGCATTATCCCGGGAACTGAAGAGCGACTGGGGAAGGGAGCAGGTGAAAACTTTAGTGTCGGTTCCAAACGGGAGATGGGGCAGGTGGGAAATCACGATGGAGTTGCCGCCGCGAAATAAAAGAGCCAAACGCGTGGTGCGGCATAGGCGAAAGAGATTTCGGGGTATGCAGTGGATGGAAAGACCATTTTATTTTTATCGTTTAAAATAAAAGTTATTTTTGACTGAAGTTGAATGAAACAAAATTTTTCGATTTAAAAAACGGCATATTATTTTTATTTATTACTATTTATTTATTTAGCAACAGAAAAAGCTCTAAGCTCTTTCATTGGATCATATAAAATATAAATAATATTAAACTAGAACAATAACAAATAACACTAAGTTATAATAAAGAAAGAGGTAATTATGAGGTTGACAGGCGATGTAAATGTATGTTGAAGCAGCTTCGCGTGAGGCGAAGAGGTCTGGGGAAGGTGAAGTGAACGAAAGGGTATTGAAAAAGGATCGTTGGGATATTGATAATTGGAATGTGTAAAGGTTCAATATTGCGAGTCGTTGGGGCTGAGAAATGTGGGGAGAAATATGCAATGTTGATAAATAAAATGGATCGCTCGAGTGACAAACGAAGAAGTCCTAAGAAGAGTGGGAGAGAAGAGATGTCTACTGAAAACCTTAAAAAGAAGACGGGACAACTTAATAGGCCACATCTTAAGACACGATGGCCTAATGAAGACAATCGTCGAGGAAAAAGTCAACGGGAAGAATGGAAAAGGCAGGCCTCGTATGAGGTATATGGAGCAAGTTGTGAAGGATGTAAAAAAGAGGAGCTACGTCAATATGAAGAGGTTTGCCGATATAAGAATCGAGTGGAGGGCTGAGTCAAACCAATCCTAGGATTGTTGACCGATGATGTTGATGATAAATTGTATCAGTTATAGGGTAAAACTTGAACGTGACTTGGCACTTAATTTGTGGGGTCTTTCCACAACAAATAAAACAGAGACTGCTTCTTGTGAATTCCTCGTATTGATTTATTTGTTGTATTAATATTTGTACCTGATGATGGTTTGACGGCCGAAACCGGTTGTACTCATAAATAAACAGGTGGGATTCACAAGAAGTCTCTATTTTATTTGTTAGTTGTAGGGTAGGGTTGGTGCAGTGGTTATAATACTGGTCTCTCACCAGGAGGATCCGGGTTTGAATCCCTGCAAGGGAATATATTTTTCATTGGTAATCCCTACATCAGTGTATTGCAGAGAACATTCCAATACAGTATTCCGTCCGTCGGATGGGACGTTATGCTGGGGTCCCCATGGCACCTTTTTGTTAAGAGCCGGCTTATGCCGAAGCCGGGTTTCTCTCCACCCTTCTCCTTCATCCCTTCCACCCCCGCCCTTGTACCTTTCCTCCCGGTCTGAAGCGCCTTATAGTACGGAAACAAACTTGAAAACACGGATGGTGTCAAATACAACATTGATTCATTCACACTTCTTCTACGTTCACATTACTCAACTACAACCCCTTTCCGTCACATCTCAATCACGTAGTAATATTTTATTGCATTAATCATGTAATTTATTTTGAACTAATTAGTATTAATAATAATAATTGGTTACTAGTGTCCCATTGGTACTAGCTTGTAGTGGATAAATGTAAATCAACATGCTGATTGACTTTCTTTCGCGTTATACACAGGAAGAAATCAAAGGAAAATTCGGAGTTCAAAATTTTCCTGACCAACACCTTTAAAAGAGATACGTGGACTTGCAAAACTTAGCGCGTATTATGAATGTAAATTTTCAGCAATATAGACAAAATGTTATTCGAATTATTACGGATGGATTTCACTTCAGCGTTTAAAATTGATTTCGTTAGAAGAGCTAGGGGAAAGAGAAGACTGATGAAAATTCCAACAAGGAGACGGTGCAGCGTAATAGGCCACATGTTGGGGCATGATAGCATGATGAAGACAGTAGTCGCGTGAAAAGTGAGTGGGAAGAATGACAAAGGAAGGCATCGAATATGATGTATGGAACAAGTCTCCAAATATGTTGAAGAAAATAATTTTATGATTATGAAGAGGTTAGCTGCAAAGAGAATCGAGTTGAAGGCTGAGTCAAACACATTTTAGAACTGATTTATGGGAAACAACACGAGGGGTAGAAAATACGGAAATAAACGGAAGAAGTGGTTAGCCGATAGAAGTAAGAAACTGTACCAAACCTATCTTTGAATGTATGACTATTGATGCTAATGACGTGACAATGATTTAAAATTGAGATACCTAGCAAAAAATTTATTTTCCCTAGAGACCTTCTATGCTAAAAAAAACAATGCTGATGATGAAAGAAGGCAGTAAAGTTGTAATGTTTATTTAAAAAATACCTAACCTAGTTTAACTTTGAATAAAGTGTATATTAACTAGGAAATGTAATCACACGAGTGCTTTTATTTGAACACGCTTGTTATCCAGGATCTAATTGGAACCCATCACCTTTGAATCTACGCTAAATATTTTCTCTGCACTCAGAAATCCCGTTTGCTCTGAGAATCCAGAATCCAAAACCCATCGTGTGTCGGGTGGTCAGCCCACTTTTGCGTTTCGGGTCGTCCGCGGGAGTGTCGGACGACCGGCCGATGAATGACACGGGGCGGGCATTCATTCTCCGGAGCGGGCGTAACAACACCACCCTCACAACTCGCCTGCGGAAAGAGGGAAGAGGAATTTCGTTGGTGGGTAAGAGAGAGAGAGAGAGAGAGAGAGAGACAGGAAGTAAGTCCGTTGGAAAGACAGAGGGAAGAAGACGAGGTGTGAGAAACAAAAGGAGACTGCTCGAAAGTGAGGCAGGGAGAACGGGCGGAGAGGGTGAGTTTAGTCGGAGGCAATAACGTTGATGCAGATGGGCGAAGAGGATCCGGAGGAGCAGGGGTGGGAGAGGTGCATATGGCGTGGGTTCGGACACCGAGGGGGTGGGTGCTGTTGTGCTTGGGAGTGCAAGGGGGGGGGGGTGAGGGGAAGCGGTGAGGGAGGGGGAGGGGGGGGGGGGGGGGGAAGATTGCTTGGCGGAAGAAGAAAGGAGAACCTTGAGAGAGATGGGAAAGCAGGGGTGGCGGATCAAGAAGTGTGGGGGGAGGGCTAAGAGCGCGGAGATGGAAGGGAAATTGCGGAGATCGTCGTCGTCATGGCAACGGAGCAGGGTAAACTGTGACGGAGGGAGACTGACAGGGAGGAAAGTGGAGAGTTTGATGTTTTTCGTGGGGTCGAGAGTGGAGAAGGGGCGCGAGGAGGTTAGATGGGGGCTCGGGTTTTCCGAGGGAGGGGGACCGGGAATTTCATTCGCCCCCGTCCACTTTTGTCGTTTCATCTACATCTACACGATATCCTGCAAGCCACCGCGAGGGTGTGTGGCAGGAGGTGAAGATCACCAAGCATGCACTATCGTCATGCAAACAAGCAACTATAGTGTCTCATGCAACTGGATTGTTATAGTATATATAGTATTTAAGGGGTTAATACATGCATCATGCTCTACAGACAACTTAAAATATTTCCCCTACCTATCCCTTTGCTATGCTGCCTAATCTGTTCTCTTATAGTACGGGGGAAAAATGCCATTTTGGATCTATCGGTACGACAATCTATCTCTCTAATCTTATTTGTCTGGTCAAATCTAGCATAATACGATGGTGTTTTTAATATGTTCCTAACATCTTCAGTAAAGCTATCCGATTGAAATTTCTCTAATAGATTTAATCTGTACTTTAGCCTACGCTCTGATAATGATTCCCACCCTAATTCTTTTATTAATCCTGAAACACTACTCAACCTATCGTAACACCTTTTAACGAACCTAGCTGCTCTACGCTGCACACTGTCTAGTTCTCTGATCAAACCTAATTCATTCGGATCCCATACACTGGCTGCATACTCAAGGTGGGGCCTAACTAGGGAAAAGTAACATCGCTCTTTTGAATAAAATCAACAGTCTTAGGCGTGATATGGAGGAACAGCACTTTAAAATAGAAATGCGGTAATAGTACTGTCCACTTGAATTTTTAATGTAAATGATACACAACACGTGTTTCAACGTTCCTTAGGACGTCATCATCAGGTCTACACTGACTGGGAAAACAGGTGTGAGGGGGAAGAATGGAGGAAGAGCAGGGGCGAGAGGGTGAGGGGGAGGGGACACACTGACTGGTGTAGACCTGATGATGACGTCCTAAGGAACGTTGACACACGTGTTGTGTATCAGTTACATTAAAATTTCAAGTGGACAGTACTATTACCGCATTTTTATCTCTCTTTTGCTTCGTTTCTGGGGGGACGGGGGGTGGGAGCAAGAAGAATCTAATGAGGAAAAGGAGAACGGGGAACGTCTTATTTCGGGACGGGAGGCGGCGGAAGGGGCCGGGTTCGAGAATGAGACGAGGAGGGGAGTGGAGAGGAAAAGAAAAAGGGAGAGAGAGGTAAGATGGAGGAGAGGGCAAACAGGTGTGAGGGGAAGAATGGAGGAAGAGCAGGGGCGAGAGGGTGTGGGGACACAAGGGCGGGTGGAGGTGAGGGAGTAAGGGAGGTGGAGGGGGAAGGTGGGTTGTGGCAGAATTGAGAGGGGGGGGCTGATCTGTGGGGCAGAGGAGCGTTGCCTCATCCCTCTCGCCGCCCCTTCCCCCACAGGAGGGTGGAAAAGGGCGGGGGGTTTGCGAGGGGGGGGGGGGTGATGAAGCTGGACCACCATATCTACTGCCTCTTGTGTGTCTATCGAATGGAGGACCACTTTGAAAGCTTTCGGGAATGGAGTGCACTGCTCTGAGCAAAACACCCTCCCTCGGCTCTCCCACATCCATCCACCAGAATCCCTCCAACTTCGGACCTAAATATTCATCCCCTTCACATCCGAATCAAAGGCGCACACTCGCACCCCCTTGATTGCTTTATTTCATTCGGGGCCTCGATTTTCTCATCTCCTCGTCGACATTTTGATACACGCGCTGCTTAGCGTGAAATCTGTGCGATTTGCGACGAAATTTGAGCGAAGAGAAATGAGGGGAAGGATGCACTCTTTGTTCTTCGCGTCCATGCTTTGTATTCACGCATTTTGCCAATCGACATGCTAGGTATTGTTATTTATTTATATTTATACTTTGTATTCAGGCATTTTCCATAATCGACATGCACTGAACAATATCTTCTGGGAAGAAAATCTATTCATGAGCAATATATCCTGGAAGATTTTGGTATAAATTACAATCGATATGTTCAAATTTTACGCATTCACAGCAATATGCTCATTTTTTAAAGTTTTATTGTACTCGACCTCTATGTACCTATAACATTTTACTTTTTATTTTTTAACCTGTCATTTAGATCATAGTTTGGACACAATAAAGGCTGAAACCTGAAGAATTTATTGGGTTGAATGTTAAAGTTTTCCTCAATGCGTCAACCCCCCAGTTGCGTGCGTCACTTTTCCATAAGAATCCCACGGTCACATCCCACCTTCTATTGACGTCAACTGCATGTTCATCTTCAAATACCGAGAGAATGTTGGACTGGGAGAATATTCCCAATATTACTTTTTTCCTTTTTTGTATGTCACAGGAATTGGCTCAGCTGTCACAGCGAAGAAATACAAAGTGATATCCATGTTCACTGGAGAGTATTTGTTCTCTAACTGCTACCAGAATTCTCTCGACCATATTTGAGTGGAAATCAAATCGAGAAATCATGGTAAAATATAAGGGAACAGGAGAAGAACAACCAAAGTAGACTTCTCAAACTATATTGAAGTTAAGAAACTTGGATTCATAGGTATTTTTTTAAGTGAGATTATTTCAATTAGAGTCAACAGTTTTTGTGATTTCACAACGCTCTCAAAATTATAAAAAAGTGGTATTTTGCAGACAAATTTGCGGGTGTTCCGTTATTAAAAGGGTTTGTTGGCCAGCTTAACCACCCTTCTTTATCTACCTATGCTAGGCCAGCTTAGACACCCTTTACCTATCTATGCTATCAAAATCCCTCATCACTTTCAGTTTCCTGAGTTGCTCCGTCAAACTCTTTCCTAGCGTCCTAATTTCTGTTTTTATTTACCTCCCCGACTCCAGTTTTCCTTTTCGGTTCTGCCGCTGCGGCTCCTAAAGAAGACAAATCTCTCTAAATCTACGCCCAATCGTCTCCCCAACCTCTTGAGGTTTATGAAAACGTAACATATGCCTTCAAAGATTGATGTCTTATTTCCACTTTCATGTTTGGATATTTTTTCTCGTCTTTATGGTGTAATGTTTTATATTACATTTATTAATCTCAAATAACATTTATATAAAAAGTTCCACACACATTGCAATGCGAAATAAGCCCAAACACCCTTCAAACAATTAGTCAGTCATCTCTCTTCAGGCTCGCACTAAACACGGCATACACATTGTCACTTTTCGAGCCATTTAATAATTTAAAAACACAACACAACAGCAATATCTCTTCCCCCAATGATGATGATACACATACACACCAAACACCCTGCAAATGATGAACTTTCACATTCACGTGTCACTTTGCTTCCACACACCACTACGTCTTTCACACAACTCCCTGTCTCTCTCCACTCTCATTGTTTAATTCATTACCCACGCCTCCCAAGATTGACCCCGACGTCACATAGAAACGGAAGTGTTTCTAAATTCTTACTTATTAAATTGTTGATTTGTTGCTTTACCGCGTCCGCGGCCACGTTGGGAAAACAATGGATAAAATGGCGGTTCAAATGTTATGTTAAAATGGTTTATTTTTATTTTTTTTACTCCTCATTACAACCTTTAGTCAAATATTTTCCGCCAGCCGAAGATCTCAAATTACTTTTTGAACTACGAGAAGATAATGTCCAAGATTTTAAGGATTAGGACTTGAAAGAGTGAACAGGAACGAGACGAGAATAGAAATTGGGAAATTACATTTTCTGTGTTGAAAACCAGAAAAAAAAGAATAAGTATAGATTGACAGACCTATCACCAAGGAAATTAATGGAGATGTTCCGTTTTGGAAACGACGGATCTCATTCTCTAAGTAACACAATAATTTTTTCAGTTGTATGCATCTAGGGGAAAAGTACCCACAGTGAGTGAAAATACCTGTTTCCCAAGGTGGATAAATATTTGATTTCACAGCATAGACTCGTGCAATGGTTCTCTGTTCAGGATTACTGGGAACTATCCCTCTCATTGACACTCATCACTCGATCCCTGATGCCGAGGACGATAGCATTGTTCAACATCATGTGCCCCAGGCCGACTATCGGCTCCCCGCGTTAAGGCAAATGCAAACAGAAATTACGATCGAGCCGCCTTCTCCCGGTAAACTTTCCGACTCACGCCACTGTTATTAGCCTATGAATACATTACTTCCCGGGGTTCGCGTTTGACTTTAAAGTGAGCGAAGTTTGATGGGGTGCAAATGCGTTCCCCGTATCCCTTCCCGCCTCTTTTTTTCACGCTCCCCGGGGCTGAGGGTGCCTGGGGGGGGGGGGGAGGAGGAGGGGGGAGGGTAGACAGGGTGCTGTCGAGGGACGGAGAGGGTTTCAGGGTGCAAAGGGATGTGATGAGAGAAGAGTTGGTGGAGGAGGAGGAAGCAGTGGATGTTGGAGGGACGCCTGGGGAGCAAGCGGAATAGGAGAGAGATGGGTGCGGCATGAGTGTCGCGAACGCGTTTTTGAAATGCTTGCGGAAATGCCACCCAAAAAATTTAGGGCAAAAGGCGAAACTTGAAATGATCAGAACTTTGTTCATGATCATCATTAACGGCCATCTATCCTGAGACATGAAGCTCTACTCATCATCATCAAGAGTCAACAATCCTAGGATTGGTTTGACGCGGCCCTCCACTCGATTCTTCTATCGGCCAACCTCTTCATATTGACGTAGCTCCTCTCTTTTACATCCTTCACAACTTGCTCCATATACCTCATACGAGGCCTGCCTTTTCCATTCTTCCCATTCACTTTTCCCTCGACGATTGCCTTCATCAGGCCATCGTGTCTCAAGATGTAGCCTATTAAGTTGTCCCACCTTCTTTTTAATGTTTTCAGTAGACATCTCGCTCTCACACTCTTCTTAAGAATTCTTCGTTTTTCACTCGATCGATCCATTTTATCTTCATCATTCTTCGGTAGCACCACATTTCAAATGCTTCCAGCCTGGACTTTTCTGCTGCTGTTATTGCCCATGCTTCGCTGCCATATAGTAGAATGCTCCAGATGTATGTTCTAATAAAATGTTTCCTCACTTCAATGCCTGTATTTGCAGCAGTGAGCAGAATCTTCTTCTGGTATAATACCCTTTTTGCTTGGGCAATTCTACTGGCAATTTCTCTTTTACGTCGTCCATCGCTGGTTACTCGGCTTCCAAGGTAGCAGAACTCTTCCATCTCCTCGATTTTTGTTTTCCTAGTTTGACATTGATCCTGGCTTCCTTTCTCCTACTGCATACCAAGAAGCTCTACTAACAGTCCTTTATCTGCTAGCCTCTGCAGTGATTGACAATGGCGTAGTCGTGAGTCAGTTCTCTTTTTTAAAGTAAAGCTAAAGATGAGGTTTTCTTAGTGGATGATAGTTTAGTTGACAGTGCTAATACCCTCTCCTTATATGTTAAAAAAACATGGGTATACTAAATATTTTAACTGAATTTATTTATTCAATAAAATGTGTTTATTCTTATGACTACTCAATTGAATACTTAATGAACGAAAATAGGTTTTGCCACTCACACAGTCACACATAAAACCAAAGAAAAATGAAAAGGGAACCATTCACAATTTTGACTGCGAGTGATATTTACTTTTCTTTGTTACTGTATTTTTTTTGGTCGTGAATGTGTGAGTGACTGAACGTTTAGGTATTCTAAAAATGCAATACAAAAATTTCTTGGTGATGTCTGTCTTTTCCCCTTTAAATATTTTTTATTTGTAACGTTTAATGCTAAGGTGTACGACAAAAAAGGGTTTGGCCTTATGTTTGCTGGTAGTTGTCAATGACAAATACGGGCAGAAATTTTATATTTTGAAAGGAAGGAAATCCAGAGCGAAATAAATTACGGTTCCATTCCATGCATGTAATAAAGACTATTAATCTGCGTCTATGCGTCCAACTCAATACAGCCCTATATTTGTGATAGTCTTATATTTGCATCAACGCTATCGCGTATTCAGTGGCGTAAAATAGGTGATTCGGCAAAATATCATGTCGTAGATGTGAAAACAAGTTCTGGGGAATGTACGGTTCGTGTGCCTGGGACAGTATTGCCCTGGGCTCTGGATAAAAGAGAGGAGGGAGGGAGAGATAGAGGGAGGGGAAGCTGCGGGGGGATGAAGATTGAAGGGGGTGAGACGTGGATGCATTTTCAGCGAGGGGTTGCGAGGAGTGGGGTGGGGTGGCGTGGGGGTGCTTTTGACTTTTGCTGAAAAAAGGGAGGTGGGCGGCGAGGGTGGAAGGCGGATCTCCAGGGTGGAGGAGGTCTCAGGAGGAGGGGAGCCATGGAGCATCGTAGTGATTCGATCGGAATCCGGTAGGGGATATGATGGTGGGGGTGGATGGGGGGTGAGAAATGAACAGTGCGGAAGCAGAGGTTGTCTCGGGTGGGTGATGGCAGATTTGAAGGAAAAAACGGTCCTTGAACAGTTACCATTAGTGCATTGATTTATACGGAAGCCTGTAAATCTATTTACTACTACGTAGAGACTTTTTTTTCTCGGGCAGAAGTTTGTAATATAATCCTTTTATATTATATGTCTATAAATCATACATATTCATTACATAAAACATGCACAGACAGTAAAATTTGCCTCACGAAATGCACTTAAAATTTAATCCAACACAAACAAACAAAATACACTTCTCTTCGGGCTCGCACTTAACAGGCCATACGCTTTTTCACCTTCTATTCTTTTGAGCCACTTCTTAAATCAAATCTGACTCAGCACAACAACATCAATAATCTCTCTTCCCTCACGAATGCTAATTCACACACGCAGACACCAACTAGCTCACAAATAATGCCCTTTCTTCTGCTCGCGTCACTTTTGCGTCTCCACACCACCGCGTCTAACACATAACTCCCCGATTCTCGCTCTCTCCTAGTGTTTCCTTAATTAACAACGCTTCTGCTCATCGACTCCGGTGTTACCTAGAAACATATGTAAACCTCCATTTTTGCACATTGCATTGTTGGCCTTGGCGGCTCAATTGTTACATTACAAGTTCATCAGCCTTTTGAACCTAGAATAACATTGAAAGGTTATACTAATCACCATCACTAGTCATACATCCTATAATTGGTAGCTCTTCTTTCGATCAGCTGACACATTCACATTTATATGATTCCTCTCTTTTATATTCTGGACTACTCATACGTAACCTTCCTTTGTCTTTTCTGTCTCAGGATTTGGCCAATTAGGTTGGTTCGTCTTCCTTTTTAAGTTTTCATCAGACTTATTGTTCTCAAAATCTTCTTAGTCTGTCCCTCGGTCTATACGTTTTATATTAACCATTTCGTAATAATAAAATCCTCTCCGTCATTATTGAATTGTTGATATGGTAGTCAAATCAAAACCACAGATCCAGTACTTCGTTTGCAAAGCTAACCGAGTGCACGCAGAAAATATAAATAAAGGCGTTATAAATTATCCACCGCTTGACGGAGATTTTGATGGAGAAGACAATAAAATTTCTTCGAATGAAAGTGCCTATGTCCTCATAACGTCATCTCGGAGGAATTTCAATTCGTCCTGGAAACCTGCGTCCAACAGAATTATTTTCTTTTTAACGGCAAATTTTACCACCAGACGGAAGGCCTAACCATAGGATCTCCCTTTTCCCCATTGCTGGACGAGAGTTTTATGGAGAAGTTAGAATCTAAACTTTTTAATCTGGACATTTTCTTTTAAACGATATGACGTATTGGTTCAGGTATGCGGATGAGGTGATATGCGGCTGGTCCGGTAGCGATCGGCAGTTGGATTGTTTTTTCAAATCTTTTAAATAACCAACTCCGTCGTATCAATTTTAAGATGAAGAGAGACACGGAAGGTTGAAGGTTAAACTTTCTAGATTCGGAGATATCTATAGTTAACGGCAGACACAGTTTCGGGGTATTTCGAAAACAGTGCTATAATGACGCAGTTATTCCAATGGACTCTTCTCATCCCATGTCTCATAAGCTTGCAGGTCAACTCGTTGATTCAGAGACTGGTGACCTTACCTTTGCAGCCCCTTGAGTTTAACATAGAGTTGGAGATAATTAGACACATTGCTTCTGAAAATGGCTATAGAGGGCATATAATCGATAGCATTCTGCGTAAAAAACGCCAGAAGTTGGCCATGAATAATATTTACACTCCTTCAGTACCCCAACTATAACCTAGAAAATGGTAGGTATAGATGGCCTTATATTGGCAATATCTCTTCCAAAATAACTAAAATATGTCACTCGAAGGATCGATTTCACCCCTCCCTCCAGTCGGGAGTGTACAAGATTAAGTGCAGTGATTGCGCGAAGGGCTAAATTGGGCAGACGGGTAGGAACGTTGACATCCGTATGATTGAGCACCGGACATGTTGGGAGAAAGAGGACCATCTTCCCTCGTGGCCAAACACCTTTTGGACACAGCACACCACTGCCTGTTTGACCCGGAGATACTCCATGTGGAGAGGAAAGGCCGGAGAATGGTCGCTCTGGAACAATTTGAAATTGTTCAGCAAGGGGAGGAGTACCTCATGAATGATCAGATGTTCAAATGTCACTCCCCACTCCTAGCCATTCCTTTCCCTAAATTACTCATTGACTCGCCACCAGTATCCCCCCCTCCCACACCTCCCTCCCCTCGCCCTACACATCCATCCCCCGCCCCCTCCTAGTTGGGTATATATACCGTTTTCTTGACCCATTATTTTTGTACCTGATGATGGCTTAACCACTGAAACGCGTTGTACCGCCAATAAAAACCTGTGGAATAAGTGCTATATCTTGTGTCTTATCAAGATTTCTTCGCATGCGATAAAATGATTCCAATCAAGAAATTTGCGCACTTTAAACTCATACATTATGCAACGATGAAGAACACATTTCGACCCTTTCAGCTTCCTTCCATTAGCGTTTTGAGTGGTGGACCTTTAGTCTAATCCGAAAGGGAGGGCCTACTTGGTGGAGGAGATAAGAGGAACGCGTCTTTATCCTTATTAACCTAAACTTTAACCTAATTATCCCTTAACCTTTGAGGAATAAAGCTGTTTTAAAACTGCTTTTTTGTCTTAAGCAGAAGGTAGCTACAGATCGTTTCATAGAACCAAGAGATCAGCAGTGGAGGTCATCTGCGCCATTTAGGAAAAATGGATAGTTGGGGAAAGTTAGATTATTTCAGATTTAAAGAACACGTACTAGCCGTGAAACTTTTAGCGGCGCTGAAATTGCACTATAGCAATATGTATATTTTTTTCTCTGTGGAATAGTTGCTATTATTTCAGATAATAAAGAAGGGTGGACAGAAGCTAGGGGTTGGCATTAGTCCTCTCTCAGAGAAAGGCACCTGACGGATCGGAGTTTTAGATCCCAGGGTAAAATCTTGGCCGTTTTAGGAACCCGAGATCTTTAAACGGAAGCCAAATACTTTGAATTCGTTTCCAAATTTTAATTCGTAAAGGCAAAATTAAATGTTACGCTGCAAGGACAGAGGCTATAATAAGTGGGACCGTGCAGTACGCACTTAATAGAAGAGTAAGAAATTAACACTCCTTGAGAGATAAATGATACGGTACGGCAACAAGCACAACGAATATTAAGCGTGGAACAGCTCAAGCTAAGGAAGGATGAAGAAACCGCCATTAATAGCAATATGAAAGCAGTAGGGAAGGGTGGGGCTAAATGAACCACTTTTCGTTTTCGGTGTCCTGGTGGGCGGGTTTAGGCGATTTTACTTCCCATAAACGGTGTATATTGTAGAAAGTTTTGTGTTCTATAGCTGTTATAAATTTATCAAGCAATTTGAGCATCTGAAGTATATTTTTATTGCGTGAAAGATTTTGTGAGTAGACTGGTACTGGATGAGACATGGACCATGTGAGAGAAACATGGGGACCATTGACAAACTCCTCAGAATAGAATAAATGCTTTCAATACCTGGTATACCATAGCATAGCTATAGGATTCTGAAGTTGAATGGGCGGATGAAATTAAAAATGAAGAAGTGCACAGATTATTGGAGAAAGAAGGACCTATGCAAGCCACCGTACGACGGAGAATAACCAAGTAAGATAGATACGCCCTGATATATAATGGATACATCAAGGATACAAATGAGGAGAAAAAAGAAGAAAAGCTCATACGAGAATGATCAAGAGATGTGAGCAAAATGAAAAGTAATACGGGAAAAAGAGGTACCAAGATGTTATTGATATAGCAATGTAATGATAAATATGGAAGGCTGCAAGTAACCAATTTCAATTATAGAAATAATCATAATAAATATTCAAAAACGCTATGAAACTTTGCCAAATGCTTTTGAGAAATAAAGATAGAATGGAATGGTGGCAGACAGAGGTCATCGTATTCTCCCAAATTTGTTATATGAATAAAAGAAAGGACGAAAATAAAAAAGAATCTTCTTATTGGTCCGATCTCATTTATCTCTCCCATGGTTCGTAAATACTTTAAAAATGATTAGAATTTTCCTTCTGGAGCAATTTCAATGATTTATTACATAGTGATTTCTTCTTCTAGACTTCTATTATTCCCAGAAATGGAATCATTCTTTATCCGGTAATAATTTTTAGGACTGGAAAAGGAAGAAAACTGTTCCGAAAGAAGGGGAATTTGATCGAGCAAGCTAAAATTTGAAAGGCGACGCGACGCAGTTAAAAATGGAGCATGAACATTGTGGGAAGAGTAAGAAAGTATTTCGAAGCTGATAATCTATTATTCACACCAATCGATTACGATAAAATATAAGTGGAACGAGTCATCTCAGAAATAGAAAGAACCGGAGTTAAATTTTTTTGTTGAGTGGGCGTATTGGAAGAGAGCTTTCTTGCTCTCAGACCACTTTATGCGTGAGCAAGTTGCTGAACTACTCTGGTTCTTTTTTACATTGATTATTCCTCCACTTATGAATTTAAGACTGCTTAAGCTTGCGCTTTTACAACATTAAACACATTTTTCGATGTGGTCGGATTAATGGTCACCAAGACTCTTACGGATAGATATAAAATGAGTGAATCTACATAATACCCTGCAAGCCACCATAAAGGTGTGTGGCAGGGGGAGAACTCCCAACAAACATGCACTACATATCATGCATAAAATTTGTAATTAAAAATTAAAATAGCAAAGCATACATGCAAAAACATGCTGTTAGTTGGGTTAGCTTTAAGTCCTTATACAAACATGCAGCTACCAATGTTATCTATTGCTACACTCGTACTGGATACATTTACCGTTATTCATATCCCTAATAGTACGAGGATGAAAGGACATTTTGAATCTGTCAGTTCGGCAATCTATTTCTCTAATTTTGTGATTATGGTCCAGTCTACCATAGCAAGTTGGGCTCAGCAAAATATTTTTAACATCATCACTGAAAATATGGTCTTGGAATTTGTTTGAGAGATTAAGTCTAAATTTCAACCTGCGATCTGACAATGATTCCCAATTTAATTCATTTAATAGACTGGTTACGCTAATATAATTATCGTATCGTCCCTTTACAAATCTTGCCGATCTTCGCTGCACACGTTCGAGTTCGTTATTTAGACCGATTTCGTAGGGATCCCATACACTGGCAGCATATTCCAAAGACTATGTGAATGTGACTATGTATTCATATAATTCCAAGTTTATTAATTTAAAATAAAGAAATTGATATAACTTTGGTGTCGAGTTTCATATAAAGCGTAGCGTTGTATATTTGCGTTGTATAACTTGCATTGAGGAGGGAGGACGATGCGAGATTAGAGGCGAGTGAGATGTGAATGTGGAGAAGAATGGAGAAGTTATGATGAACAGAGAAGACGACAGTGAGTGCTAATCTGAAAGACCCAGGGTCAAGCTCCAACGCGTAGATTGGGTATAAGTTGAAGATGGCGGGGTTATGTGGATATTGAGAGACAAAAGAAGATGTAGGTGAAAGTGGGATTTGGAACAGATTCTGCGCATAATTAATTTTGCGTTTATGGACGAATGAAATATTGTTATGCGTTTGGATGCTTTGCAGTGCAAGTAAGAGTATTATTGCAGCAACTAAGAAAAATATAACTTCGTACTTAACTTGACATGTGGCTACGGTTGAAAATTCGAATTAACTGCAATGAAGGCGGGGAATATTAGTAAATTTGTAAACATTACTCATATGTTACTAAATACATAGAAAATAAACACAATATTTTTAATGGAAATGAGAAAAAAATCATTTCTACCATGATCTTTAACACATGAACGCTCTGTGCACGATGATGGATGAAAATTGGGAGTTTAATGGATAAGGTATAAAAGAAAAAAATATTGGGATGGTAAGAAGGAGAAAATGTTTTAAAGATTAATCAAAGGAGAACGGTGGTAATTAATTACCATGATGTTTAGCCTAAGAAAGTTGAATGCAATCGAAATGTGGGCTACTTTAGAGAAGAGACAAATTTGCTGGGTAGGAAAGGAAAAGGAAAGTAATGGAAATAGACTCTGTGGATAAAGGGAGGAAGACATAAATAGAACTGAAAAGGGAAGTAGCGTAGAAATTAAAACGTATAGTGGGGTCACAAAGGCGTAGATTTGATCCATGAAAATTTACCCTGACCACTAGAACATCACTAATCGAAGTCGAAATGGGAACTCGGCTACAGACTCGGTCCTTTAGTGGTTTCAAAATTGTTTTTGCCACAGTTCCGAAGCGAGAGCCTTTTGCTTGGTCGCGTCCTTCTATTTCTATCTCAGGATCCAACAAATGAAATGGTTCAAAATCCATGCCCTCCGTCAAAAAGTGGCGAACGCTATGCGAGTCCCCCTGGTAGCCGTCACATTAGCGGCGGTAGAGGCCAGGGGGAGTTTGACGCCTTCTTGTATGTGGCGCGTGTGTTCGACCAAACACTCACTATAATGAATGCCCGGGGCGGTCGAAGGGAAGGGGGAAGGGCGGGAGGAAAGATGGGCGCTGTGGTACGGTAAGTGAAAAAGAGGAAACGTTTTTGGGAGAGCGAAAAGAGTGAGGAGAGAGCGTTGGTTGGATTGCGTGTGAAACGGGATAATTTCAGCGGCGGGGGAGGTCGAGGAAAGGTGGAGGGGGTTGGGATGTTATCCATTTGGGGTGAGGTGTGGGTGGGGGAGGAAGAGAGGGGACAAGAGAGGGTGGGTCTCACCCCCTCCGCACGTGGGACGGCGTGGGAGTATTCGGTGGCTGGAAATACTGAAGCCGTGTTAATACCTTTCCGCCTAACCAACAAACTCCATTTTAAGCCCACCCACTACTTAGTTCTCCCATCCACACGCTCCGAGCCAGCGCCCCGTGGTTCCACGTCTTTTCAACTCCCAAAACACACGCCCCTTGAACGCCTTCCTCTCTGCCCCTCTATCCTCCCTTTTTCTTTCTGGAGCACCACTCTCTACCCCCCCGGTTCTCTTTCCTTGAGGGTTAAATGTTGGATGGCACCTCCTAGTCTCATTTCACGCGAATAAAGTCCCTTGTTTACTTGTTTGTTTGCTCGTCTTCCTCCTCCTCTTCGTCCTCCCTCCCTTCTGTCGCACTCCCTAACCCCTCCACCCTTCGGGCCCTTCCAGCATCGAAAGCGTTCTCGGCAGGGTCGGCCCACTCCAGGTTCATAACACTGGGATTCGCTCCCGCCCGCAAACAATTTCCTCCTCCCCTTCCTCCGTCCACCGCGGTCGGAGTTCTTCTCAGCCTTTTTGTCAAAAGCTCTTGTATTATTTCTCTGCAATTTTTGTTTCAAAGGACCAAAGCGTCTGCCGTTGGGGTCTGCGGTGGTGGTGGGATTGTGGCAAAAAGGGAAAAGGTTTTAACCCCTGTGTCCGCTCTGCTGAAAGCCTTCGTCTATTTATCTCTATTTCTTTTTTTAGCCCTCTCCTTCCACTTTTACCTTTTCGCCCTCCTCATCCCCTGTTCTCCTCTTATCCCTTCTACTTTGGCTCCCAACTTCCTCCGCTACCCTCCGCTCCTTGCTAATCCTCTCTCCCCTCTTACTCTCCTGTTCTTCTCCCATAGTCTCCCTCATTAATTCTCATCCCTCACGTCGGCCGAGTACTCGCTTAATTTCGGTCGAGCGATTTGAATGGAGAAACAGCTGAAGGGCACGACAGGGAATCCTGAATCTGTTCAATGTAAAATGTTGTACGATCTTAGCGATGGAGCATTGATTTTTTCCAGAGTGATTTTCTCATGTTTCCCTTCCCTTTTCATTCGATATTATTCCTAGCGAAGGGATCACATAAAAGAAAGAACCGCGTTCCAAGTCCTCTCTCGTTGGTTTCGTGGAAGGAATATTATCAAACACAGACGGATAGACAATCCCGAAGAATACCATAGATCTACTGGTTGAAGGGGTTTCTATTTATGTTATTTCACTCCTATTGATTGAGGGTAATTTATAAATTTAACTAATAAACGGAAAATGAAAATAACTTAGTTAACTCCACAGAGAATTTTATTCACACGACCCAAGTTTCGACACTTTGCGTCATCTTTAGGTGAAGTTGACGCAAAGTGTCGCCTCTTCCTGAAGATGACACAGCATTGAAACCTGGGTGGTCTAAAAAAATTCTTTGTGGAGTTCACGAAGTTATTTTCATTTTCCGTGATGGATAACTTCCACCATATCACGCCTATAAACGTTTCCTCAGCTAACTAATTAATTTAATACAGTATAACGTTATTTAATCAGGATAAAATAAACACCATTTACTATTGTAAACCTTCACAATTTATTTAATGTCGTACTACAAGTTTCTCCACTAACGTCATCGCCAGGTACACTGACAATGCCGAAATTGGCAAAACTGCTAGTATAACTTAACTGTTGTTTACCTTACTCAACACGAAGTTGTTCTTAGAAGTGGCACCTAAGAGAGTATAATATATGTAAACAGTTTTCCATACTTAATTTATTTCTAATTTAACTTGCTCTAATGAGAAGGACCTGTATTACCTCGAGGTCGTTTGACACTGAAACTTGTTGATATGACTGTGTACTCAACTTCTCACTTCACTGAACGCAGATAAACATGAATCCAATCTAAAAAAAAGAGACAAAATAAGGAGGAAAAGGCATGGCTTGGGTAATGAGTGGTTGAGGAAGATGTCCCCCGGGTCCCAATTTTGGGCAACAAACTTCCTCGTACGTAGAGCTCATCAGCAGACACGAATTATCCGCGAAAATGGATTCTATTTTAAGCTGCGAAGCGGGTTTTCTTTCCTCATTCATCCCCAACTCTTTTGATGGATCGCTTCCAAAAATAATCGTGGTGTAATTCCATTCATTCACGTTTTTTTACGGTCGTGGAGAGGAATTTGGAAGTGGGGGAGGACGAGAATGGGCGGAGGGGCCAACGCCCCGCCGCGCCGCGCCGTGTCGCCCCAACCCATCCGCCCCCTCCCACCCTCTTAGCCCCCACTCCTTCCTAACACCCTCGTAGATTACGTCAGAGGGTAGATGGAGCTTCAGAGCGCTCAAAAAGAATCATGGTGTTTGTGCAAAGGGATCAAAGTAACTTGATTACGGAGCCTGAGTCTTCCAATAAGGCAATGCATAACGTTTCATTTTTGATGCCCTCTTTAAGATACGGTGTAACTCATGAAATAATCTCGGCATCCCGGAAATTATTACGGCATTACCTTTAATTTTTGCCGCGTTAGCTTTATGATAGCTCACCCCAATCTTGCTGTAAATTAGATACATCCTTGTATAATTCTCATGGGACTCATCTTTACACAAGACGGTCTGATGAAGAAAATATTGGAAGAAAAGTAAATGGAAAGGATGGCAAAGGAAGGTCTCTAATGGGATATTATGGAGCAAGGAAAGAAGCATATAAAGGACGATATTTGTACTTATAAATATGAAACAGTCAGCCGATGGAAGAATTAATGGGAGACATTAATTTAATCTTAAGACTGTCGTACTCTTTTGGGTTTTGGGTTTCTAGTGCTACGTTTGCCCATTTTTTACCTAATATCATTTTGTACCAATCGTAAAAAAATCTACTCGACGTGAAATGATGATATGTATGATAAAACAATAGCAGCTTGAATGTACAAACAAAGGACTAAAACTTCTTACTGTTAAATTGTGAATGTGATTATTTATATGTTATTTATATCTTTGATTGTAAATGTGCAAATAAGTTTAGTTCATTGATAGTCATTGCTTAGGTTGACATTTAGTTTCCATAAATGGCAAACATTTTCTGTTTGCTGTGTCATTAGAGAACTGAAATTAAAAATTAGCAAAGTGATATAAAACATTTAATTTAATCACTTTGACACACCATATTTAGCAGAAAAAATGTTAGGATTGATGTCTAGTGATGATGAACATTCCCCGTTTCTATACATGCTAAAACATATTTGACCAGGTTCTTTGGCATTATATGTTTCATTAGGACCACACAAGAAAATGAGAGGCCCCTGAAAAAATCTTACATTTCCTGGAGAGTAAAGTGAAACACCACCCCTGATGGATACCCTCGCACCCCCCAGGGCCCTCTCTTGCCCTCCGCCCCTTCCTAGTACGGCCCTCTTCTTCCTCCCACGAGCAGCCCATCACTCAGACGCAGCGCCGCCACCCGTTTGTGCCTCTCACCACCGACTTTCGTTTTCGGCTTGTCACAGGGACGATTCCTCCCTCTCCCCTCCCACTTCCCCTCCCTCCCCACGCTCTCACATCCCCCACCCTTCCCAACCAATCTCACTCCCCCCCCCCTCCCTACCATTGCCGTTCCTTCTGTACTGCGTGAAACTTCTTAAATTGTTTCTTTCCTCCCTTCTTCTCTTTGCTCTCATCCTCTCTCTCTCTCTTTGACTCCTCCCTTTACTCTGCCGCCCATATTTCGGTTCTCTTTGTTTTCCAAACTCTCCGGATTCCCTTTTATTTTCACTCTAGTCTCTCCAGGGAGAGACAAAGAGGAAAAAGAGAGAGAGGAGGGATGGAGAAGTAGAGATGGCTTTCAACTACTTCGGACTTTTTTCCGTTATTCACTCCCGCCTCGTCTTTTGTGGAGTGTGGTGAATGTGCTTTCCGTCCTCCTCTTCCCTCGCTCGCCGCGTTTTTTTTCTCTCTCTCTCCACTCTCGCAAAATAATGTTTCTGCGTTTCTGCTCCGCGTCGAGGAGACACAGTCCTTTTTATTTACGAGAGACTGACTGCCTCACGACTTGTTGCACTCGGAATCCCGAGCTCGCGCTGAAAATGACGCGGTCACAGAAAAAAAAGCCAGGGCGTCGCGTAAGTTATTCATCAAATGCCCCCCGCGTAACTCTGCAACGCGTAGCCGTTTTTATACTTCCACCTCGGAGTTTTAGATGGAGGCCTGTTTGTGAAGTGTAAAGAAAGGTTGAGTCACCGTCCACCTGCTTTTGCTCGGATTTTCCCGGAATTTAGTCTAAAATTACTGGCCATGACATTTTTGTGAAAATAGTGAAATGTTCAGATTTTAGCATCTTTTGATGTTTCAGGAGGGGTTACAAGAACTAAAAATTACACCAAACATGTATGTTGGTATTAACGAATTATTTAAGCAAGAGGAAAGTAATGGTTTTGGTTCGTAGCATAAAAGCAGTGAGTAACTCGAATTTTAAGCCCAGGAAATGTTTGAAAGTAGACAGGAGATGGTGATTTGAAGAAAAAAAATAAGACAAGGTGTAGCAAAAAAGACTCAGGTGATAAATAAAATATCCCAAGCGTTGTGAGCATCATGATGAAGGAAAATGCTGCTGGGAATTGCAAGTACAAGCTTGGAACTAAGAGAAAAGTACAGCAGTACAGAACTTCTGCAACATGCTCACTTGTAACTGTTAGGTATGGACGGTAGTTAATAGAAAAGGCAAGCAGATTGTACGAGCATTGGAAATCTGGTGTTACATGAAACAGATAAAGATAATGTAGTTAGACCGAGTGTGTGACAGAAAGGCTCTAAGAAAGATGGGAGAAGGGGGTTGAAATATGAGAATTCTGAAAGGAAGATGGGACATCATTACGGGAGTCATACACAGACATGACGGTTTCAGACACGGGGTGAAAAGTGAATAGGAAGAGATACATAAATCTGGTAGTGAAAGATAGTTAAGAAAAAAGTTATATGAACTTGAACCGGAAGGCCGATGGAGTGGATAGCAGCGTCAAAACAATCTTAAAATAGCTTCATCAAATGCTTATGGTAATGAAGTGAAATAAAGACGACAGGCCATTCTGATTTGTAGGTAGTTATCAAAATGTATCAGATGAAAATAGGTCTGAAGTTCTTTCTAGTCCCGTATTATGAATAAAAGAAATACCGTTTTGATGTCTGTGCATGCATGAGAAGCAATATAGAGCTAGTGGTAGAATCATTTTCCAAAGATGAGTTTCAATATGAGATGGCACTAAACATTAATAAATATACCTACTAGCACACCTGCTGCCTGCTTCACAGGCAGTCTCTGTCTGGTGAGTTCTTGAGGTGAACTTTGTGTTTTTACTTTATTTTTGCACTACTCAAGTGGGAGCAGTGGGAAATGTGGGTGTGCATATGTTTCCCAAAAATGAAAACAATTTTGGATTAGTTTATGAAATATAAGTAAACATTTTGGAGTAAAAAAAATTCATATTTTTCATTCCTCTGTACAATGCTCACTGTAGTAGACTGAGGAGAGTACCATTTTTGAAATACAGTCACTCAGACGATCGGTTAGTCATTACTGGAAATATGAAGGCAAAAATTCCGCCTTCTATCACATCGAGAGCCATTTTTACTTTTTTGCATATATATTTTTATAGTGAAATTTCCTTTTTTTTCTTTTTTTTTTAAATCACACTCTAGTAGGCTGAGGAGAGTACCATTTTTGAGATACAGTTACTCCGCTGATCGGTTAGCCATAGATGAGGGGAGATGAGGGCAAAAATTCCGCCTTCTATAGCAAAGAGTGCCATTTTTTTTACTTTTGTGTAGTAATTTGCTGCAGTAAATTATCCTTTTTTATTTCTTTTTTCAAAAACTCACTCTAATAGTCTGAGGAAAGTACAATTTTTTTAACATGTATACTACGCTCATTGAGTGATTATTGATTGAAAAATAAATGGAAATTTCCGCCTTCTAGCACACATTGAGCCTGTAAATCTTTCAAGTAGTTATTTTGCTGCAAAAAGTTTTCATTTTAAAATTCCGTGCTCACTACAAATAGTAGTTGACTGAGGAGAGTACCACTTTTCGTGAAATGATAGTGCGCCACATCGTAGATGCATTGGACAAATAATAAACAGCAAATTTCCGCCTTCTATTACAAAGCCTTAAGAAAATAAAAAAGTCACTTTAGTACCTTTTCTCAATTTTCAAGCGCTAGTTCCATGAACTTATCTCTACACAGTAGTTAATTATCATATATCGTGTTGAAAAATGGATTTGCTTAGTAAAATGTGCAAATCCATAAGGACCTTGCACAACAATAATATGCTGTAACCCCAATTAGATTTTACTGGGATCGTCTGGGTGGTTTAAAAATAGAATTGGCCCTAGTAGCCTTTTCAAATATTTTAGGTGCGTATGTAAGTGAATGTCTTTTTTAAAATTGATGAAAAATGGAATGTTCTAGGAGGTTTTAATTTAGTCGATCGAATGGTTTTGGCGTAATATTTGGTAAATATTATACCCAAAGCGATGTAAAGGCTGGTGTAATATCTAGAATCGACTCAGTATTTTTATTTTAGAATTGGTTTTTTGAGCTTTTGGAAATATTTCTGGTGAAACACATTCTTGTCGATTATGTAAAATATAGGATCGAACGCAAACATCACAAAATATTTGGGGATCTGAGCAAGGAATTGGGTAACGATTTCAAACGTATCGATTGCGTTATAAAATTTCTTCATGAAGGTGGAGGTATGAGTCTTCTTTTAGGTGGAGATATAAGTGAATGTTCTATTTTAAATTGATAAAAACGGAATGGTTTGGGTGTAGGATAGCCATTGATAATTTTAAAATGGTGAGTGTATTTTCGAATTAACCGGATGATTTAGCAACAAACATTAGGTAATACATCATAAGCGTTTTATAACCTTCTTTAAACTATTAGAAAAGTACCTACTTACTTCAAAACGCCTAGCTTTGAAATTCACATTTCATACACAAAATAGTTTTATTGTTTTATTTACACTTACACAAAAATTGTTTTATTCCACTGTCTCCACATCGAAAACGTCAATTAATATTTTTATACTTACAAAATTGATTGATGATCCTAATTCCACTTTTTTTAACTTCTTCAATCCAATTTTTGTCCCTTTACCAAAAACGTAAACACATTTACTTAGCAACGTAAACAAAATTGTATAGCAACTGGTTTCCCATGTTAAAAGATAGGAAAAACACCATTTTTTCATGCTTAAATTTTCACAACAACGAAAATAATGCCAAATTTTTAATAATAACGAATTGCCTTCCACGAACCACGTTTTTTTGCATTTTTCTCTGCACCACAAACTGCTAAAAATCCAAAACTAATACCAAATCATATAGACAGAGCATCCACACAAAACGCACCAAACCTCATTCTTTTAGCTCAAAACTTGGGAGAGAACGAAACAAAACGGATACAGAATGACTGACTCACTGACACGCTACAAAATTAATATATATAGATATTACGCTTACTTTAGTATGTCTTGGTTCAGATCATTGCAATCTTTGTGTAAAATGAGCATTTTTTCTCTTTTTTACATTCAGAAACATGAGTTAAGTGCGTAGACCAGCGACGTAAACGGAAGGCCTTAAATCAAAACAATTTTTTTCCCGATTGATCAGACTTTATGGACTAAAACGGGCAACTCATGTATTCATCGCGTTCGATTTATCTGTTTCACTGGATCCTTTCGACTCCGAGCGCGGCTACACCATGTTCCCTCCCCATTTCCGAACTGATCCAAAGGAAGCGGATCTTTTATTGGTGTGCGATATCTCGTTCGTGAGATATCTCGCGCCTCCATAAATATTGGCCATACTGTTCTGGGAAAGGCTCACTCTGCAGCTTATGAATAGTCAAATAAAGGACTGATATTGATCCCAGTCCTGAAAATTGTACTCTCTATAAAGCTGTGATGCTTCTCTCCTTATTGCAGTTATAACGCCAAGGAGGAAATGAAAAAGGCATCCATTTTATGAGCATGTAAATCTAATTTCTGTAATATTTACCCCTTGTCTCTTTTGAATATTGCCCTCATATAAAACACGTAGATATAGTGAAATATATAAAGCTGGTATAATCGGTTAACGCGACTATTATTTTTGAGTTCAATTGCCCTCTGATACTGCAGTTATGCGCACTTAATATGCACTTCATAATATACTTAATCTCTACTACTTCACGTCATGAGTTGTCTAAATTATGTTTTAGCTATCCTGGGCTTGGATGACACACTCTCGAAAGTTTTGTAGCTCTCGAATATATATTGCTAAAGTTATTATCACCTATTATTGCATACTAGGTACCTACTAGTATTGCATACTGATATAAGGTAGTCAAAAGTTAAATACAACATACCGGTAATGGGCGAAAAATTTAATTTATCGACATTTAATTTACAACAGTTAAACTCTCATTTCAATCACGAAAGTAAATGCCCAAAATATTTGTAGTTTATTAATTACTCACTCCATACGCAAATACAGAAAGAAAACTTCCACTGATCTTAAAGAAATACACTTTTAAACATAATAAAAATGAACTTTTGTTACCACCTATACTTCGCTCTCGTAAATGTGAATTGATGTATGCTCTTTTATCCTCTTCGCGGCAGCGATGATTTGGTCGGTAATGCTCTGGCAATAACCCAAAGGTGGTGGGTTCCAATCCCACCTTATGCATGGGTGTCTTATTTTTCTTAGGATGAAAGATCTAAATGGATGCAAGTAGTTTAATCGGTTACGAGACAACTATATCAGTCGGAAAACGTCAAAATCTAATTGTGCTTTCCTCCCAACGCCGAAACACCCAACACGTGTTGCTAGGGAGCGAAATGAATGATTTTCTTTATAATCATGGAATGTGTATACCACCGCTCACCAATCACCTAAAAAAATATCACATTATTTTTATCAAGTTAGTTGGCACCGCTTTTATTAAAAATGTATCTGGAAATGGATATTGTAATGCTGAATATAAATCACGTAAAGAATAGTAGATCCTTCCAACGTAGAGTCCTACGAATATTATGTTCAACTAATATATGTTCAAATAATAATCAACAAATACACATGTGATTATCATTGGATTTATAAATCAAAACTGCTAAGGAATGTTGAAACAATTTTTTTTCTAAAAAGTCGAAATATTTCGATAATTATTTTTGCAGGTCACATATTGGGGGGTCGGGTTGTTGTAGTGGTCAGAGTATTGGCATCTCGCCTAGAGACCCTGGGTCAAATCCCGGCAGTGAAATATATTTTCCATTGGTAAACCGATCTCTACCTGTGTAGAGCATTCGAATTCAGTATTCCGTCCGTCGGTTGGGACTTGAAGACGAGGTCCCCTTGGTGCCAATAAGAGTGGGCTAATGCCGACGCCGGGTTTCTCTCCACCATTCCTTCTTTCCCTTCCAACTCCATCCTTATACCTTTCCTCCTCGTCTGAAGCGCCTATTAGTGCGAGTACAGACATGAAAACACAGATGTATTGGCATGTATAATTGAAAAGCACCAAACTAAAACGAAATCCAAATGATTGCCTCAGTGCGGTCTTAATATTACGTATAACTTTATTACGAATACTATAATACGAAACTATAATATTACGAAAACTTTGTACAAATTAAAATTAAATATAAATTTACTTCCTATGCATACAAGGAAGCACCTTATCTCTACTTTAGTTTTTCCTAATATAGACTACTGCTCCCTGGTATTTAGCGACCTTACTTCTGAACAGAGCGTAAAATTACAGAGACCGTTAAATTAATGTGTAAGATTCATATTCAATCTCCGGTGTGATGAACATATATCCCCGTATCTCCGGCAACTTGGATGGCTTTCAACAAATTCACGTCGAACATACCTACTGGCCACATTCCTTTACTCCCTTTTCCATAACAAGCAACCTGAATATCTCCTAAACCTCTTCCCCGTCTCACCATCTACCCTAACAATAGAAACTAGATCCCCATCCCAATATATATATATATACTATCCAGGTCACCGCACTGCAACCTTTCAAAACTCTTTCCAAGTTGCCGGAGCAAAACTCTGGAATTCCCTACCAGATGAATTAAAAAATCTGGTCTGTATCCCACTTTAAAAACAGTTTATTTCACGTGTTTTTAGGTGAATAGTTACCTTTTTTCCTTTAAATGTATTGTATAATGGTAATACCCACAATTTATGTCTCATTGTATGTTTTTCGCTAAAAATTATATACTGTTGTTCAGTGTTGTATTGATGTATGTTATCTGTGTATTTTTATGCGTATTGGATAGTTTCCATAGGTGGATATGTGTTGTATATTTGCTATATATTCGCTTTGTATTATATGTATTTGTATATTCGCTTTGTATTGTATGTATTTGTATATTCACTGTGTTTTCTGTGAAATTGTCGGAACCTTGATGTAAAACTGTTGTGTCTTTGTTGTACTTAAGGGACGATGTCCCAGTGCAAATAAATTGTATATCTATCTATCTATAATTTTACAGTTTATCGCATCTTACACTCTTCCATTTCATTATTATTCTCAGTGGTCCACTGATTGTCGTGGATATGGAAAACATTTGACTATTAATTGTTAAACGGGTGCTTGTACTTCCATGAAGCGGATTTTATATCTATCACATGACATACTTCTTCAGGATCGCTAATTTCCTGCCTCTCATCATCCAATCCATAGATCCTTAACCCTTCCTCAACTTCCCCGCTTGCCTAACATTCTCTCCACCATTACGCCAGCCAAAACAGCATTGACCCTAATCGACTCACTGGGCTCATCCTAATTCCTCCCAACAACTTCCTCCCCTGCTCCACCAATTGCTCCTTTTCTATTAGTGTCAGAGGCTAGGTTTTGATGGGCTCCTTCTCCTAAAGCTTATTCGTTCCGTCTTCCCCAACTTACTCATAATTCCAATCCTATAACAAACACATCGTTCATCCTCTGGGAGGGACTCGCACATGTGACCTTTGGCCGGTGAACTGACGACTGCTATGATGACCTGACTACCGCAGATCCACATCACTTGCTTTGCTCTCCATCCTTTTCCCCTTATCCAAAACTGCATCTCCAAATTCGCCATTTTTTCCCCACTTCTTTAATGAGCACTTCTCGACGCATGATAATGCCACACTCCATATCAGACTTCGTTCTAGAATTGGCAAGAAATGCCGTTGCTTTGGTTCCTGTTTACTTTCCGGAGTTTAAAACGCTTAATATGGCAGTAGGTATGCATAGCATTTCCATTTTTCGTCAGGTCGGCGCTATGGATGTTATGAAATTAATTCTGTCGTGCGTGATTGTTTAGCAATCAAGCTCGGTTATTTTAAATCACACCGCTCTAAATAACCCTTGCGATTTGCAAACATTTTGAGAGAAATATGACGACCGGGGTCCAATTATGGAAGCGAAATCAAAATATAATATTCACAAGTTTATTTACCTTGACGACGGGAGATTTTTCACGACGGCGTCAGTGTTAAACGATACCAATCACACATGACTCCCGCTGGTTTGTTTGCAAATGGCGCTCCTGATATATTGAGCGCGTCGCATTTCCCCGAGGTCCTCGACACCGAACCATTCGCCCTCAACCTCCAGCCGTTTGCCCAAGAAGATGATGATTATTATTATTATTCTTTTGACAGAGATTTGTGCGAGGCGATGCCTCGAAGAGGTGCCTTCGGCGTCATCTTTCAGTCGAAAGGCGATCCTCCGGTCGATTATTATTAGTGGGAGTCGTCGGAGGCAACCTGTTCGCTCGAAGATCCCATCCATCCAACCCAACAAGCTGTCCCCCTTCCCTTCGACCCAACATTCCGGACCCTTGATTCATTTGATGGATGCGGAGAAAAAATATCATGGCTCTCTGAACTGGGTCCCCGGGAGCTGTTCCCTCGCTTCCCGGGGTAACACTTAAAGGTGACTGGAGCGGTAATCGAAGGTCATTGAGTGTACATTGTATTCATTTTTCACTTACGTCGAAAAAGTATTGGGAAAACGTTTCATTTAAGTACAACTAATTTTACGTTACCGTACATTATGGAAATTGAAGTAGAATCGTATGTCATGTTTCTGTCTTAAATCATTTGAAGTTTGGACTTGAGAAAGAGAGGAGAAGGTCAAGTGCAACTTGTAAATAACAAACAGGTTTTAAGGGTGTGGGAGGAAAAGAAAGTCAGGTGGCACTAAAATGAGACAATCTTATTGCACACATCTGGAGACTTGTTGTTTTCATGAAGACGGGCTTCGTGGGAAAGTGAATGGGAAATACTGCACAGGCATATGGAGCAACTGGTGAAAAATACAAAAGAGGGGGAATATGTAATAATGAAGAGGAAAACTAACAAAAGAATGGACGGCTGAACCACGTGAATACAATGTTAGGAGTATTAGATAGTGGTGACACCTTTTATAGCAACTTTTATGATAGCATCCAAAAAAAGAGTGATACTTGACGAATCAGACATGCTTTTCATCCAAGCATGCCACGTCGTCTCATCTTTTTTCGTCAATCAATCATGGTAACCTCCCCGAGGAAAATATTAAGCAAACAGTTTTGAGATGCGTGAAATGTTGCCTATGAATGACAGTAAATTTTTACTCAATACAAATTTACGCAACAGTTTTTTATTAGTAAGTCATTTTTCATTAGTAAATCAAATTATTAGTATTCAGTTTAGTACTTTTAACTGTATTGTCACTTTGTTGTCACACATTTGTCACAGTATTGTAACATACTGTTATATTCGCATATGGAGTTTTCACTGCAGGAAATAACTAGGATAAAATCAATTGGATAATTTAGTATTGAATCAAAGACAGTTTTGACAGAATTCCATAACTTTAATAAAGAATTTTAGAGACCATAATCGGGTGGTTGGCATTGCACGCCGTCCATGGTAGTCATGTCTGTAAATCGTCAACCCAAAGGATCACAAGGGTTCTAATCCCATCTCTGGCATGGGTACTGTGTTCGTCTTTGAATGAATCCTTAGGATCAAGCTTAGTTCGACAGAGCGATACAAGCATAGCTGTTGTAGCAACTCTTGTTGGGCGACTACTATTTGGTATAGTCCTAATGGAATCGTCTTTCTCTTCATATCTTTTTCAAATGGAGAGGGGCTGAATTATAGGAAGAATTCGTTTGTTGAAGTGTCAATATTTAGGCATATTTGGCAGCAAAAAATAAGTGGGCAATTCACTCAGACTTCATGAAATCGATAATTTTTTGAATCCGCTCTATGCATGAATCTCATAGACTTTACCTAAGGTTCTTTAAGCTCCGTCTCCTCTTTCCTCTTTCCTTTTCTCCTCTTTCCCAACATTTCACGTCCTTCGCTCTCCCGTATGTCCCCTTCACCTGCTTCGCACCTCCTTACATTGCACTCAATGACCTGCAACGTACAGTAGTGTGTATGCATCCATCTCTCTCTCTATGTTTTCCTGGAGAGGATGCGCCTCGCGAATAGCTGATTCACGATGCAGGAGAAGGACGTTCGCGCTTGGCCTGTGGTGGCGAGCGAGAGATCTTTATCACCGCTAAAGGGCGATTCACACCTTAGGAGGAATGGTATTCCCGTACGGAGTGCATTCACTCACTCTCCCATCTGCCGCGGACGGCGCTGTCGGCCGCCGAGCGCGGATCGCTGCCGGGGAGACAAGTACGGGATGGAAATAGGTGTTGGCCGGAAGAATGAAATGCGTTCTCCCTCGAACTGAACGCCGCTCGGCCAACTGAAAGGATGCAAGCGATGTTGCTCTAATTGAGATTTCAAAACTGCAGGCTCAGATAAGACATACGTCTCTGTTGTGATGAGTTTCCCCCCCACTCAATCCTGCTCCCAGAACATCGTCTCGTAAAGGGGGAATTACGCATCCCTGGGTTTTGTCGGAAGCGAGGGGATTAACTTTCCACGTCGTGATTTTAATCACGGGGTATCATTGGGGAGGGAAGCATTTTGCCCAGGGAGTGTATATATATTTCCAGGGATCGTTCATTTGTCGCTGCCCACTTTTTAAACGCAATAACTTGTGTGATTTTCCCCCGCGATCATTGACCGAATATTGATATCGAACCACTCATATTTTTTCTCTGGAAGAGGCGGGACGAAATCAAAAACGGAATCATAAAATAATCCGAGCGAAGAATGAAACTGTTTGAGCTCGTCGGATTTCATAAAGTTGGAATCGTGCCCACACCAGAGAACGGGCGAATGGTTTTGAGCGAATGCTTCTCCAAAATTAAGTTCTACTCGTTGAATTTTTTATTCTCAATATTGAGGGGAAAAGTTACTGCGGCGCAAAAACGCAAGTTTTGTTTTTCTTTGGCTATAATCAAACCTGGTGAAATATTTCTCTTTTATTTTTCTGGTCGAAAGCTCTTACTGATAATGAAAGTTAGTCATCGGCATTGTTACCATGAACGGAATTACTTCACTCCGACAGAATTTCCAAAGAGAAAATCTATGATACCCGTGCTCGTTTCCGGAACCCCTTGCTTTCCGGCTAGATGATTTTCCTAAGCTGTAAAAGAACAAGCTAAGGACAGAAACAAGAAGGTATAAAGGGTTTTGGGGATAGTTCGCAATCCTTGATAATACTTCACTTTTACACAGTGATTTTAAAAATTTGATTGCCTCCATTTTCTAGTATTTCCTGTTTATTTTTACCTCGGTGTTCAGGCGAGAGGAATTATTGAGCATATGCATAAAAATAGTAATCCATTATATAGCTATTCCTTTTAAATACCTAAGCTTGGGATACATCCCCTATGAATGTGAAAAAAATACTATCCTTTAAATGAAATACTCCAAATACAGTTGCTGGGGAATTGAAATGGAAATATGACGTCCGTATTTTAATTAATATCAATTATGATACCAAAATTGCGTTTCTTAAACCACTGAAGGTCACTAAGTTTAGTGAGATAAAAAACCAAACATTCCATGGTGCCATTTCATTTCGGACATTCACATATTGTTATATTATTGGGGATGGGTTTGTTGTGGTGGCATGAATCCGAGTCCCCCGAAAAGTGGATATACAGATCCGGAATCGAATATTGTCCGCAGAACTAATTGCGATATACCTGTCCCTTCTTGAACCTTGTGTGAAGAGAGCCTCAGGTTTCAGCTCATCTCACCGTCCGTCGGTTGGGATGCTAGATTTTGGACCTATTCGTGCCTTCCGTTTTCAGCTGATATCTGGCCATTGCCCTTTTTATTTTTCACTAGAATCTCCTTCAAATCCCTCTTCGTCTCTGTTATGACTGCTATGTCATCGGCGAGTCGTAGCATGATGATTTTTTCCCGTGGATATTCACTCCTGAGCATTTAATTTTGAAAGGCCATTAAAATTCTTGAATTGGTAAAAAAATGGTATTTCATCGTCAATAAATAATGTCACTTTTGATATCTGTCCTAGGGTCGCGTTTGCAGTCATTCACTTGGTTCCCAAATCTTTGCTTCACAAAAATGTAGCAAAAAATTTAAAAAAGAGAAGAATTGCGTCTTTTAAGAAGAGGTTGGCAGATGGGAGAACCGAGTGGAGAGCTATCTCAAACGAATCTCAGGATTGTTGACCGATGATGATCTACATCTACATAATATCCTGCAAGGCACCATAAAGGTGTGTGGCAGAGGGTGAACTCTCACCAAACATGCACTACATATCATGCATAAAAAAGGATTAGTACTTGTATAGGTACCTACTGTTCAAAACTACGCTATTTAAAAAAAGATAAAAATAGCAAAGCATACATGCAAAAACATGCTGTTAGTTGGGTTGGCTTCAAGTCCTTGTACCAACATGCAGCTACCAATGTTATCCATTGCTACACTCGTACTGGATATATTTACCGTTATTCATATCCCTAATAGTACGAGGAAAAAAGGATATTTTGAATCTGTCAGTTCGGCAATCAATTTCTCTAATTTTGTGATTATGGTCCAGTATACCATAGTAACCATGATGATGTACTAGAAAACCTGCTCTGTCTTCTGCATTTTCCACGTGTATCATCTTCGGTTGTGATTTTTAAACAAAGTGTTGGCAACCACTAGCTTGTGTTGCGTGGAGAATTCCAATAGTCTTTTCCTCTTTTATTTCGGTTTTCCAATCCATAGTTTCCAGTTATTCTCGCATCTTGGCTTTCGCCGACCACAGCGTTCTAATCTTCTAAAATAATTTGGTTCTTTCTTCTCTTTTTTACTTTACTACTCTCGTGATATCTTCGTTGATGTCTTCCACTTCCTCATCTTCGTATCCATCATAGGCATGTAAACCTGCACCGCTACGGTATCTACAGGTTTGGTCTCGATCTTCACCATTATTATCATTTCATTGCATTTCAGGAAGCTCTTCACACGCATTCCGGCGATCTTTCTGAGACTTATCTTTACTCTACCATTAACATTTAAAGATCCCGGGTGCATAATCTTGTAGCTTCCACTCATTAAGTTTCCTTCCATTCCCTGATTCCTAGTACTTCAAGGTTCATTTTTCGCATCTCCACCTTCAGGTTCTCCACAGGTCTAAAGCGATCTCATGTTCCAGTTTCACACCATAAGATGTTTATCAGACTTGACTGATGTACTCTCACGGGTAGTCCCAGCCCGTAGATCCGAATGGGGACTATTTACCTCCGGAACATTTTACTCGAGAGGGTTCCATCACGTCTTGATAAAAATAAATGAGTGGAGCAGCTGCGACTCCTCGGGGTAATAATGTGGTGGTCTCCCCTTGCCTTCCACATCGCAGTACTACAGCCGTTAAAGTAAATGTTACCACGCGTGTAGCGAAATGAATGTCGCTGTACCGACCACTGTGGACTCCACCTTCACTCATACGAAGAAGAGCTGCTGCTTTCTCCTCCGTGTGCTAGGAAGCATAATTGTTGGCGGCCTCTCTTTGCCAAGTCACGGCATCTTCACGGGTTACTGAATCAT